>OW240912.1:177911217-177924955 GCA_933207985.1 Pelobates cultripes
AAGATATGATAGGGCTGTAGCACCCCATAGTAAGGTGGAAATGACACAAGAACAGAGTAGCAGGGTAATGGGTTATATGAGAAGTAATACTCTTACGTTTCATATTGTAAGTTGCATAGTTACACCGGATTATTGACATTACGCTAAAACCGCAATAGCCTAATGAAAGTTGTAAGGATTACATATATGATGAGGAATACTGTAACATCCTGAGAGTATGGCTCGATGTATGCCACTAAGGAAGGATTGTGAGTAGATTGGCAGAGTGCTCATGTGGGCAGTATAAGGAATACCAGGTGTGTAAAATGATAAGACATGGTTGATAAATGGTTGTAAGTTGTGGGATAGCTAAACATACGCCTACACTTGTACCCTGATGATATACAGGGAGTGCAGAATTATTAGGCAAGTTGTATTTTTGAGGATTAATTTTATTATTGAACAACAACCATGTTCTCAATGAACCCAAAAAACTCATTAATATCAAAGCTGAATATTTTTGGAAGTAGTTTTAGTTTGTTTT
Organism: Pelobates cultripes; assembly: GCA_933207985.1. Lineage (NCBI taxonomy): Eukaryota > Metazoa > Chordata > Amphibia > Anura > Pelobatidae > Pelobates > Pelobates cultripes. Next base: position 177,911,741 of record OW240912.1, read on the forward strand.
TAGTTTTAGCTATGTTAGGGGGATATCTGTGTGTGCAGGTGACTATTACTGTGCATAATTATTAGGCAACTTAACAAAAAACAAATATATACCCATTTCAATTATTTATTATTACCAGTGAAACCAATATAACATCTCAACATTCAAATATACATTTCTGACATTCAAAAACAAAACAAAAACAAATCAGTGACCAATATAGCCACCTTTCTTTGCAAGGACACTCAAAAGCCTGCCATCCATGGATTCTTTCAGTGTTTTGATCTGTTCACCATCAACATTGCGTGCAGCAGCAACCACAGCCTCCCAGACACTGTTCAGAGAGGTGTACTGTTTCCCCTCCTTGTAAATCTCACATTTGATGATGGACCACAGGTTCTCAATGGGGTTCAGATCAGGTGAACAAGGAGGCCATGTCATTAGATTTTCTTCTTTATACCCTTTCTTGCCAGCCACGCTGTGGAGTACTTGGACGCGTGTGATGGAGCATTGTCCTGCATGAAAATCATGTTTTTCTTGAAGGATGCAGACTTCTTCCTGTACCACTGCTTGAAGAAGGTGTCTTCCAGGAACTGGCAGTAGGACTGGGAGTTGAGCTTGACTCATCCTCAACCCGAAAAGGCCCCACAAGCTCATCTTTGATGACAGCCCAAACCAGTACCCACCTCCACCTTGCTGGCGCCTGAGTCGGACTGGAGCCTCTGCTCCCCAATACCAATCCAGCCATCGGCCCATCCATCTGGCCCATCAAGACTCACTCTCATTTCATCAGTCCATAAAACCCAGAAAAATCAGTCTTGGAGATACTTCTTTGGCTCCAGTCTTGACGCTTCAGCTTGTGTGTCTGTTCAGTGGTGGTCGCTCTTTTCAGCCTTTCTTCTTACCTTGGCTATGTGTCTCTTCTGAGTATTGCACACCTTGTGCTTTGGGCACTCCAGTGATGTTGCAGCTCTGAAATATGGCCAAACTGGTGGCAAGTGGCACGTGGCAGCTGCACGCTTTGACTTTTCTCAGTTCATGGGCAGTTATTTTGGCGCCTGGTTTTTCCACACGATTCTTATGCACTGTTGACTATTTTGAATGAAACGCTTGATTGTTCGATGATCACGCTTTAGAAGCTTTGCAATTTTAAGAGTGCTGCATCCCTCTGCAAGATATCTCACTATTTTGACTTTTCTGAGCCTGTCAAGTCCTTCTTTTGACCCATTTTGCCAAAGGAAAGGAAGTTGCCTAATAATTATGCACACCTGATATAGGGTGTTGATGTCATTAGACCACAACCCTTCTCATTACAGAGATGCACATCACCTAATATGCTTAATTGGTAGTAGGCTTTCGAGCCTATACAGCTTGGAGTAAGACAACATGCATAAAGAGGATGATGTGGTCAAAATACTCATTTGCCTAATAATTCTGCACTCCCTGTATAACTTCATGCCAAGATGAGGGGTTGGAAGTGGACCTGGTAGCCCACTGAGGACGTATGAAGCGTGTTGCACAGGCCTAGTGAGGGTTTTGCATAGGGACTATGCATATAATGCAGAGAGAAGGCCCACTTGAGTCATGAGTCACAGGGTGGGCATGCCAATGTTTAGAAACACACATGGAGTGGGGAGGGCGATTTGTAAGTCGTAGATTAGTTGGAGGGTTACTGGTTGTTATGGAAAAGCAAAACAAACAAAAGAATAGGTGTTATAGATATTAGCATAGCCTGTGGTGTAACTGAAGATGATTGTAAGTCGCCATAGTAAACATATAGGGATTGAAAGCACCTTATCTTAATATAATTGCCTACTTACCGAGTCAACTGATCTGATGACAGCTACAGAAATTAATGCCAGGAATCTAGGTCCAGATCTCCGGAGTGCTACAGTGACATTACTGACATAAGACCGTAATGGACATTAACACTTGAAGGAAACCGAGTTATATACCTGAACGTGCTATAATGACATGAAGGGAAGGTGCAGGGTACAGAACCTGTACTGACAGTGACAGATAAACAAAGTGTGTAACTTGTAGTTACTAGAGTAATCATATAAAAGTTGAGGCAGAATGACATCATTAGCACTGCTTCAACTGAATCAACCAGAAAGGTATGACCAATAACTAAAATGTGAGACAAAATACAATTCCTAATCCTGCCTCATTGTCAGGGTACCTGTTGGTGATGTATCCAGGGAGGACATCCTCTCTGCTTAGGGACTCCCTTCCCCTAGCATTTCGGCATATTTCGGCCGTTTTCGCGCCGGCCGCGCTAGCTCCTCCCCCTTTTATGACGCGACGGCTAGCGTCGACGTCATGACGTCGGCATTTGCATAAAGTGCCGGGAACCGCTATTCCGGACCTTTTGGGGGCGTGGTCTCTATTTAGGTAACAGGGTATTTAAAGGAAACCTTTACTACTGCTCAGTGCCCTGTCGTGGTTCTAGCTTGCTAGTCACTCAGCGCGTTCTTTAGCTAGTGTTTCCGGTTTTGACCCTTGCTTGTCTTTTGTCCTGTTGTCCTCTCCTCTCCTTTGACTCGGCTTGTATCTCGCTTACCTGTCCTCCGGCTCCCTTGACCTCGGCTTACCTTTTGACTATTCTTGCTTTGTCCTTACGTTAGTCCGGCCATTCTAAGGTCCGGTATACGTACCTCCTTCTGTGCGCACTCTGCGTATTGGATCCCTGTCAGTTTCCTGACATTACGACAGGGCCATGATGGATCCTGCAGGTGCTAGTCCTCCTGACCCCAGATTTGAGGCCATGGACCATAGAATGGACCAAATGGCTTTAGCGTTACAAACTTTGTTGACACGCTCCAGTACCCAGTCTGAAGAAATACGTTCCACTGCTAGCCACTCGCTAAGTACTGGTTTGGAAGTAGCCACTGTAGGCGCATCTTCCCATGTCACGTCACCATTACGATATGGGGGTTCGCCTGATGCTTGTCGTGGTTTTTTAAACCAGATAAGTATACATTTCGAACTACAACCCCGGGCTTACCCCACTGACAGGGCTAAGGTAGGCTTTATTATAACCCTGCTAATAGATAAAGCACTTAGATGGGCCAATCCCCTTTGGGAGAATGACAATCCTTTAGTCTACAACTACACTGCGTTTGTCACGGCTTTTAGAAGAACCTTTGACCCCCAGGGAGGAAGATTAATGCGGCCAGATCCCTGTTACGCCTTAAACAACAAGATAGGACCCTTGTAGAATATGCTCTAGAGTTTAGATCATTGGCAGCAGAAGTGAAATGGAACGAACAAGCTTTTATGGATGTTTTCTTGAATGGGTTGTCTGATGAAATTCTAGATGAAATTGCCACTAGAGAACTTCCGGAAAATTTAGAGGATTTAGTATCCTTCATTTCCAGAATAGATGAACGCATGAGACAGAGGCTGAACACTCGGGAAAGAGTTACTAGACTTCCTGTAAGACTCGCTCCCTCATTTCAGAACCCTGACTCCTATAATCCTACTCCACCAGAACCTATGCAGATAGGTAATACTCGCTTATCTGAGGCTGAGAGACAGTACAGAAGAAGGGAGGGTCTCTGTTTATACTGCGGGCGAGAGGTCACCTACGTCTTAGTTGCCCTAATCGTCCGGGAAACGCTCGCACCTAAGTTCCCTTAGAGGACGGGCCTTGGGTGTTTCATTACTGTCCTCTATGCATAATAAAAAAGACCATAGGCTTCTGATTCCTGTCTCTCTAGCTTGGGAAAAGGGGTTTATTACTACGATGGCATTATTAGATTCTGGAGCAGCAGAAAGCTTTATAGACCAAACTTTCGCTAAGATGCATTGTATCCCATTCCAATTGAGAGATACACCCTTGGCCGTTGAGGCCATAGATGGTAGACCTTTATCTGAACCAGTAATATTCCATGAGACCGAACCCGTTAAGCTTACTGTTGGTATTTTCCACGAAGAGTTGATTTCCCTTCTGTTAATTTCCTCCCCGGCAGTCCCAGTGGTTCTAGGATATTCTTGGCTCAAGAGACACAACCCTCAGATTGACTGGGAGGGTGGAGAAATCGTTTCTTGGGGTATGGGTTGTAGGAAAGAATGTCTGCAGAGAGTTACTTCTGTTTGCCCCGTGAACTCTTATGCTAACACTTCTCAATCCACAGACGTTCAGATACCATTACAATATCTAGACCTCAAATCTGTATTTGACAAGGGTAAGGCGGATACTTTACCTCCCCACCGGTCTTATGACTGTTCTATTAAACTTTTCCCTGGTACTATGCCTCCCAGGGGTACGGTATACCCTCTATCCACCAAGGAAAATTTAGTTTTAGAGGAATATATCAAGGAGAATTTAGACAAGGGATTTATTAGAAAGTCTTCTTCTCCGGCGGGGGCGGGTTTCTTTTTTGTAGAAAAGAAAGACGGTACCTTACGTCCTTGTATAGACTATCGGGGATTGAACAAAATTACTATCAGAAATGCTTACCCTATTCCTTTGATTACTGAACTCTTTGACAGACTAAAGGGGTCGAGTATTTTTACTAAACTTGACTTAAGGGGAGCATATAACTTAGTGCGAATTAAACAAGGAGATGAATGGATGACAGCATTTAATACCCGTTACGGGCATTATGAGTATACCGTAATGCCGTTTGGGCTTTGTAACGCCCCGGCCGTCTTCCAAGACTTGATCAATGAAGTTCTTAGAGAATTCCAACATGAATGTGTAATTGTATATTTGGATGATATACTAATCCATTCTAGAGACATTAATTCACATCATAGACAAGTCAGAAAGGTATTACAGAAACTTTTACAACATGGATTGTATTGTAAATTGGAAAAATGTAGCTTTGACCAGTCTCAGGTAACTTTCTTAGGTTACGTAATTTCCAAAGACGGGTTTATGATGGACCCGACCAAACTAAAATCGATTTTAGATTGGCCTTTACCTAAGGGACTCAAAGCCATACAAAGATTTCTTGGATTTTCTAATTATTACAGACGTTTTATTAAAGGGTACTCCTCTGTTATCGCTCCTATCACTAATATGACCAAACAAGGAGCCGATACCAAAACCTGGTCTACTGAGGCTTTATCTGCTTTCGAAACGCTCAAACAGTCTTTTGCCTCAGCACCTGTATTAGTTCATCCTGATACCTCTCTACCCTTTTTACTTGAAGTTGATGCGTCTGAAACAGGGATAGGCGCAGTGTTATCCCAAAGACAAAGTTTAGATAAGCCGCTGCACCCTTGCGGTTTTTTTTCCAAGAAACTGTCACACACTGAAAGGAGATATGACATTGGTGATAGAGAACTTTTAGCTATCATTATGGCATTAAAGGAATGGAGACATTTGTTAGAGGGCACCGTCCTCCCAGTTACTATCTTGACTGACCACAAAAATTTATCGTATATGGGGGAGGCCAAAAGATTATCTGCCAGGCAGGCACGTTGGTCTATGTTCCTTACACACTTTAATTATGTGCTTACTTACAGGCCTGGTTCTAAGAACACTAAGGCAGACGCTTTGTCACGTCAGCACGAACCTACCACCTCTACAGAGGATACTTTGTTCCCTATTATTCCTGAAGTCAATATTATCGCCAACACCAATGTCAAAATACACTCTCCATTGCTCGCTGATATTCAGAACGAACAATCTCTTGCTCCCGAACGTACTCCTGTGGGCCGCTTGTTCGTGTCTCCCAAATTCCAAGTGGACATTATTCGCTGTTTCCACGATAGCAAGATCGCTGGTCACCCCGGCATCCACAAAACTTACTGCCTGATCTCAAAAGACTTCTGGTGGCCCGGTTTACGTAGGGATGTGGAAGACTTTGTCAAGGCTTGCAATGTTTGTGTCAGGAATAAACTTCCGCGGGATCTCCCTTGTGGTTTATTGCAGCCCTTAGTCGTTCCCAACAAACCTTGGGCTTGCTTGGCTATGGATTTTATTGTTGATCTACCAGCTTCCAATAGGCATACAGTTATACTCACGGTCCTTGACAGGTTTACTAAAATGGCTCATTTCGTTCCCTTGCCTAAACTTCCGTCCTCCCCCGAACTGGCCGTGATATTTGCTAGAGAAATTTTCCGTTTACATGGTATTCCCAATGAGATTGTGTCAGACAGGGGTTCCCAATTTATTTCCCGTTTTTGGAGATCCTTCTGTTCACAGTTGGGCATCAAACTGAATTTTTCTTCGGCCTATCATCCTCAATCTAACGGAGCAGCCGAACGCACTAACCAAAAAATTGAGCAATATCTACGTTGTTTTGTTTCTGAACACCAGGATGACTGGGTCGGTCTGATTCCTTGGGCGGAGTTTGCTCACAACAACCTTGTTTGTGGTTCCACTCATAATAGCCCCTTTTTCTTGAACTATGGCTTTAACCCTACTGTTCTTCCGTCGGTGTCTCCTTCCCAGGGTATACCGTCGGTTGATATTCATATAGCCAACCTGAGAAAGTTGTGGGATCAGACTCGACAAATTCTTGAACGTAGTTCCGCGGTGTTTAAGTCACATGCTGATAGGCGTAGACGTCCTGCTCCTATTTTTTCTCCGGGGATAGGGTCTGGTTGTGTACCAGACACATTCGCCTGAAAGTTCCTTCCTTGAAGTTTGCTCCTCGTTACATTGGTCCTTACAGGGTACTGAGGAGGATCAACCCGGTTTCTTATTTGCTGGATCTGCCTCCTACTCTACGCATCCCTAACTCTTTTCATGTGTCGTTATTGAAACCTCTTGTTTGTAACAGATTTTCCTCCCGCTCTACTCCTCCATCCTCGGTCCGTGTGGATGGTCAGGAGGAATATATCATCAAGTCCATCCTTGATTCTCGTATTTCTAGGGGGAAGCTGCAATACCTCATAGACTGGAAAGGTTATGGTCCAGAAGAGAGGTCTTGGGTTCCTGGTATAGACGTGCATGCTCCTCGTCTTCTACGGGCCTTCCACGTTCGTTTTCCTTCTAAGCCAGGTCCCATCCGCCCGGTGGGCGTTTCTAGAAGGGGGGGTACTGTCAGGGTACCTGTTGGTGATGTATCCAGGGAGGACATCCTCTCTGCTTAGGGACTCCCTTCCCCTAGCATTTCGGCATATTTCGGCCGTTTTCGCGCCGGCCGCGCTAGCTCCTCCCCCTTTTATGACGCGACGGCTAGCGTCGACGTCATGACGTCGGCATTTGCATAAAGTGCCGGGAACCGCTATTCCGGACCTTTTGGGGGCGTGGTCTCTATTTAGGTAACAGGGTATTTAAAGGAAACCTTTACTACTGCTCATTGCCCTGTCGTGGTTCTAGCTTGCTAGTCACTCAGCGCGTTCTTTAGCTAGTGTTTCCGGTTTTGACCCTTGCTTGTCTTTTGTCCTGTTGTCCTCTCCTCTCCTTTGACTCGGCTTGTATCTCGCTTACCTGTCCTCCGGCTCCCTTGACCTCGGCTTACCTTTTGACTATTCTTGCTTTGTCCTTACGTTAGTCCGGCCATTCTAAGGTCCGGTATACGTACCTCCTTCTGTGCGCACTCTGCGTATTGGATCCCTGTCAGTTTCCTGACACTCATGAGGCTTAAAAAATTAAACTTGGTTGTAGGAAATAAGGTGAACATGCGGTGTATTTGGCCGAATATATTTGTAGCCAGCATGACACCTCAGTGACCGAATGTCGTTGAACATGGCTTGACTGCAAACAGAATAGCATAAGGTGTGCAAGTCATGGCCAAATGTGCACTTAAAATTTGCCCGAAATGGTGAGAGAGTACTTGGTCAGCCAAATGTCTGCTGGAGAGGTACATGGGACTGGGGGAAGCAGGAGGTTAGAGAAGCTGTTTGTCACAGTCATGTGTGAGAGGTCTGCTTCACAGGAGTAGTGTCACAGTTGCTGACAAGATCCCTTCTGCTTTATATTTAATAGAAGAATAAGATTTTAACACGAGTCCCCTACCAATCAGTTTGCAAGGGGATGAAAAAACCAGTTTGGGAGTAACAAAAGACTTGAAATCTGAGTTGAAAGTGTGGCTCTGTGCCAGAGGCCCGAGGGGCCCAAACTCACTGTTTGCCGCGGCTGCTCATGGCCGAATGGGAGACCCCGGAACCAACGACTGCCAAACCGGAAGCAGCCTGCCCACATGACCAAGGGAGCCGACCGGAGGATGTGACGGGGAGATGGCCGCAGAAGGCCCCAATTTTCTTACCGTTAAGGACCAGGGCTCTTTTTACATTTCTGCGGTGTTTGTGTTTAGCTGTAATTTTCCTCTTACTCATTTACTGTACTCACACATATTATATACTGTTTTTCTCGCCATTAAATGTAATGTCTTTCTGAAGATACCATTATTTTCATCATATCATATAATTTACAATAAATAAAATTATAAAATGTGATGAAAAAATAAAAAAAAAACCTTTTTCTAACTTTGACTCCTAAAATCTGTTGCGCATCTACAACCGCCAAAAACACCAATGCTAAATAATTTCAATATTTTGTCCTGAGTTTACATGTTCTTAGCTTTTTTGGAAAAGTTATAGGTCAATAAGTACAAGTAGCACTTTGCTACTTGTAACACTGATTTCTGTCAGGAATCCCTGAATAACTCTTTACGTGTAAATATTTTTAAAAAGAAGACAACCTAAGGTATTAAACTTGGGGTATTTTGACTCTTTTCATGCAACCATTTTACCACCAATCTATGCCAAATTTAAAAAAAATAATAATAATTGGTGATTTTTTTGACACATATAGCAATTTAAAAATACATGTACTGAGAACTTTAAGGGTTACTGCCAAAGAACACCCTAATATGTGTTCAGCAATATCTCCTGAGTACAGTGATACCACCCATGTAAAGGTGTGTTGGGTTCTCTGGGGGGTAAAATACCTTATTTGGAAGGTGCGCATTCCAGTTTTCCAACTTGGAATTTTCACAGCTGGTCATTGTGCACTCATGCCATATTTGGGACATTTTTGAAGCCTGCCAATGTAATTTACCCCCATCAAACAATACTATTTTTGAAAACTAGAAAACCTAGGGTATTCAATATCGGGTATGTCAAGTCTTTTTTAGTAGCCACTTAGTCACAAACACTGGCCAAAGTTACCATTTATATTTGTTTGTGTGTTAAAAATGCAAAAACAATTATGAATGCTAACTCTGGCCAGTGTTTGTGACTAAGTGGCTCCTAAAAAAGTCTGAACATACCCCATTTGCAATACCTTGGGTTTTCTTCTTTTGCAAATGGTATGCCATCATTGGGGTAATTCTCATTCCTGGTCTACCATATGCTCTCAAAGGCAACATAATTAGAGTTGAGCGGACACCTGGATGTTCGGGTCCAGCGGGTTAGGCTGAACTTTTAAAAAAAAAGTCCAGGTTCGGGTGCAAACTTGACCCCAAACTTGAAGTCAATGGGGACCTGAACTTTTGGCCACAAAAATGCCTCTAAAAACTCCTGGAAAGGGCTAGAGAGCTGCAAAATGAAGTAAAATGGGGTTAAGAGTAGGACAAGTGCTCTGCAAACAAATGTGGATAGGCAAATCACTTAAAATAACATAATAATTAAAAATACAGCTGAGCCATAAAATAGCACTAGATGGAATCTTTGAATTTAGCTTTGGAAGAACATAAATCAAAATCTAAAGCATGGCTGTCAGGAGGATCAACAGAATTATCCATTTGAGAGAGGGTTGGAGTGCAGGGTATTCTCTTTCATTGTTCAAACTGAGCTTAACTCCTGATGCATGGCCTTCACAAGCCTCTGCTATTGTGTACATAGTTTATGCTAAGTGACCCATAGGTTGAGGAGTCAGTGACCGTGGCGGTGGAGAAGGAGGATGAGGTAGCCAACACTGTATTTTATGTTTTTTTTTGTTTTTTTTTGTGGTAGCCTACAAAATATTGGGACATACAAATAAAGAAACATTTGCGGCCTGCGGTGCATTTCTTGCAGTCCTGATGCATGGAGAAATGCTCAACTGCTGATGCATGGAGAAACGGCCTTCACAAGCCTCTGCTAATGTGTACCTAGTTTATACTAAGTGACCCATAGGTTGAGGAGATGGTGACCGTGGAGGTGGAGGAGGAAGCAGTGGTGGAGGAGGAGGATGAGGTAGCCAATACTGTATTTTATGGTTATTTTTTTATTTTTTTAATTGTGGTAGCCCACAAAATATTGGAACATACAAATAAAGAAACATTTGCGGCTTGCGGTGCATTTCTTGCAGTCCTGATGCATGGAGAAATGCTCAACTCCTGATGCATGGAGAAAAGGCCTTCACAAGCCTCTGCTAATGTGTACCTAGTTTATACTAAGTGACCCATAGGTTGAGGAGGCGGTGACTGTGGCAGTGGAGGAGGAGGATGAGGTAGCCAACACTGTTTTTATATATATGTATTTTAATTGGGGGAGCCCCAAAATAATATTGGGACATATAAAAAGAGACAACTCTGTTCTGCAGAGTAGCTGGTGACATTATAGTTGCTCAGGAACTTTGTTGACTCTAGAGAACCTCAGGCAAATCCGTGGCGGCGACTTTGCATGCGGATGTCATCCATATCAACTTTCGATGCCAGTTTCTGCGCCTACCATGGTGACCACGGGTAACAGGGAATCAGGGTTCCATTCCATACAGGGACCCTGCGAAATGGCTACCACATGCAAGGAAGGCAGCAGGCGCGCAAATGACCCACTCCAGACGCAAGAAGGTAGTGACGACAAATAATAATAGAGGACTCTTTAGATGCCCTGAGTCCACTTGAAATCCTTTAACTCTGATCAATTGGAGGGAAGTCTGGTGCAGAGCCACTGACCCGTGTGTGCTGCAGCTGAGACTCCACTATCGCCTGCTGCTGCTCGCAAAGTCTCATGAGGTGGTGAGCTGGAAGGCCGAAGTTACGCTGCAGTGCAGATAGGCGAGCAGCAGCAGGGTGACAACTCCAAAAGCGCTCACAGCCACTACATTGAATGTCACATCCTGACAGTGTCTGGGTCCTGGTCACCGGACTGCCCACCTCACTGTGAAACTATGAATGGATCGTTAAATCTGGTACGAACCCGAACTTTGCAGTTCGGGTTCGCTCAAGTCTATTATGGATCCTTTGATCGCTACATGTATTACTTGGATAACTGGTAATTCTCGAGTTAATACATGCCGACAAGCGCTAGGGGACGGCTGCTCCGCTTTTGCACCCTGCTCCCTCTTATGCTGTGCGCCTCTTCCTCCAAACTGCACACGTCACTTGCATGACCTTGATTCCATGTGGGGTCTAGTACCTCATCATCCTCCACATCATCTTCCACCCACTCCTCAACCCTGCCCTCCTTTCCAGTTGGCACCTGTGTTTTTCCAGCATGTAAAGTCTGCAAAGGACATATGGAAAATGTTTTAGAATTTCCTCCAGGCAACAGTTTTCCCTATAAACTGACCTCTCAGTTTGACTTGTGAGGGTATTGCCCCAGAATTACAATATTGTTGAAGTACCTCTTAGCTATTGATCACTGGTTTAAATATAGCAGCTTGTTATCTGGTAGTTTCTAGTATAGAAAATATCAATCTGTTTTCTATCACTTAGATCTGTGTAACAAGTGTTGTAGGTCTGAAACAATATTACAAGTGACTGATGTAGTAAATTTGAATCAAAGTTACGCTTCGATTTGACTCTCAGATATGAAGTGAACACCCCAAATATATTATTTTATGCCAAAAAATAAAAATTGACTTTTAAAAACTCCAATGTAAGCAGCAGATTAGCAGCAAAACAATTAGAATGTTTACAAGTGCACAGTAAGCACACTATTAGATGCTTCGATTTGACTATCAGATATAAAGAACAGGCCCCAAAATGTACTATTTAGCAGATTAGCAGCAAAACAATTAGAATGTTTACAAGTGCGCAGTAAGCACACAATTAGACTCTTCGATTTGACTCTCAGATATGAAGAGCAGGCCCCAAAATGTACTATTTAGCAGATTAGCACCCAGAAAATAAGAATGTTTACCAGTGCGCTGTAAGCACACTATTAGAAGCTTCGATTTGACTCTCAGATATGAAGTGCACCCCACTAAAATACTATTTAGCAGTTTAGGACCCCCCAAAAATTTAAGTTTTAAAACTTACTGTGACAGCAGTATTTGACGATTGTCTTTGACTCTCAGATATGAAGTTCACCCCACTAATGTACTCAGATATCATTGGGATGTTTGGGAAGAGAATATAAAATGTAAATATATTTCATAATTACAATGTGTCTGGTGGAGACCTTTGTTTTTGTTTTATTTTATTTTTTTTGTTTGTTCTCTATACCATACTTTAACTTAATATGCAGTGTATAATATATATCACCAACACTAAGCTGAAGGAAGCAAGGTGAATTGTTACTGTAGAACTTGTCAAGCAAGACTATCCCTTCTCCTTTATCAGCATTTTTTATGATAATCTCCCAATTGTTCTTAATACATTTTAGGGCATCAATTTCTTTTTTATTAAGAATATTCATTTTAGTCCCATCTTGTTTTATGGATTTTTCCAAATCCCTAAAATCTTTCAGGACTAATTCATAGAAGATGGATATAAAGTGGCCTTTATCAGAGATTAGATAGTAAATTGATGGTGCCTTTAGGCCAGAGGTAATATTGGCATTAATATCCTCAAAAGCATCAATAGGTTGGATATTTGGCTCCTGTTCCTGAAGTAACGACATCAGGTTTTTTTAGAATAATCTTGTCTTGTGGATCACTCAGGGATCTAGGACAATACTCCAAACTGTTAGCTTCTTTTAAATTAAAGCATCTGGTTAATTTGAGTTTCCTCACAAAATAATTCAGATCCTTAAATAGATCAAGAATAAGATATTTCATGGGGGCAAAATGTATCCTTTATTGAGGAGGGAGATTTCTGCTGAACTGAGTATATAGGAGGAGATGTTAAAGATACCTTTCATGGAAGGCATTGCACCTTGTTGGGGTTGGTGCTTTCCACTTCCTCTTGTTCCTCCATGGGTGCTATTCTTTTCCTCCTGACAGAACTCATAAAGAGAGGAAATATTAAATAATTTTGTGTCTTTGGACGTATCATGATCATCATTAATCCTAGGATGATGAATAGGAATATGATTGGGGTTATTAGAGAAACGTTTGTCATGTCTCCTCCTATAGAAAGGGGAGGACACATCTATATTTTTAGGACGGGATTTAGGAGGGGATTTTACAACATCAGCATAGGACTTCTGTACAACTGGTCTGTTTCTGAAATTGGGTTTAGT
>OW240912.1:177933041-177965541 GCA_933207985.1 Pelobates cultripes
CTTTCTCAGGTTAGCTATATGAATATCAACCGACGGTATACCCTGGGAAGGAGACACCGACGGAAGAACAGTAGGGTTAAAGCCATAGTTCAAGAAAAAGGGGCTATTACGAGTGGAACCACAAACAAGGTTGTTGTGAGCAAACTCCGCCCAAGGAATCAGACCGACCCAGTCATTCTGGTGTTCAGAAACAAAACAACGTAGATATTGCTCAATTTTTTGGTTAGTGCGTTCGGCTGCTCCGTTAGATTGAGGATGATAGGCCGAAGAAAAATTCAGTTTGATGCCCAACTGTGAACAGAAGGATCTCCAAAAACGGGAAATAAATTAGGAACCCCTGTCTGACACAATCTCATTGGGAATACCATGTAAACGGAAAATTTCTCTAGCAAATATCACGGCCAGTTCGGGGGAGGACGGAAGTTTAGGCAAGGGAATGAAATGAGCCATTTTAGTAAACCTGTCAAGGACCGTGAGTATAACTGTATGCCTATTGGAAGCTGGTAGATCAACAATAAAATCCATAGCCAAACAAGCCCAAGGTTTGTTGGGAACGACTAAGGGCTGCAATAAACCACAAGGGAGATCCCGCGGAAGTTTATTCCTGACACAAACATTGCAAGCCTTGACAAAGTCTTCCACATCCCTCCGTAAACCGGGCCACCAGAAGTCTTTGGAGATCAGGCAGTAAGTTTTGTGGATGCCGGGGTGACCAGCGATCTTGCTATCGTGGAAACAGCGAATAATGTCCACTTGGAATTTGGGAGACACGAACAAGCGGCCCACAGGAGTACGTTCGGGAGCAAGAGATTGTTCTTTCTGAATATCAGCGAGCAATGGAGAGTGTATTTTGACATTGGTGTTGGCGATAATATTGACTTCAGGAATAATAGGGAACAAAGTATCCTCTGTAGAGGTGGTAGGTTCGTGCTGACGTGACAAAGCGTCTGCCTTAGTGTTCTTAGAACCAGGCCTGTAAGTAAGCACATAATTAAAGTGTGTAAGGAACATAGACCAACATGCCTGCCTGGCAGATAATCTTTTGGCCTCCCCCATATACGATAAATTTTTGTGGTCAGTCAAGATAGTAACTGGGAGGGCGGTGCCCTCTAACAAATGTCTCCATTCCTTTAATGCCATAATGATAGCTAAAAGTTCTCTATCACCAATGTCATATCTCCTTTCAGTGTGTGACAGTTTCTTGGAAAAAAAACCGCAAGGGTGCAGCAGCTTATCTAAACTTTGTCTTTGGGATAACACTGCGCCTATCCCTGTTTCAGACGCATCAACTTCAAGTAAAAAGGGTAGAGAGGTATCAGGATGAACTAATACAGGAGCTGAGGCAAAAGACTGTTTGAGCGTTTCGAAAGCAGATAAAGCCTCAGTAGACCAGGTTTTGGTATCGGCTCCTTGTTTGGTCATATTAGTGATAGGAGCGATAACAGAGGAGTACCCTTTAATAAAGCGTCTGTAATAATTAGAAAATCCAAGAAATCTTTGTATGGCTTTGAGTCCCTTAGGTAAAGGCCAATCTAAAATCGATTTTAGTTTGGTCGGGTCCATGATAAACCCGTCTTTGGAAATTACGTAACCTAAGAAAGTTACCTGAGACTGGTCAAAGCTACATTTTTCCAATTTACAATACAATCCATGTTGTAAAAGTTTCTGTAATACCTTTCTGACTTGTCTATGATGTGAATTAATGTCTCTAGAATGGATTTGTATATCATCCAAATATACAATTACACATTCATGTTGGAATTCTCTAAGAACTTCATTGATCAAGTCTTGGAAGACGGCCGGGGCGTTACAAAGCCCAAACGGCATTACGGTATACTCATAATGCCCGTAACGAGTATTAAATGCTGTCATCCATTCATCTCCTTGTTTAATTCGCACTAAGTTATATGCTCCCCTTAAGTCAAGTTTAGTAAAAATACTCGACCCCTTTAGTCTGTCAAAGAGTTCAGTAATCAAAGGAATAGGGTAAGCATTTCTGATAGTAATTTTGTTCAATCCCCGATAGTCTATACAAGGGCGTAAGGTACCGTCTTTCTTTTCTACAAAAAAGAAACCCGCCCCCGCCGGAGAAGAAGACTTTCTAATAAATCCCTTGTCTAAATTCTCCTTGATATATTCCTCTAAAACTAAATTTTCCTTGGTGGATAGAGGGTATACCGTACCCCTGGGAGGCATAGTACCAGGGAAAAGTTTAATAGAACAGTCATAAGACCGGTGGGGAGGTAAAGTATCCGCCTTACCCTTGTTAAATACAGATTTGAGGTCTAGATATTGTAATGGTATCTGAACGTCTGTGGATTGAGAAGTGTTAGCATAAGAGTTCACGGGGCAAACAGAAGTAACTCTCTGCAGACATTCTTTCCTACAACCCATACCCCAAGAAGCGATTTCTCCACCCTCCCAGTCAATCTGAGGGTTGTGTCTCTTGAGCCAAGAATATCCTAGAACCACTGGGACTGCCGGGGAGGAAATTAACAGAAGGGAAATCAGCTCTTCGTGGAAAATACCAACAGTAAGCTTAACGGGTTCGGTCTCATGGAATATTACTGGTTCAGATAAAGGTCTACCATCTATGGCCTCAACGGCCAAGGGTGTATCTCTCAATTGGAATGGGATACAATGCTTATTAGCGAAAGTTTGGTCTATAAAGCTTTCTGCTGCTCCAGAATCTAATAATGCCATCGTAGAAATAAACCCTTTTTCCCAAGCTAGAGAGACAGGAATCAGAAGCCTATGGTCTTTTTTATTATGCATAGAGGACAGTAATGAAACACCCAAGGCCCGTCCTCTAAGGGAACTTAGGTGCGAGCGTTTCCCCGGACGATTAGGGCAACTAAGACGTAGGTGACCTCTCAGCCCGCAGTATAAACAGAGACCCTCCCTTCTTCTGTACTGTCTCTCAGCCTCAGATAAGCGAGTATTACCTATTTGCATAGGTTCTGGTGGAGTAGGATTATAGGAGTCAGGGTTCTGAAATGAGGGAGCGAGTCTTACAGGAAGTCTAGTAACTCTTTCCCGAGTGTTCAGCCTCTGTCTCATGCGTTCATCTATTCTGGAAATGAAGGATACTAAATCCTCTAAATTTTCCAGAAGTTCTCTAGTGGCAATTTCATCTAGAATTTCATCAGACAACCCATTCAAGAAAACATCCATAAAAGCTTGTTCGTTCCATTTCACTTCTGCTGCCAATGATCTAAACTCTAGAGCATATTCTACAAGGGTCCTATCTTGTTGTTTAAGGCGTAACAGGGATCTGGCCGCATTAATCTTCCTCCCTGGGGGTCAAAGGTTCTTCTAAAAGCCGTGACAAACGCAGTGTAGTTGTAGACTAAAGGATTGTCATTCTCCCAAAGGGGATTGGCCCATCTAAGTGCTTTATCTATTAGCAGGGTTATAATAAAGCCTACCTTAGCCCTGTCAGTGGGGTAAGCCCGGGGTTGTAGTTCGAAATGTATACTTATCTGTTTTAAAAAACCACGACAAGCATCAGGCGAACCCCCATATCGTAATGGTGACGTGACATGGGAAGATGCGCCTACAGTGGCTACTTCCAAACCAGTACTTAGCGAGTGGCTAGCAGTGGAACGTATTTCTTCAGACTGGGTACTGGAGCGTGTCAATAAAGTTTGTAACGCTAAAGCCATTTGGTCCATTCTATGGTCCATGGCCTCAAATCTGGGGTCAGGAGGACTAGCACCTGCAGGATCCATCTGGCCCTGTCGTAATGTCAGGAAACTGACAGGGATCCAATACGCAGAGTGCGCACAGAAGGAGGTACGTATACCGGACCTTAGAATGGCCGGACTAACGTAAGGACAAAGCAAGAATAGTCAAAAGGTAAGCTGAGGTCAAGGGAGCCGGAGGACAGGTAAGCGAGATACAAGCCGAGTCAAAGGAGAGGAGAGGACAACAGGACAAAAGACAAGCAAGGGTCAAAACCAGAAACACAAGATAAAGAACGCGCTGAGTGACTAGCAAGCTAGAACCACGACAGGGCAATGAGCAGTAGTAAAGGTTTCCTTTAAATACCCTGTTACCTAAATAGAGACCACGCCCCCAAAAGGTCCGGAATAGCGGTTCCCGGCACTTTATGCAAATGCCGACGTCATGACGTCGACGCTAGCCGTCGCGTCATAAAAGGGGGAGGAGCTAGCGCGGCCGGCGCGAAAACGGCCGAAATATGCCGAAATGCTAGGGGAAGGGAGTCCCTAAGCAGAGAGGATGTCCTCCCTGGATACATCACCAACAGGTACCCTGACAATGAGGCAGGATTAGGAATTGTATTTTGTCTCACATTTTAGTTATTGGTCATACCTTTCTGGTTGATTCAGTTGAAGCAGTGCTAATGATGTCATTCTGCCTCAACTTTTATATGATTACTCTAGTAACTACAAGTTACACACTTTGTTTATCTGTCACTGTCAGTACAGGTTCTGTACCCTGCACCTTCCCTTCATGTCATTATAGCACGTTCAGGTATATAACTCGGTTTCCTTCAAGTGTTAATGTCCATTACGGTCTTATGTCAGTAATGTCACTGTAGCACTCCGGAGATCTGGACCTAGATTCCTGGCATTAATTTCTGTAGCTGTCATCAGATCAGTTGACTCGGTAAGTAGGCAATTATATTAAGATAAGGTGCTTTCAATCCCTATATGTTTACTATGGCGACTTACAATCATCTTCAGTTACACCACAGGCTATGCTAATATCTATAACACCTATTCTTTTGTTTGTTTTGCTTTTCCATAACAACCAGTAACCCTCCAACTAATCTACGACTTACAAATCGCCCTCCCCACTCCATGTGTGTTTCTAAACATTGGCATGCCCACCCTGTGACTCATGACTCAAGTGGGCCTTCTCTCTGCATTATATGCATAGTCCCTATGCAAAACCCTCACTAGGCCTGTGCAACACGCTTCATACGTCCTCAGTGGGCTACCAGGTCCACTTCCAACCCCTCATCTTGGCATGAAGTTATACAGGGAGTGCAGAATTATTAGGCAAATGAGTATTTTGACCACATCATCCTCTTTATGCATGTTGTCTTACTCCAAGCTGTATAGGCTCGAAAGCCTACTACCAATTAAGCATATTAGGTGATGTGCATCTCTGTAATGAGAAGGGTTGTGGTCTAATGACATCAACACCCTATATCAGGTGTGCATAATTATTAGGCAACTTCCTTTCCTTTGGCAAAATGGGTCAAAAGAAGGACTTGACAGGCTCAGAAAAGTCAAAAATAGTGAGATATCTTGCAGAGGGATGCAGCACTCTTAAAATTGCAAAGCTTCTGAAGCGTGATCATCGAACAATCAAGCGTTTCATTCAAAATAGTCAACAGGGTCGCAAGAAGCGTGTGGAAAAACCAAGGCGCAAAATAACTGCCCATGAACTGAGAAAAGTCAAGCGTGCAGCTGCCACGATGCCACTTGCCACCAGTTTGGCCATATTTCAGAGCTGCAACATCACTGGAGTGCCCAAAAGCACAAGGTGTGCAATACTCAGAGACATGGCCAAGGTAAGAAAGGCTGAAAGACGACCACCACTGAACAAGACACACAAGCTGAAACGTCAAGACTGGGCCAAGAAATATCTCAAGACTGATTTTTCTAAGGTTTTATGGACTGATGAAATGAGAGTGAGTCTTGATGGGCCAGATGGATGGGCCCGTGGCTGGATTGGTAAAGGGCAGAGAGCTCCAGTCCGACTCAGACGCCAGCAAGGTGGAGGTGGAGTACTGGTTTGGGCTGGTATCATCAAAGATGAGCTTGTGGGGCCTTTTCGGGTTGAGGATGGAGTCAAGCTCAACTCCCAGTCCTACTGCCAGTTCCTGGAAGACACCTTCTTCAAGCAGTGGTACAGGAAGAAGTCTGCATCCTTCAAGAAAAACATGATTTTCATGCAGGACAATGCTCCATCACACGCGTCCAAGTACTCCACAGCGTGGCTGGCAAGAAAGGGTATAAAAGAAGAAAATCTAATGACATGGCCTCCTTGTTCACCTGATCTGAACCCCATTGAGAACCTGTGGTCCATCATCAAATGTGAGATTTACAAGGAGGGAAAACAGTACACCTCTCTGAACAGTGTCTGGGAGGCTGTGGTTGCTGCTGCACGCAATGTTGATGGTGAACAGATCAAAACACTGAAAGAATCCATGGATGGCAGGCTTTTGAGTGTCCTTGCAAAGAAAGGTGGCTATATTGGTCACTGATTTGTTTTTGTTTTGTTTTTGAATGTCAGAAATGTATATTTGTGAATGTTGAGATGTTATATTGGTTTCACTGGTAATAATAAATAATTGAAATGGGTATATATTTGTTTTTTGTTAAGTTGCCTAATAATTATGCACAGTAATAGTCACCTGCACACACAGATATCCCCCTAACATAGCTAAAACTAAAAACAAACTAAAAACTACTTCCAAAAATATTCAGCTTTGATATTAATGAGTTTTTTGGGTTCATTGAGAACATGGTTGTTGTTCAATAATAAAATTAATCCTCAAAAATACAACTTGCCTAATAATTCTGCACTCCCTGTATATCATCAGGGTACAAGTGTAGGCGTATGTTTAGCTATCCCACAACTTACAACCATTTATCAACCATGTCTTATCATTTTACACACCTGGTATTCCTTATACTGCCCACATGAGCACTCTGCCAATCTACTCACAATCCTTCCTTAGTGGCATACATCGAGCCATACTCTCAGGATGTTACAGTATTCCTCATCATATATGTAATCCTTACAACTTTCATTAGGCTATTGCGGTTTTAGCGTAATGTCAATAATCCGGTGTAACTATGCAACTTACAATATGAAACGTAAGAGTATTACTTCTCATATAACCCATTACCCTGCTACTCTGTTCTTGTGTCATTTCCACCTTACTATGGGGTGCTACAGCCCTATCATATCTTGGCCCTCCATAAGCTACACAGCACATCACAATTTTATGGCCCCTCAATTGGGCACTCACATATGGCATAAGTTTAGTTTGGCATACAGCCTACCACAACTATATTTCTACATATGGCCCTTACTAGGCCGTCACTCATACGTTACATACGGCCCACCATGGGCATTCCACTACAACTCCATTTCGACCCCGCATCTGAGCAATTATGTACGATTATGGCCTCGTCAGGCCACTCATTTTCTCCCTATACCACTCTCTGTCTGCATATATAACCCCAGTCACAGACACTTGCTGGATCTCAAAAAGTTTGTTTCCCACTAGTAAATATTTATGTACAACATACTGTCACACATACTATTAGTCCTTCGCATGGAAGGACACACAGTGGGAACTCACACCTCGATACAACATGCTTAATTAGTTCCCCTATCCACATATTAATGGGACTAAGGTTCTATACACATTTTGTTCCCTTATTATCTCGATTCTACTATCTATACTTGGCGCCCCAATGTTGAGGTCCTTAAACACTACACCGGTATGTTGTGCCGTTATCTCCATTAAACACTTACACCATACTGTTAACGCCAGGTTTAGCCCACCCACCACTCCACTTTTACAAGCCATTCATTTGGTGGTCCCTCTTTATTTACAGACCTACCCCGAACGTTGGCCCCGGCACACCTCAACTGACTTGTTCTAACATCCTACTTATTCTAACAACACTATTACTTGGCTTATTGTCCCCGACTACAAATATATATATGGCATATATATATGTATATATATAGTTAATACAATGCTAAACAAAAATCTGCACACCAGTCAAGCCATAAGACTTGCTTTTCCCACAGAAATCCCAAATCAGCAGTGATGTTACAACCGCAAAGGATTCTGGGTGGGCATATGCAAATTAGTTTAACAAAGATTCACATTTTTGCCTCATTCCATTTTAAACATGGATTCCTTTTAATTTGTGTTTGCAGTATACAACTGCTTGGAACACAATTTAGGATAAGATGCAAAACCAGTGAAGTCTTATGGCTTGACTGGTGTGCAGATTTTTGTTTAGCATTGTATTAACTATCCACATACTTCAGGTGGAAGGGGTTTTCAATCACAATTTTTCCCCACCATAATCTATTTGGATCTTGCTTCACAAGCACTACCAAGCCTCCATAAGCAAACCAGTAACCAACCTCATGCTGAAGAGTTGCATTAACAACGAAACAGCTGTCCATGAGTGGTTCACTGGTTTTGCATCTTATCCTAAATTGTGTTCCAAGCAGTTGTATACTGCAAACACAAATTAAAAGGAATCCATGTTTAAAATGGAATGAGGCAAAAATGTGATTCTTTGTTAAACTAATTTGCATATGCCCACCCAGAATCCTTTGCGGTTGTAACATCACTGCTGATTTGGGATTTCTGTGGGAAAAGCAAGTCTTATGGCTTGACTGGTGTGCAGATTTTTGTTTAGCATTGTATTAACTATCCACATACTTCAGGTGGAAGGGGTTTTCAATCACAATTTTTCCCCACCATAATCTATTTGGATCTTGCTATATATATATATATATATATATATATATATATATATATATATATATATATATATATATATATATATATAATGAATATATATATCAGGCTTCCTCAAACTCCGGCCTTCCAGATGTTGCTGAACTACAACTCCCATGATTCTATGAATGAAATAGATAGACTGAGTATCATGGGAGTTGTAGTTCAGCAACATCTGGAGGGCCGGAGTTTGGGGAAGCCTGAGATATATATATTCATAAAACAGAACAGGATTTTTCTCTGTTTAATGTCCTTATTAAAAAAATAAAATAAAGTAACCTCACTCGTTTTTTTTCAATAGGGTGGACATGGCATTTTCATCATTCATGGAGTGAATAAGTTTAGTTATTTATATAAGTCTATGTATGTGAATTGTATATTCATTTCAAAATTTAATGTTTTTTTTACATTAAAAAAGTGTAATTTTCAGATCAGGACTCAA
Organism: Pelobates cultripes; assembly: GCA_933207985.1. Lineage (NCBI taxonomy): Eukaryota > Metazoa > Chordata > Amphibia > Anura > Pelobatidae > Pelobates > Pelobates cultripes. The sequence continues at coordinate 177,942,017 of OW240912.1, forward strand.
AACCAAGATGCTTGGGTGAAAGATAAAATATCCATGTTCCTTACATATTGTCTTCTAAGATTTTTTTTCTCTGTGCATTTATCTGCTGTAAAATATGTATCACTATACCATCAGTTTGTGTCTGCTGAAGATGGATGCCGGACTATCCAAGATAATCAGGGAAAATCTATTCTGTTGTTGTCGTGTACTGTTTCCTAAAATTTTCTTTCATAACTGAAACTTTGAATAATATGTAGACTTCTGTGCTGAAAATTTTAATAATTTTATACTTTAGCTGCTTCCGGGGGAGAAGGCAGGTAGGGGCTGCATGGCCAAGAAGAGTGCCCCTTCTGTGCAGCCAACATTTCCCAGCGGTTGCTGTTCTGTTAGTGTATTTATTTTTCTCTTTCAATCCAGTGAGAATAAAACATGAGATTCAGTACTGCCTCAGGGCCACGCCCTATAGATTGTCCTATAGATTTTCCTGTTTCCTGTACCACCAATGGTAAGGCTCAAATCTTCAATCACCCATTACTTGCATCACTCCTTCCCTTTTCTTCTAGTCATCTCTATGTTCCAATCACTCCCCCAATCCTTATTTCCCATTATTTCAATCCACCTCTGCCTTCCCGTCTTCACAACATTCCCTTCTATCCCTGTATGCCGATCTCTTCACATATTTCCCATCACTACAATTCCTTCCTCTCTCTCATCACCCCATTCTAACTGTTTCTTCATGTCCTCTCAACACTCCATCGCAACCTTCCCTATCCCCCTCACCCACATTACATACACCCACTCCTATGCTTACATTCCAACCATCCTTTAATATGCTCCAATCTCTCTAATCTCTCCTTCAATAACTCCCATCACTTTAGACCCTCACTCTCATCAATCTAACAACGCTGCTAGCACTGTCAGCAGTCATATAATTCTTCAAATGATCAATTCACTTGCAAATATGAAGTGAATGATAATGTGCAAACAAGTGTCCTGCCAGATGAATTCTATTTATCATCGGCCGCCATGCAGTCATTGATAAATCTGATATCCGACTGTAAATTGGTTCGGATGCAGAAATCACTGTTTTTTTAAACTTACCAAATCAATGTTACAGAGTCAGTTGGATGGACTGAATCCTGATTGCATGAGAATTGCTAACGGGGTTGAAATGTGATAGTTTTGATTAGTTTGATTAGTTTTTTTCAGTTTATGTATAGTGTATAAGGATGCAGTGTGTATAGTGAATGCAGTGAGTGGGTATGGTGAATCCATATAGTAATACAGTGTGTGTGTGTGTATGTGTATGTGTGTGCGTATACAGTATACCAGTATTAAATATTGTTATTTTTTTTGTCTTTATTAAAGTTTGTTCCCCTTCCCTGCTTTTTACCTTTGGAGGGGAGGGATACAACATCCCCTGGTGGTTCAGTGATCCCATGGAGGTCCAGGTACACACAAGTCCAGTTATGGAACTCAACCTATAACAGCCAAGTAAAGCAAATCTGTAACCAATTGGGTGCTACTCAGCGCCAAATACAGAAGAGTGGTATTATTTTTATTTGTATTTCAAGCGCACATATTCAAGCTCTATTTAATTTATCCAATATTATTTAGCTCATTTTCTTGCCTGTATATTAGACACTATTAGGATAGTGTTGTCTTTGCTCCTCTGTGTTTTTGTTTAATTCATATTTTATATGATTTTGAAAAGTCATTCTGCAGTCTTACAATCTACATGTAAAGACATAATGTAACTGTAAGGTGTGTAACAGACTGATAGCAGAATGTTGGCTTTAATTTTCATATCTTGGATCGCTGATGTTCATGAGGTAAGTGTCTTTAAAGGGGAACTTCCTGTCACTTCTCAGGATGTTTAATATTATATTTATCCCAAATCCCCTACATTTAACAAGTATGTGAATTGTTAGAAGTAAACAAAAAATACAATTAAATGCAGAAATCACACCTCTTTATCTTGCAACTGGGTGCATCCATCTAAGCCATGTCAACCACTGTTATGTCCTGTGCACATTGCAGTATGCATAGAAAAAGCAATCATAGAAGTAGAGAGGTGATTTGCGTCAAGGTAATTTTACCTCTTTATAATCCATGTTTGCCCTGGCTAAAAATACCTCTCTCTGTCTCATTAGAGATCCTTACTTGAAGCTGAAAGAAGCAAGGTGAATTGTTAGTGTAGGACTCATCTAAGTGCCTTGATGTGGCACGTGAGCTTACACTTGAATGCCCATTGGAGTTATACTAAAAAAGCTCCAGTTATTTAAATATGCATATGGATTTGGGATAGTTCCACAAGTAACTTTTCTTCTTTGTTTTTGTTTTTTTGTTTTTGTCCTGGCTTTGCCTTGTATGGTTTATCATGTAATTAGCAAAATCTAGAATATAAATTTAAAAGAAAACAGAGCATCTCATAAAAATAAGGTTAACACACAATGTAGGCAATCTTCAACATTTTATGCAGTGGTTCAGCGGATATGTTGGGATGTTCTTACATAAAACAGGGTAACGTTCTAGAGGGTCAGCAGTTAAAAGATCATTTGTAATTTTTTTCCAGATGAGGTACATTATTTTTAGAAATTATAGATTTTTATTGTATATTATTGTTCTATACAGTCCTGTTTTTCAGTTTTTTCTCATACACTGTGTGTAATTTGGCCTATTAACATAACTATTATGCTATTGATTCAATTAGGTCAGATTCATTTGCACTGTATGTTTGATGTCCTATTTCATCTACTGATTCAGTTATGTGCACTGTGTATTTATGCTTTAATGTATTATATTCATTTAGACGAGATACCCAATAGGTGCTGCAAAGTGTAAAGAAAGATTTATGTTTGCCTGAAAATAAATCTTTTGATTAATTTATAATACAGGGCTGAGTTTGGACAGGAGTATTACAATTTTCTAAATTATAATCAAAAAAAATCTATAACATGCAGGTTTTGATTTAAAAGCTGACAAGTTGCGTTAAAGTTACTAATGAATATTGCCTTTGTTATTCTGTAAACCTAGAAAATTAGTTTCTCTAACTTTTCACCTCTTTAATAAACTGAGATGAAATAATTTCTTACTGAAAAGAAATGCTTAAAGGGAAACTATAGTGCCAGGAAAACAAACTCATTTTCCTGGAACTATAGCTTCCCCTTTCATCAAGACCCACCCCCATGGCGTAAAAGGGTTTAATAACCTCTTCTGTCACTTACCTGGGTCCAGCGCCAATGTCCCTCGCTGCTAGCTCAGCTCCGCCCATGCTCTTTTCCTGCCGCTGGCCACGCGCGCATTAGGATCTCCCCATAGGAAAGCATTATTCAGTGCTTTCCTATGGGGATTCCGGCAATGCTGGAAGTCCTCATGCATAGCGTGAGGATGTCCAGCATCGTTTAGCTGACAAAAAGTCATCTAAGTGCCTGGAAGTTCCTCTAGTGGCTGTTTGCTAGAAGTGTTCTGGTTGCCTACACTGTTCCTTTACAGTGTATGTGTCATGGTATGCATAGGTTGGGCTTAAGTTAAAGAACAATATATTTCATCTATACATTGTGCTAACAAAAATGATAGCAAATGGGTACATTTTAACTGAATATTCTTTAAAGCTTTGATCCCTCCCCTGCTCGCAATATATATATTAAAGAGAGGGGTGTCTGCTGAACCTCAATGACAACATCCAAAAAGGATCAAAAGATTGTCTGGAGTTGTTTTATCTCTCGTGTTGAAAGATCCTGCCACCATCTAAGTTCTAAGTAACTGCCATTGTTTATATGATCAATTTTGAACCCTTGACATTGGTTCCCTCTTTAATGACACAAGTGAGATAGAACTTATTTTAGACCTAGGCAGTGATTAAAGAAGGACAAGTTATGCTAGTTGTATATTATCTAGTGTCTTTGGTCACCGTATATCAATATCATATATTCTGTTTTATTTCATTTTAACTGTGGCTAGGTTCTTCATAAATCAAAACATTTCCTAGGCATGGACACCTTACTCCCTATGGCTACAAGGTTCACTTGGCCCACCCCTGCATTTCCCATCTACATGAATAAAAGGTGTGTTTTGCTCATGTGCACTTAATCTATGAACATCTCAGCAACTTGTACTCAAGTCTATTTTGGTCAAAAATTTGACATTTGATTTTCGGTTTAGCACAGAAGCTAACCCATGGGGTTTAGTATAGTAAACAGCGACTCATAGTGAACTGATAACCATTACGATTTCCGAAAGATAGTTAGAAGTATAACCAAACTTCAGAGTATCCTGCTAGACATGACCTAGATTTTGTGTTATTAACCCATAACTATGTTTGTGTTATTAACCCTTTAATGCTATTTGCATTTCTTTTAAGAAGAACAAAAGAATAGAAAAACTAATTTAGAAATAAATAAAATTAAAAAAAACTGAATATATTACATATTGTTACTATTGTTTCATTAAAAACAGTGCTATGGATTAATATTTTGTAGTAGCTATGGTGCAAGGACTACATGCTGCAGTGTTTCCCAGGTTTTGTTAACTTGTTTTATAGAGTGTTCTTAGAAAAAACATTATTCATCCAAAATATTTTATATGCCTAAGACTTTTGAATGTGCCCAATAGCAAATAAATAATTGGACAGCCTAAAAATATGAAAAGAATTGAGGGACTGCTTCCATATAGCCCCCCTTACATGATAATCACAACACTAAGATGTAGTGTGACTTTAACCATAATAATGTGAGTTACAAACTGTTTAGATTTTAAATTAATGCATGAAGTCACATACATGTTGAAGGCCAAAGCAATCCATTATACGCATGAGATTTATGGTGGTTGTGCTAGATATACATCATTCCACTGGTATGTGGAAAAGAAATATAATAAAAAATAAGCATCCTACTCTTCAGAAATATAGAGTGAAACAGTTCTCTTAGCAATGACAATTAAGATACACATAATACAAACATTATCATCAATGCATTTTGCATAGGACCTATCAAGTATCACAGCATTCTGTTCCCTATTTCTCCAGTTTAAAGAAAATTTAAATAGTTGTAACAATCATTAATTGTTCATTTTTAACGCATATTTTTTTCTAGTGCCTTTCCTATTGGTGTCTACATATTTTTTTAAGCCAAACTTTTCCTTACTGCAGCTCTTACATCATTGTATTTTCCTGTTCCATTTGGTTCTTTTTTTATTTGTGTTCACAAATGTCACTCCAAGTATATAATAAAGAAGTGAAAGCGTACATATTTTTGTCTGACAAATGTATTTCAGTGCTGTCAGAATGGAAGATTTTCAAAAACCATAATCAGCTTTCACTGTTTTCCTTATTGTTTAAGGAATAAGAAATCCTTCAGATTGTCAGTGCATCTTTTTTTCCCCCAAGTAATATTAATTTGCCTTATTTCGTTCATGTAATCAATGGCAAAATCATCCGGAATAAAAACAATAAAAAAAATAAAGAAAATTTGAGGAATAAGAAGAGGTGAAGATTTTGGCACTTTGCAGGCAAAAGTGACAAGTATGTACGTAGTGGGCATTGGATAGCATTCCCTTCATCCCCCATAAAGCCATAACTTACCCCTTCAAATAACGACAGACAACTTCAGCATTTATTAACACAACCAAATACTGTATAACTCCTTTAACATATAACGAAATAAATATCATAAATTAACATAAACAATTTGCATATAGTCATACAGTAACCAAAGAAACCGTCCTTGCCAATCCAACTTGCCCAAGGCTCTCACCTCCCCCCTCAGCATAATAAAAACATCTTCCTTTTCAGGGCTGAACCAAAGTGAGCTTAGTACAATCTGGATATAACGTCCAGACTCTACTAATCAAATGAGTGGAGCGCTAAAGGTATGAACTTACCCTAAAATAGGGTTAAATCTCAGATGTATATCAGTACATCTAAAGGAAACAAAAAATAAAACACAATATAGTGTAAATCCACAGGTGATAATGTATTTTGGTGATAATTCAAGTAGTCAAACTCATATTGATCAGAGCCTCAGAGGGACAGGCTCAATTCACTTGCACAGTAGTGTTGTATGGAGACACTGCACCCTTTTGCCTGGAATGGATTTCCTCAAAGGAGAGAGAAAGGGAGACTTCCTAGTGTATTAAGTTTCAACCAAAACAAAAAACACAGTGGTTATGGTTGTGCTCACCTTTTCCCGAGCCAATGAGAACCTGGCTCTGGATGATAGACCTGGGTACCTCTAGAGGGGGGCACCTGCCCTTCTTTAGCAGCGAGATGAAGTTAGAAGCTGATGGAACTTGGTTTAAAATACATACATTTATTGCAACTTTAAATATAAAAACAAAAGCATAGAATTAAATAAAAATGTCCAGTTGCTTCTATATAAGATAAAGAATGTATCAGTAATTAGCTCCAGTCCCGAGACGCGTTTCACCCACACTATGGGGGCTTTTTCCATCGGTATCCTCATTGTCTTCATGCTGATTTTTAAATATGCCGGTCCTCCCATCCCCTCCTCCAATCCGGATTTAGCTTCTTGTGAGGTCAATTTCCTCACCTTCCTTTCATCAGCGTGATCAGGATCACTTCTGCTCTCACTGCAGCCATCTTGCTTGTGGGCACATACCCTCAAGCAAAAAAAAAAAAGTGTCAGAACAGGTTGGTTCGCAGACACCCATCACCCTAAGTTAAATACATGCATTTTCCACCCTTTTAAATTGTGCTCAGCACATAATAGAGAAAATGAATAAAACAGAGAAAAGAGGAAGGAAAAAACATACATTGGTACATATTAGTATCTTCTCATACAGTTTCATACTTGTTCTTAAGAGTATCTATAGTAAATACATATACTGCAGAATGGATTTCTTCCCTATTCATTGTATATTGATTTCATTAATCATTGTCAATTAAAAGTTAAAGTGATATAATCAATACAAATTAATTACAGTTTCTGTAAATTTTGATATAAAATTAATATAAAGGCAATCTTCTTATATTACTTAAATTATTAACATTCTTAATAACGTCAATACTCAATGTGCAGAAAAGTGCATATATTTCATGATCAATATTAATTTCCAGTTTTTGTACTAGGGATGAAATCACTCCCCTAAGTGTGTAGTTAATTTCCAATAATTCTAATTAAAATTTAGTATTTAAAAGTTTAAAAAAGTAAAAAGAATAATTTCTTAAAGGGACAGATAGAGAGCAATTTTTAGATAAAATGGCATATCTCAAAGTCATTATTGAGGCCATCTGGAATTAGTGTGTTTAAGTTAACAATCCATTTAATCTCTACCTGTCCCATTTTTTTTTAATAAGATCATCCCCTCTCCAGTTTGTTTTAACCAGCTGGATACCAATAAAATTTAATTGTTTTGGATCCTGATTGTGATGTTGTTTAAAGCGCATAGACAAACTGTGTTTTTCAAAGCCATTTTTAATGTTCCTTATATGCTCCTGAATACGAACTTGGAGAGGCCTTGCTGTCCTTCCTATATATCCTAGCCCACAGGTACATACTATCAGGTATATGACTCTTTTTGAGTAGCATGTAATTAATTCCCTAATATTGTTTGCCGGGCGCTCCGAGAAGGGGATCCAAAAGCCTTGGGTCGATCGCCGTGCCTCCGCCCCGCCCCCCACTACATCCGGGGGGGGCACGGTCCACATCAGATGTCGCCACCCGGACAGCAGGGGCGGCAGAAGGAACGGAAGCTGCGCAGATCTCGCGCCACGTGGTCCAGGCGCGCGGCCCTGTTCAAGCCTCGGGCCCGGGCTGCAGATCCTGTACCGGGCCCGAGGAGGAGAGTTGGGGCACACAGAGCCCGAGGGAGGGTGCCCAGGAAGGGTGCCCATGGAGGGTGCCCATGAAGGGTGCCCAGGGAGCGTGCCCAGGGAGGGTGCCAATGTAGGGTGCCCATGGGGAGCCAGACCGCTGGGGAGGGGAACCTCACCGCCAGGCTGCTGGGGAAGGAGGAGGCCACCGTCTGCTGCAGCACCATTACCAGCCGTGAGGGCAGACATCCAGGATCCAGGACACCCACAGGCCGACAATACAGCAAGCCCAGCAACAGGAGAGGCAGAGAAACTTGTTGCTGGCCCGGCTCCTAATGGCACTGAGGTCAGTCTGATCTGTCACCGACCACTTCCACATCTCACACTCCCACATGTAGCATATAGCCAATCATGCATTATCCATCCCCCACTCATATATGTGCCCCTGTCCGCTAAGCTGTGCACTCTCCCTGGGGCCTGAAATGTGATAGCATAGGCAAACATGTTTTAACCTCTGACAACTTTAGAGGGTGCTCAAGCCAAATAAGTGTGCATTTTTTACAAGCTCTCTTATAATTTTCTATGAGTGTCAAATTCTTTATTAATAGAAAACAAAAAATGTAATCTAGTTTATTAACATGTGTGGTTTAAAGGACCACTTAGGGCACCCATACCTCTTAATCTTAATGTTTCCATTGCAGTGTTAACACAGCTCAAGTGGCTGAGGCACACAGCCACTAGAGGCACTTCCAAACTCGGTTCTCAATTAAATGCTGCTCCTTAAACAGTATTTGATTAGTGCAGTACTGCAATTTGCTTTGGGGAAGTATTGGATTAGCTGATATCATCAATATTGATGATCTCAGTCCAGGAGACAAAGTGGCCATTGTTAGAACAGCATGGAAAAGATAAAAAGGTTAGTAAAACGCACCCTTTGCAGGCACCTAGAGGGGGAGCGAATACCAACCGCTACACAAAATTAAAGTTCCTATTATTCATATGTTGCTGACAACCCATTATCACCTACTGTGATTTATGTGGTTTATGAGACAAGCACACGTTTCACCTGAGAATAGTGGAACCTTGCATAGCAGAGAAATATTGGTTTCAAGATAAGTTATTGATTTTCAGCACAGGGTAATTCCAATGAATATTTCCTGGCACTATAAACAAAAATGGTATAAAATATACAGTATCCTGTAAACCAAGGTGGTAGTTGTGTGTTTTACATGGGCAATCGGTATACAGATAACCAATAGCAAAAATTAAGATATTTTATCTATTAGATTAATTGTATATACTTCCCTTTGACTTTTCCTACTTCAAGTAAATACATTAGCGAAATACCTTTTTTTTTTTTTTTAATAATAATATTCAAGGCTACTCACTATTGTAAGAATTATTAAGAACTTATAAAGGATTTGCAGCTTGTAAACCCTCAGCTTGTATAATTTCCATTTGACTAAATATCATGAACACTCATAAATTCTCATTATTAGTTTTTCTATGCTAGAAAATGCAGTTCTTTACATAGTTAAAAATACTACACATGCTCTGTAATGGAATGATTGTGAATAGTTACCATCATATAATGTGTTGTACTCCCTACAATAGTCAGTACTCATCACAATATTCGCATTTGATTATAATTTGAAACATAGAAACATAGAATGTGACGGCAGATAAGAACCATTCGGCCCATCTAGTCTGCCCAATTTTCTAAATACTTTTGCAACATTACTTGAAAGTTTTTATATGAACAGGATCTCGCAAAATGTCATTATTCTTCCAATTTCATGACCTCACAGATAGGAAAACATATGGCTGATTTGATCATGGATACTTATAAAAATGCATCAAATAAAATGAAAATCCCGGCCTGACGTCTACATGTTACTGATTACAGCCAGAAAGTGTACATTTTTTATGAGCCTCACAGATAAAATCAGCAATGCAGTCCTCCTACTTGCAAGGACCAAGTAATGTTATCATAAACACTTTGTAAAAGCTCTGTTAAAAGCAATAAGACAGCTTCTCCCAGAAGATTGCTTTTTTTGGAAACTATGTTAATGGATATATGAAGATTCGTATTTTGCACATTTAATGGAACAGTGACGGTGAACAATGCAGACAAATTAGGCACATTGCTTCTTTTATTTTTTATTTTTTTTGCATAATGTCAGTTAATGTGAATTTTTTCAAAAGAAATACATTTTCTGCATTTTAAAGCTGTCTGCATATGAAGTTCAAGATGCAAAAATACTACAAAAAAGATATATATTTTGACATTTACAAATGAAAGACTATATTAAAGGATTTGCAGATTAAAATGAATATTCATTTAATCAATACCATGTTCTTGCTGAATAGTTAGCTAGCTGGACTCCTATGTTTTATATTTTGCCTGATCCACAAAGCCCAGGGAAGTTAATTCTAATTATTAACCATTACACCACCACTCATGGTCTGAGGTTATAGGAATGTCTAAACCCCAGGGCTCTCCTGGCCAAAGGTGGATATCTGCAAATCTCCACTTTGAAGGGATAATCATGGGAAACATTTCTTTTTCATTATTTCCTGTATTTGCAATAAGGAATTTTTGGTGTAGCCAGATCAGATGACAGCCAAATTGTACCTAAACATCAGGTTATTTATACCCCATCAGAAAGTTCTACAGTTCTGGGTTGTGTGTTTAATTGTTGCCATTTATTGTATGTTGCCAATTTGCTATTTCTTTTTTTGTTTGTTTGTTTTTTATGGTTTCATGGATTCTATGTCTTTCTGGCACTGAATAATTGGGAAAAGCACAGAGCAATGTTATCTTACAAACTGAAAACATTTTTTTTTCATTGGGGACATAACATCCAGTGTGTATAAAAGAATTATGTTCAAAATCAATTTATTCAGTAAACTGTAAGCTACATTTCAAATTTACAACATAATGTTTTATTACAAATGGAACTACAAGGTCTGGATATGTTAAAATCACGTAACCTACACGCAACATTTTGTCAGTGCATTAGAACATGCACCCACCAATGAAACAATGATCAAACAAGGTAACCATTAACATAACATAAGTAAGAACATTGTTTTGCCTTCTCTAAACCTACTAATTCATAGACCAAAATAGAGAGAAAGCTCTCATTTACATAAAAGAGACATAAAGGACTTCAGTTTGCTAAAGTAATTTAGGGGTGTTTAAGCAGTTCCCCTTAGTCCAGTTTTATTAACATCTTAGAAAATGCACTTTATTAAAACAGAATGCCCACCCTGGCTGTAAAATAACATATATGAAAAAAAATATGTTCTGGGGAAAAAAAACATTTCCCCCAGAAATGTTTCCATGTTGTGCAGGCCATCCATTCTCACATCCTTATCATTGACTTGTTTCTAACTACACTATGCTTTTTTGTACTTCACTTCACTTGAGGTTATTATGTTACAAAAAAATGTAAAAAAGGAAAAAAGCAATTTCTCCACACCATGGCTGGGCTTACTCAGCAGATTAAATTAAGTTCCTACTTTCTTATCTCTGGCATTGGTAGCAGAGGTGGGCAGTGGTGCTCAGTAGACCCCAGGTATTAACTGAAACTATTTAAAAACAGTTTGACTTCTTACAACAATGAAGGGGCGCCAGGTCACTCTTTACGGCCAGTGCATGGAATTATGGCTATACATCTGAAAATGTGCATTGTGTCCCTGTGTTTATTTTACACAGGACAAGCAAATTTAATGACACTCTTGTGCTGTATTTGCTGGTGACTGGTCTCTGGAGTTTCCATAAATTAGATATGAAATGACAAGACCAGGAAAGGATATTGTGCATGCATTTGGAGGCTGGTTATGGGATTACATGTGTGTAAAGTGGGTTGTTTGTGATGTAGTGTGTAAATAGGTCTGTTTGTTTTGTGTTTGTTTTTTATAATTTGCAGCTAGGGACTGCAGATAGTGAGTATAAGGGCTGTAGTTTGTGTGTATATGGGCTGTAAAGTATCTCTACAGGTGATACTCGAAAAATTAGAATATCGTGCAAAAGTTCATTTATTTCAGTAATGCAATGTAAAAGGGGAAACTAATATATGAGATAGACACATTACACGCAAATCAAGATAGTTCAAGCCGGGATTTGTCATAAGTGTGATGATTATGGCTTACAGCTCATGAAAACCCCAAATCCACATTGTGAAAAGGTGCAATATTCTAGGCTCTAGGCTCACAGTGTCCCACTCTAATTAGCTAAGTAAGCTGTAACACCTGCAAAGTGTTTCTGAGCCTTTAAATGGTCTCTCAGTCTGGTTCAGTAGGAATCACAATCATGGGGAAGACTGCTGACCTGACAGTTGTGCAGAAAACCATAATTGACACCCTCCATAAGGAGGCAAAGCCTCAAAAGGTAATTGCGAAGGAAGTTAGATGTTCCCAAAGTGCTGCATCAAAGCACATTAATAGAAAGCTATGTGAAAGGGAAAAGCGTGAAAGAAAAAGGTGCACAAGCAGCAGGGATGACCGCAACCTGGAGAGGATTGTCAGGCCATTCAAATGTGTTGGAGACTTTCACAAGGAGTGGACTGAGGCTGGAGTCATCAAGAGCCACCACACACAGACGGATCCTGGACATGGGCTTCAGATGTCATATTCCTCTTGTCAAGCCGCTCCTGAACAACAAACAACGTCAGAAGCGACTTACCTGGGCTAAAGAAAAACCGACCTGGTCTGTTGCTCAGTGGTCCAAAGTATTATTTTCTGATGAGAGCAACTTTTGCATCTCATTTGGAAACCAATGACGCAGAGTCTGGAGGAAGAATGGAGAGGCACACACTGCAAGATGCTTGAAGTGCAGTGTGAAGTTTCCACAGTCTATGTTGATTTGGGGAGCCATTTCATCTGCTGGTGTTGGTCCACTGAGCTTCATTAAGTCCAGGGTCAATGCAGCCGTCTACCAGGAGATTTTGGAGCACTTCATGCTTCCTTCCGCAGACAAGCTTTATGGGGATACTGACTTCATATTCCAGCAGGACTTTGCACCTGCCCACACTGCCAAAAGCCCCAAAGCCTGGTTCAATGACCGTGGGATTACTGTGCTTGATTGGCCAGCAAACTCACCTGACCTGAACCCCATAGAGAATCTATGGGGCATTGCCAAGAGAAAAATGAGAGACATGAGACCGTACAATGCAGAAGAGCTAAAGGCCGCTATTGAAGCATCCTGGTCTTCCATAACACCTCAGCAGTGCCACAGGTTGATAGCTTCCATGCCACACCGCATTGAGGCAGTAATTGCTGCAAAAGGGGCCCAAACCAAGCACTGAGTCCATATGCATGCTTATACTTTTAAGAGGTCCGATATTCTATGTACACTTCTTCTTTTATTGATTGCATGTAATATTCTAATTTACTGAGATTGTGGATTTGGGGTTTTCATGAGCTGTAAGCCATTATTATCGCACTTATGACAAATCACGGCTTGAACTATCTTGCTTTGCATGTCATGCGTCTATCTCATATATTACGTTGCATTTCTGAAATAAATTAACTTTTGCATGATATTCAAATTTTTCGAGTATCACCTGTAGGTAATGTAGTGCGTTTGTGTCCAGAGGTGTATCTCAACCTCTGGCTGCGTTTTTAGGGTGTCATCGGCTAGGTTCTGGGCTGCCTAATGTTGCATTCATTGTCTAATAGCAGTCAGTTGACGCTTTCATCTAATGAAAGAGTGTTGGAATTCAGCACTCCAAGAGACCAAGTGCCCAGCAGAGTCCTAGGTAAGAGGGCAAACCATTGCAAAATTATTTGCCCATTTTTCCAGGTAACTGGGCCAGGGTACTCTCGGCATCATAACCACTTTAAAAATGTATTAGAATTAAGATAGTATCTAAAAAGTTGTATTTTTGAGATTTATTTTCATTTATATACTAACATGTAAAAGTGTCTTAGTATTTATGAAAAGGGTGCCAACTGTTTTAGTGTGCATGAAGTAGCTGTACCAATTTCTGTTTAAGACATAAAATGCCAGTTGTCAGTAACCTTCACATGAATATATGAATGAATTAGAGTAATTGAGTAACTATTGTCAATGGCGCAGATGCTGATATGTTTGCTATGGATCATGAGGACATATGAAATGATATTTAGATTCTATCTTCTCCTTAATTAGTATTTAGTTTACTATCTCTTAATTAGTAAACTGCAACCGCACAAATAGTTAAGAGCTTTTTGTAAAACACATTGTCCAAGACTGATGACATATAAATCTTCATTCTTTCTTCATACTCTTACATACCTCACATAACCAATACTGACAAAATGTTCTTATTAAGTTTATTTAAGTATGATTGATCAGGCTTATAAGTGTGATGGCCCAGCAATTCAAAGTACTGACTTTACTGAAAAACATTTAATCTTTAAATTAAGGACAAGAGTGAAACTCTGTCAAAATGTCAATAGCAAACTAAGCATGAAATAAAATAAACCAATTTACTGTCTAGGCTTTGTCCAGTTTCAGTCTGACTGGGGAATATAGAGAAATGAAATAGTATCAGGAGTAACAAAATATATTTAACCCCTTAAGGACCACAGACGTATTAGACATATTAGGTTTGTCCACAGCAAATATGAGCGCTGGAAGCGATCATGATCATTTACAGCCACTCTAAGGGTATTGCAGCAATGCCTCGATGTCGAGGCATCCTGAAATACCTCTCCTGGTGGCCCGGCAGTGTAGCAGAGCATCGGAAGCCATCAGGCAGGCTTCCAATGCTTTGTCTGTGTGCTGAGTGCCTCGAGAGGTCGAGACATTCAGTGAATACTGAAATTACGCATCTGGGGGAAAAAAATTCTATTTATTAGTAACATAGTAGCAATAGTAGTTTGTTTATTTTAGCCTCGATATTTCCTGCCTGGATTTCAGTTTGCTACAATTTGGTGTTTAATGAATATTACCCTGGCAATGTTTTTATCAACACTTGCAGAACTTTCATTTTAGCTTCTCTTTTACAAACTACCAAGTCAAAGTCTCAGTTCAAATGATTCTGGTTGTAAAATCCCAAACTCACAAAACTGCAAATAATTATTTCCATAATATCTTATTCAAATCTTACTCAACCTAATGGTTATTTAGAATTTAACCCCTTAATGACTGAGACACCGAGAGTCAGAGCTATTAACCCCTTAATGACCGAGGCACAGAGAGTCAGAGCTATTTATTAACCCCTTAATGACAGAGACACCAAGAGTCAGAGCTATTAACTCCTTAAGGACACATTCCCTTTTATTCTCGAAGTTTGGTCCTTAATGGGTTAAATAAAATCAATAAAAATCAATTTTTAAAAATGAATAAAATAAATGTATTAATCTCCGCCCCCCAGCCACGTGGCTTCCAATAGAGGCAGACTAGGGGACTTCTTCAAGTGATAACACACACTGGTCCATTTTTAAATCTTTTTTTACATTTGCCGTTCAGTTTTTTTTGTTTTTGTTACGTTTACTGTTCCTGAGTTTGTTTTTTTTACTTTTACTGTGCCAGACTATTTTTATTATTAAGTTCAACCTATGCATGGGGGCATGAGTGTACTCAGGAGGCCTTGCAGAAAGCAACCTGGAGTAAATCACACACAAATGTGTGTGTAAAAATGAATAATTACCAGCACACATTTTCTCAATTTTTTTTGGACTAAAATGGTTGCATCAAAGGCATCAAAACACTCAATATACAATACCTTGGGGTGTCAACTTTTCAAATATATGCACGTGCATGGCAAGAAAATAAATTGGGATATGTTAAAAGGCCCCCAAAAAGAAGATAGGCAAATAACATATGTCAAATTTGAAAAACACATGTCAGACGTTCGGCATTGCACCCGCCAAACAACCCAGCAAACCAATGCTTAGGTGGTATCACTGTACTCAGGAGATGTTGATGAACACATATTGGGGTGTTCTTTGTCAGTAACAAATAACAGGAACTGAGAATCCATGCCTAAATTACAATGTGAGAGAAAAATAACACAAAAAATGACTACCCAAAAGTTGGACAAAGACTGTTGGTAGAATTAGTTAAAATACCACCATTTGAAATACCCTGGGGTGTCTACTTTTCAAAATTATATGGTTTGATGGAGTAAATTACATTGTCCGGCTTCAAAAATGTCCCAAATAGGATATGGGTGCATGATGACCAGATGTGAAAATTCTATGTTGCCAAAACTGGAATGCACACCCTCCAAATAAGGTATTTTAGCCCCCAGAGAACCCGACACACCTGTTGGTATCACTGTATTCAGGAGATGGTGCTAAACACATATTGTGATGTTCTTTGGCAGTAACCCTTAAAGTTCTCATACATGTATTCTTGAATTGCTATGTGTGTCAAAAAATCACCAATTATTATTGTTATTTTTTTTATTTGGCATTGATTGGTGGTAAAATGGTTGCATGAAAAGAGTCAAAATACCCTAAGTTTAATACCTTAGCTTGTCTTCTTTTAAATATACATATATATATATACACACACACACACATGTGCAGGGTTATTCAGGTATTCCTGACAGATATCAGTGTTACAATGTAACTTTTGTTAATTTTAGGAAAAAATGGTTTGGAAACAGCAAAGTGCTACTTGTACTTATTGCCCTATAACTTGCAAAATAAAGCTAAGAACATGTTAACATTGAGTATTTCTAAACTCAAGGCAAAATCTAGAAACTATTTATCATGGGTTTTTTTTGGCGCTTGTAGATGCGTAACAGATTTTGGGGGTCAAAGTTAGAAAAAGTAAAAACAAAGTTAGAAAAAGTAAAAAAACAGCCCTGGTCCTTAACGGAAAGAAAATTTAAAAAAATAGTCTGGTCACTAGGGGGTTAAATGTAAAGTAACAAGTGAATTGTTTGTTTTCTAAATATTGTTTTGCATTTCTTTCAAAAGTGAATACGGAAGATACTCTGTTTCATTACAGTTTGCTGAAAATATAAATAAAGCACAAATCCAATATACCACATTCAGAAAATAACTACAAATATATACTACTCAACTGCATCAGCATCTGTTTTTGCTGTTTTTTTAAAAATTTAAATATGCAAATACAAATATCAATTACAAGACATGTGCATAGACCTCTCACTCATTACTGGCTACTCACCACTACTTTCCCCCAGTTCCCTAGCTTCTGGGAAAAGGGGAATTCATTTTTTGGATAGGGGGATTTAAAATGGTTTCCCCCAAACCCCAGGGCCCTCACTCATTGCTTCAGGTTGAGCTGTTGGCCTTGTTTGTCCACCTCAATCTTGTGCTTTATGGGAATGTCAGCACAGCTGGCAGTGTTCGTTCATCTTAATGCCAAGTTGGTGAACCAGTAGTTGTGTCCTGTTCACCAACCTTCGAAACCGTAACACATTTGTGGTGTACCGGCTTTGCAAGATGGATCCATCTTTGGTTCTCCCATCTCGATCTATAGGACCCTTATTTCGCCATAACGATCCATCCTTAAGACAGATGTTTCATTCAATTTCACTGGGGGGTTCAGCTGTGGAAATCCACCTGCCTTCCTTTTGGTCTTAGCTTGGCACGCTGGTGCTTCATGAAACTCATGAAGCTGGTTATAAATTTCTGTGCTCAAGGGATTCAATGCATTGTTTATTTGGATGACATTCTCTAGCTGGCGTGGAATATGGGTACACAAGATTTGTCATCAACATGGAGAATTCTCTCACTGACCCACTTTGTTTAGTTTCTGGGCTTCCTAATTGACTTGGTGCAGGTAGTCCTGAAATGTCTGAGATCGGGTGTGAATTGTGAATGATCGTCCTCTCCTGCTCCATTCAGGTGATCTTCCTGGATCCCCTTAAAGGACCACTATAGTGCCAGGAAAACATACTCGTTTTCCTGGCACTATAGTTCCCTGAGGGTGCCCCCACCCTCAGGGACCCCCTCCCGCCCGGCTCTGGAAGGGGGAAAGGGGTAATAACTTACCTTTTTCCAGCGCTGGGCGGAGAGCTCTCCTCCTCCTCTCCGCCTCCGATCCGCCCCGCTGGCTGAATGCGCACGCGCGGCAAGAGCTGCGCGCGCATTCAGCCGGTCTCATAGGAAAGCATTTACAATGCTTTCCTATGGACGCTGGCGTGCTCTCACTGTGATTTTCACAGTGAGAAGCACGCAAGCGCCTCTAGTGGCTGCCAATGAGACAGCCACTAGAGGATTAGGGGGAAGGCTTAACCCATTCATAATTATAGCAGTTTCTCTGAAACTGCTATAATTATGAATAAATGGGTTAACCCTAGAAGGACCTGGCACCCAGACCACTTCATTAAGCTGAAGTGGTCTGGGTGCCTAGAGTGGTCCTTTAACTACCATGCACAACACCTTCAGGCAATATCATCCTACTAATAAGTAATCTCCTTGATGTACATGGTCTGGATGGAACTCTGCTGATGGCTTCATCTCATGAAGGCATAGAGTGTCAAGGCAATCTTTGGTTCCCATTCAAACTTTGTCCTGGAATTGGATGGCAATACCCTCGGTTGGGGTGTATCATGCAGCTTCAAAAGGAAGATTCTGGACTCGGCTCTCCACATGAACTGCCTCAAGCTGATCACAGTGTCCTTCATGAGTTACAGTTTCATAAATAATCAGAATTGCTCCTCTGTTCTGTTGATGGACAACATGTCATCAATGTGTGACTTTGTTTCAGGGCAAAGTATCTCCCTGGCCAATCTGGTGGCGAAGTGGTTCTCTGGTTATTGGGGGGGATACCAGCGATTGAAGAATCCAAATATTTTTCATCTCCTAGATAAACTCTGGGGCTCTTTTTATCTTCACCTGTTCACATGAATTTCCAGATGACTAATTTGTTCAGTTGGCTTATGGATCCTTTTAGTACAGAGATGGATACATTTTTACAGCCTTGATCTCCACTGTGAGTATATGCGTTTCCCTCCTTCTTTGCACTTTTCATCTGCTGAAGCATCAACACATGACAGTTCTGATGATTGCTCAATTTTAGGGGGCTCAGCCCTGACTCACTTTGGGAGATGTCTTGTGGTGATCCTCTGTTTCTGCTACATTCATCCTTGCTACTTCAGGATCTGGAGGGGAATCATCATCCTCTCATTCTCCAGGACCATTTTACGCATGGTACTGGACTGTTTCTGGGGTTCCAATATGTCAGGCCTATCATCAATGGCTAGAAACTTGCTCTGGGATTCTTTGGTCGCAGGTACACAGAAGTCTTTTTTGCATGCCTGGCTAGCATGGTAAAGTTGGTGTTTTGTTTTCTTAGGGGAAGTCCTACTGAATAAATATTAATAAACACATATATTAATAAT
This sequence comes from Pelobates cultripes, assembly GCA_933207985.1. Lineage (NCBI taxonomy): Eukaryota > Metazoa > Chordata > Amphibia > Anura > Pelobatidae > Pelobates > Pelobates cultripes. The sequence continues at coordinate 177,961,085 of OW240912.1, forward strand.
ATATTAATTAAAAATATATATATTTTCCATTTGGGTATCTCTGTGGTACATGTTTCTTGGCAAGGTTCAGGCATTGGCAGGGATCCCACTGTTTTCCATTGTTTCTGAGGGATTAATTTGTTTAGATCTCCACTTTATCATTACGCTCACTTTTGGCACATGTCCCTGGTCCTTTTCTTTTTGGAAGGTTGGTTGGAAAATTATCTGTTGTCACTGCGCCAATTGTCTGCAAAATTGTCTATTCTTCTTTGTCTGGTCTCCTTTCATCAAGTGTCTGAAATTCAGGCTTTCAAATATCATTGTTTTTCTCCGGTAGGTGTTTCCTTCGCAATTTCTTGTAAGCCTAACTCTAATGCATTGTTCTAACACTATTTTGCAGACCAGCCTTATGTTTGTGAGGCTTGTTGTTTATGTCGATATCATATTGTGACTTTTATTCTTCGTGCTTTGCTTCGCAGTCAGTTACTGATCTTTAATTTTTGCCCCATTCAGACCTGTCTCTGCCCTTACTGTGGCCTGCTGGGTGCTTTGGATTCTGCATTTTGCTGGTGTGGAAAATTACTTCCGCACTCATTTGGTTAAAGGTGCTGCCACGTTGGTGGATTTGGAATAGAGGCTGGAGGTACTTTGTCTACATCCTGGCGGTAGATGACTGGTCTCGTGAGTTTATGTTTAGAAGTTTTATTTCCATCCTGGCTCACACACTTAATTTGCTTTTCTTTTGCGGCATTACAATTACAAATATGAAGCATCATGTCTTACTGTAAAATTGAGGACATTTCTAGACTTGGTGTCTGAATAATCTAAATGTTATTAAACACATGAGGTAAATACTTTCCCTCCCTCTCTTTACCCTGTTTTTTGTCCTTTTGTATGTGTTTTCATATGTTTTTGTGTCACGTCTTGTTCTTCATGTATGTCTCATAGTTTGTTTTGATCTGTTACTACTTCCATTTTGATTGTTTTAAATTGGTGTTATTGTTGTTCTACCTTGTTAGCACTATTTTGCAAAGTTCATTGATGATTGATTATTGGTAAGTTTCTGTTTTTGCAATTTACTTTTTTTCCTCTCTTCTCTGAGTTTTATCTGGACCTATGTTGTTTCTGGTGGCTGTTGGTCTGCTGTTCTTTTTGAATCTTCATCACTGTTTCATCTCCTGCTCATCATCAATTGTGAGGATATTTATGGGGTTATAAATATTTAAAAAATATTTTCATAAAAATTATGAAAAATTAATTTAATAATTTTTATTATATAAAAAAATTGACATCATGGCACTGTTCCCGATTAATGATTTAAAGCTGAGAATTACCCACTATTTTAATTCTCTTAGATCCTAGAGGAAGTTTCACTGGAAGATTTAACTTCACACAGTAATCACAAATTATTAAAAAATAATTAATTTAATTTAATTTAATTAAATAAAACAAGCATAATTACCAGTTATGTTGTAGATTTTCTCTCAGATGTGTAGATATATTCCACGAATTTTGAATGCAAGTACGATGAGAGGATTGTATGAAAATATATAAAAGTTTCCAGTTCTGAAGTTGTGTGAGTTTGAATGAGTCTAAGAGTCAGAGTGTCCAAGAGAATGTTTTAGTGAGAGTCTTGGAGTACCATCCAAGAGTGCAATTGTTGTATTCAAGTGTGTTTCAGAGAGTCCTCTTCTCCCTTTGTCCTTACTTTTTAAAGCAGGAATTCTCTGCACATCACTAGTTAATAGTAACCAATAGCGAACTGTGGGCGTGTCTTTCCTACAGACTATCATCTAGATTTTGGTCAGTAGGTGGCACAATTACATCACCAAAAATTCTTGTCACGGGGTCCATTAACCTTTTGTATAATGGCTTAACTAAATTTGTGATGTGCTTTACATCATTTTTGTTATCTCTTATGGCTACTATACATCAAAGAACCTGTCATCTTCTAAGCGTTTTCCCAATCTGAGTGTCTGGGATATACCTTTAAATTTAGCTTTATGACATATTTATACTCCACAAACATTAGTAAATATGATATTTCTTCATTGATATTATATCCATGAATATTCTATATTATTAACATAGTACTAATTATATATGATTAATATACTTATAGTAAGTTGTAAGTGGATAGTGTGTATATATAGAATTCAACCCCCCTTTTGCTTTAGACATCATGCCTTATCTCTTGTCTTGTTTACATTAGTCACATTCCTTAGCTCAGACCTGAATGACTAGAGTTTCAGAAAGAGAAATGTATTCTGTCACAAAATGGAGTAACCTCTGCTCTGAGGGTGACCCATAGTACACACTTTTAATTTCTGTCTTAACACAAAATATCTGCCAGGATAAATATACTGATGTAACCTCCCTTAGTGATTAACATAGCAATGATTAATTTTTAATTTCTGTCTTAACACAAAATGTCTGCCAGGATAAATATACTGACACATTACAGAAAGAGGATGTGGTATTGTCTTGTATGCGATTTTATATAACCATCTGTTTCCTGATTGATTGTTTTATAGTCTTATATTAACTGTTTCTTTGTTGCTGGATGTGTTTGTAAAGAACATTTATGCAAATATTCACCAACTGTCCTTAATCACATTTAGATTAATTATACACTGAGGATAGAATAATCCCCAATTTGTTCTTTTGTGATACTGATAAATGAATAAATTACCCTAAATTTGGCCAAATTTGTATTTGTCTAAAAAGAATGCACAAGTATACCTGTTATCATGGTTCTTATGTGATGACTTTCCAGTTTCATTCTCTGTTGTTAATGCAAGCTCTATGATCATTAATCAATGTGATTATGTACAAAAGATAACCCTACATAAATCTAGCTTGTCCATCAGATTTTCATAAAGTATCTTGTAAAAGACAGCAACAAACTAGCACTCATGCAAAAAAAAAAAAAAAAAGAAGGTTATTGCTAATTAATCTCTTCTATTACAGAATTAAGTTATAACATTAAGTTCTACTTTAGATGTGTCTAAAGTATGATGGCCAATGGGTCGAGTAGGTTATTGTAAATTTAGAAGCCAAATACATTGTTTTTGATTTTCACAGATAGTCCGCTTTTGTACACATGCTCTTTCAGTGACTTCTCAAGCAGCAGTCTAAATGCAAAAATGCATGGAACTCGCCTGGAATATCCATATGAGCCCATTGAGATTGAAATGCTAAAGTTAAGTAAAAACACTGGCTGGTGTAAACAAAGTTGATCTGTTTCTAGGCTGCATAATATCTCTTTGTTACAGCACATGTGGTATTTATCTGACAGTAACTACCTTGTTTGCCTTCTTTGGAGGCATCTTTAAAATATTAAGCCTTGTCACCCCTAAGGGCTAGTCATACATATGCTGTACTTGTTGCTCTATATACCACATTTAGGGATTCAACACCACAAGTACTAATCTATTTTAAAGCCATAATGGTTAGTGCAAAATAATGGCAGGCTCTGACTTGCGAAAGCAAGATTAATCACCTTGACCACAGACATGGTCAGTGTTTACAGTATTTACACACCTTTCTAGGTTTTACAGGCCCTTTGGCCAAAACCCAATCCATCAAAGTAATGTCTGTTTACAGAACAGATTCAGATTGAAATTTTCAATATACCTATAAATATGAAACTTTAACTTGGGATATCTGGCTTCGTATTGAAACCTGTCTTTATAAATTTTGGTAGAATTTTCTGGACAGGACTTTCAATAGCAAATAGGACTTTTTATAGCAATAAAGGATAACACTATTTGGCTCAACAAAGGAATAGATGATAGTCAATTGGGAAAAATGTTGACAGAATGTGAAACAAAAGGAGTCCAGTGGGACAGAATGCAAAACAAAAGAAGTTCAGTGGGTGGTCTTCTTCACACCGCCTATATTATTAGTGTCTGAAAGCTATAAAAGCAAAAAAAAATTTTTTTGTCATTTACAGACTTGCCTTAATATTTTATATAACACTGTCCTTTTAGCTCAAACAGTATGTACATGTCTCATCTTTCTACTTGCTACTTACCAATGTTATGTTCTTTATTGGGATTATATGTTATGATCTCATAGCATGGAGATTATCAGTTTGGAATGCCATTAGATTAAGAATGGAATACAATATAAATAGAAAGACAATATTCTTCTTCTCAAGATAATTATAATTGTGCCAGAGTGTAACATTTTATCTGTATAGAGTATTGTAGTTTCTTGTATTATTTGAATAGAAGTTGACAGAATGATTAATAACTACCAGAAGCTATTTGAATTGCTGCATTAACGTTTAGTAACACAAGAAGAAATTATTTTTTCAATATTATATTCTCTATAAATCCAGGTAATTGCATTAGTAGCTATGCAAGTTCTATTAGTGGATCTCAAAGATAATTATGATGTGCTCATGTGAAAATAAATGAAACATATACTGCTTTTGAAATTAGTAAAAACTGACACATTCTAAATTGTTGTCT
>OW240912.1:177970541-177984878 GCA_933207985.1 Pelobates cultripes
AACAAATTCTTATAAAGGAGAATCCAGAGATGAGTCCCTCAGTCTTTTTCCTGTCCTTACAGCCCTTAGGAAGGGAGCTCCTTAGCTCCCTTTAGATCATAAGTACACTGTATACTTTGAACTACTTTAAATTAATTTCTAGGTCTCCTATGTCACGGTTCACGCCGTGACATCCAGTCTGCCAGACATGGTCGTTCCGGAAGCGCCCGATAGGGGATTTGAACTGCGGTTGTTCTACACCGTATCCTGCTATCTTCCCTCTGAGCCATTTCAGGACTTTGGATAACTCCTGTTTATTCTTGTATTGCCTGCAGCACTAGGGGTCTGGACTTCACCAAAGGCTCTGATCTGTCAGTTACTCTCCAGCTGAATCTGATCCTAATTAACAGGATATAAAAGCCTGCCTCACCCTGGGAGGGGTGTCAGTTCATTGACTCTGGTTCCCTTGTTTGGTTCCTGTTACTCCGTACCTGCGTTCCAGTGATTCTTGTCTATTCCGGCTTCTGACCTTGGCTTTCCTCCTGGACTACTCTGACCTCTGGCTTCCCTGATTTTGGCTTCCCTTGACCACGCTTCTGCTTATCCCTGCTGTACTGAGTCTTGGAGCACCTTTCCTGGAAAGCCCCCGTGCACAGACTCACAGGCCAGGTGGCGTCTTACCTGGTCACCCTGGTCTGTGTCTACTTTGCAAGGGTGAGCGTATAACTCTGCGAGCTGGACTCCCTATCAGGTAAGACTCCGTTACATCCTATTTCTTATGGTCATTTTGCATTAATACCAGGATCTGTCCTGTGGTACCTGAGACCTATAGGGGATGTCCTGGCTTCGATCAGGGTGTCCTTCACTCCATCCTCCATCCCCCCAGCTTGGATTGCCTGGATCGCGTAGAGGACACTCGCGCATGCGCAATGCACTCAGATCGCTTTTGGCGCCAGAATGCAGTTTGGGTAAGGTCGCGAGGTCGCGGCAGCCATCTTTACTGTAGGTAAAACCCGAAAATGGCAGGTAAATTGCCGAAAACACCAGGAACAAGGTTAGTGTTCAGCAGGTACTAGTTAAAGAACCTGGTACTCAAAGGAGGTTGGTGTGAAATCTGTACTTGTGCAGTTTAAAGTTGTATTAGCTTGGGAAGAAACAAGTTAAGACTTTGGAATTTTCTGCCAGGATTTTTCTATCCTTTGCCACAGGTTTGTGTATTTCTTATATATATCCCATTTTCTGTGATATTCTGGTTGCTTTAATCTGAGGGAATTATTTTCTAAATTCTTTGTTGTAGTAAACCCATTATGAGCTCTCCTAGTTCGGATGAATCCAGGTGAGTAGGGGTCCATTTATTTTATATATTACCTTATATTACTTTATATAGTATTTTATTCTCCATCTAAAATGGTTCCTTGTATTACTTTTTTAGTTTCATCTCCCTCACGTAAGAGGAGACAGAAGTCAGACCCCTGTGCAGGATGTGATGGAAAGGCGATGGAAGGCAAACATCTGTGTCTAAACTGTCTGCAGAAAGTGTCCGCTCCATCATCCTTACTACTCAGTCACCAGATATCCTGGCTTGGATCAGACAGGAGGTGGCCCAGGGCATCTCAGAGGCCATGGAGGCAAGTAAGCGGTCTGTGAAAAGGCCTAGACAGAGACAAGTATCCTCAGAGTCATCAGCCTCAGAATACCATGATCCAACTAAAGAATTTCAGGAATGATCCTCGGTCAGGTTTATTCCAGTGAGAACAAAGAAGAGTTCTTTTCGGAATATCTAGATGCCAAGACGGTGGATAAACTTATCCTGAAGGTAAGAAAGACCCTTGAATTACCAGAACAAATTCCTAAACCTGAAAATTCCGATAAGCACTATGTGGATCTTAGGAAGTAGAAGCTTTCCTTCCCTCTTCACAGAGCCATTAAAGAGTTGGTTACTAGAGAACTTGATAAAAAGGTTCAGTTTTAGGGTAGGCTATACCCCTTGGAGGAGAAAACTTCCAAGAAATGGATGACACCTCCAAAGGTTGATGCTACCATCTCTAGGGTAGCCAGGAGAACTAGTCTGCCGCTGGATAGTTCAGCTTCCTTGCGGGAACCAATGGAGAAGAAGTTGGATTCTGATCTTTTCAAGATATATTCGGCGGGTGGAACAGGATGCCATCCAGCTATTTGTCTTATGGCAGCATCCAGAGCCATGAAATGTTTGGTGAAAGACCTGGATACAGATGTGGAGAGAGGAATAACGAGAACAGACCTCAGAGATGCTATCTGTGATCTTAGGATAGCTACTGAATTTGTCGCACAAGCAGCCCTGGATATCACCAGGATCTTCTCCCACACCATGGCTCTCTCAGTAGCAGCAAGGACTCCTCCTCCAAGTAAAATTTATGTTCCATACCTTTTGAAGGCGAGCTTCTATTTGGAAAGACCCTAGAGGATTCCATTAAAAAAGCAGCTGAAGGGCGTAAAGTCTTTTTACCTCAAGAAAAAAGAACAAGGAGACCAGGCTACTCTTGGTCAGAGAAGCGACCTCCTAGTGATCAATATGTTCGAGATACTTGCAGCTACCGACCAGGTAGAGAATTCAACCGGAGTAATAATTGGCGTGGGGGCCAATCATATGCTTCACCGTTCTTCCCGAGGTGGAAATCCTTCCTTTCGTGCTGGAGGCAAGAACTTCTGACTATCCATTGGAGGTGGGTGCTCGACTTTCCCTCTTCAAGAGAGTTTGGGCACAAGACATACAAGATGCCTGGGTCAAAGCAATTATTCAAAGAGGTTACAGGTTAGAATTCCTCAGAAGACCCAGGGGCGACTTCTTCATACCCACAGGTCTGCCCAAGGACGAGGGCAAAAGCAGGGCTCAGAACCTCAGGTCCCAAAGGGCCATCATTTCAGTTCCGGAAGAGGAACGGTTCCAGGGTCACTATTCACCTCTGTTCTTAGTCCAGAAAGACAAGGACAAGTGGATACTTATTCTAGACCTGTGGAGGATCAAAAGGAGACTACTAGTCAGATCCTTCAAGATGTCTCTCATCAAGGTGGAACTCGCAGCCAACTGTTGATGAGGGAACTACAGCCCATCATGTGTTGGTGTCAGAAAAATATTCAGGATATTTCTGCAGTACACCTCCCAGGGGTTCAGAATACCATGGCAGACTACCTGAGCCATGTGACAATAGACAAGAGCGAGTGGCGTCTAAGCCCTGAAGTATTTCAGGAGTTGTCTTTGATCTGGGGAACTCCACAGATAAACCTCATGGCTACAGCCCAGAACACCCAGGTCGAAGCATTCGTCTCGAGACTGGTCGATCACAGAGCCAGGGGTCAGGATCCTCTCTCCCAACCTTGGAGGTTCACTCTGGCCTGTGTGTTCCCTCCTATACCCCTCATATACCCAACTCTGAAGAAGATTCAGAAGGAGAAGGTAGAGTTCATCGCTATCCTCCCATTCTGGCCCCGTTAGCCCTGGTTCCCTATGGCGAGACTGATGAGTCAGGTACTCCCGAGGGAACTCCCAGTCCAGGCAGATTTACTATCCCAGGGACCGCTGCTACACCCAAACCCTCTAACCCTCAAGTTGAAGGCTTGGAGATAGAGCGGGAAGCTCTGATGAATGCTGGCATGCCTGACACAGTCATCAGAACTCTTCTGAGATTACGTAAGATATTATAGGATTTGGCATGCCTTTGTTTGCTGGGCACAAGAACATCAGGTGGTGATTAAACCCCTGGCCTTATCTTCAGTGCTCTGTTTCCTTCAAGCTGGCCTTGATAAGAGCTTTATCCACAACACTCTGAAGGTCCATGTATCAGCTCTATCCGCTTTGTCAGGTACCCGATGGGACCTAGAACCATTGGTCATACGTTTCCTTAAAGCGGGAATGAAGATCCGGCCTCCTCTTAAGGTATTTTTGCCGGCATGGGACCTACCTCTGGTCTTGAAGGCCATGAGTAGGTCACCCTTTGAACCACTTGACCAGGCTCCATTGATGGTACTAACTCAAAAGGTACTCCTGTTGGTGGCAGTTACTTCCGCACAAAGTATATGTGAACTCCAAGCTTTGTCCTGCGAAACATTATATACGAGGGTACTTCAGGACCGGTCGGTCCTCAGACCTGTCCCAGAATTTCTACCTGAAGTGGTATCCATGTTCCACTTGAACCAGGAGATTGTTCTGACATCCTTCTATTCTAATCCCTCTTCTCTTGAAGACGAAATTTGGCACACTCTGGATGTGGTTCGAGTCTTGTCTCTCTACTTGGAGAAAACCAGCCCCTTCCACAGATCGTCCAGACTGTTTGCATTGCCTATTGGCCACAGGCGGGGTGAAGCTGCCTCTACCTCTACGTTGATGAGGGTGGTATGGTAAATGGGTGGTATCGGCCATCTCAAGTTCTTATAAGTACTTATCGCTGCCGGTTCCTACTGGTATAAGGGCTCACTCTACTCGTGCTATCGCAGCATCTTGGGCTTTTGTGGCAAATGCTTCTCCAGATGATATTTGTAAAGCAGGCACTTGGTCTACAGTGAACACTTTCATCTGCCATTACAAGCTGGATGTTAAAGCTACAGTGACCAGGGACATTTTAGCCGAGAGGCAAACAAGGCATTTGCCTTGGGTGGCACTTTCCAGGGGGCAGCAAAAAAGCCGCCCCCAAATGCCCAGGGCAAATTGAGGCTAACTGACATGCCAGATGGGCTGCTGGGCGGGTGGTGCTGGCGGGCGGCTGGCGAGGTTATGTCTGTTAGTGTGTGTGTGTGTGTCTGTGTGTCTGTTAGTGTGTCTGTGTGTCTGTTAGTGTGTCTGTGTGTCTGTTAGTGTGTGTGTCTGTTAATATGTGTCTGTTAGTGTGTTGTCTGTTAGTGTGTGTGTCTGTTAGTGAGTGTGAGTGTGTCTGTTAGTGTGTGTCTGACTGTGTGTATGTCTGTTAGTGTGCGTGTGTTTGCCTGTGAGTGTGTGTGTGTCTGTTAGTGAGTGTCTGTGTCTGTTAGTGAGTGTGTGTGTGTGTCTGTTAGTGTGTCTTTTAGTGAGTGTGTGTTTTTCTGTTAGCGAGTGTGTGTTTCTGTTAGCTAGTATATGCGTATCTGTCAGTGAATGTGTGTGTGTGTGTGTGTATTTAGAAGGTGGGGTGGGGGGAAAGGGTTGGGTGGGGGTGGCGCCTGAGTTTTGTCCTGCCTTGGGAAGCACAAAACCAGGATACACCACAGCAGTGGACTCTCATTTTGGGCATCAAGTCCTTAATTCGGTTCACTCCTCTCGGCACTCGTAATTTGTATATTTTTATTTATCTTCATTAAATCTTTTTTTGCATCCATTATGTCTCATGTTTCCCTCCCTATGAGCTTGGGTAGTCCCATGTGTATATGCTGCCATGATTAGCCAAAAAAAGGAAAATGTTTTCATACTTACCGTAATTTATTTTCCTGGCTATTATTCATGGCAGCATATACGTCCCACCCTTATAGATCTAGTTCTTCTGTAAGAGCTGGTTACTGACCGAGGGACTCATCTCTGGATCCTCCTTTATAAGAATTTGTTTAAATCCTGTCCTATTGGCAGTAAGGGGAGGAGCTAATCCATGTGGTATATGCTGCCATGAATAATAGCCAGGAAAAGAAAATGACGGTAAGTATGAATACATTTTCCATTGTATGTGTATGTGTGTATATATATATATATATATATATATATATATATACACATACAATATATAAATTTAAAAAAACAAAACATTTATATAAAAACAAATAAAACCGCTAACTTTGGCCAGCGTTTGTGACTAAGTGGCTACAACAAAAGACTGTAAATACCCCATTTGGAATACCCTGCGTTGTCTACATTTGAAAATGGTATGCCATGATGGGGTTATTTAACATTCCTGGGCTTCCATATGGTCTCAAAAGGCAACAAAGGTCCAGCAAACCAATCTTAAAGCGGCAATGAAGATCCAGCCTCCTCTTAAGGTATTTTTGCCTGCATGGGACCTACCTCTTGAAGGCCATGACTAGGTCACCCTTTGAACCACTTGACCAGGCTCCATTGATGGTACTACCTCAAAAGGTACTCCTGTTGGTGGCAAACTAAATCGGGCAAGCCCTATATTGACCCTGTAATTTTCCAAAGCACCATAAAACCTGTACATGGGTTATACTCAGGAGACTTGGTTGAACACAAATATGAGTGTTCTAAATCCGTAAAATGTATTCTGCCGTTGAAATCACCAGTAAAAGTGCAGTTTTTGTGTAAAAAAAATGCAGAAAACAAAGTAAAATGCTAACTTTGGCCAACGTTTGTGCCTAAGTGGCTACTACAAACAACTGGACATACCCCATTTTGAATGCCCTGGGTTGTCTACATTAGAAAATGGTATGCCATGATGGGGTTATTTCACATTTCTGGGCTACCATATGGTCTCAAAAGGCAACAAAGGTCCAGCAAACCAATCTGGCAAGCCCTATATTGACCCTGTATCTTTCCAAAACACCATAAAACCTGTACATGGGGGGTATTGTTGTACTCAGGAGTCTTCGTTGAACACAAATATGGGTGTTCTAAATCAATAAAATGTATTCCGATGATGAAATCACCAGTAAAAGTGCCGTTTTTGTGTAAAAAAAAAAATGCAAAAAAAAACAAAGAAAAATGACTAAGTGGCTACTACAAAAGTTTGTGACTAAGTGGCTACTACAAAAGTACTACACTACTACCATTTTGAATACCCTGAGTTGTCTACTTTTACAAATGGTATGCCATGATGGGGTTTATTTTCATTCCTGGGCTGCTATATGGTCTCAAAGGCAACATAGGCCCAGCAAACTAATCTGGCAAATTTCAACGTGCAAACATGGAAAAGGGGAAAGCCCTACATTTGACCCCTGTAAGTTTGCAAAACCCCTTAAAAAAACTTTTCAGTGGGGGCACTGTGGTACTCAGGAGATGTTGCTGAACACATATGGGGTGTTCTTTGTCAGTAACACATAACAGGAACTGAGAATCCATGCCTAAAATACAATGTGAGAGAAAAATAACACAAAAAAAACGACTACCCAAAAGTTTGACAAAGACTGGTGGTAGAACTAGTGCATGGAAAGTGTTAAAATGCCACCATTTGAAATACCCTAGGGTGTCTACCTTTCAGAAATATATGGTTTGATGGGGGTAAATTACATTGGCTGGCTTCAAAAATGTCCCAAATAGGACATGGGAGCATGATGACCAGCTGAGAAAATTCCAAGTTGGAAAACTGGAATGCGCACCCTCCAAATAAGGTCTTTTAGCCCCCATAGAACTCAACACACCTATACATGGGTGGTATCACTGTACTCGGGAGATGTTGCTAAACACATATTGGTGTTTTTTTTTTGTCAGTAACACATAACAGGAACTGAGAATCCATGCCTAATGTACAATGTGAGAGTAAAATAACACAAAAAAACGACTACCCAAAAGTTTGACAAAGACTGGTGGTAGAATTAGTGCATGGAAAGTGTTAAAATGCCACCATTTTAATTACCCTAGGGTGTCTACTTTTCAGAAATATATGGTTTGATGGGGGTAAATTACATTAGCCACCTTAAAAAATGACCCAAATAGGACATGGGGACATGATGACCAGCTGAGAAAATTCCAAGTTGGAAAACTGGAATGTGCACCCTCCAAATAAGGTCTTTTAGCCCCCAGAGAACCCAACACACCAACACATGGGGGTATCACTATACTCAGGAGATGTTTCTGAACACATATTGGGGTGTTCTTTGGCAGTAACTCTTAAAGTTCTCTGTACATGTATTCCTTAATTGCTATATGTGTTAAAGAAATCACCATTTATTTTTTCTGTTTACATTTGGCATAGATTGATGGTAAAATGGTTGCATGAAAAGAGTCAAAATACCCCAAGTTTAATGCCTTAGGTTGTCTTCTTTTAAAAAATATGTACATGTGTAGGGTTGTAACGGATCGCCTGGCACCCCGACTGGGTACCTCCGTTAAAGGATGCTTCTAGTGCTTCCTAAGGACTCCAAGCACTGCCGCAGACACCACAACCACCGAACTGGAGAAGCATATGAATCCTCTCAAGCATATGAATGCTGTAGACAGTTGAATAGGAACCATACGAATAGGTTTACTCTCCTAGCAGTCAAACTGGAACAGCATACAATAAATCCTTCCCCAATAATGAGACGACACTTCACTTTGAGGGTTAAAACAGGAACTCACTGTACTGGCACATACAGCCTCTTTTATTCCCAATCCACAAATTTAGTACTGCCCACAGGGTTTTACAGAACAACCAATCAATCTGTACAATACACACAGACACTCCCACACAAAATCCTCCCCTCTGCCTGTAATACAATTACCTTACACAATGGGTAATCTAATTATCACAGACAGAGAAATACAGTTTCATAAAACACATCACAGGGACCCCAAAACATGCAATAACCCCATAAAGTATATCCTTGGAACCGGGGCATCTGGGTGAACCACATATCCAAAATTCACCCAGATCCGTTCAGTACTTTGGAAGATACAGTTTAATGCAGATTCTGCAGAACATATACAGGCTAAATGAAAAACAATCACTGTATAATGTGTCCCCTGCTGTATAGTCCAAAACCACTGCACGATGTCTCTGTGCACCAAATACTGGCGAGATGGCACCGTGTTGAAAAGTCCAAACAGTGTCTGTGAGTTAAAATGGCCGCCATCCATTGTTCTCACCATGTGCTTCATCCATTGTTCTCACCATGTGCCTCTGATACAGGAAATGGTGGCCACCATGTAACTCCACAGTATGTCCCCAGATGGTTCTTAAAGGGCCAGCAGCAGCACAACACAAATCCATTATGCCCAAATCATGTCTTTAAAGGGCAATACATCCCTGGGGCCATAGTCACATGGCAGGAGGCTGGCAATCAGTCTTCTCCAATGCCCAGTGGCGAGGTCGGTTTCGCCACAAGGGTTATTCTGGAATTCCTGACAGATATCAGTGTTACAATGTAACGCGTTAATTTTGAAAAAAATGGTTTGGAAATAGCAAAGTGCTACTTGTACTTATTTAAAAAAAAACTAAGAACATGTTAACATCGGGCATTTTTAAACTCGGGACAAAATTTAGAAACTATTTAGCATGGGTGTTTTTTGGCGGTTGTAGATGCGTAACAGATTTTGGGGGTCAAAGTTTGAAAAAGTGTATTTTTTTAAATTTTTTCATCATATTTTATTTTTTTTTATAGTAAATTATATGATATGATGAAAATAATGGTATCTTTAGAAAGACCATTTAATGGTGAGAAAAACAGTATATAATATGTGTGGATACAGTAAATGAGTAAGAGGAAAATTACAGCTAAACACAAACACTGCAGAAATGTAAAAACAGCCCTGGTCCCAAACAGTAAGAAAATTGAAAAGTGGTCTGGTCATTAAGGGGTTAAACATTCTCCAAGCCAGCTATGTTTCTGGTTTGGCTAATTTGGCCTTAAATTCGAAATAAACAGCAGGAAAAAAGCAGACCGTGACTGGGCTGGGCAATACTAGCATGTTTGCTAGCTATGCAATGACAATTCTGAATTGACAAAATTAGACTAATATCTAACTAGATTTTTTTTTTAAATAGGATTTAGGAGAACTTACTTTTATAATGATAGATTGTAATCATATCATTTTTACTGTCTTACATTATGAAAAGTGGGGAGCGGCCAAAATAGGGATTTATACAAAAATGAAAGGAAAAAGTCAATGGGCAATTGACCACTCAGACATCACTTCGACACTGACCAGTAACTCACCCCTTCAACCCTGACAATAGCATAGCTTTTCCACATATCCATATAACATCAGTCACCATTCTTTATTGAGTGAAAACACAGTGTCCTAAATGAGTCTGCTGAGAGAGCAGGAGCAAGAGTCAGCAAGGCAGGTCAATACCACTACAATGAAAGGCATTAGTAAAATGGGGAACAGAAGCAGGAGTAATTTCATTTCACTTTTTTTTTTAGGGACAACTTTGAAGGAAGAGGCAATGGCCAATTGGACCTCAGCTTGCAAAAGATGACGCCAAGTATTAAACTGAAGAGCATGGCATCCCAAATTTGGGAGATTTAACTTGAAAAAAGGCTATTAGCTTTATAAGTTGGGGTTACATTTGTGAATGTTAGGAATCTAGAATATTACCTATAACAGAGAACACTTGCTCACTAGGAAAGTAATCAGCGGTCATGCCAATAGTTAGTGAGAGAGCAACTCATCACCCACTCACCCATTCCACAAGTTTTCCTGCACAACCAGTCTGCAGAGATGGTGGCCATCCTTCAGTGTAGATAAAAACACACAGGGCAGGCAGGGCTCTGGGCCAAGAGAACTTATAATTCGAACTGAAGCATGCTGTTTTTTTGAATGGTAAAAAGCAACATTGGCCTCAGAATAGTTTGTGTGGATGGTCCTGAAAAATTCTGTACATTGTTTTACCTGACATACTCACTTATTAAGTTCATTCCCTATAATAGAAGAGCACTGAGGAGACCTCTAGGAGTCAAACTTGATTTAGAGATTGGGAATTATATGACAAGAGATATATAAGCAACTCTGGACTTGGGTGGACATATGTGGGTACTGTGAGGAACTGAGCCTCGTCACGTGTTCTTGGAGGGGCCTGCTGGCCAGCCTCTTACCAAAAGACTATGGGCCCTTTAAAAAAAAACAGACTTGGTTCGTGGGATTTTATATTTAGTTTGGGAACCGAACAGCCGCACAAACCGCAGACCACGCTGGAGCCTAATTGCTACTCATAGGCGTGCACAGCCTATTGCATTAGGGTGTGCCCCCTGAAGCACAAACACACACCGCGTGTATATGTATGTGTGTATATATATATATATATATATATATATATACATATATATACATATATATATATACACACACATACACTGCTGTGTGTGTGTGCTGTTAGTGTTCTATGTGAGGGTGGTGTGAGGGTCCTGTGTGTGTAAGGGTGCTGTGTGTGTGAGTGTTTGTGAGGGTGCTGTGTGTGAGGGTGTTGTGTGTGAGGGTGCTGTGTGTTTGTAAGGGTGCTGTTAGTGTACTGTGTGTGTGAGGGTGCTGTATGTGTGTGGATGCTGTTTGTGTGCTGTATATCTGTGGGTGCTGTGTGTGTGTGGGTGCTGTTTGTGTGCTGTGTGTGTGAGGGTGCTGTATGTGTGTGTGTGTGCTGTATATTTGGAGGGATTGTGGGGGTGGAGGTGGGGGCAGATTAGTAAATATCCCCCCTCCCTTCTTACCTGATGTAGGGAGGGGGGATCCTTGCTGCCATGTGCCATTCCTGGTGGTCCAGTGGAGAGTGAACTCTAGCCTGCAAGGCTCCGATCTCGCGAGAGATCCGAGGCAACGCTCAGATCTCGCGAGAGGAACCGGCGGAGCTGCTGACTAGAGCTCCCCGGGTCCTCTTCTGCCTCCCTCCCTGCCTGTGAGCCGGTGAGGTAGATCTTTGAGCCGACAGGGGAGATCCTGAGAGCAGTGTTTGGGCTGGAATCTCATGGAACTGAAAACGAACACAGAAACTCCCGAACACCGCTGGACTTCCAGCAGCACCTGCGTTCGGTTCTACAACACTTAGAAAGGAACTGTTCAGTGGAAACATTCCCATGAATAAGAGGATCAAGCTCCAGGGTAAGACTATTGACTATGTTCGGTAGTTTGTTCATTTTTAAAAACTACCATACTAGACCAACCGCAAGCCCTGATTCTCCTGAACTGTTTTGCGGGCAGACGGTCAAATTATGACTTCCAGAAAATTCCTGAACCCTTGAACTGATCTGGGTGATTTTTTGGATATGTTGGTCACCCAGAGGAGGGCTATCAGGGGATGCAACTTTTGTGGGGATTCTGTGTGTTTTAAGGTATTTTGGGTGTTTTGTAAAAATGTGTGTTTTTTGTGCCTGGACATAATTGAGTTTAATACAGTGCTTGACTCATTATCTCCCAGGCATAGGGGAGTGATTTACTTATTTTGTATGGGAATGTCCTGGACCGGAGAGCCAATGTAATCGTTTATATGTTTTTACTGTAGTCTACTCTCAGGTGCAGGGGGGAGTGCCCCCTGCCATTAAAGATATTTGTTTTACCCTTCATGAAGCCTAGGCTCACGTTTGGGGGATTGGAGAGCTATATTCACGCTGCGGACTGCTATAATCACTATACTCCCTTTGATCACAACAATTGCTCTTGTAAGAGCAGCCTGCTTCGCTATCTGGACTAGGAGAGGTCTACACACTGGAAGCTGGATCCTGGTCTTGGGTCCAGGGTGGGTGGAGGACAGCGAGACCCCAACCAAGCTGCAGCGATTTGTGGGGTTTACGGTGGTAATGGTGTGCGGTGCTTATGGTACTCAAGGATTACTAGGAAGCAGTAATTGACAGAGGTACCTAGTCGGGGTGCCAGGCGGTCAATCACAGGTACTAGCATGATTGATGTTGTCTGGAAAACAAAACTGTTTAAATGTCAGATTATCACAGCATCGAATCTTTACTACTATCTAAATATTTTATCAACTTTCACTTTTTGATACTTTTAGTTTGTTGTTAATCAGTAATCCATCGATGTCATATAAGCTGATATTTACACGCACAAAGGTAAAAAATGTACATGACATACTTTTATTGCAATGTGCATGTTAACTAAATAACATGATTTTGTGATGTTCTAATGTGCTTATCATCTATCATATATAGACACAGTTAAAGAAGTCTGTGTATTGGGCTCTGAAAGAAATACTCCTCTATTTTGCTTTATAATATCTAACAGGATGAAGCTGTTTAAAATAAAACATCTGCTTTGAGAAAAGAAAGCACTGTACAATAATTGCAATTGCCATTATGAGTATTTTCAGGGTACAGGTACAGTATACAGTCATGGAAAAAAGAAAGTACACCTCTTTGAATTCTATGGTTTTACATTTCAGGATATAATAACAATAATCTGTTCTTTAGCAGGGTAAATAAATTACTGTATTTTCCGGCGTATAAGACGACTTTTTACCCCTGGAAAATCTTTTCCAAAGTGGGGGGTAGTCTTATACGCCGGGTATGCTAATGCTGCAGCCGCCTGAGCGCTCTAAGAGAGCGCTCAGATGGCTGCCTCACTGCCTCTCTTAACTCCCCTTCCCTGTGCAGAGTGGGTGGCCGAGCTCCTCTTCGTCCTGTCAGTCGAAGTGCTCACTTCCTTTCAGTCCGGCCGGGAACAGGTAACTGAATCTCCTGTACCGCGCGGTACCCGGCCGGACTGACAGGACGAAGAGGAGCTCGGCCGCCCACTCTGCACAGGGAAGGGGAGGTGAGAAGGAGGGAGGGGGGAGTAAAAAGAATGGAGGGTGGGGGTGGGTAGGGAGTAAAAAATGGAGGGGGGAGAAAGAAATTGGGGATGAGTAAAAAAAAAATGGAGGGCCTGACAAAAAAAAGAATGGAGGGGACAGTGCAAGAATGTAGGGATTAAAAAGAATGGAGGGGGGAGTAAAAGAAATGGAGGGGGGGATTAAAAAAGAATGGATGGGGATTAAAAAGAATGAGGGGAGATTAAAAAGAATGAGGGGATTAAAAAGAAATGGGGTGGGGTGGGTGGCAGGGGGAGTAAAAATGGGGAGTAAAAAATGGAGTAAGATTAAAAAAGAATGGAGAGGGGATTAAAAAGAATGCGGGGATTAAAAGAATGGAGGGGGGAGTAAAAATTCTGGGGTGAGTAAAAAAAATGGAAGGGGGATTAAAAAAGAATGGAGGGGGGGATTAAAGAATAGAGGGGGATTAAAAAGAATGGAGGGGGAGATTAAAAAGAATGGCGGGGATTAAAAAGAATGAGGGGGATTAAAAAAGAATGAGGGGGGATTAAAAGAATGGGGATTAAAAAGAATGGGGATTAAAAAGAATGGAGGAGGGTTAAAAAGAATGGGGATTAAAAGAATGGGGAGTAAAAAGAATGGAGGGGAGTAAAAAAATTCAAAGTGAGTAAAAAATGGAAGGGGGATTGGAAAAGAATGGGGATTAAAAAAGAATGGAGGGGGATTAAAAAGAATGGAGGGGAGATTAAAAAGAATGGAGGGGGGATTCAAAAAGAATGGAGGGGGGATTAAAAAAGAATGGAGGGGGGATTAAAAAGAATGGAGGGGGGAGTAAAAAGAATATATCGCAATTAGCCTCTTGTGTGCTAGACCAGCAGGCATGGATTATATGCCCAAACAGCCTGGCACATACCTGGTCTTTAAATGCTATTTCAGATTATCATTATTTAAAGGACCACTCTAGGCACCCAGACCACTTCAGCTTAATGAAGTGGTCTGGGTGCCAGGTCCAGCT
>OW240912.1:177984978-178009085 GCA_933207985.1 Pelobates cultripes
AAGATTGTGAGTGTGTACCGGTGCATTGGTAATAATGGGAGCATTTTGCTTAAGGCACTGGCTGCACGTTTTTAAATGTAAAAATAAACCAACAGTTTCACTTCTAGTTTTAAACAAGCTTGGGTTGCCAGGTAGGACTAGTAAGTAAAATAATGTGTGAGCAGTTAAGGTAAACACATATGAGAGACAACGGCAAAAACTCTGCAAGGGATGGATTACTGATAGAATAAAGACGTTTACTTTACGTTTAGCTAGTATGCAGAGAGCAGTTCTTGTGTTAAGGGACATGGTGTGAAAGTCCAGCTATAACAAGATATGCCTGGCAGGCTCCAGTCTCCAGCCTGTGATCATCCGATCCCTTCTGGGCGCCAAGCGCAGTTCCCGAGAGCCCTTGTCGCCTGGAGTGTCAAAGGCATATTATGTGGCTAAGTGCCAGGCATCCGGCCTGTAGTGGCGGAGGTTTGCTTTGTCAGGTAGTGGGCGCTGTCCTGATGGGCAGGGTGCCTCTGGTCCGGTGCGGCGTCGTGGTGGCTTGAGGTGAGTGTGGGTGCTGGATATAGGACAGGCTTTTCGTTTCTGTCTGTGCTGCCGGTCCCGTTGTCGGCGCCTTTTTGGGGCGCTGTTAGCGGTTATCATTCTGAATCCGCCCTTGGAGCATGAGAGGGTCGGGGGTGTGAGTGCAGGAGTGGTCCGCTTAGCTGGTGTTTTGTTCAGCATCCTCTCCGACATCCTGGCCCAAAAGGCAGCAAAAATGTCATCAAGCTTTGTCAGAGAGTTATTCGCTGGCTCCCCACCTGCCCCCATGCTTGCCGACTGACGCGTGGCAACCGCCATTTTGGAGTTGGTGACTTCTGGTACTAGCCGCCTCTGGGACATGAGTGTCTGCGGTAAATAGGCTGTTGGTGCCGGGATATCCCTCACCGGCAGGGGGGGGGGAGGGAGGCTCGTGGGTGGTCCTCCGCAGCTTTGGCCTCTGCTTTTGGGGAGCTCCAGGCCGGGTGATCGGCCGCTTCACCCGTGCCCGAAACCCCCGCCTAGGCCGCAAATCAGGCAGGTTGTCGTTGCAGTAGGCCCTATTGGTGCAGCCCGCATTCCCGGTGGCTCAGCATTGTGAGAGTAGTCTCGTTGTGGTCTCCCTTGTATCCCCTACTCAGGTGGTGCAATTCTGGGTGATTTTGTAGCTTGAGAGCCGGGTTTATTTTGCTTAAAGTAAGAATTCAGATGGGAGCTCATGCTGCACACGTCTGATCAGCTCCACAGCCAGGCTCCGCCCCCCATTAAAATCTTTTTGGTCTGGGAAATTACTTTTCAGACGTAAAAAATGACCCTTTGGTATATTTCGTAGTCAGGGGTCGTGGTGGCAACTTTTAATATCAATAAAACTGTTAATATCTACTTGTTTAAAAAAGTTCTAGTTTTGACCTGCTTATTTGAAATAAAAATATTATGGTCTAAGAAGTCTATTGAGGTAAAACTAATGTTTTTAGATAATTTAATCCCCCAATCATTTGAGTTAAGATAACTAAAAAATGCATTAAAATCATTCTCTGTCCCTTTCCATACTATAAAAACATAATCTATGTATCTTTTATAGAGGACCAAGTTTGCCCCATACTCATGTCCCTGGTATATAAAAGTCCTTTCCCAAAATGACATGAATAAATTAGCGTAACTTGGGGCAAGCTTGGTCCCCATAGCTGTACCCCGAATTTGAAGATAAAAATCATTTTGAAACCAAAAATAGTTATTGGTTAAAATCATAAAAATACCTTTAGTTAAAAATTCAATTTGAACTTTCGAAAATTCTTTAGATTGTTTGAGATAAAATTCCACAGCTTCAAGTCCCTTTTGATGTTCAATGATGGTATACAAGCTCGTCACGTCACATGTGACTAGGAGATAACCTTCTTCCCACTTAAATTCATTTAAAATATTTAGACGGTTCATAGAATCTTTTAGATAAGCTGGACAAGATTTTACAAGTGGTTAGAGGAAATAATCTATATACTGAGATAGCTGCGTTAAGACTGAATCTATGTCTTAGACAATTGGTCTTCCAGTTGGGTTATCTAGATTTTTATGTATTTTAGGTAAGACATCAATTACTGGTATTTTAGGGTGCTCTATTTTAAGGAAGGAATGTTCATTTTTATTTAAAACATTATTGTCCACTCCTTTTAGAAGATCATCGAATTTTGCTATTATCTCTATAGTAGGATTTTTGCTTAATTTTCTGTACGTATCTACATCATCAAGCTGCCTTGTGATTTCACTCAAATATATGTCTTTATCCATAACAACTACACCTCCACCCTTGTCAGCAGGTTTTATTACAATTAAGCTGTTATTTTTTAATTCTTTAATGACCTGCCTCTCCTTAAACGTTAGATTCTGCTCGTATTTAGTTAAAGGTTTCATTTTGTACAAATCATCCAGGCATGCTTTTTCAAACACTCTCGTGCTTTGAGTTTTTAAAAATTGGATAAAAATTAGATTTTTTCTTAAAATCTGTATGTTTTATCATACTTTCATCTTTGGTCATATCTATATTTGCTTCCTCTTTCCTTCCATTAAAAATTTTTTTTAAAGGCACAATTTCCTGGTGAACCTATTAATATCAATAAAAGTTTCGAATTTATTTATTGGACAGCTAGGTACATATTTAAACCTCTTAGTTAAAACTCTTGTCTGAGTCGGGGATAATGTTACTTTAGATAAATTGAAAACTTTTATCTCATTATTATCTTTTTCCTTTCTTGTCTTATCTCCCCCTTCTCTGTTTCCTCTTCTAATTTTCTTTGCCTTTTGGGGGTTTTGAAATATTCTTCTTTCCTCCATCTCTGATCTAAAAAAGACCCTTCCTCATTTTCATCTCTTAGATTTTCAAACCTATTTCTATTTGGAACCTGGAAAGGTCTTTCCTCGAGTCTATAATTTCTGTTGTGTTGTAACTCCCTACTAGGTTTTGGGTCAGGTTTGGGTGGGGTTCTTTGAAATATTTTAGGTCTAGTTGATCTAGTTGCCTGAGGGCTTATAGGTCCTCTTTGTACTACACTGGAGTATGTTCTGCTTTCAGCCTGAACTGGAGTTTTGCCCTTTGATTGATAGGACTGATTGTATGATCTATAGTGATTACTTTCATAATTTAGGGGTTTATAGTTCCTTCTTTCATATCTCTGGTTATTTGGTTTGTATGGAGCTCTAGATTGACTTTGGTCCCTCCTATTATTTTTAGGTATTTTTCTCACTCTATTATTTGCATAGTCATCTGTATCCCTTTTGAATTTCTTTTTCTTATTCAAAATTATAGATTTTTCCAATTTATCTAAATTGGTTTTTACTCTTTTGGACAGCATTTCAAAGTCTCTGGTGTCCAAAATGGGTTCTAATTGTGTACGTAGTTTATTAATATTCGTATCAAGTTCTATAAGGTCTTAATTTCTCTGTGTTATGATCATGTTAATCATAGTTATTGAAAATGATTCAAGGGCAGATGTCCAAATATTCATGAACCTTTCGTTTTCTAGATCAAAGGTAGGGAATTTAGTAAACCTCAAACCTCTAGGTGTTATCTTATCCTTTAGGTATTTTTGTAGAGTAAATTCTTCCCATTTTATCTTGATCTCTCTGCTCAATAATTTTTCTAATTGATCTACACAGGCATTGTAGGGAGGTCATACAGGCACGTGGAGGCCACACACACTACTGAGCCTCATTTTGACTTGTTTTAAGGACATAACATCAAAGTTGGATCAGCCTGTACTGTGTTTTTCCACTTTAATTTTGAGTGTGACTCCAAATCCATTTTTTTATTTTTGTGTGATTGTGTTGTCAGCACATTCAACTATGTAAAGAACAAAGTATTTCAGAAGAATATTTAATTCATTCAGATCTAGGATGTGTTATTTTTGTGTTTCCTTTATTTTTTGTATGTTTTATTTATTTTTATATATATATAGATATATATAATATATATAATTTCATTCCAAGTGTATTTTGATAAATATATATATATTTATATCAAAATACTTATAGAATAAAATTGCATATATATATATATATATTTTTTTTTTTTATTTTTTTTAATTTTTTTTTTTTAATGTAATTTATTTAATGTATTATTTAGATATGTTATGCTATAGTTATAGTCTTTACCACAATCATAAAATGGATAAATATAACCATCTCCTTCTGCTGTAGAGATTCAATATTTAAGTGTAATTAATCGTTCTCAGGGGACTTTGGAATAGACATACATAATAAATTTTCAAGAATAACAAATATTTCCTGCCACAGTTTCACGGTCTCGCATTCCCACCAGATGTGCAAAAAGGAGCCCAAATTCTTTTTACATCTCCAGCATATCAGTGAGGTTGAGCTATACATACTAGTTAATCTTGCGGGAACGAAATACCATCTGTTGATGACTTTAAGCAGAGTTTTGAGTAAATTCAAACAGTGTATAATTTTGCATGCTCTAGGAAGTATTGCACACCATTTTCCCTTATTTATTGTTGTATTTAAATCTTTCTCCCACTTTTGACATGCAGCAATAACCTGAGGTGCATCCATTTTCAAAATAGCATTCATTGTGATAGATGATACTTTTTCTACTTTTTTGTAGTTTAAAAGTGAGCATTTCAACTTTGTTCCAGGAGGAGGGTGAATTATAATATTTTGGTTTAAATAGTTTTTTACTCTCAAGTACGTAAATAATTCCTTATTGGACAACTGAAATTCCTGTGTCAATTGTTTGAAAGATTTAATACTATCATTATCAAACAGTTTATCTATTTGGATATTACCTTTTTGGATCCAACTTCTTATATTTAAATCTTTAACATAATATGGAAGTAATTCGGCTTTGAGATTTTTAGGAATTTTAGCCTCTATATTGCATTTCCTTTTTATTACTTTCCAGGTTTCTAGTATTGAATCAATGCATATATTGGATTGTCTTAGAGACCAGTTTTTTAAATCTGTTGGGCTATACCAAAGTATAGAACTCAGTTCTTTTACTTGACAAATCTCGCTTTACAGAATATACCACTCTTCCTTTATTACACTATCCAGTTGGGTTCTATAGATATGAAAAAAACTTGTTCGCTAGATAAGTATCTATAACGGTCAGGAAACCCAACCCTCCGTCCTTAATTTTTTGTGCCAAGAGTGTTTTATTAATTCTAGGTCTCTTTTTCATCCAAGTAAAGTTGTTAACCGATTTTTTAATCATATCTAGCCATGGTCTAGGGCTTTTTAAAGGGATCATTCTGAACAAGTATGCCCACTTAGGAAAGAGGTATGACTTAACAAGATTCATTCTGCCCCACCACGTAATTTCTACTTTTTTCCATTTATTTAATGCTATTGACATATCTCTAAAACAACGTAAAAAATTAATCTGCTTTAGTTCTGAAGCTTCCCTAGTTAACAAGATACCCAAATATGGGGTGCTGGTGTTTGCCCAGTTAAAGATATAGTTGTCCATTATATAATTCCTACTAACAGTGTTTAGATTGATATCTAGAATTGTAGTTTTATTTTAATTTAATTTTTAATTAGAGATTTCACGATACCTCTTGACTTTCTTTATGAAAGCGTTTATGGATGTGACAGGGTCGATTAGAGTCAAAATCAGGTCATCTGCATATAGTTTTAGTTTCAACTCTCTTTGTTTAGTGGTTATACCGCTTAGTTGATGGTTTGATCTTAATCGCCAGAATCTCCATAGTTATAATGCACAGAACTGGAGACAGCGGGCAGCCCTGTCTTGTTCCATTATAGAGATTAAACCAATCGGCACAAAGGGCCAGAATATAGGGACATTATAGCGCAGTGAATCCAACCCTGATAACCAAATTTCCACAGAGATTTACTCATAAATTCCCAATCGATCCTGTCAAAAGCCTTCTCTGTGTCCACTGTTAGAATAGCCAGAGGGATTTTTGTTCTATTAGCTAGGTATAAAATATCAATAATACATCTGGTGTTATCTGAAGAAATTCTGCCCGGGACAAACCCTACTTGGTCAGAATCGATTATATTGACTTAAGTCGACTTCATCCTATTTGCTATTATTGCTGAGAATATCTTAACATCGGTATTTATAAGGGAGATTGACCTACAGCTTTCCACCTCACAAGGATCTTTAGTCTGCTTCAATATTGGTAATATGTTCGCCCTTAACATTTCTGTTGGAAATTGCCCCCTGTCTACAATGTTATTAAATAGATCCTGTACATTATAACTATGGAGATTCTGGCGATTAAATAGATCTACTAGATGTTTTATAAGTAAGTCTCCAAAGGTTTTGTAAAATAAATTTGAGAAACGGTCTGGACCCGGGGTTTTATTCTTGTCCAACTTTTTGATGACCTCTTGGGTCGTTACCAAAGCATTAAGTGATGTTTATTGACTCTCTGATATTACCGGCACGTTAATACCATCTTCTCCTTATTCTTTGTTGATAGAGAATATAATTCGCTATAATATGCGTTAAAGCATTTTCCAATGGCTTTAGGGAAGATATGTACCTCCTCATTCCTCTTTATTTTAGTTATTTTATTAGATGCCATTTTTTCTCTCAGCTTCTTTTACCTGCCCTATTGCCTTTGCTATATTCCTTCAACTTCAGTTTCCCCAAAATCTTTATATTTTTCTCTATATTGATTTGCTTAATTTGATTTTGTATCTCAGCAATCGCATCCGAGTTGTCTCTCGAAGGCGTATTCTTATTCTCTTTAGATTTTTTCTCTAATTTATCATATAATAGAATTAAATTGGCTCTTTTGGACCTTTTGAAATGCGATACTAAACTAATTAAATTACCTCTTATTGTGGCTTTAAAAGAACACCAATTATTAGGGTATGAAGTTTCATTGGGTAAATTTACTGCAAAATATCGTTCTATCTGGACTTTAAGAGACTCTAAGCTTTTTTCATTATTAGTAGTTCAAATTTCACTGTATTGGCCACTATGATGGCCACCCCTCTTTTTTTCCTATCTTTGAGAGAAGCCTGAAATAAAATTGGAAATCTGTCAGTCAACCTCCAATGAGTCTCTTGTAAGAAACCAACATCCACCTTTTGTTTAATAAAAAAATCATAGACTAACGCTTTTTTGCATTGAGAGTTTAGGCCCTGAGTGTTTACTGAAATCATTTTAACCATGATCCCCACAGAATCTCACCAGTACACCCGTCGGCATGTTCAACAACAACAAAACACTTACATATACAAAACATTCATACCCTTCCTTTCTGGTTGTAAACCAGATTGGAAAGAATGGCCTCTCAACCAACAGGGAGTACCTGAAGGGGAGAACCATTCTCTCAATGGGTGATTTATGCCAAATCACCATATCTGTTATTGTGTCTCGACCAGGACACATGGCTGGGACAGAAATACCCTTGAGCAGGAAGACCTCCTTACTACTATATGCCTAAAGAAGTTAACATGAATTTGCAACAGTAAAGATAGGTTATGTTGGCTTAACCACCCCAGTCCCCCCTTCCCCTGCCCCCCGATCCTCTTCCTGTTCTCTCTGGGACATTCAAAAAGCATTAACAGTTGTAAATTCTGAATTATAAGTCTATGGTCCCTCTCTCAAGAGGGAGAGAAAAAAAATATCCTTGTTATTAATATACTCTTAAGCCTGTAATAATTGGCTTTTTTCCATTATTGTGAAATGATAAGTGTTTGTTTAATGTTCATTTTATACCCCTTTTATTCTAATGTAAGTCCCTCTTAAGCTGTGAATCTCTAATATTGCTAGGTTTCATCTAAATTTAAATCTTTTGCCTTCTCATAACTTCATATTACATAGTGATATTTGCCATTGATCCTGCCATTATAGGAGAGAGAAAAAAAAATAGATTCTTCAAGAATTATTTATCAGTTGTGATTCTTATGTCTAGCAAAATACTTGTGATCTGTCTAGAGGTCAATATAATATTCAATTTAATTTTCGTTTTATCCCACTCTTATTCTACTGTGATTCCCTTTAGACTGTGAATCTTTAATTAAGCTAGGTATTATCAAAAAGTAAATCTGTTGCCATCTTGTAACTGTGCTATGTTGTGATAAATGTTGTGAATCCTACCACTATTGCTGTGAGAGAGAGAAAGCGAGAGAAAGAGAGAGAAAAAAATAATAATTTAAGTCATACAGGCTCTTGCTAGCCAGAACATTTCAGATATTATTTGTTTTTTCCATCCAACTGTTCAATGCTTCTTTAGAGTCAAAGTTTTCCACTTTCCCATTCCAGAACACCCTCAGTGCTGAAGGGAAACCCCATCTATAGCTGATGTTCTTCTGTCTCAGGGTGGGTAGTAAATCTTTGAAGCTTTTACGCCATGATCTAGTTGAAAAACAGAGATCTTGGAATATGTATACATTCTTAAAATTTTTCATCCACTATGGGATTATTCCTCATCGCTGCCATAATTCGCTCTTTTGTTTGATGCGAATGGAATTTCACCATTACGTCCCTTGTTAAAGTCTCTGGAGCATTATGAGATCTGGTTAAGTTGTTCAGGAGCCAACTTGTAAGGAGGCCATACTAGATCTACTATTAATAAATGGAGATTTGGTATCAGATATTACTGTTGGTGAAAATTTAGGATCCAATGATCATCAGTCAGTGTGATTTAATATAAGAACAGTGACTGAGTCACACCACACAAAAACAAAAGTTTTAGACTTTAGAAAAACAGACTTTTCTAAAATAAGAATATGTGTAAAGGTGTCATTATCAGACTGGAGCAATTTAAATGGAGTCCAAGAGAAATTGGATTATGTAAAAGTTGCACTGCTGAAAGCAACAGAAAATTGAATTAGGCTTGTCAGTAAAAGCAAAAAATACAAGAAACCACTGTGGTACTCCGCAAATGTGGCCAAAATAGTAAAAAACTAAAAGTTAGCATTTAGTAATTATAAAAAAACCCAGAGTGAGGAAGACAGAATGATCTATAAGATTAGGCAGAAAGAGGCTAAGCAACTTATAAGAGCTTCCAAATCACACACAGAAGAGAAAATAGCACAGTCAGTTAAAAAAGGGTCAAAAATTTTTTAGATACATAAATGAGAAAAGAAAAGTAATACAAGTATTAGTTAGATTAAACACAAAAGAAGGAAGGTATATAGAAGAGGATAAAGCTCTAGCTGAGTGCCTCAAATAATATTTTTGTTCAGTATTTACAGATGAAAATGAAGGAAAAAGTTAGGAAAAAGGACAAATGAGTCATTTGTTACATGTGAGTTTACAGAGGAAGATGTTCTATTTCAACGGTCAAAAGTAAAGACAAATAAGTCAATGGGACCTGATGGAATACACCCAATGTTATTAAAATAGCTTAGTGGTGTACTAGCAAAACCATTAACAGATTTATTTAACCAGTCATTGGAGTAGTCCCAGAAGATTGGAAATTAGCGAATGTTGTACACATTCACAAGAAAGGTAGTAGGGAGGAGTCAGGCAACTACAGGCCAGTAAGCCTTACCTCAGTAGTGGGGAAAGTAATGGAAACCATGTTAAAGGATCGGATTGTTGAACATCTAAAAACACATGTATTTCAACATCAGAGACAACATGGGTTTATTTCAGGGAGATCATGCCAAACTAAACTTATTGATTTTCTTGATTGGGTAACTAAAATAATAGATCAGGGTGGTGCAGTAGACATTGCTTACCTAGATTTTAGTAAGGCTTTTGACACTGTTGCACATAGAAGGCTTATCAATAAACTGCAATCTTTAAGTTTGGATTCCAATATTGTTGAATGGGTAAGGCAGTGACTGATTGACAGGCAACAGAGGGTTGTAGTCAATGGAGTATATTTGAAGCATGGGCTTGTCACCAGTGATTACCTCAGTGATCTGTACTTCGACCCATTCTCTTTAATGTTTTTATTAGTGATATTGCAGAAGTTCTTGATGGTAAGGTAGGCCTTTTTGCTTATGTTGCTAAGATATGTACCAGGGTTGATGTTCCAGGAGGGATAAGCTAAATGGCAAATGAGTTAGGTAAACTAGAAAAATGGTCAGAGTTGTGGCAACTAACATTTAATGTGGATAAGTGCAAGATAATGCATCTTGGACACAGAAACCCAAGGGCACAGTACAGAATATTTGATATAGTCCTAACCTCAACATCTGAGGAAAGGGATTTAGGGGTGATTATTTCTGATGACTTAAAGGTAGGCAGACAATGTAATAGAGCAGCAGGAAATGCTAGCAGAATGCTTGGTTGTATAGGGAGAGATCTTAGAGGTAGAAAGAGGAAAATGCTCATGCCATTGTACAGAACACTGGTGAGACCTCACTTGGAGTATTGTACGCATAGACTTCTTGAGACTGTATATCTCCAGAAGGATACTGATAATTTAGCAAGAGTTCAGAGAAGGGCTACTAAACTCGTTCATGGATTGCAGGAAAAAACTTACAAGGAAAGGTTAAAGGAACTTTACATGTATAGCTTGGAGGAGACTATATTTAAAAGAAGAAAAACTACTACAACAAGAGGACCTAGTCTATTCCGAAGGCACAGTTTCAAAGGGTTATACGCAATAACTCTAATTCAATTAAAGCAGAGTTACAATTGGAGTCGATGACCCAAAAGTTTGTGAATAGAGGATATGAATGTCGAGTGTTGAAAGATGCACTTATTGAGGCCAAAGCAGACCCGAATCAGGTTAAGGCTGACTCTACACAACGTATGGTGTTTCCAATGACATTCCACAACTCCGCTAACAAGGTTGCAGCTGTGATCAAAGACAATTGGAAAATGATAGCCACTGATGATACACTGCCTAAGATCTTCAAGGAACCCCCCATGATCTGCTACAGGAGGAACAGAAATCTTCGGGCTCTTCTGGTACACACAGATCCAGTGGATAGTTACTCTAAGACCACAAAGAGCAATATACGAGGATGCATACGATGTGTCACATGTGGACATATGATTCCGTCTAAGAAATTTACCCATCCACATACCAATAAAGTGGCCAAGCATTTTCTGGAGATGGGGCATCCACTATCCTCCCTCAAATTTGTGAGTATAGACCACATTCCCTCTCCTAAGAGAGGTGGTAATAGAGGTAGGATGCTGCTCCAAAAGGAAGCTTTTTGGATTTACCAGCTGGGTACAGTGGCACCTAAAGGGCTTAATGAAAATAACCCCTATTATTTGTTTATTTGATTTCACCAGCTTGTACTACATAGATTTTATTATTATAGGTGTTTTTTTGTGTATGTGAATAGTGTAAAATAGCTCATAGAAGTATATTTACACATGAGCTTTACAGTAAAATGTATAGATTTTTATTAATTGAAGAGATAGTATAAGCTTGTTTGTATGGTTAGGCTTGAATGCACCATTTATTATTGCACTTGATAGGTATGTAACTTACATGCACAGGCATTAGTCCTGTATGTTTTTTAGATAAGGGATAGTATATTTCCCTATTTAGAAATCCTATTTTATAGGCATTATTTGCTATTATCCTTTTTCTATTATAGACACTTTTTTATAATATGTATTTTTTTTTTTTTTACACTTTATGCACTTTCCGATTTTAGAATTTAAACCCTCATTCTACTCTCTTTGTTCATGGTGGTTTTGCTTTCTTGCTTACATTATAGCAGAGTTCCGGCATGTGTGGTCGCTAAGCATCCACATACACTGATAGCTTATGAAACCGGCACGCACCACGTGAACGCCAGGGGGCTGGGTGTATTTTCGTATGCATGCGCATACCCCGGGAGTGCATGGGCTCATGGCCAGCATGAACACACTGCACCTGGGTGAGTTTAACCTAATTACATTTACGCTATATATTGCCACGTGTAAGGTGTTTTATGTTGTCTTGTTACCCTGAGGAAAGTCTCAAATAGGAACTGAAACGTTGGTCTCTGATTTTAACTTGAACTAAATAAAGTATTGGAATTTTAAAGACCGGTGAGCAGCTATCCTTTGGCACATATATATAAAAACAAGATATCTAAAGTATGGCAAACGGATACGTTTCTATTTGAGAGAAGGATACAGACGTTAATTCTTGCTCAGGGAGGCATTATATATTATATAGGAATTATCGAGTGAGTCATTCGCAAAATTCATATAGCTAAATTCCTAAAGTTATGCAAACAGTGTTAAGAAATGTGTGATGTTCAGTGTAGAAATTCGATTCCAATTACACCATATATCTTTATGTAAATTAATCTTACCTGCATTTCTGTAAAACCCTTTTTCCATGGTATTTTATCTGGCCGGCTATATCTGACCATTAGGGTGGAATGGGTGTCTTCCAATTTCTTGCTATTATAAGCTTTATGGCCATAAACAAATGTATCAGGAATGCTTTTTGTTCAAAATTACAGATGGGAAAATTTAGATGAAATAAGAATGTTTGAGGGGAAAGTTCTTGAATATTCAGAGCTTTAAAAATAAGCACTATGTTTTCTTTAATCTCTGATCGAGCTTTACACTCCCACCACATGATACAATGTTCCTATAGAACTATCACATCTCCAACATTTTTCCGAGTAGTTGTATTTACATTTCTTGTGAATAATTTTGAAAAAAGTTTCATGCAGACTAAGACTATGAGTAATTTTTCTAACTTGTATAAAAGCCTCCCCCTATTTTTCTATAGAGAAGGATTTGTTTAAATCTCCTTCCCATTTACTTAATGATAATGGTTTCTCAGTGTCCGTTAAACTTTTTAATAATTGAGTAGATCTAGAAATAAGTTTAGTTTTTAAATGTTTATTAAATTAGGTTTTCAAACTCTAGGTGTTCCTTAATCTCTAAAGACTTTGTCAAATGCTTAATTCTAATGTAATTGAATAACTCACTACCAGGTAGTTTAAATTTGATTTTTAAATTATCAAATGGTTTAAGTTTCCCTAATGGGGCAATTTGAGATAAATTGTGGATATTACATTGTCTATATCCTGAATATAGAATCATAAGACATCGATGGGAGTTGATTGAAGAAGTTTATTAGTAATTCCCAGTTTAATCTTAAATATGTTTAATGACATTATCATATATCTCACAATTATATTTGAGAAAGTGACCATAATTTACCTCTTTCATTTTAGGTGCACCCACACTTATTATACATAATTTTGTCCAGGAGGCATGAAGCTTTCATTCAATATAAAACATTTATATATTAAACATAATTTAATATGAAAAATTAAGAAATGTTATTTTCTAAGTTCTGCGTGGCATTTTTAACTGTGAATGTCATAATACTCTTAACTTTTACTGCAATAACATACACATATTTGTATGCTGTGATCTCCCAAAGGTACAATGATGCCCCCATGTACAGGTTTCACTGTGTTTTGGAAAGTTATAGGGTCAACTATAGGGCTTGTCCATTTCAGTTTTTATTCATTGAAATGTGCCAGATTGGTTTGCAGGGTCTATGTTGCCTTTGAGACCACATGACATCTCAGGATTGAAAATGACCCTAATCATAGCATATAATGTGCAAAAGTTGATAACCCAGAGAATTATAATAATAGCTGCTCACAAAGAAAATACTACCAAACCACATTTCTCTAAAGTAAATAAGAGGATAGGTAAGACATGCAAAACAGAGAATTGAGGGAGATTGTTCTGTCTGAATCGAATTTCTTATATATACACACACACACACACACACACAAACAAGTCTTAATATCTCCCTATTTTAATCTAAACCACTCCATGAGATGAGTTTTTATTCCCCCTTTTCTGGTGAATAAAAACATTCACATTACCCCAAAATAAACCAATAAGTAAAATAAACAGAAATC
This sequence comes from Pelobates cultripes, assembly GCA_933207985.1. NCBI lineage: Eukaryota > Metazoa > Chordata > Amphibia > Anura > Pelobatidae > Pelobates > Pelobates cultripes. The sequence goes on from OW240912.1 coordinate 177,998,788, forward strand.
GAGGAGCCATTGCCTGGAACATTTTCAGTTCCTAAGAAAGGCACAGTTGCGCACCGATATGCACGTCAAACTGCAATCACATGACTTGGATCAGCTGGATTGGCTGCAGGGGGATTGCCTGGGTTGTCATGTAGGTCCTCCAATCATGATTGTCAGCTAAGGTAAGTATTCAGGCCAGAGGGAGGTCCAGAGCATTAGGGCATGCTATGCTCCTTTCCAAGGAAGGTGTAGCATGCCTTGACGTCGGGAAGTGGTTAATATGATATAGTAAAGCTGTTCAAGGAGATCTTTCAGAATATTACAGTAACTAAGGTTACATTCGTGCAGAGCAGACTTGGCAAACACACAATGAAAATGATAGATAATTACGAAGAAGGAAATTATAACATTACACAAACATAAAGACTCAGTGCAAACATCTTTAGTATTTGTTATCTATTATTTGTAAGACACCAACATAGTTAACATACTTGCTTCCTCTTGATCAGCAGAATTTTATTAATATGAACTATCTTCTTTGTAATTTTGTAGTTTGACAGTCACTTAGACACACATTACAGTAATGATATGCATTACATTTTTACAATTTAGTCAGCATTATAAAGCTTTTTACAATGCTGCCTCTGGTGGTATAGCACTTACTCCTTGGATCATAGAGACTTTACTTCTCATCTGTTTGTCAGGTGAAAATATTGTTGATTACCAACTGCATTTATGTGTGAGAGGTTGTTGTTGGCAGGCAGGCAGGCAGGCAGACACACACACACACTCACACTCTCTCTCTCCCTCTCCCTCTCCCTCTCCCACCTCCCAAGTTTAGCTAGCAAGAACCATGGCTTCAGTAAAGTGTGCCGCTCTTCTTAAGAGGGTCTGTGACATTTTCTTTTGCTTTTGATGTATACTAACAATTTAATACATTATTTTTATTATAATTATTGCTTTTAGCAAATTGTTGGAAATTATACAATTAGATCCAAATTGTTGGATATTATACAATTAAACATTATCATTATTGTGGAAGTGGATGCATGGAATAACCTTCCAGCTGAAGTGGTAGAGGTTAACACAGTAAAGGAGTTTAAGCATGCATGGGATAGGCATAAGGCTATCCTAACTATAAGATAAGACTAGGGACTAATGAAAGTATTTAGAAAATTGGGCAGACTAGATGGGCCGAATGGTTCTTATCTGCCGTCACATTCTATGTTTCTATGTTTCTATTGTTTTAAAACTAAATTACTTTCTATGATGCTCACCATTTAAAACATTTTATCCAAGATGCTCTTCTCCATTTCGCTGATGTTTTATATAGAATGACTGCATGTTGATTTTTTTTTGTGGTACTTGGTGCAACAGTAATTGAATGCACAAACTCCAATCAGTATATCACAAGGTTGCGCTCTATAGCAGACTTATTATTTAAATAGTTTGTTTATAACATGTGAACACATTCTGCAGCACTGTACTTAGGAACAATTGTTAGACGTAAAAAGCCAATAGGTACAATACATGTGAAACAATGCAACATTTCACAAACAAATACAGGAGGAGTTGATGGCTGTATTCCTGTGGGAACTAACAAACTAGAGAACTAATTAAAATAAGGGACTAATTAAAATAAGTATTGACGGGCTTTAATATGGAATGCATATTTTACACATTGGTTTCAAGAAGGTGTTTGAAGGAATAAGCTGTTTTTATGTAAGCTTTTGATCAAATGCTACAGATGTCCATATTAACAAAAGAAGTTTGAATGCTGTTATGGGAAAATAAAGTCAACAGGTTAAAAGCGTTTTTATACAAGAATACCCTGTGGACTTTATTTGTTTATTTCTTTACTTTTATTTTTCATGTAATATTTATTTACTTTAATTTACTTGTTTGCTGTTTGGTTTTTTTAAGATGATTGGAGTAATAAATATTAACCTGAATCAGGGATACAATCTTTATCTGATGAACAAAAGTATCTCTCTCCCCCACCACCCGCCAAAATTTTTTTTTTTTTTATTTTTTTTTTAAATGACGCACTGTGGTTTTAGAGAGATAAACGATTGGCTCTGGAACATGTGAGTGATTCTTTAAAGCAGGAAGCTATGTACAAGAGGATAAAAGACTAGCTGACAGCCTCAATTAATATTTTCATTCAGTATTTACAGATGACAATAAAGGAAAGGGATCTCACTTTGGAAATCCACGCTTTTTTGAGAGCAAAATTAAGGTTTTGCCCAATCCAAAACGCTTGGTGGTATATTCCCCACCAAGGAAAATTATGTATTATCGTGAGGAAAATATGAAAGGTCCAGGAGTTTAATATAGATAAAACTTTTACTACTCACATATATAAAAGCAAATATAGGAAAAAGTATACAAAGCACAATGCATTTAACCTAATAGGTAGGCTTTTTCAAGTGCAGTAATACATCAGTTTTCTTGTTGGGGAATATACCGCCCAAGTCTTTTGGATTGATCAAAACCTTCTTTTTGCTTTCAAAAAAGGGAGGATTTGATCTACCCATAGAAAAAAAAAAGCAAGTCTGCACCTTATTCCACTCTAGGCCATATGCAATGAGCCATTAGAGGGCTCTTACAAATATTTAATCATTATATCCATAGGCGGGGATTGTACTGCCCAGGTGCTACATCTAGAGCTAAGAGATAGCTCCCTACACTGCAAGTGTATTTCCTTTTGTTTTTAATTTGGTAACTTGACATACTGCACCATATATTTCTTCTTTCTTTTCCCACTACATGTCAGTTGAAATTCGAGGACCCCTCAAAGGCACTTCTCACAATTTTTCATCTTCTCTATTCCATATCAACGACCAGACAAGAGAGACTCTGGTTTGGGAGTAACAGCTGCCTTTCACATTTGCACATTGTAAGCGCTAGAAACCTCTTTTATTTTGAAATAAGTTGATGGGACACACACAAAGTTATTAAAAGAACTGAATGATGTATTTGTAAAACCGTTAATGGATTTATTTCATTGTTAATGGGAGTAGTCCCAGAAGTTTGGAAAGTAGCAATTGTTGTGCCAAACCACTTGAAGCATTCGTTGTGTTGAGCTTTTTCAATTGCTTATGTTTGATTTGTTCATTGCAAACAGCTGAAAGTCTGTAAATGTTGACTGCAAACCTGATTTTTAATGGGGGATGAATAATTTTGATTACAACTGTAGCTTTCCTTTTTCTCCTAATGTGACTATAATTTTGTTGTTTTATTTTGTAATACAATTTCTCTATTTAACCCCTTAAGGATGGACGCAATAGTATTATCAAAATAAAGCCTGAAATTTGACTATATGTCTGTTCAACCATATTTTATGGAACCAAACTGTGGTGAATAATACGTACCAGGGGGCAGGTGCTCTTTCAGTTGGCATGGGAAGTTAACGGCGGTTCTTTGAAAGTTAACCCCTTAAGGACATAGGCAACTGTACAAGTTCTGACTAAAAAAACAAAACGAGAATATGAGCTCTTCGTCTGTTCAACCATAATTTACGTCTTTCATATTAAAGGAACACTATAGTCACCTAAATTACTTTAGCTAAATAAAGCAGTTTTAGTGTATAGATCATTTGCCTGCAATTTCACTGCCATTTAGGAGTTAAATCACTTTGTTTCTGTTTATGCAGCCCTAGCCACACCTCCCCTGGCTATGATTGACAGAGCCTGCATGAAAAAAAAAAAAACTGGTTTCACTTTCAAACAGATGTAATTTACCTTAAATAATTGTATCTCAATTTCTAAATTGAACTTTAATTCCCAGATTTTACTATTAGCATGACGTAAAGTCATGATTTTATTAAAGACACGGAGGCGAGTATTATGCATAACTCTTTCTTTATTTCCTCAGCAGCAAAGATAGAGGAATATAAATATATCAAAAATGAAAGAAAAAAAAACTGTATAGATACACAGGCAACCAATCACATAACAGAGGAAGTGACTATATAAGGCCTGTGTCTCCCACAATCCCCCTCTTTCTTGCGAAAACCGAAGACCAGGTAAGAAGAACGATATCCTGCTTGGCCAAAACCGGGGACTGGAACAAACCGACAATTTCAAGCTAAAAAAGAGAGAGAAATATGGTAATAACCAAACTCCAAACTGTAGACTTACCAATACAAAACTAGTGACCTGTCATAAGGTTAAGGAATGAAATCTGAAAAATATAATAGACATAATTAATTAGTATATGCAATACACCACATGAAGTACATCCAAGGCAGATCAAACTCAACATACCTGAACACGCCAAATCGCATCTCGCTCCATACCCCACACCGGGAGGGCGGGAGGGAATAATACTCGCCTCCGTGTCTTTAATAAAATCATGACTTTACGTCATGCTAATAGTAAAATCTGGGAATTTTATTAAAGACACGGAGGCTCATATTATGCAAGTTCAAAGCTGTGCTATCACCTGAGATGCGATGTGCTCAATAGGTCTGAAGTAGAAGTCACGGAAGGTCGACTCTCAAGACCAATCCGCTGCACGCATGATGTCCTCCAGACGACAGCCGACTGTCGAAGCCTTGGAAGCCATAGCACCCCTCACCGAATGGGGTGTAAAGATAGACGTGTCTATACCAGCCATAGACAACAGCCAACGCACCCAACGTGCCAGGGTCGGTGTCGCCACAGGTCGATGCGGAGTACGAAAAGAAATGAGTAAAGGTCGTAGGTCTAGTGAGCGAAGAGGTCGAGTCACCTCCAAATAGACCTTTAAACACTCCACTGGACAGAGTGCCGGACACCCTTGGAATCTAGGGTATACGAAAGACCTTGATGCAGATTTAGTCCGTCTGGAAATGTTAAAAGTCACACCTTCAGGGGAGAAGGTAACGGCGTCCCAATCGAGGGCCCTAACATCAGAAACCCTTTTACATGAAACCAAACAAAGCAACATAACCAACTTGGAAGACAGTTGCTTAAGAGTCAGTCCCTGGTTCGGGTACCAGGAAGATAGAAACTGAAGCATAATGTTAACGTCCCAAAAGGCAGAGAAACGAGCCTTGGGCGGACGGGCGTGGCGAATGCCCTTGAGCAGGCGACACACGAAGGGGTGTCTGCCCACGGGCGAACCATCCAAACCAACATGTCCAGCCGATATAGCGGAACGAAAAAGGTTGATAGTTCGATATGCCTTGCCCGAATCAAACAGAAAAGTGAGGTATTCCAGAATTAGATGGAGAGGGGCAGATACGGGATCCACTGCCCGTTCCATGCACCAACTAGACCATGAGCCCCATGAAGAGCGGTAGGCCGATCGCGTACCTGGAGCCCAGGCGTTATCGAGGAGTTGTAGAGTCGCCCGCGAAACGTTCGGGACAACCCAGGTACCCCTGAAAGGAGCCACGCTATCAGAGGTAACTGATGTCGGAGCACCAGCTCGTGCGAGTTCCCATCCAGGTCCAGGAGAAGATCCTGGAAGCTCGGAATCAGTCTGGGGTAGTCTATCGACAACTCCATCAAGCGTGGGAACCAAGGACGGGACCTCCAAAGAGGTGTGATCAGTACCAGGCAGCAATCGTGCCGGATCAACTTCGATATCGTGCGAGCGATCATGTTGAACGGTGGGAAGGCATACAGGCGTCCCGGAGGCCAGTCTTGGAGAAAGGCGTCCGTCGCTACTGCTGCCGGGTCTGGCCTCCAGCTGTAAAACGCCGGGAGTTGAGTGTTCAGACGTGAAGCGAACAGGTCCAACTCGAAGCGTCCCCAGAGACTGTCCAGACCTCGGAAAACCGAAACGTGCAAGTGCCAATCTCCCGAGTCTCTTAAGTGCCTGGAATTCCAATCCGCACCCGAATTGTCCAGGCCCGGAATGTGTTCCGCCTGCACCGAGACGTTGTTGAGGAGACAAAATTGCCAGAAGTCCTTCGCCAATAGCGCCAACATTCTGGACTTGGTACCCCCAAGATGATTTATGTACCGGACTGCCGACACATTGTCCATCTTGAGGAGAACGCAACAGTCTGCCCGGCCTGGGGTCAGACTGCGTATCGCGAAGGCCCCTGCCAGCAGTTCTAGACAATTGATGTGTAGGGACCTCTCCATGTCGGACCATCTGCCTCCGGTGGAAACGTCTCCACAACGAGCACCCCAGCCGTGTAAGCTGGCATCGGATTCTATCACGACATCCGGGACCGACCCGAAGATGGCCCGTCCGTTCCAGGCCTCCATGTGTGCCAACCACCATACCAACTCGTCTCTGGACTCGTCGTCCAGACGTATCCGGGACTCGTAAGAGCGACCCGAACGTAGGTGTGAACCCTTGAGTCGTTGGAGGGCACGGTAGTGTAGCGGGCCCGGAAAGATCGCCTGAATCAAAGCCGCCAGAAGGCCGATAATCCTTGCCAGTTGCCTGACGGACATATCCGGCACCCGAAGAGCCCTTCGGAGCTCCTTCTGAATGGCCTTCATCTTGGACTCCGGCAAGTACAGGAATTGCCTGATGGAGTCCACCTGGAAACCTAAGAATTCTATAGATTGGGTAGGGATCATGACCGACTTGTCCCAGTTGATCAGAAAACCCAAATTTTGGAGAAGGTTGATTGTCCAACCCAAATGTAACAGCAGAGATTCCCTGGATTGGGACATGATCAATATGTCATCCAGGTAGACGATCAGTCGCACCCCACGGGTACGAAGGTAAGCCATTACCGGCTTCATGAGTTTGGTGAAACACCAAGGGGCCGACGAGAGGCCGAACGGCAGGCAAGTGAAGCGCCAGCGTCGACCGTGCCACGTGAAGTGGAGGTAATCCCTGCAGCTCAACGCTATGGGGACTGTAAAGTATGCATCCTTCAGATCCAACTTGGCCAACCAATCCGATTGCCGAAGGAGGTCTCTGAGGCAGTGTATACCCTCCATCTGGAAATGTTGGTAACGGAGAAATGCGTTGAGGGGACGAAGATTTATCACGGGACGAACCCCGCCCCCTTTCTTTGGCACCAGAAAAAGATTGCTCGTGAAGCCCGGAGAGGCCAACGGCATCTCTTCTATGGCACCTTTCGTGAGCATCTCCTCTACTTCCTTGGAAATCAAGTCGTCCTGATCCTGTGGGAGGGACAACTCTCTGGGGGTGCGAACCTGGACAGGCATAGAAACGAACTCCAGGTGATAACCTTTTACACATTGCAAAACCCAAGCATCTGAGGTTATATCTGTCCACCCCTGGTAGAATAAGGCTAGCCTCCCTGCCACCCTTACATGATCGAGAGGGGAAAAATGGGTACTCACCATAAGGGCGTCTGCCCGAAGCGGCACCACGGGGATACCTGGAGCCCCAGGATCTCCCTCTGGCTGGGAAGAAGGGAGGCGACCTCGCATCTTGAAATCCTCGGGAAGGAAAGAAGGAACCTCTGGAGGCCCTGAACGAGCCACGGAAGCCCCGGCCGGGTGGACGGTTCCTGCTACGCCCGGCCCCTCCGAAAACCTTGGGCGCGAACATGCGCTTCATATTCGCCTGGGCCTTGTCAATGGCCGTAAAGGTCTTAACATAGGAACCAAGGTCCTTCACGAAAGAGGTTCCAAACAGTAAACCCTCGTCAGAGGGGTCAGGTTCCGCTACCGTCATGGCAGCCAATTTGGGATCGATCTTAAGGAGAATCGCCTTACGCCTCTCCGAAGACATGGCGGTATTAGCGTTCCCCAATAGGCAGATCGCCCTCTGGACCCACCCAATGGCCACATCGACATCCATAATCTAGTCTCCAGCCCTAGCGGCATCTAGCAGCTCGTAAAGTTTAGACAGAGGGCCCAGGGTATCCAATATCTTATCTTGGCATCCCTTGAGGGAGTAATCCAAACCCTTCTTGGGCTTCCAGCCTGATTTATTCATGAATTGGGCGATTTGGGGGTCAATATCCGGAGTCTTACAGGCCGAGCCCTGGAGAGAGGGTCTAGGGCATTCGGCACGCAAGTTGTTGCGACCCTCCTTGGAGAGGGGAGTACGCAGGCGTTTAGCCACATATTGTGCAATATGGTCCGGGGGGACCCACTCTGCTGACCGTGGGTGACGTAGGTCGTCAGGGTCGAACAGTGGGTTTCCCTGGGGGTCAAAAATGGCCTTACTGTCCCCAGAGGGAATCTTAACTTGGCCTAGGGCCACGGCAGAGGACCCAGAGGGGGCAACCTCCGCGGAGGGTAATTCCTCGTCTGACCCTCCCTCATCATAGGAGTCATACTCCATAGCATCAGAGTCACGTTCCACACTCCGGTCGGTATCCAACTCATCATCTAGGGCTCTAGCCCTTTTCCACAATCTAGCCTTTTTAGCCCGGCCAGGGGCTCTTTTGCGCGTGGGATGCGCGCTGTCTGTGACCACATCAAGTGTGTCAGTCATGGCAGGTAACACCTGCATCGAGGAGTGGGAATCAACGTGCTTAGATTTTGCCTTTGCCTTACGGGTACCAGGCACAGTCTGAGCAGAGGAAGGGGACCCCGCACCCTGGAGGGTGGGGGTAGGCAGTGAGGGCATAAGCATAGAATGCAGTGACTGAGAGAAGGAGGAAGAAACAGCACCCATTGCAGAAGCAAAAGCTTTTTGTAAGGACGAAGCCATAGTGGCATCCAGCAGGGCCTGAAATTCCTGGGAGGCCATAGCACCCTCAGGGTTATCTATATTAAAGTCACCAGGGGTGCCAATAGGCCCATCCTCCTTATCCTGCATGGTGGCAATAATAGGGGAATATACCTTTAAGTGGGCACAGTAGATAATCAAAGCAAGCTATCTGCACAAACTGATGAAAATAAATAAACTGGAATACAGCTTTAAGGGAAAACGAAATGGAGAAGGGTTGAGTAACCCACAAGGAACACTGTGAAGAAAACCTGCCCGCTGGTGCACTCAGGGGACCCAGACCGGGGAGACAGACCGCACGGCAGCAGCAGAGTGAGCGACCGATCAGCCGACGGACTGCCCAAAATGGCCGCCGCACGTGTGGTATCACGATCGCGGACTGATCCCCGGCGGGGGAGGGGGCGCGCGCACCCTACCCGCGCGGGCAGCCCGCGATCGGGGAAGCAGAAACAAAACACAGCCGCGGCTCAGGAGACTGCCGTGGCTATGAGATACAGCCGGGTCCTGCGCGGCACCCGCAAGGGGGGGGAAGAGAGAGCGCAGGGGGACAGGGTAACCGGGGGGGGAACCCAGGAGATGCAGGGGAGAGCCCGAGCACACCAGCGGAAGGCTGCCCAGTAAAGGCAACCCAAGCAAGCAACAATAAATATAATGCAAAACAGACAATAAATACAACATCAGAGACAAACTAAGGACAAGAGCAAATACTTAGCTGTCTGAGGAAGCAGCAAAGAAAGAGGGGGATTGTGGGAGACACAGGCCTTATATAGTCACTTCCTCTGTTATGTGATTGGTTGCCTGTGTATCTATACAGTTTTTTTTTCTTTCATTTTTGATATATTTATATTCCTCTATCTTTGCTGCTGAGGAAATAAAGAAAGAGTTATGCATAATATGAGCCTCCGTGTCTTTAATAAAATTACATACAGGAGGCTTTTGCAGGGTCTAGCAAGCTATTAACATAGCAGGGGATAAGAACATCTTAATTAAACAGAACTTGCAATAAAGAAAGCCTAAATAGGGCTCTCTTTACAGGAAGTGTTTATGGAAGGCTGTGCAAGTCACATGCAGGGAGGTGTGACTAGGGTTAATAAACAAAGGGATTTCACTCCTAAATGGCAGATGATTGAGCAGTGAGGCTGCAAGGGCATGTTCTATACCCCAAAACTGCTTCATTAAGCTAAAGTTGTTCAGGTGACTATAGTGTCGTTTTAAGTGCACCCACAGTTATGATATATCATTTTGTTCATGAGAACCGGTTTTTCATTTCAGATCAAATATTTATAAAGGAAACATAATTTAATATGAATACAATCTAAAAAAAAAAAAGTGTTTAAGAGCTGCATGGCATTTTAACTATAAATATCATAAAACTATTAGCTTATACTGCAATAAAACTACACATATTGTGATGTTCAGAATGAAACTGAATATTTTCTTATATGATGGTATTGGATGCAGTGAAACAAAGTACGTGATTTATCGGAGTAAAAGCAAGTAAGGTACATAACAGAATTGTGTGCCTTGATGCAACGTGTCCTTTCATAGAGAAATAAATAGAGATGTATAAGGATTAAGCAGTCAGAGCATCAGAGCAGAAGGAATAGAGTAGCTGCTGCTACAAATACAGTAAACTGTGAGAAATACTTAAAGTTTAGTCATTTAACAGGAAATGTTCCCAGCTCAATAACTGGGTGGATGCAACAGACGTG
>OW240912.1:178009578-178084371 GCA_933207985.1 Pelobates cultripes
TCTATCCTCCTCACCATAGCCTTTCCAATGAACCAAGTATTGAAGCTTGTTGCGGAAGATCCTGGAGTCAAGAATTTTTTTCCACCTCGTATTCATCTTCACCATCCACGAGGACTGGTGGTGGGGCAGGCAAGGCTCGACCAGGGAAAGTATTTTCATGAAAAGGTTTAAGCAGTGCCACGTGAAACAACGGATGTATTTTCATGGAATCCGGAAGTTGCAGACGGAAGGTGACTGCATTGATCTGAGCGATTATCTTAAAAGGTCCAATGAACTTTTGACCCAATTTATGAGAAGGAATCCTAAGCTTAAGATTCTTTGTTGACAGCCAAACCTTGTCACCAACATGATAAACTGGGGCCTCCTTTCTGTGCCTATCAGCAGCTCTTTTGTAACATTCCTGAGCCTCCGAAAGAGTCTCCTTCAACAGTTCTTGGGAATCTCGTAAGGCGGTTAGCCGGTCAGTGACTGCAGGAATAGGAGTAGTAATTGGGAGACTCACTAGAAAGGTTGGATGGTAACCATAATTGGCAAAAAATGGGCTCAGAGAAGTGGAGCAGTGTTGAGCATTGTTATAGGCAAACTCCGCCGTGGGTAGAAAATCCAGCCAGTCATCCTGCAGGTAACTAATATAGCACCGCAAATATTGTTCTAAAGTCTGGTTGGTTCGCTCAGCCTGTCCATTACTTTGTGGATGAAAAGCTGAAGACAGATTTACATTAATACCTAGAATAGAACAAAAATATTTCCAAAAATGAGATGTAAACTGCACTCCCCTGTCAGAAATTACTTCATCAGGCACTCCATGCAAGCGAAATATTTCCCGAATAACAGGGTCAGCAGTCTGTTTAGCTGAAGGGAGACCACGAGCTGGTATGAAATGACTCATCTTGGTTAACCGGTCCACAACAACAAGAATAGTAGTGTGTTCCTTAGAGGGAGGTAGTTCCACAATAAAGTCCATGGATATAGATCCCCAGGGACGATGAGGAATCGGAAGAGGCTGAAGCAAGCCAACAGGGGATGAGCGAGGAGTCTTATGTCTGGCACATACATCACAAGAGGACACATACTTCTTAACATCCTCATAATATTTAGGCCACCAAAAGGATCGGGTAAGTAGTTTTTGTGTCTTTCGGATTCCTGGATGACCTGCTGGTTTAGAATCATGGTAGAGGCGTAAAACGTCCAGTCGCACTGATTCTGGAACAAACAGACGTTGTTGAAAAATCCAAAACCCATTAAGCATGGTCATATGAAGATCACGAAAAACTGGATCTTTAGAGTAGCCCTTTTTAATGCGAGACATTAGATCAGAAGGAAAGGTAACTCCTAAAAATCTGCTCTCCGGCAAGATGGTGGCCTTGGTTACTGTAGTATGGAGAGGGTCAGCTATCCTAGACAAGGCATCCGCCTTGCCATTTCTGGAACCAGGGCGGTATGAAATAAAAAAAATTAAACCTTGAGAAAAATAGGGACCAGCGTGCTTGTCTGGCTGACAGTCTCTTAGCGGATTGGATACATTCCAGATTTTTGTGATCTGTGAGGACAGTAAGTGGATGGGTGGCTCCCTCCAAGAGATGTCTCCATTCGGTGAAGGCAGCTTTTATAGCCAAAAGTTCTTTATTCCCTATGTCATAATTTCTTTCTGCTGGTAACATCTGGCGGGAATAGAAGGCACATGGATGTAACAACATCTTAGGTCCAGTCCTTTGAGATAGTATAGCCCCAACAGCTGAATCAGAAGCATCTACCTCTACAGTAAATAGCAATTCTGGCTGAGGATGTACCAAGATAGGGGCAGATGTAAACAGAGTCTTTAATCTGGAAAATGCAGTGTCAGCCTTATTGGACCACTGAAAAGGAGTCCCTTTACGTGTAAGTTCAGTGATCGGTGTAATAACGGCAGAGAAATTCTTAATGAAACGCCTGTAAAAATTGGCAAACCCCACAAATCTCTGTATATCTTTTTCATTCTTGGGGATGGGCCAGTCCAGCACAGCTTTAATTTTACTTGCGTCCATACTTAAACCTTTAGGAGTTATTACATACCCCAGGAACTGAATTTCTGTTTGTTCAAACTCACATTTTTCCAGTTTAATGTATAGGTGGTGGGTACGAAGGCGCTCAAGAACAATGCAGACCTGTTTTCTGTGATTTTCAAGATTATCAGAAAATATCAGGATATCATCCAAATATGCCACAACAAACTGATCCAGGAGATCCCGTAGTACATCATTGATTAGATGCTGAAAAGTTGCAGGGGCATTACAAAGCCCAAATGGCATTACTAGATATTCGTAATGTCCGTACCTGGTTCTGAAAGCTGTTTTCCATTCATCATTTGGTCTTATGCGAACCAGATTATATGCCCCCCGTAGATCAAGCTTCGTAAATATTTTAGCTGAACGAAGTCTCTCCAGAAGTTCAGGAATGAGAGGCAAGGGATAACGGTTTTTAACAGTGATTTTATTAATGTCCCTGTAATCGACACATGGCCGTAGACTGCCATCTTTCTTTTCTACAAAGAATATAGGAGCTCCTGCTGGAGAAGTGGATGGTCGAATAAAGCCTTTGGCAAGATTTTCTTGTATGTATTCACGAAGTGCTTTCAATTCAGGCTCAGAAAGGGAGTATATACGGCCAAATGGGATAGCAGCTCCAGGTAGCAGCTCTATGGGGCAATCATAAGGCCTGTGAGGTGGAAGCTGATCAGCATTCTTCTTATCACAGACATCTGCAAAATCCCGATATTGTAGCGGAAGCTTAGTAAAGTTTGTAGCAACCATTTCATTAATTGTTGTGGTAACAGGTGTCGCCTTAGAGGGTTGACAATTCATTAAGCAGTGTTCTGAAGGAAAGGACAAAGTTCTAGTCTTCCAATCAATCTGTGGGTTATGCAGAGCAAGCCAGGGTATACCCAAAAATCACTGGAAACTGTGTTGAGGAAATTAGGTGGAAAGATATAGACTCATGGTGATTCACTTCCAGAATCAATTTTAAGGGCACAGTCTCATGTGTAACCGGGCCTGACGTAAGTGGAGAACCGTCTACTGTTTCCATTAACACAGGTGAAGATTTAGGGATAGACTGAATTTTATTTCCTGCTGCAAATTTAATGTCCATAAAGTTTCCGCCTGCTCCGGAATCTATCATAGCTGTAGTTGAAATTTTATTATTACCATATTGCAAAGTGATAGGCACCACCAAATGAGGATGTTGAGTCATCATACCTTCTTCACCCTGAGCCAGAGAAAACAAGGGTTGTGTGACAGAATCCAGTTGGTCTGAAATCTGGGATTGGTGTTGAATCTGTGCACCCTCAGCAGTCATAGCTATTGTTCTTTTAGACTTGTTAGGGCAATTGATGGCATAATGCCCTGCACTACCACAATACAGGCATAAGTTGTGAGTGCGTCGCCACTGTTTTTCTTCATTGGATAATGGCCCTCTTATTAGATCTACCTGCATAGCCTCAGGTTCAGAGTCTGTAGGTGTTTGTGGGGTCGGAGTAGAAATTCTTGAATAGAAAGTAGGAGTAGCACTTGGTTTAAAAGAGCCCTGTCTTTCCAATCTTCTTTCTGAAAGTCTCCGATCAATACGGATAGCCAACCGCACAAATGCATCAAACTCAACAGGAAGATCAACACGAGCTAGCTCATCTTTTATAGCTTCTGAGAGACCCCTTCTGAAGTGGAACCTCTGGGCTGATTGGTTCCAAGTAGTATCAGTAACCCACTGTCTGAATTCAGCAGCATATTCAGCCACAGATCGCCTCCCTTGATGTAAATGAAGGAGAGTGGCTTCTGCTGTAGCACAGCGATTGGGATCATCAAAAACTAGGCACATGGCCTCAAGAAAGTCTTTTAAGTTTCCCAAGATTGGACTGTCCTGTTCCAGAAAAGGGGAGCCCCAGGCCAGGGCTTCATCTTTGAAGAGGGAAAAAATAAATCCCACTTTCTCTCTTTCAGATGGAAAACGGTTAGGTAACATCATGAAATGCAAACGGCATTGATTTAGGAAACCCCTGAATTTTTTGCGGTCTCCTCCAAATTTTTCTGGTAGAGGCAAGCGGGCATCTTGTGCAGGTGTAACAGTAGTAGTAGCAGCAGCCGCAACATCATGTGCCCTGTAGCTGGTAAGCTCACTATGCATTGATCGAACTTCATTTTGCAGTTCAGCTACCTGATCCTGCAGCACTTGAATGGTCTGTGCCTGGGTCTGCATAGTTCTTGCATTAAAAGCAACCTGCTGGGCCAATGCAGAATCTGATCCGACGGTCTCCATGAATGGGCCAGATTATTCTGTAATGATATTGATGTTACAAAGTTTTGGAGTCCAGTAGCCAGATCAGCAATGTTTTCTGCCAGAGGTAGCCACTCGTTACCCAGGTGGTTGAGCCCCTGAGCCTTGAGTGGCCTTCTGGTCTTAAGCAGAGATGGGAGACTGGAACAGAAAGATGATAATCGTAGTCAGGCAAGCCGAGGTCAGTGGGAAGGAGAAGCAGCAAAGTCAAAACAGTCCAAATTCAGCAACAGGAAGGAGAAACAGGAACACGCTGGATTAGAGAGTACAGGAACCACAATAATCTGGCAAAGGTACAGAGACAGGAAGTGGCTTTTATAGGCCAAGAACCAGACACCTGACTAGACACAGCTGAAGTGAGTTGTCACTGATAACCTTGACTCTACAAGCAATGGTATCAGATCTCAGGCAAATTTGCAAAAGGCAGGCTGGTGTACTGGTAAGGAAAAGGTTTAGCACCATGTAAACCAGGGTTCGAAACCCAGCAGAGTCAGTTCCTCACACCACCACTTCCACCACCACCAGTGCTGCGCATGCTTCTACCACTGACAGCGGCACATCAGCACAGGAGTTGTTGCCATTGCCAATGCTACCCAGTGCTCCTAGTCCTATTATTCCTGGAGGTGATATCAGTCTTACCCCCAGCCTTGCAGGGATTGCATTTAGTCTGGCTGATGAAGAGCTTAACTATGAGCCTGAGAGTGAGGAGGAGATAGTAGAGGAAAGTCAGCATTCTTCAGGGAGCAGTCCAACCTTTTCTCCTGCTACAAGTGCACATTTTTCCCCTTCCTCTCCACTTTCTCCAATAGTAGCACCTGCTAGTGCTACTTCAACCATTAGCAGACCACCACCACCAACACCACAACCTCCTCGCAGTGGCACAGTTACCACCACCAGAGTAACTGTGCCAACAATCATCACCACCACTGGTACTACTAGCCACAGTACCAGTGCCGAGGCTACTGTGCCAGCCACCAGTAGTCACACTCCTCCTGCTGCTCATCAACCTGCACCACTAGCAGCAGAATCCCGAAGGGCAAGCACCAATGTTTTGCGCCGCAGCAAAGTTTGGGATCACTTTGAAAGTGTTGGAGATGGGCGCTTTGCAAAGTGCAAACTTTGTGGGAAGGAAGTTAGCAGGGGGAGAGTGTTGGGTCATCTCACCAGTGCAGGGATGAACCATCACCTTCACAGTCATCACAAGGCTGTGTTATTGAGGGAAGAGGCAGAAAGTACTAGGACAGGCAGCATAGCTACTATTACAGTGTCCAGTACCATGGCAGCTAGAAGTGACAGGGGAGTTGTTGCAGAGCCAAGAGCTACTGGTGCTGCCAGCCAACAACCAAGACTGGTTGGAGCATCACAATGCATCCAGCCCACCCTGGAACAATTTGGGGGATTCCACTCCAGGGCTATGTCTAAACAGCAGGCCAATAAAATTATGCGACTTATTGGCCAGTTAATTGCTGTTGGGGGTGCTTCCTTTTCTATGATAGAAGGGGAGCCTTTCAAACAGTTGATGGAGACTGTGGCTCCACAATACCATCTTCCCTCACGCTCCACTTTCAGCAGGAGGATAATCCCTTCACTTTACCGGTCCTGTGTTGGAGTAGTGAAAGGGGAGCTTTCGAAGGCTGCTGGTCAGTCTGTGCATTTTACCACAGATTTGTGGAGTGCACCAAGTGGCCAGCATGCCTTTCTTTCCCTTACAGCACACTGGTGGGAGTCTGGTGTGTCTCAGGAAGCTGCTGCTGCAACTTCAGCAGCAGGGTCTAGCAGAAAGGGAGGAAGTGTATCTGTAGATCAGCTGGGCTATCGCTCTTTTCTTCTCCATGCTGAAGTGATGGATGAAAAACACACTTCAGATAACATTCTACAGGCAGTAAGGAGGATGGTGTCTCTTTGGGTTGGAGCAGAGGCAGGCACCAATGTAGAAGTGGGGTTTGTGGTTACTGATGGAGCTACAAATATGGTGAAAGCTTTGCGTGATGGTAACCTTGTTGGTGTGCGCTGTGCAGCGCACATTATCCATCTAGTAGTAAAGTCAGCAATCCCAGAAGGTAATAACAGAGTTTCCAGTGTGATTGAACGGTGCAGGAGGATTGCTGGGCACTTCCACCGCAGTGGCTATCCAACTGTTGAGGCAGGAACAAGAGAAGGCAGGTCTTCCCATACACTGTCTACGACAAGATGTCAGTACACGGTGGAACTCTACTCTGGAGATGCTGGAGAGGATTTTAGAGCAGCAGAGGGCAATCCATAGTCTGGCATCAGACCAATACATCGGTATTGGTTCTCCACTAGGTAGAGACGATTGGACAGTGATCGCTCAGCTAGTGGCAATCCTGAAACCATTCAGGGATGCCACTGAAAATTTAAGCTTGAACACTGCCAATCTGGGACAGGTAATCCCTGTTTTCACCCATCTAGGGAGCAAGATGGGTGTCTTCCTTGAACGCCAAGAGGTTGTTCAAGGTGATCCTTTACATCCTGATGTAATAACTCTGGTCAGGAGGCTGAAGGATCAGCTTAAAGTTCGCCTACGTGAGCGAATGGATAATTCTCCTGAACTGATGCTAGCTTGCCTGTGTGATCCAAGGATTAAGGGAAAGCTTGCACTCAGATCCAATAACTTAACAAATTGGAGGGAGAAATTGATCCAGAGGGTGTGTGACTGGCAGCAAAAGAGGGGAATTCTGTCTGAGGGAGTAGTTCAGCAGGAGGCTGAGATGTCGGCTACTTCTACCAGAAGCAGTGGCACTACCACCACCACCACACAACTGAGTGGAGCAGCTGCATTTTGGGAAGAGTTGCTTGAGGATATAGTTGGACCCACTGAGAGTGCTAGCAGCAGACAGGAGAGTACTGCCTCAGAAATGGTCAGAGCGTACCTCTCTGAACCTCCTTTGCCCCATAATGTCGACCCTCTTAGCTATTGGGATGAGAAGAAGAGTGTGTGGCCTGCACTCTCATTGGTTGTGCAGGAGCTATCATCATGTCCGCCAACCACTGTCCCAAGTGAGCGTGTGTTTTCGGTAACCGGTAATATACTGAATCCACAGCGCTCACAAATGTCACCTCATCTCATGGAGCAGATTGCCTTTCTTAAATTCAATCTGCCTAAATTGGGGTACCCTGCTCTACACTTTGACTGTAATTGAGCTTAGGGTTTCTCAACTTTCTTTCTAATTATATAAAGTTGGTGGCGACAAAATAGTTATTTTATTTCTCATTCCTCCTTATTCTTCCATTCTCTCCCCAATCCCCAAATCCTTAAAATCTCTCTTAAAGTGGTACTGGTTTCTCCCCTCTGGCTGTGTCTGACAGCGGTGTGGCAACGCCTGCTACCTCCGCCAGTGCAGTCAGTTAACGCTAGGGTATTGTGTTTGAGCTCTGGAGGTCCGCTCCCCACGCCAAGGACTGAAGGAGTTTGGATGCTTTGCCCTGGGGATGAAACAAGTGAGTGGGTCGCCAATTGCCCACTCACTCCTCTTTACCATTTTATTTCTTTCTATTTTGCTGTTGGTGGTTGCAAAACATCTTTTTTTTCTCATTCCTCTTTATTCTTCCATTCTCCTCCCCCCCCAAATACCTTAAAATCTCTCTTAAAGTGGTACTGGTTTCTCCCCTCTGGCTGTGTCTGACAGAGGTGTGGCAACGCCTGCTACCTCCGCCAGCGCAGTCAGTTAACGCTAGGGTATTGTGTTTGAGCTCTGGAGGTCCACTTCCCACGCCAAGGACTGAAGGAGTTTGGATGCTTTGCCCTGGGGATGAAACAAGTGAGTGGGTCGCCAATTGCCCACTCACTTCTCTTTATCATTTGTGGTTACATTTTTATTTACTATCTCACTTTTTTTTCCTTTTTCTATCTTTTTCACCTTCTTTCTTATGATTCAAATTAAATGTGCGCATGCACATTCGGATCTGACATCGGCAGGGTTTGGATAGTTCTCCAGCCCAGAGGGAGTCCGGCGCTGGAGAAAGGTAAGTGGCTGAAGGGGTTTTAACCCATTCATCCCAACGGGACAGGGGCCCTGAGGGTGGGTGGACCTAATGAGCCTATAGTGGCAGGAAAACGAGTTTGTTTTGCTGGCACTATAGTGCTCCTTTAACTCATACCAGACAGCCACTAGAGCAGGGGTTCCAGACCCGGTCCTCAAGTACCCCCTACCAGTCCCGGATTTAGGGATTACCCTGTTGTGTCTAAAGTGTTTTTTGTTTTTTCACCCAAAACACCTTAGGCACAATTGAGTAATCCTTCAATCCTGTACTGTTAGGGGGAACATAAGGACTGGGTTGAGAACCACTGCGCTAGAGGGACTTCCTGTGCTCTATCAGAAATCTGTATCTATCAGATTTCTATACCTAGGTCACTGTAAGTAAAATAAAAAAATGTCACGTCACCGTAACTAAAATAAAAGGGAACAAATAAATAGGGCTAAATGCACGAACGGCATAAAAAAAAGGGCACTGGTATCCACAAAAATGGGGTTTTGTCACAGTTACTACACACACAGTAAAAGATATATATATATATATATGTATATATATATATATATATATAAAAACTGATATAAAATTATATACCCCAAGGTCTGCTAAAGCACTTGCTGATCTCAGCAGCGCGCATGTCCGCTAGCAGGCCTTGGGGTATAGAATTCTATATATCAGATTTATTTTTATATATCTTTTACTGTGTGCCTGCTAGCGGACATGCGCGCTGCTGAGATCTGACAAAAAACAGTTTTGTGGATACCAGTGCCCTATTTTTCGAATGCCGTTCGTGCATTTAGCCTTATGTATTCTCTTTTATTTAACCGAATAAAGTGCCGAACGGCCAGACCACACGCAATGGGAGTGTGCCGCCTGTTAACCTCCCAGAAGCTGTGGTTAACTGCAACTAATTGACCTAATAGACGAACGGCTGGGTGGTCGCAGTTCGGCTATTTGAACTCACGCACTGTTACTGAGCCAATTGCACGAACGGCCCTGTTCGTGCATTCGAATGGGACTTAATCATTTTTATGCCTGATATTGACCGACCGCACAGCCCAAATCTATGAAACTGTTTTGGGCATGAAAATGTGCTTGCGGTCGGTCATAAAGGGACCTCCAGCTAACTTTGTAACCCCTGGTTGTAATTGGCTGAATTTTGACTATGTTTATAATTAAAGTATGCTGAATAATAATATGTTACTTTTAGGAAGATTGGATGTATATTTCTAAAGTTACATTAACTGTGTAAAAAGTATATTTTTCCTGCCAGTGATAATTACTTTAACCCATTGTGTTCAGTAATTGTATCACAGGCAGAGAGGAGGATTTGTGTGTAATTGCTGGGAGTGTTTTACTATAATTTATGTGTTTTATTGGTCATCTTACAAAACCCTGTGGGCGGTACTATGGGTAGAAAATGGGCATAAAAGCTGAGTGTTTCAATAAAACTTCAGTTCTACTTCATCCTCAATTTGGAGTCCTGTCTCTTATTGGGGGAATCTGCTACAAGGGATTGCTATGTTTGTCATACTCTCTTGCTATACTACTAAGCTCATTTAAGAGCTTGTTCCTGCTTCGCTCTGTCGGAAGAGAGGTTCGGTCTGCGGTGGTTGTGGTATCTGCTGGAGTGCTTGGAGCGCTCAGGAAGCGCTAGGAGCATCGTTCAATGGAGGTACCCAGTCGGGGTGCCAGGCGATCCGTTACAGTAATGCTTTCCTATGGACTGATTTAATGTGCGCGTGGCTCTTGTCGCGCATGCACATTGAGCACTGACGTCAGAAGAGGGAGATTTCCCCAGCACAGAGGGAGCCCGGCGCTGGAAAAAGGTAAGTGATTAACCCCTTCCTCCCCCTTTGGGGGGCCCCTGAGGGTGGGGGGGGACCTAAAGATCCTATTTTGCCAGTTTGTTTTCCTGGCAATTTAGTGATCCTTTAACTCCATGGCAATTCGACTGTGTTCATAGGATCAGAGTGCTGTTCGGATATATTGAGCGCTCAGATCCAAGCTATCTGGGGATATGGTGAATGTGGGAGGTCCAGTTGTGTGAAATTTGAGTTATGTATTTTAATGTGTTTTTTACAGTTAAAAATTGGAAATATTTTCTGTACCTAGAGATGATTAAAGGGACACTATAGTCACCCAGACCACTTCAGCTCAATGAAGTGGTCTGGGTGCCAGGTCCCTCAGGTTTGAACTCTTCAGATGTAAACATAGCAGTTTCAGAGATGTTTTGGACTCTTCAAATGTGCATTCCGCTCCACTCAGGAGCTGACGTCAGACGGGGAGGAGAGGGGTTTAAACCCCTTCAGCGCCACGGGAGGTGGACCCTGAGGGTGTGGGCCCGCACAAACATAGTATACATAGAAGCCGCATTGACTTCTGAGTGGCGAGAAATGCGGGCGCCATCTTGGGACGGGCGATGTTGACAGCAGAGGTAAGAGGAAGGATAGGACTCAGTAAGTGTAGAGCAGGGATAATAGGAATGGTAGGACTCAGTTGGTGCAGAGGAGGGATAATGGGAATGGTAGTACTCAGTTAGTGCAGAGTATGGGATAATGGGAATGGTAGTACTCAGTTAGTGCAGAGTAGGGATAATGGGAATGGCAGTACTACCATTCTCATTATCCATGCACTGACTGAGTACTATCATTCTCATTATCAGTCAGTGCAGGGATGATGAGAATGGTAGTATGTAACGGATCGCCTGGCACCCCGACTGGCCTCCTGCCCTGTGACTACGGCCCCTGGGATGTATTGTCCTTTAAGAACATATTTAGGCATAATAGATTTTTATTGTGCGACTACTGGCCCTTTAAGCACAGTGAATGGACTTTTATTGGACTGTGTATGCCCCTTTAAGAACCATCTGGGGACATATTGTGACTTTTGGGAACAATGCCCCTTTAAGACTTTGTCCCCAGACTGTTAATATATTGTGTTCCTGGCTTTCTCCCACTTGGTTCAGTAAATGGGGCTTACTGAACCAAGTACCACACAGGCGGACCACCCAGAAGTGGAACTGTGCAGGCAATTTACCTCCCAGGCTGGGAGCCTGCTGTAGGTAAATTGCCGAACGCTGGGGGGCCGCCGTTCGCGCAAACAAAAACGTGTCGGCGGCCATCTTTGTTCATTCTATGCGGTCAGCGGTGTGTGTAGCCAAATTCATGGAACTGAAATCGGCTACACAGTTCCGCGAACACCGCTGAGCCTTACCTTCTACCACAATGATTTTGCAGCCGCAGAGACTAAGTCCCATTCGGCGATGGGACTTAGTCATTTTTTCAGTGTGAAATTTACCGACCGCACAGCCCAAATCTATGGAACTGTTTTGGGCAGGAAAATGTGCTTGCGGTCGGTAAAAAAAGGGACCTCCAGCTAACTTTTTAACCCCTGGATGGAATTGGCTGAATTTTGACTATGTTTATAATTAAAGTATGCTGATTAATAATATATTTTTATGAATATTGAATGTGTAGTTTTAAAGTTATAGTACATGTGTAAAAATGGTGTTTCTCTGCCAGTTATAATTACATTAACCCATTGTGTAAGGAAATTAAGTCACAGGCAGAGGGGAGGATTTTGTCTGTAATTGCTGGGAGTGTATTGTACGTATTGATTGGTTGTTTTACAAAACCCTGTGGGCAGTACTATGTGTGCAAAATGTTCATAAAAGCAGTGTCTCATTAAAATCTTCATTTCTTCTTCACTCAATTTGAGTCCTGTCTCTTATTGGGGGAATCTGCTACTAGGGATTGCTATGCCCTGCATGTTCCCTTGCTATAATCACTCCTAAACTCTTGTAAGAGCTTGTTCCTGGTTTGCGCTCTGAAGGACTCTACGGTGGTTATGGTGTCAGCTGGAGTGCTGGAAGCCCCAGGAAGCACTAGGTGCATCCTCCAACGAAGGTACCCAGTCAGGGTGCCCGTCGATCCGTAACAACCATAAAACCTGTACATGAGGGATGCTGTTATACTCAGAAGACTTCGCTGAACACCAAAATTAGTGTTTCAAAACAGTAAAACGTATCACAACAATTATCTCGTCCAGGTAAGTGCCATTTGTATGTAAAAAATGTCACTTTCACTGACGATAGCATCGTTGTAATACATTGAAACACTAAAATTTGTGTTCAGTGAAGTAAAACAGTACCCCACATGTACAGGTTGTATGGTGTCATAGAAAGTTACAGGGTTATATACAGTGCTAGCAAATTAAATTCCCTAGACTTTTGGCCTGGGTTGTCAGTCAGGTCCTGCAAATTGTAATTAATAAAATGACCTAATTATTTAAAACTATTACATAAATATATACATAGAATTATTATTTATATATATATATATATATATATATATATATATATATATATATATATATATATATATTGTAACAGAGTGTTGGGGATGGTGGTCAGGGGTGTATATCTGGCACCCAGACTTTTGCACAGCCACTATCCTGACATGTGGGTAAGCACATGCAGCCCCAGGGAAAGTTAAGTTTAAATGTAGTTTTTCCTCTGTTGTTATTTGGGTCCCTGGGGTGGAGTATTCGGAAGAGCAGGGTGGGCCGATTCTCCACCCACTGTCAGAGTGGTTGTGCATAAGTCCAGCCCAGGTTTCCCATAGAGCTCTGGCTCACTGCCTAACGAGGTCATTAGCCTCACCTGTAGGGGCTGTGAGCAGCTATATAACTGCAGTTAAAGCAGGGTGAAGTGAGGGAAGTGTTTTGGAGGAGAAAGAAAGTGTTTTGTGGAGAAAGAAGATTTGCTGTTCATTGTATCCTGTTACTTCATAACAACAGAAAATAAACTGGCCAGAGGCCCTTTTGAAACTGGACTTTGTCTTGACCTGGTTTTCTTACCCTAGAGGGCTGTGCGGTTGCCAAAAGATCCTGGACAAACACACACAGGAAAGTAAGTTTGTCACAATATATATATAATCCGACACTCACCATCATTAAAAAATATAACTTGTAATACCTGGGTGCTTCCAGTGCCAAACATAAAGCAAATAGTGAATTGAGCACTCCTTAGGAAATTTTCAATCATGTATTTAATAAGTAATCAAGATTACTAAAATACACAATTGAAAATTTCCTAAGGAGTGCTCTGTTCACTATTTGCTTTATGTGTATATATATTTTTTGTAATTATTTTTATTTATATATAGTGATATTATTTTTTCAAGTGTGTGTGTGTGTGTGTGTGTGTGTGTGTGTGTGTATGTATGTATATATATAAAAAATTATTAAAGAAAAGAGGAGTCAGAAGTTGTAATCCAATATTTTTTTTTATTTAGAAAAGCAAGTGGGAGAAGCAACAAAGCAGAGGCAGCCCAGGTTGTTAGGAGCAGTCCTGGGAGGATATAGTGCAGAGGAGAATAACCAATGTATATTCAGGGGAAGGATAGGGAAAACCAGGAGGAAATTGAGAATGTAACAACCTACGATGAACAGCGTCAGTTGTGTTCACATTGTGGATGATAATGAGAAATAAACATCTGAGTGCATTCTTCCCACAGATATCTATTCATCATCATCATCCCTTCTGGGAAGACCCTGCGCACGTCTTTCATGAACTAGGCTATCTACATCAGCGATGGTTATGCCCAAATTATGGGCAGCTTGCGCGCGCATTAAAATGCACTCTTCCTCCCTCATTTCCATAAAGCGCTGCATATTTTGCTGCAAGGAAACCATTGCTGATGTAAATTGCCTAACGCCCTCATTCAAAATATTCGACATGGAGCGTACCTCGGTTATTACATTCTGCAATAGTTCTCGCTGATTCTCCCTATCCTGCTGTATGGACGTCTCCAGTTCATCTTGACGAGCCTGGATCGTCGCATACAGCGCAGCCAATGGTGGAGGAAGTTGTGGCATTTCTTCGGCCACTGATGTCTCTGACTCAGGATCCACTGCTGTTAGGGTAATGGTACCCTCCTCTTGCAGGGGGAGAGTACCATCAGAACCTATAGGGGAGAACAGAGAAAGAACATTGTTAGCATGTGTCATATGTTGCAATGCTTACTATTATCTGTAAAACAATATTATTTAAACTTGGAAATAAGATATATGCAGTCATGCTATTAATTTATTATTATGTCTAAGTATAGTTATGCATCTTTGTCCCCCCTAGCCCTTTCTCTGTCTGTTTGCATGTCTTTGTGCCCACCTCCCTTTCCTTCTAATCTCACTACATGTATCGTGGACGAGCGTCCCCAGGTAGAGAATCTCCTGTTTCTTCTGCATGACAGGAAGCTGATCGTTGCACTCAGCTTCCTGTCAGGCCAAGAAGATGGTAGATAAGATCACACGTGGTCCACTCAGCCACAGTACATAAAGTGAACAGAAGGAGAGGAGCAATGTGAGCTCCCCCCCACCCCTGCTGGTCACCCAGACATTTAGCCCCCTGGCCAGCACGTGCTAGGCAGATGCTTAGTATGCTTAGCGGTCGACCCGGCCCCGCCTGTTACATAAACTAGTATGCCTGCAAAGAAAATGTGTACAGTTAAAGCATTTTTTACTTACGCTCAGCAGTGGATCCCTGTTCCTGGACACCAGTGGCCGGCTGTTGGAGGGAAACCACACTCGTACGTGGTGAAGAAACGTCGACAAGTTGCGGATGGCCTGAAATACATGTATGTGATAAATTAACTTCATATACAGTAAAATCACATACGTGTGTGTATGTTTAAATGCGCACGCACACACACACATAACATTTATCTAACAATGCTATGCAAGTACTTACGAGAGGAAAGTGAAGCCAGGCGCATTTCCAGGGAGACAGGAGGTGAACCTGCTGCCCCGCTCTCCGTGGAGACAGCATCTCCTGCAGTTCCTGGTGCCTCTTCTGGGGATTGAGGGGCTTGCACTGATGGCATAGAAAACACACATTGGAAGGTTAACACAAGCAAACTGATATATGTACATTTCGACTAACAAATATGAATTTAAAGGACCACTCAATGAAGTGGTCTAGGTGCCAGGTCCCTCTAGTTTAAAGCCTGCAGCTGAAAACATAGCAGTTCTAGATAAACTGCTGTTTCACTGAGGGTTAATCCAGCCTCTAGTGGCTGTCTCACTGACAGCCACTAGAGGCGCTTCCGTGATTCTCACTGTGAAAATCACAGTGAGAAGATGCTGGACGTCCATAGGAAAGCATTGAGTAATGCTTTCCTATGGGTGGTTTGAATGCGTGCACGGCTCTTGCTGCGCATTCGGAGCTGACGTCGGCAGAGGGAGGAGTGTTCCCCAGCGCCGAGGGAGCCCTGCGCTGGAGAAATGTAAGTGGCTGAAGCGGTTGGAGAAAGGTAAGTGGCTGAAGTGGGAAGGGGGCCACGAGGGTGGGGAGGGACCTAATTACCCTACAGTGCCTGGAAAACGAGTTTGTTTTCCTGGCACTATAGTGGTCCTTTAACATCGTACCTTCAGATGTTTCAGTGCCAGGTGTCCCCTCAATCCCAAGGAGGTTTTCTCTTCCCAGGAACTGCAGGAGCTCCTCTTCATAGGGCAGCAGGTCCGGTTCTTGTGAACCGCCTCCTGTCTTCCTGGAGGCGGCTGCTGCCTTCACCTTCCTCTTCACCATCCGCCTGATGTCGTAGTAACTGCAATGACATGATGACATGTGTAATTGATTAATTACTTTAATATGTTTCTATATATATATGTTTACTGACATGTTTAAAGGGATACTATAGGCACCCAGACCAAGCATTGGATTTGCTGATCTTGTCAATTATGAAGATCGCAGCCAAGGAGGCAGAGCACAGCTCTGCTATAAGGATGAGTAATTAAAGGGACACTCCAAGCACCCAGACCACTTCTGGGTGCCAACTCCCACTACCCTTAACCCTGCAACTGTAAATAAATATTGCAGTTTTCATAAACTGCAATATTTACCTTGGAGGGTTAACTCCTCCTCTAGTGGCGTCGCTGAAACCCCCATAGGAAAGCATTTTTCAATGCTTTCCTATGGGGAGGTCTAATGTGCATGTGCAGCATTGCAGCGCATGCGCATTAGGTCTCACCCCGCCGGCGGCAGCGCATGCACAATTGGTCTCCCCCTGGGATGAGGGGTGGGACATGGTTTGTTCTCCTGGCACTGGAGTGTCCCTTTAATTACAGTTACATTGCTGAGAGGGAGGTTAAACTGTGTTTTCACAGTTATAGTGACAGGAATGCAAACATGTATTCCTATCACTATAGTGTTCCTTTAAAGCACATGGTGTTTTTTCCCTCTATGTGCTTAAGTGACCCAACCCTCACTTTTAAAAGACTTTAAAAGCATAGCTGCCACTAGTGGGTGTGTGTAGCAAAAGCACATGGAGGAAAAAAAAAAGTTTTAATAAAACATGGCATAAAGAAAATTATTTTTTAGGAATATAAGTGCACTTACTGTTTCTTCACCACGTCCTCGGTGCGGTTGTTCCCTCCAACAGCATTCACCGCTGCCACAATCTTCCTCCACCGATTTTCCTTCTGTGCTCTGGAACTCTTTTTGGCTGCTCCCCCAAATATACATTGGTAGTACTGGCAAAGTTTGTTTACCAGTACTTTATTCTCCTCTGCACGAAAGCTATCTGCATATTTATTCTTCCTCCCAGGATCTGCTCTTTTTAAGATCCTGGGCTGCCTCTGCTTCTGCTTGCTTCTCCCACTTGCTTCTCCTATCTCCTGGCCAGAGTGGCCAATGCCCCCCTCCACTACATCCATGACTTCTATCTCACTTGAGGAGCTGGAGGAGGACATGGCCACTTCTGGCAGGCTCAGTGTTCAAGTGCCTAAAATGGCTGACAGGGTGGTGGGCTGGCTGAGCTCCAAAATGGCTGAATGGCTGGCCTATAGAAAATCTGGATAGATTTTGCATTGAAGGACTGCCTTGAGTTGATACTTTTTTTTTCTACAGTTTTGTCTGGCAGTATGTAAAAGCCTATTTAATTGGCTACTACTTCTTTCCCACTCCCTTATAAAATGATACTGTGTTGCCAGTACCACCTGTCAGGGAAGCATGATGATTCATGAGCCCAAGAAACTAAGCAAAAGCAATGCATTGCATTTGCAATGTCATTCGACATGCGAATGACTATTGTAAGTGGTGTTCGGTAGTTTACTAATAGTGCCAATACATTTTCATGCGAACGGCAGTGTTCGTGCATTTGACGGTTCGGGAATTTGTTCGGGAGTTTTAAGCGTAAATAGATTAGAACATTGTTCAATGCCATGTGTTGGGAGATCAATGTACGAAAATGTAAACGAATGAATGGTTTTACTGCGTTCACTTGAGGCTATTCGCTATTTAGGGATTAGGGAACTGACTTTTATGATTGCATTGTATTTGCAATACCATTCGACATACGAATGACTATAGTGAATGGTGTTCGGTAATTTACTAATAGCGCCAATACATTTTCATGCGAATGCCAGCGTTCGTGCATTTGACGGTTCGGGAGTTTTAAGCGTAATACAATTCAATCAATGCCATGTTGTTAGCAATGTACAACATTTGAAACAAATGGTTTTACTGAGTTCGGTTGAAGCTATTCGGTATTTAGGGATTAGGGAACATAGTTTTATGTATTCAATTCATTTGGCTCAATTAAATCGCGCCGAATGAACGAACAAGTTTAGCCGAAACGAAAATACTACCGAATATCGTACGAAAACGAATGAAAGAATTGACGAAATTCGGTTCTGACTAAAGTATTTTCTTTTTCGTACGAATACATTCGTACGAAACGAAAATTTCTGAAATGCCCAAGTCTAGTAACCAGAGCTGACATGCAAGATCTCTTAGCAGGCTTCCGGCGTGACATCCGCGCGCATATTACCGCACTCTGCAATGACCTCAAAGGCCTGACAGGCCACATGGGGGTTCTAGAGACTGACTCCCACACTGCCAAACAGGAAATTACTCACCTGCAAACCGAGATGAAAACTCTCAGAAAACAGTCCGACTCCCTGGAGCAGAGATTCATAACCATGGAAAAGTCCAGACGATCCAAAAAACTTAAGATGAGAGGGGTGGTGGAGGCAGCCCCAGACGCAAAATTACTGCACTTTGTCAGACGCCTCCTGGACAAGATCTTTCCTCCCAGATATGCGAAAGCGATGGTCATAGAGAGCATGTCCCTAGACCTATTAAAGCATCTGCCTCTGCTTCCAGAGACCTTATCGTGCGCTTCCAGAATAGACAAGACAGGGCCATGGTGATGGGCACCCTCCGGGGGCAATCCCCTTACAAATTTGAGAATGCTTCACTTACCTTCTTTGTGGATTTATCGCAATGGCCACAACCTGATCTCCCATGACAAGTCACACACTGCCAGAATACTTTGCAGTCAGGACTCTTCCTGCTGAGGCTTACATCCTCTAATTGTGATTAATGATACTAGAAATATGTTCCATAATATTATTTTAATTTCTGTTCTATGTTTTTGTTTCAGAGCCCACCAAGGTCCTATACAGACCGCCGCAGAGCGGTGCCCATAGACAGGAAGACCGAGTCATCCTCGACCCTTCCAACTGGTCCCCCTAGCTGTTGGGCCCCCACCAATGGGAGGCTACTCATATGCCCCTCACAGAGCCCCCCTCCAACTCAGACCTCACAAGACATCCCGACCACCTCGCTCAGCCCATCCCAGGACCCTTACTGATAACTCCCCTCATGACCATACCACTACAGCCCCTTCGTAAACATCCCTCAATGGGCCTACTCCCCTACCCCCTTAACACCTATCTCATGAGACACCTACTCCTCCGCCAAGGGTACGATACGAAGTGTACAACTCTTCTCTCTTAGAGTACTCTCCCACAGAATAACTCCTGTATACCACGCATGCCATTTCCCATCTCTGTGTTTTATATCTTGCTTGCACAATGTTGGATGACACAGCATGGTCCTAAATGTGGTATGCCAACATGTATACTCGGTCCATTGTTTGTCCACTTAAATTTAAGCGCAAGATAGACACTCATAACCAACATCATAACGGTGGCCACCTAGCCTATTTATCTTCCCCGCTATACACACGGTTATGCCTACTCACGTGTCAAAATTCTTTATTTTACTCACAATAAAATAAAGAATTTTTATAAAATGTAAAAGCATCTACAGTGTGGGGGGAAAAGTATTTGATTCCCTGCTGATATTGAACATTTGCCCACTGACAGAGAAATTATCAGTCTATAATTTTAATGGTAGGTGTATTTTAACAGTGAGAGACAGAATAACAAAAAAAAAAAAAAAATCCAGAAAAATGCATGTCAAAAAAGTTATAAACTGATTTGCATGTCAGTGAGTGAAATAAGTATTTGGCCCCTCGACTTAGGACTTGGTGGCAAAACTCTTGTTGGTAATGACATTTCTTGTAGTTGGCCACCAGGTTTGCACATCTCAGTAGGGATTTTGTCCCACTCGTCTTTGCCGATCCTCTCCAAGTCTTTATGGTTTTGAGATTGACATTCGGTCTTGTAGCCCATTCCAGACTTGTGTAGGTCTACAATCTTGTCATTGACATCCTTGGACAGCTCTTTGGTCTTGGCCATGGTGGAGAGTTTGGAATTTGATTCATTGCTTTTGTGGACAGGTGTCTTTTATACAGGTAACAAGCTAAAATTAGGAGCACTCCCTTTAAGAGAGTGCTCCTAATCTCAGCTCGTTACCTGTATAAAAGACACCTGGGAGTCAGAAATCTTGCTGATTGATAGAGGATCAAATACTTTTGAATTTGAAATTTATAACTTTTTGACATGTGTTTTTAAAAATTTTTTTGTTATTCTGTCTCTCACTGTTAAAATACACCTACCATTAAAATTATAGACTGATCTTTTTTTGTCAGCGGGCAAATGTTTAATATCAGCAGGGGATCAAATACTTTTTTCCTTTACTGTAGGTCAAATAACAATAACAACAAGCTGTGATACCACTGGGTAGAAACTATAAGACATAATGTGAAAAACAAAAAGAAGGAGCATAAATCTCTGCTCATAAGACATGAGCTGTGATCACACAGATGCTTTGCCAGCCCGGAGTCATCCGACAACACAGGTAGGTGAGAGTGTTAAGCCATTCTCTGCATCAGGTGGATTTTTTTTTCTCTATCTCCGCGCAAGGCCTGAGATTTAGTTATGCTTTATATAAGCGTGTAGGACTAAGTTTTCAATGCCACAACTCCGCTTCTCCTCTAGCCCAGGCTTTGGTGTGGGCCTTTGCCCTTTGTCCAGGGATCCCCCTACTCACGGTTTCAGGATCACGGACCCACAGGAGCTTCTGTGCATGAAGAACCATGCACAGACGGTGGGCCCCAGCCCAGATGAGGGACCGTGCGTTAAGTAGTCGGCTTGGGTTGGTAGTGCAACAGGCAATCAGCGGTGGTGGATTGACTGTTTATGCATTGCCAGAACCCCTGACAAAGCTCATCAAACGTAGTTTCAAATCTTTTCTTCCATGTTTGGATCAGTGAAGGCTTCAGCGCACAGGCGTGCGCAGCTTATTGCATTAGGGTGTGCACCCTAAAGCACAAGATAGAGATCTCTCTCTCTCTCTCTACACACATACATATACACACACACATATATATTTACACATACATACATACACATAAATACACACACACATTGCTGTGTGTGTGTGAGGGTGCTGGTAGTGTGCTATGTGGGTGAGGGTGTTTGTGTGTGTGCGCTTGTGAGGGTGCTGTTAATGTACCATGTGTGAGGGTGCTGTTTGTGTGAGGGTACTGGTAGTGTGCTATGTGTGTGTTTGTTAGGGTCCTGTTAGTGTGCTGTGAGAGGATGTTGTTTGTGTTTGTGAGGGTACTGTGAGGGTGCTGTTTGTGTGCAGTGTGTGAGGGTGATGTGTGTGTTTGTGAGGGTGCTGTGTGTGTGGGTGCTGTTTGTTTGCTGTGTGTGCGTGCTGTTTGCTGTGTGGGTGCTGTTTGTGTGGGTGCTGTTTGTGTGTGGATGCTATTTGTGTGCTGTGTGTGAGTGCTGTATGTGCTGTTTGTGTATGTGCCTGCTGTATGTTTGGGTGATTTGTGGGGGTGGAGGTGGGGGCACATTAGTTAATAAATATCTCCCCTCCCTTCTTACCTTATGTAGGGAGGGGGTACCGTGCTGCTGCCTTCCCTGGTGGTCCAATGTAGGTGGGGGCAGATTACTTAATATTCCCCGTCCTTTGTTACCTTATGTAGGGAGGGGGGATGCTTTCTGCCTTCCCTGGTGGTACAGTGGTGAGTGAACTCTAGCCTGCGGGGCTAGAGTTCACTCTCGTGGCAACGCTCAGATCCTGCGAGAGGAACCCGGCGGAGCTGCTGGCAAGAGCTCCCCGGGTCCTCTCCTGCCTCCCTCACTGCCTGTGATTCTGAGATCTCCCCTGCCGGTCTCAATACATTGGCGTTCCGCAGGGATTAGGGTGTGCCCAGGCACACCCGGCACACCCCGTGCGCATGCCTATGCTTCAGCGCAGCGGCCATCCTGGACAGGCTACATGATCGTTAATGTAGCAAGTAGCTATTGCAGGATTGCAGGAACGTTAGCTCTCCCAGTGGGGACTGGGATATCCCCCACTGGTCCAAGGGGGAGGTAGCAGATCGTCCACTGTGAGGAGGGCTTCAGGAACCAGGAGACCCGGACGCTTCTCCTGGCCTTCCATGCACCTACCCCAGTAGGCCTCGGATCCGGGTAATAGTAAATTCTGCAGCAAGCTCACATAGAACTGGCCAGAAGCAGTGTGTGCAGGGTGTAGGTCTGCTTTCTGTAGGTTTGAGCCATGCTTGGAGAAATTTGCATCTTAAAAAGTTTGATTTTAAGCTGTAGTTTAAGCAAGATCAGGAATTAACAAAAGCTATGTGTGACCTGCCAGCATGGAGCTCAAGCCCTACCCCCTACCCAAATTTTTATAAATCTAATCCTTTACCTCAAGCCACTCCAGAGAGAGATACAATTATGAATAAACAAATCCACAAACAAAAATACCTATGGTAACATTGTATAATGTGAGGATATTTATGGGGTAATAAATATTAAAATAATATTTTCATAAAAATTATGAAAGTTATTATATCAAAATTTATATCTTGGCACTGTTCCCCGAAAATGATAATATAAAGCTGAGAATTACTCATGATTTTAATTCTCTTAGATCCTAGAGGAAGTTCATTACAGGATTTTACTTCACACAGTAATCACAATTTCATTATAAAAAATATAATTTATTGAGACAATAATAATAATAATAATAATTATATATGTAACATGCGTGACAATCAGTGAATATTTAGGTATAGCATAGACGTACAATATGGCAATGGTTTAAACACAATACAGCGTCCAAAAACAACCATTTGTCAAAATAACAAGATTAATGATAGGACCCTTTACTTAGTAACCAACTTCACACAGAAAACGAAACTTCACAACAGTGCAGCACAAGGCAATAAAAACTCCGGCTGACAGTCAGATTACACTGATTAACTCTCCCACTGCTGGCTACAATCCTCATAGGCAATATATCCTATTATGTTGTAAATTTACATTTAAGGTACTGTCCATACCAGATCATTTACCACTCCTAGAAACATCCAATAAGAATAATTCTACCAGATTTCACATTTGCCGAATTTTAACTTCCCTAAATAAGATACACTATCTTATATCATAACAAGTCAATACATCTGGATAAAAATATCGGTATAATAACAAGCGGCAAATTTTACCGTTAATATATAGTTATCTTTATTCCACCTGCGGTGGTGTCGCTAGGGGGGGGGCCCACCTTGGCCCCCCCAAATGCCAGCAACTTGCTGGCCATGTTCTTACATTCTATTCCCTCGGGCTGTAACAGTGTGTTACAGCCCGGGGGAGGGAATGCAGGGCAGAGGAGCTCAGCTGGAATGGTGCTGGAGGCTGTCTGTGGCTGGAGGGAGGCTCCCCTGTAAGGCCCCACCCCCAAACGAAGCCCCACCTCCCGCACATAAGCCCCACCCCTGCTGTTAAGCAGCAGACCATGCTGCTGCTGGAAAGGAAAGAAGATGGCTGTCTGACCCCCAGCAACAGGTAGGCTTGATATGCGCAGGTGTGTGTGTGTGTCTGTGTCTGTCTGTCTGCTAGTGAGGAAGCTTGTGTGTGTGTGTCTGTGTGTATGGACTCAGTAGTCTGTGTGTATGGACTCAGCAGTGTGTGTGTATGGACAGTCTGTGTGTTTGTGTGTGAGTGGACTCAGCAGTCTGTGTGTGTGTGTGGACTCAGCAGTGTGTGTGTGTATGGACTCTGCAGTCTGTGTGTGTGTGTGTGTGTATGGACTCAGCAGTCTCTGTGTCTATCTTTGTATGGACTCAGCAGTCTGTGTGTGTGTAAGGACTCAGCAGTCTCTCTCTCTGTGTATGTGTATGGACTCAGTAGTCTGTGTATGTGTGTGTGTATGGACTCAGCAGTCTGTGTGTGTGTGTTTATGGACTCAGCAGTCTTTGTGTGTGTGTGTGTATGGACTCAGCAGTCTTTGTTTGTGTCTGTGTGTGTATGGACTCAGCAGTCTGTTTGTGTGTGTGTGAACTCAGCAGTCTGTTTATGGACTCAGAAGTCTGTATGTGTGTATGGACTCAGCAGTCTGTGTGTGTTTGTGTGTGTGTGTGTGTGTGTGTGAGTGTATGGACTCAGCAGTCTGTGTGTATGTGTGTGTGTGGACTCAGCAGTCTGTGTGTGTGTATGGACCCAGCAGTGTGTGTGTGTGTATGGACTCAGCAGTCTGTGTGTGTGTGTGTATGGACTCAGCAGTCTCCATGTGTGTGTATGGAGTCAGCAGTCTGTGTGTGTATGTGTATGGACTCAGCAGTCTAAGTGCATATGTTTGTATGGACTCAGCAGTCTGTGTGTGTGTAAATACTCAGCAGTCTCTGTGTGTGTGTGTGTGTGTGTGTATGGACTCAGCAGTCTGTGTATATGTGTGTGTATGGACTCAGCAATCTGTGTTTGTGTCTGTGTGTGTATGAACTCAGCAGTCTGTGTATGGACTCAGAAGTCTGTATGTGTGTATGAACTCAGCAGTGTTTGTGTATGGACTCAGCAGTCTGTCTGTGTGTATAGACTCAGCAGTCTGTGTGTTTGTGTGTGTGTGGACTCAGCAGTCTGTGTGTGTGTATGAACCCAGCAGTGTGTGTGTTTGTATGGACTCAGCAGTCTCTGTGTGTGTGTGTGTATGGACTCAGCAGTCTCTGTGTGTGTCTATGGACTCAGCAGTCTGTGTGTGTATGTGTATGGACTCAGCAGTCTATGTCTCTATGATTGTATGGACTCAGCAGTCTGTGTGTGTGTAAGGACTCAGCAGTCTCTCTCTCTGTGTGTGTGTGTATGGACTCAGCAGTCTGTGTATGTGTGTGTGTGTATGGACTCAGCAGTCTGTGTGTGTGTGTGTGTGTATGGACTCAGCAGTCTTTGTGTGTGTGTGTGTGTGTGTGTGTATAGACTCAGCAGTCTGTGTTTGTGTCTCTATGTGTATGGACTCAGCAGTCTGTGTGTGTGTGTGAACTCAGCAGTCTGTGTGTATGAACTCAGCAGTCTGTGTATGGACTCAGAAGTCTATGTGTGTGTATGTGTCAGTGGGACTGGTTCTATATTTCAACATCCGGCAGAGATATTGGATAAGTTTCTGATAAAATATGTTCCGTCCCAAAAATCATATCTTAAAGACACTACTACCTTTCTTAAATTATTAGCAGATGTACAGATTCTGCCGGGTGAATTTTGGTTAGTAACTATGGATGTACAGTCACTGTACACTTCTATAGATCACGACAGAGGAATAGAGGCAGTTGACTGGACATTGGATAAGGACCCCATTGTTACACAACAGAGTGATACTAGAAAGTACATCAGGGAGTTACTGACCTTTATACTAACAGAGAACTATTTCCTCTTTAGGGATAAATATTATAAACAGATTAAAGGAACAACTATGGGCTCGAATGTCGCTCCAACATATGCAAACATCTATATGAACCGCTTGGAAGAGACGTGCATTTATCCACATTGTCTATTTTCTAAATGTTTAATTTGGAAAAGATATATAGATGATGTTTTCATTTGTTGGAGCGGCACGAGGGCCCAATTACAAGACTTTTATGAATCCTTGAATGTACAAGATACTAATATTAAATTCACAATGTATTGTGACATGAATTCGGTTCCCTTTCTAGATGTGCAGGTACAGAGGGTGGATAACTCTTTACATAGTGATTTATATATAAGACCGCAATAATTTATTGACATATGCCAGCTTTCACCCTACACATTTAAAAAATGGTCTACCTTTTAGTCAATTATTAAGAGTAAGAAGAATAGTATCACAAGAGGAGAAAGTTGTATCAGGACTGGACTTTATGGCCAATAAATTCAGAGAGAGGGGTTATCCCACACAGATAGTAGAGAACCAGCGACAAAGAATTGAGTAGTTGACCCGACAAGAAACCCTTGTAGGCTCAGGTACAGACAGTAAATTAGAGAGGTTAAATTCGTAACACCCTACACCCCATTGAATAGGGATATTCGACAAGTTATTCTCAAACATTGGCGGTTATTTGAGGGGGATTCTCAACTACCGTCGATATTTCAGCATCCTCCATTATTCTCATACCAGAGGGCTCCGAATCTGAGAGACCTTCTGGTTAAATCGGACATTGGTAGTTCTAAAAAACAAATTAGATTTTTTTCGGAACCAAAGAAAGGCACTTTTCCGTGTCTAAATTGTTCACACTGTAGCAGTGTGATCAAGGGGGAGTATTTTGTTCATCCCCGATCGGGCAAAAAGTTTTTTGTGAAGGACTTCTACACATGTAACTCAGATTTTGTCGTGTATATACTCAAGTGTCCTTGTGGTTTTTTGTATGTGGGGGAGACTATTCGGCCGGTCAAAGAACAGATAGGGGAACATAAAAGGAGCATTAGGGCAGCATTACAGCATGATACAGTCGAAGCACCGGTACCAAGACATTTTAAAACGTGTGGCCATAATGTGAACCAATTAAGGTTCCAAGTTATAGACAGAATTCCACCGCTCCGCAGAGGCGGAGACAGACAGAAACTCTTACTCCAAAGGGAAACTTAGTGGATTAGTACCCTGGAAACTTTGTCACCATTAGGTCTCAATGAGGATTATGACTTGAAACATTTTCTATAAATTGGTTCACTTTTTATATTATTGGCTCATGTTGGTCTTCTTTATACCTTTTGTGCTCCTTACAGTTCCCTCTCTAGACCAATATTGGTCCGTCGCTCTGGATCGCTGTCAGATTGACCCATCTGGGTCCGCTAACTGTCCATATCACAGGGTCCCTCACTTGCTAAGCCCGAGATCACTATGGGTTACTTCATGACTGGTGAGTCACATGTGTGGGGGGACATAGTTCGATTTTTTCCTATATATTTTTTTGAATGAATTTAAAAAAAAAAAGATTTTGGGAATTTTTTTTTAATTTAATTAACTTTCTTTGTGTTTTCTGTATTCATTTGCAGCATCTTTTCTGTACACAAGAAATGTTTTTTCTGCATTTACTTAAATTTTTTTCGTAATTTTTTTCCTAATTTTTTTGGTACTTTTTCATTTTGTACTTTTTGTCCTTTTTTCTTTTGGTTTCTGTTTACCCCTTGATCAACTGTTAGGAGTCAACACACTATTAGATCAATATAAGTAAGTATTCTCCACATGGAGTATACTTTGCATTATAGTCTATACTACGCCTTTTTTTCTAGCATGTTGCTGTTTAGTTATTTGAGTATCTACATATTTAAAATTGATAATTCCTTTTATATTAGGATCTACTACCTTTTTGCCCTCTAGATAGTGCTATTCTCTACGCAGTTAATTGACCATTGGACACTTGGTTTATTATCTATAGCATTATTATTGCTGCCACAGTTAATTGATATGCACAATGGTATTGCAGTAATTATCCCCCTTTCTTTTAATGTGTCCTTTTTTTTTTAATGTGTCCCCATTATTGTCCTCTTCCCTTGATATACCTCCCATTCACTTGTTTTACCAATATGGTTTATTTAAGTTACTTAAGCTGTTTGTTTGTCAGACATTGACAATAAAGTTATATTTGAAATCTATGACATAAGCACGCACGCAGGCGCCGAAACCCAGAAGTGGAGGAGGACTACTAGGTGGACGCGGCGGGAATTTGCCGCCGAGAACTGTGTGTATATAAATCGTTTTTTTCTTTAATTGCTTTTAACAGATTGCAGGGGCCTTCGAAGGGACGTGGATGTCCCGAGCGCGCAGCCCAAATACTGTAACTGTCCAAATACTGTGGCCATCTCCCATTTGCCGAGTTCTACTTACTGTCTTCAGTGAGACACACGAGGACATCACTGACAGATAGTATTGCAGCAGGAACTCAGCGGATTTAACAGCTCACCGATTGGCATATAGCCACCTTCCACATCTACTACAGAATTTCCACAAATCCTCCGGTTGCATCTAAGGCTACAATCTACAAGGATACTTCAGTGGGTGAGATCCACCTATTAATTACTAAAGTGCACTATTTTTTGGACTATTGTACATATGGACATATATAACTTTCTTGATTTTTTCTTTTCATTTTTGTTAACAGTTTTTTCTTATTTTTTCTTATTTTTTCATCATTGTTTTTGATTTTTACTTTTTTTCTATGTACATAGATTACAGCAGATCCAACTACTATCCATATGGATATGTTAACCTTAGACCACTAAACAGGAACATTAGCAGCTGTATATATGTTTATCATGAATTTATACAATACCCATGGAGGTCATTTTGTAAATAGCTATTGAATATATGATGCAATGTATTCTATTTATCAATTATATTTTCTCATATAGAGTAAAATACCAATGAATTTAATAGTAAGAGCATAATAAATCAAATTAAGATTATCTTATACTATTGTTTGACTATTTTTCTATGTTGAGTGCGGTATTCATATTAATTTTTTTATGTGTGTGTATGGACTCAGAAGTCTGTGTGTGTGTGTGTGGACTCAGCAGTCTATGTGTCTGTGTTTGTATGGACTCAGCAGTCTGTATGTCTATGTGTGTGTGTGTGTGTGTGTGTATGGACTCAGCAGTCTGTGTGTCTGTGTGTGTGTGGTCAGCAGTTTGTGTGTCTCTGTGTGTAAGGACTCAGCAGTCTGTGTGTGTGTGTGTGTGTGTGTATGGACTGTATCAAGGGAAATATGTTTGTTTTTTAATAATCTTTGGTGGAAAATAATGAATTCTTCACCAGGGTTTATTAAAAAAAAACAAAAAACACATTGTGTCGGGGCTTAACATGGGGCAGGGGCGGGGTCAAACTGCGGTGAGGGCGGGGTTAAATTTGTCCCGCTACTTTAGTCCCTGGCCCACCATGTGCCCCCCCTAAAAATGAATCCTAGAGACGCCACTGGCAGGAATGGAATTTTTATAACCATATATTCCTTAGCTAACTAAGATTTCTAATGATTGAAATCTGACCAAGATTTATCCAGATATATATTCCTGCTAATAGTAAAATGTATTAATTTAATTAAATAAAACCAGCATAATTACCAGTTAGGTTGTAGATTTTCTTATCAGATGTGTAGATAGGTCCCATGAATTTAAATGCAAGTATGATGGGGATTGTATGGGAATAGACAAAAGTGGTGTTAGTTTGGAAAGTAATAGTAAAAATCAGGTGTCCAGGAGTGTTGTTTCTTGAGTGCAGTCCAAGTGTTTCCAAGAGATTGAGTGTGGTTCAAAGAGTATGAGTGTCCCAAAGAGCTGAGTGTTTGAATTTCTGAAAGTTTCAATCTCTGAGTGTCCCAATCTTCCCTTTGTGCTTACTTTTTAAAGGGCCAAACTCTTTGCACGTCACTAATTGATATGACCAATAGGGAACCGTAGGTGTGTCTTCCCTACAGACTATCATCTAGATTTTGGTCACTAGATGGCGCAATTACATCATCAAAATTTCTTGTCATGGGGTCCATTTGCCTTTTTGCATAATGGGTTAACTGAAATTGGTGATGAGTTTTACCTCATTTTAAAGTATCTTTATGGCTACTATAAATAACAGGACATGTCATTTCAAAGCATTTTCTTTGTTTTTTTCCAGTCTTATCCCAGACTTCGTGTCTGTAATTTCAATCGTAATTTTAGAATTGATACCTCCTAACCTTAATTACACCCTTTTTCTTACAATAGGACTATGTAAGATCTCGTTAGTTATATATATTTTTTTTAGAATGTAAAATTAATTTCTTAGTGTTATCTGTCATTGGTGTCTGGTTTTCTTGTGTGAGCTGTGTTTAAAAATGTTTCTATTTCACTAACATTATTAAATAATATGATATTTCTTCATTGATATTTATCCATGAATAGTCTATATTATTAACATAATACTAATTATATATGATTAATATAAAATAGTAAGTTATAAGTGGATAGTGTGTATATGTATATATAATTCTGTATACATTTGTCTCTGGGTTAGTATTGCATCCCCCTGTATTTGCTCTGAGACATCATGCCTTATCACTTGTCTTGTTTACATAACACATTCCTTAGCTCAGATTTGCATGAATAGAGTTACAGAGAGAAATCTTGTGTCTGTCTTAGACAAAATGGAGTCACCTTTGTTCTGAGTGTGACTGGCAATATACACTTTTAATTTCCGTCTTAACACAAAATGTCTGCCGATATAAATAGACTGACAATAAATAAAAAAAATAATAGGGGTCCCAAATCTATTATACTACTACCAAGTCTCAACTTTAACACAAACATTACAATTTTGTGGTTAAAAAGCCACTATAGCTTGGGTGAATGCAAAAGGCTCATTTTTAGACAGAGGTAGGATATTACATTATCTATGGTCACCATCAGAGATACCCTCATTAGTAACATCTCTACATACTCAGACATAGTTTAAAGACATCTCCAATTCTGGGTACCCATACCAAGAATTGCCCCACTGGCAAATTGCTTACCATTATCTCAGATTTGGACCTGTCTGGTTGGTTCAAGAAAGGCTTAATAACATGTGGACAGTTGATGATCAAAAATACAGTCGTTCTTTTCTCTGAAATACATACAAAATTCCAGATTCCTAACACTGACTTTTTTAAATACCTAAGGGTGAGACATTGTCTGTAAAAAATGCTCTTAAATTTAGAGCAAAAAAAGTGAGAGATGCCCAAAATAAATCAATCTATTTCAACATGCTACCAAACAATAATCTCCCATATATATTCAGCAGAGCCATCATTTATAAATGATCGGGAAAGGGAAATAGGGAAAATGTCAGAAAAACAATGGCAAACCATCTTGAATTTTTCATCTAAAATATCACAATGTGTAAACCACATTGAACTTACCTATAAGATCATAACTCAATGGTACTTAACTCCAAAACGTTAAAGTCTTAAGTATCCAGGGGTATCAAAAAACAGTTGGAGGGATATGTAAGGTTGGAGCTGCCCCTTTATTTTAAAGGTCTGGAGGGAACTCTTTGATCTATTGGAATCAATTATACATATCAAACTCCCATTCAACTTAGAAGTAGCGCTACTTTCAATATTTCCAGACTCTTTCCCATTCAGATATAAAAAAAATGTCCTTTTTTTTCTTAGCTTTCAAAACTTATATTGCAAAAAATTAGAAAGTAGGGTTGGCCCCAAATCTAAAAACCATCAAGGAAATAATATTAGCTAAATGGAATACATAATATACTCAGCAAATAATACAATCAATGTTTTCTATAAAATATGGGCACCAACAGAATCTACAATTGGAAGATATGTAGGAGGACAATTTAGATCAATACTGTTATACTAATAGTAATATACTATATACTCATAAAAAGGAGAACAAAGAAAAGAAAAAAACAATAGAGGAAAAGGATAGAAAAAAACATCACAAAAATGAGACAATCATCCATTTACTTCTAAAAAAATAAAAAAAAAGTAGTAGGAAAAAAAGAAACAAAATTAAGGAAAATGGGGAGCAGGGAACGAGAAGGAAAGGAAAGTGAAGAAGAAGAAGAGGAAAGGACATAAATGGAAGGAGGAAGGGAGGAGTAAAGAAAAGGAAAAGAAAAAAAGAGGGGAAAAAACATATTATAGATACACTATCACAAAGATATTCTTATAATTTTTTAGGCTTATGGTTAACCAAGAATCTTTTTGGTTGTATTTCTGTTTATTTATTTATTTATTTATTTTTATTTGCTATGGTTACAATAATCAAAGACGGAAAAGATAAGAATAATGTATAGCCGTAGAAAGAAGAAAAAATTTAAAAGAAGAGAATGAAAAGAAAAATGAAAGAAATGTGATTATCACTTTTGTTAAAAGTCTAAATTGTGTGATATTGTTACATCCTTTAATTTTTTTTTAAATACGTGTTTCTGCCCTAAATAAAGTAAATTATTACTGTTTATTATTAATTTTTCCCTTTTTTTGTCACTTTCTGTGTTATTGTAATACATAAGTTAGATATTACTTGTGGTTTCTGGTGTGCATTCTCGTTTTTATTTATCAAAAATACAATAAAATATATGTTATAGAAAAAATGGTTTCTGCTCCCCAATTAAGGAAAATGGGGAGCAGGGAACGAGAAGGAAAGGAAAGTGAAGAAGAAGAAGAGGAAAGGACATAAATGGAAGGAGGAAGGGAGGAGTAAAGAAAAGGAAAAGAAAAAAAGAGGGGAAGAAAACATATTATAGATACACTATCACAAAGATATTCTTATAATCTTTTAGGCTTATGGTTAACCAAGAATCTTTTTGGTTGTATTTCTGTTTATTTATTTATTTATTTATTTTTATTTGCTATGGTTACAATAATCAAAGACGGAAAAGATAAGAATAATGTATAGCCGTAGAAAGAAGAAAAAATTTAAAAGAAGAGAATGAAAAGAAAAATGAAAGAAATGTAATTATCACTTTTGTTAAAAGTCTAAAATGTGTGATATTGTTACATCCTTAAATTTTTTTTTAAATATGTGTTTCTGCCCTAAATAAAGTAAATTATTACTGTTTATTATTAATTTTTCCCTTTTTTGTCACTTTCTGTGTTATTGTAATACATAAGTTAGATATTACTTGTGGTTTCTGGTGTGCATTCTCGTTCTTATTTATCAAAAATAC
Source organism: Pelobates cultripes (assembly GCA_933207985.1). Lineage (NCBI taxonomy): Eukaryota > Metazoa > Chordata > Amphibia > Anura > Pelobatidae > Pelobates > Pelobates cultripes. The sequence goes on from OW240912.1 coordinate 178,042,022, forward strand.
AATAAAATATATGTTATAGAAAAAATGGTTTTGTAACCATACTCCAGCTGGAGTGAAAAGCTTGAATTTATTTTATTCTTGTGAGTGCATATTTATACCTTCCATCCTATTGTGTCCAGTACTGTATTACACTATGTATAGTTTGGTTTAACACTTCTAGTTTCTCCACATTCTGTGATATACTTGGAAGAATTCCTTCTATCAATATATGCACTAAAGTTGTATATTTTGTATTTGTTGGGTTGGTGACATTATAGACTACTCTTTTATAAGCTTGTTCACTATATGGTCTATGAAGGCCAGTTTATATATACAAAACATAAACAGAGATAGCCATTATTATATCTTAAAGGTTTGTTTGATTGGAGATTGGAACAAAGAGTTATTTTTCAGAGATTTCATGTTTGTGAGAGAGTTGATATTTTCTGATAGGGTATTCTACAACTGCATGTTCTTAGTTGATAACTACCTGGACATATTACCCATAATTCGAAAAAGGCGACTCTTCTCTTTCTTTTTAAAAGGGATAATTGGCCCATATTTTTTTAAGTGACCACTCTAAAAGTCTTCTAGTAGACAGATGATTGCAATTTTATTAAACTTTCAGTAGACAAACACGTTAAATGATCTTCAAAAACCAAGTATGTGAGCTTCATTATTGAAATTCCCCACTAGCTGATAATTATATGAAACACCATTGCAGTAGTTGCTTTAACCCCTTAAGGACTAAACTTCTGAAATAAAAGGGAATCATGACATGTCACACATGTCATGTGTCCTTAAGGGGTTAAAGAGTTTTCTGAATCTGCCAAAATGTTATGGTGTCCCTGAATCTTTAGAATGCCTTATTTCACACACCTATGGATGGAAGATCAGTGAAGTTTTCTTCATTTTTCCATTCAGGTAGAAGATTTTCTACTCATTTCCAATTCAGCGTGCTTTGGTCTGACAACAGTATCTAGTATCTAGAAGCTTTAATGGAGAATAACTTAACACTTTCTAAGAAGTAACTGGGTTCCTTAACTATGGATACTTCATGAGAAGCTTGGGAAGCCCATTTAGTTTCACATTTTATTCAAGGTTCTAGGACAAGACAAGAGAAAAGAAGCACTTCAAATTTCAATGAACTGAAATTAGTTATGATAGCGCTAAAGGGTTTTTGTCCTCTGATTTGCGGTCTTTCCATTCAGATTTGTTCAAACAATCTATCTACTATTTCTTATATCAACAAGCTAGGAGGTACCTTCAATTATTTAATTAATGCAGACATCATTTTTGGGCAGAGGATCATTTGGAGGCTCTGTTAGCCATCCATATGAAAAGTCACCTTTCAACAGATCAAAAAACTTCTGCATGACAGTTATCAGCCTGACCTGCTTGAACAAAAATAAGCCACCTTTTAATTCAATTTCAAAGCTCAACAACCCAGAATTTCTGTATCCTTTGCCAACTCCATGTTTGTTTGTTTTTTTGCCCATCGTGTATACAGGTACTTTCACATGTGACCTTATTTCTACATATTCTTCAAACGATTAGATTGGACAAAGCTTCAATCATCTCCATAATTCCATTCTGCTCCAGAAGGGTATGGTACATGGAACTCATGGAATTATTATGAGGGAGATTTTGGAATAGTCCTATATTGAATCATGTCGTAGCAATCATGGTATCACTGCAAACACTGGATAACTTACATTTAACCATATCGCTTCACAAAGGATGTTCTCAAAATAAAAGGGTCAGATGATGAAGTTATTGAAACTTTGGTTTCTTCTATCAGGAAATTAACCTTCATTATTTATCAAAGAATTTGCAATATCATTTTGTTGCATGGTAGTCCTCTTTGAGTATTCACCCATGGGATTTTCCTATCACCCAGATCCTTAGTTTCCTACAACATAGTTTAACACATCTACTCTACAAGTTTAAATCTTAACCTTGAGTTTCATCCTTGCAAAGAAACTGGCTTTGGATTTGCTTATCAAACCTTTAGGTAAGGTCTTGATTCATTTGCCCCCTCTGAAGCAGATAATCATATAAGTTCTTAATGTACTATGTGGTCCTCCCTTTGAACACATCAGGGAGTTTTTTGAAGACTCTAACCATGAAAACAATCACCAATTTGCCATTACATCATCTAAGAGGGATGGATATTTACAACCTTATCTGTCTTGCCCCCTGGAAACCAACATTTATGAGGACAAAATGGTAATTGAACTTCAACCATTCAAGTTAGGGACTGCACTAAAAATAGGTATTAACGTATAAGAGTGAGTACAAAAATAACAAATGTAATATGAGATGTAAACGTTTATTTTCAGTAATAAAAAATATTCACCAGTTTCCCGTGAATATAAAAAATTTAAAATGCCATCATTTAAAATGTTTGAAATGTTTGGAACAATAAGCATCCTGCTTAATAAGTTGAGCTAAAATAATGCCAGTACCACCCTCCATAGTATTTTGCAAGAAGAACAGTTCATAATGGGTTAATGCAACACTACTAGCAATAGTTTGCAATATATATGACACTTGGACAGAGTGAGAGATTGTTCTATAGGAATTTCAAGGTTAGTGGAAACTGAGGAATTGGGCAGTTTCACGGATCAGAAAAATTCATTTATCATCATGCAGTTCTGATTAATATCACTTGTCTGAAATGTATAGCTAGTCAGACAAAAATGGCTCTAGACTGTAAAAAGTTCAGTGGGTTAAAGAATCTGTCCAAAAAGGAAATCAGGTGGCATGCTTAATGGTTCATTCAGACAGATTTCAAAACAATTTTACAGTTGCTTATTTATTTTAATAAATATATATGTGTAATGCTGTTTATACAACCCTCTGCTCTAGCATATTTTAGATTCTGTTTTCTATTTTTTTTATCTAGTTACATTTGCTTCATTTGTTTCGTTTTTGGGCTTTTCAATTTAATTCTTTTCTCTCGGGTGTATTTATGATCATCGAAGGAAGACAGATCGTCCTTGTTCAAGATATTAAGTGTAATATAATCTGAATTGTCCATTATTGCACATTTTTACAATATGATTCTCTGGTGCATTAATTTTGCTGTACTTTTCTTTTATTCTGCCGAACAGTAAAATATTTAATTTAAATGTAAATTAAAAGAAAAGTTCTTACTAATTATATGATGTCTTTAATGATGGTCCAATTTGTGTTGTGTAAAAAACCCATCGATGTATAAATAACATCAAATGGGAAGGTTAATACATTTATTTATTTACTGATTCCTATTTGTTTTCATTTGTTAACCAATTGAACAATATTGATATTGGTTGTTACTTCTAAGTGCTGCTTCAAAGTGTGTGCTTGGAGATATTCTGGAGATAAACTGAAGGTAATCTGAGGTATACAGGTGTCAGGATTACAAGTTGATCCAGCACGCAGTACTATGTCACACCTAGGACTGAGGATAACGTATAACCGGACCTTAGAATGGCCGGACTTAACGTCTACAAGAATAGTCAACATACTTTCCGAGGTCAGGGACACAGAAGCAGATAAAAAGATGAGGGAAAGCCAAAAGTCAAGGATACCAGATATCAGGGAAGTCAAAACAAAGCCAAAGTGAAATACCAGAAAATCAAGATCAAGAACGCACTCTTGGATAACTATAGGCATGAAACCACGTCAGGGTGGAGCAAAAGAAGAATTGGGTTTAAATACCCCTCCGGTGGATCCGATTGGCTGTAACCGGCCTTTGACCCCAAAGGCAATTACCAGGTTTCCATGTGCATGACTACTGCTCAGCACAAACCCTCCTGTGGATTTGTTTGGCCATGACTGGCCTTTGACCCCAAACGTAATTACCAGGTTTCCATGTGCATTATTGCTGCTCGGCACATCTTTTCCTGTCAGGGCGGTAATGTTGTTCGGCACAACTTTAACTGTCAGTACAGTAAATGCCATTAACCACATTTTTATGTGCGGATGAATACGTGACAACAGGAGGACAAAAAAAAAGTTACGATTTGTTTAATTTTAATTACTCACCTCATTAAAATGGCAGACTTAGTTTAGTGTAATAGTTGTTATGCATTTGCAAGTTTCACTTTTTGAAGATTTGGATGCTATCTAATCTGTAGACAGTTCTCTATATTGTGGCAAGAGATTGTATTTTTGAAGTCTGAGATTTGTAAATTATCCGGTAAACAAACTTAGGCTGGAACTGTTGCAAAGCCACTGCCGCAGAGATGTACTAGGAATGGCAGATGGATTACTTTAGGATCTGGTAGACTTAGAGTTGTGGATAAAATGCATATTGCACAGTATGTTGCTCTACACAATTCATTTTCAGTACTTTCAGAGTGTAATGATGTTATGGAGACAGGCCCACGCACCAAGTGTACTGGTGTTATGGAGACAGGCTCAGGCACTGAATTTAGTGGTGTTATGGAGACAAGCTCAGGCACAAAGTGTAGGGATGTTGTTGAGACAAGCTCAGGCACTGAGTGTAGTGGTGTTGTGGAGACAGGCTCAGGCACTGAGTGTAGTGGTGTTGTGGAGACAGGCTCAGAAACTGAGGGCAGTGGTATTGTGGAGACGGGCTCAGGCACTGAGTGTAGTGGTGTTGTGGAGACAGGCTCAGGCACCGAGTGTAGTGGTATCATGGAGACAGGCTTGCAGACTATGGTGAGGCCTAATAGAAAGCAGGTGTTGTTGGGAGATTCTATCATAAGAGGTGTGGACCTGGACAATAGTGGTTTTGTGAGATGTCTTCCCGGAGCTACTGCTCACAGAGACAGGAGTCGTATTTGTAATATTGTAAGCGAGCAAAGCAGGAAGGGGAATTTTAAGTACTTGTCCATCTAGGGACAAATGACTTGGCTTGCAATGAGGTTTTAGAGGTAAAGGAAGTTTTTATTTTTTTTGCAAATGATATACGGCAGGTTGCTTCAACACTGTCATTCTTTGAAGTTCTGCCTGTGCATAACACTCAGAACGACAGGTGGATACGGAGTAGGGACTTTAACTTGTGGCTTGGTGAATGGTATCGGGAGCAAGGATTTGGATCATTTCTCATGGTAGCTCTGTTTGGAATGGAAATAAACTGTACAAAAAAGATGGTTTGCTCAAAAGGGAACAAATGTTCTTGGTGAGCAGTTCGGAGGTTATGCAAAGATGTATTTAAACAAGGAGGGGGGCAAAAGGGAGCTAAAACATCAAAACAATTGCCCCTCTAAACAAGTACAGAAGGTACCTGTTGAAAGTGTGTTAAAAAATTATAAGCTTAGAGTCATGTATACAAATGCTCGCAGTTTAGGGAATAAGACCCATGAACGTGTGGCAATAATGGCAACTGATAATGTAGATTTAGTTGTTGTTACTGAGACATTGTATAATTAGAAAAATGACTGGGACATAGAAATACCAGGGTACTCTTTATATAGAAAAGACAGAGAAGGCAAGAAAAGGGGAAGGGTGGTCCTGTATGTGAAGGATAGCATAAAATCTAGCCTAATAAAAGTTAGTGAGGCGAATATAGAGTCCGTTTGGGTTACATTAAAATTTGGTAATCACACTGTAACTCATGTAGTTGTGATTTATAGTCCCCCCAGGACAAATAGAAGAGTTAGATAATCTATTAGTTGTGGAAATAGCTAAAATGACAATGAAGGGGGAAGTTATCATTATGGGTGACTTTAATATTCCTGATGTGAACTGGAAAACCAAAATAGCTGCTTGTGCCAGGAGTCCAAGAGAAAAGTGATTATTTAAAAGTTGCACTGCTGAAGACAACAGAAAAATGCATTATGCTTATTAGTAAATGCAAAAAATTTAAGAAACCACCGTGGTACTCCACAGATGTGGCCAAAATAGTAAAAAACAAAAAGTGCGTATTTAGTAATTAGAAAACAAATACATAAATAAGAAAAGGAAAGTAAAACAAGGATTAGTTAGATTAAAAACAAAAGAAGGAAGGTATGTAGAAGATGAACCATTCGGCCCATCTAGTCTGCCCAATTTTTAAAAATACTTTCATTAATCCCTGGCCTTATTTTATAGTTAGGATAGCCTTATGCATATCCCACGCATGCTTAAACTCCTTTACTGTGTTAATCTCTACCACTTCAGCTGGAAGCCTATTCCATGCATCCACTACCCTCTCAGTAAAGTAATACTTCTGGATATTATTTTTAAATGATAAAGGTCTAGCTGACTGCCTCAATGAATATTCTTGTTCAGTATTTATAGATGAAAATGAAAGAATGGGGCCTCAGTTAGGAAAAAGGACAAATGAGTCATTTGTTACATGTGAGTTTACAGAGGAAGAGGTTATTTTCCAACTGTCAAAAGTAAAGACAAATAAGTCAATGGGATCTGATGGAATACACCCAAAGTTATTAAAAGAGCTTAGTGGTGTACTAGCAAAATCAATAACAGATTTATTTAACCAATAATTGTTAACAGGAGTAGTCCCAGAAGATTGGAAGTTAGCGCCCATTCACAAAAAAGGTTATAGGAAGGAGTCAGGCAACTATAGACCAGTAAACCTTACTTCAGTAGTGGGGAAAGTGATGGAAACCATGTTAAAGGATAGGATTGTTGAACATCACATGGATTTCAAGATCAGAGACAACATCGGTTTACTTCAGGGAGATCATGCAAAACCAATCTTATTGATTTTTTTGATTGGGTAACTAAAATAATAGATCAGGGTGGTGCAGTAGACATTGCTTACCTAGATTTCAGTAAGGCATTTGACACTGTTGCACATAGAAGGTTTATCACTAAACTGCAATCTTTAAGTTTGGATTCCAATATTGTTGAATGGGTAAGGCTGAGTGACAGGCAACAGAGGATAGTAGTCAATGGCGTATATTCAAAGCATGGTCTTGTTACCAGTGGGGTACCTCAGGGATCTGTACATGGTTCCATTTTCTTTAATATTTTTATTAGTGATATTACAGAAGATCTTAATGGTAAGGTATGTCTTTTTGCTGATTATACTTAGATATGTAAGAGGGTTGATGTTCCAGGAGGAATAGGCCAAATGGCAAGTGATTAAATAAACTAGAAAAATGGTCAGAGTTGTGGCAACTGACATTTAATGTGGATAAGTGCAAGATAATGCATCTTGGACATAGAAACCCAAGGGCAGAGTACAGAATATTTGATAGAGTCCTAACCTCAACATCTGAGGAAAGGGATTTAAGGGTAATTATGTCAGATGACTTAAAGGTAGGCAGACAATGTAATAGAGCATCAGGAAAATTCTTACATACATAGTTACATAGCTGAAAAGACACTTGCGTCCATCAAGTTCAACCTTCCTCACATTTGTTTTTTGCTGTTGATCCAAAATAAGGCAAAAAAACCCAATCTGAAGCACTTCCAATTTTGCAACAAACTAGGAAAAAAATTCCTTCTTGACCCTAGAATGGCAGTCAGATTTATCCTTGGATCCTACGTTGTATAGGGAGAGGTATTAACAGTAGAAAGAGGGAAGTACACATGCCATTGCACAGAACACTGGTGGGACCTCACTTGGAGTACTGTACACTGTATTGGAGACTGTATCTCCAGAAGGATATTGATACTTTGGAGAGAGTTCAGAGAAACTAAACTGGTTCATGGATTGCAGGATAAAACGTACAAGGAAAGGTAAAAGGAACTTAACATGTATAGATTGGAGGAAAGACAAGACATGGGGGATATGATAGAAACATTTAAACACATAAATAGAATCAACACAGTAAAGGAGGAGACTATATTTAAAAGAAGAAAAACTACCACAACAAGAGGACATAGTTTAAATTAGAGGGGCAAAGGTTTAAAAATAATATCAGGAAGTATTACTTTACTAACCTATTACTTTTACTAACCTCTACCACTTCCAGCTGAAGTGGTAGAGGTTAACATAAACATGTATTCCTGACCCTATAGTGTTAAAACCACCATCTAGCCCCCTGGGTCCCTCATGCCTCCCTAAATATAGCAGAATCTTACTTGTACTTAAGCCTGAAGCTGTAGCTCTGCATGCTGTTTGACTCAGAATAGCAAGCTGCCTGCTGACATGATCAGAAGTGGTGGCCTGATCCAATCACAGTGCTTCTCACTGAATCAATGAATCTCTATGAGGAAAGTTCAGTGTCTGCATGCAGAGGGAGGAGACACTGAATGTTTGGATGCATTTTAGGCAGCCATGATTCAGGAAGGATATCTAACAGCCAGGGCCGGACTGGGAGAAAAATTTGGCCTGGGCATTTTTTTTAACACAGCGGCCCACTAAGAAGGGGGCGGGGCAGAGGAGGTGTGTTTTGTCATCACCAATGACAAACACGCCTCCTCTCAAAGTGAGCATGTTGGTTCAATACTCTTCCAGGGCAGACCATGCGCAGAGCTCTGCTGAAGAGCTCTAGCATGAGAAAAAAGTCCTGTATTTGTTCTGCACAGTGCAAGCAAATTTAATAACATGCTTGCACTGTGTTTCCTTGCAACTTGTCTCTGGTGTCTCTATAAATGGATACCAGGAGACAAAAGGGCTATACAGGCTATAGTGTGTGTGTGTGTGTATATAGGTGATGTAGTGTGTGTTTAGGGGTGTAGTACGTGTTTGCTTACAAGGAATCTAGTGTGTGTATAGGAGATCCAGAGTGTGTATGTTAAGAGTGTAGTGTGTGTGTGTGTGTATATATATATATATATATTTGGAAGTATTGTGTATGTGTGTGGTGCACTGTGTTTGGGGGGTTCTGTGTGTGTGTGAGGGGTGCAGTATGTGTGTGTGAGAGTGTCGTGTGTGTGATGGGTGTGAGAGTGCTGTGTGAGAGAGTGCTGTGTGTGATGGGTGTGAGAGAGTGCTATGTGTGAGTGCTGTGTGAGAGAGTGCTGTGTGTGATGGGTGTGAGAGTGCTGTGTGAGAGAGTGCTGTGTGTGAGAGTGCTGTGTATGATGTGTGTGAGAGTGCTGTGTGAGAGTGCTGTGTGTGATGGGTGTGAGAGAGTGCTGTGTGTGAGTGCTGTGTGTGATGGGTGTGAGAGTGCTGTGTGTGATGGGTGTGAGAGTGCTGTGTGAGAGAGTGCTGTGTGTGAGAGTGCTGTGTATGATGTGTGTGAGAGTGCTGTGTGAGAGTGCTGTGTGTGATGGGTGCGTGAGTGCTGTGTGTGATGGGTGTGAGAGTGCTGTGCGTGATGGGTGTGAGAGAGTGCTGTATAAATGTTAGAATGGATTGTGTGTGTGTTGGGGGGGTAAATAAAAACTAAAAACAGGCATTAAATCCGGCACACTGGTGACTGGGAGGCGGGGTGGCAGTGTTCCTTGGTGGTCCTCGTGGTGAGTGAACTCTAGCCTGCATAGCCTGTGGGGCTAGAGTTCACTCTCGCGAGATCCGGTCGTTGCCATGGCAATGCGCCGGATCTCGCGAGAGGAACCCGGCGTAGCTTCAAGTTAGAGCTCCGCCGGGTCCTCTCCTGGCGGCTGTCTCCCTCCCTCTCTCCCCGCCGCCGGCCACATTTGGGCAGGTGAGGGAGAGCTTTGATCTCCCCACCGGCCCGTCATGGGAAACAGCGGGGCCGGCGCTGGGAGAGTGCCGGCCCTGCATAGACCAGCAGGGGAGATCCTGGGACCTCCCCTGCCGGCCTTGTCCCATGGCCAACATGGCCCACCGGGCATTTGCCCGGTGTGCCCGATGGCCAGTCCGGGCCTGCTAACAGCCATCTATGGAGTGGCCAGTGAAGTTATCACTAGGCTGTAATGTAAACACTGCATTTTCTCTGAAAAGACAGTGTTTACAGCAAAAAACCTGAAGGTAATGATTTTACTCATCAGAACAAATCTAATAAGCTGTAGTAGTTCTGGTGACTATAGTGTCCCTTTAAGCATGCGTGGGATAAGCAAATGGCTATCCTAGACTTAAGATAAGGCCAGGGACTAATTAAATTATTTAGAAAATAGGGCAGACTAGATGGGCCGGTTCTTAGCTGCCGTCACATTCTATTAACCTTTTGGTCACTTTCATTGAACTCTTTTCATTTTATTTTTTAAACCAATTCTGAGTTTTTGTAGACGTTTCATATTCTCACCATGGATATTCCTCATTTATCCTCTGGTGTTTGATAAAAACTATTTTGCTATGTTATGTGTTGTTTCTCAAGTAACATTATATATATATTCATTTATTTTTCTTATACAAGATCTCTAGTCAGAAATAACAGGACTAACTTACACATACTACTTTGGGATCAGCACCACATGATGTTATAAAAGTTTAATATGCTGCCTGTTTTTTAATTTTTTTTACAAGGATTTAACCACTATTGAGTTAATTGGTAAACATTAGTGGTGGAATTGAAAGGCTATGGACATTGTTTTATAATGAATATGCGTTATGATTTTTATTCCATACTTCGACACATTGCGACTGCGGCCTAATATTGGCTCATAAGGGGTTAATATTGCTGCATACTATCACCAGTCCTATGGTAGACTTTTAGTTAATCAAACAGAATTAAGGGCAGAAATAAATGCATTTGACCCAAGTAGATTTTATTTATTGATGTACAAATTCATGTAAGAATATACATGTTTGAAGTTTTTTTTTTACACAACAATATTAAAGGCAATATAATAAAAAACAAGAGGTACCTAACTTAATTTGCACATTATACTTTACAGCACACCAATGTACTATGTAGATAGGCCCAGACTGACCATTGTAAAACTGGAAAAAATACTGGTGATAATTAGTAGCCTTGGGCTGACTGGGTTGATTGGAAAGCTATACCAATGGGCAATTATTTACATCTATCTCTGGTGTAGACTAAGAGACCAGCTTCAGAGATAGCTATCATTATTTAACCCCATGGGTGCTATTTAAATAAAATCCAAGACAGATTAAGCACCTGCTTATTAGGCTAAAGGCCTCTAGCAGGAACCTGTTTTCAGTACTTATTATATGCCGTTTTGAGCTAAAGTGATCTGGTAAATAGATAAGTACCAGGACCATTAGCCAGTGTCCTCTGTAGTCCCGCAAGTCAGAATCCTATAGTTAATAGCAGAGCTGCTGTACAGAGAGTGTAAAACTCAGTGTTGTACCAGCTCTTTCAGTGTCCATGTCTGATATTGGACAGGAAGTGCAAAGGATAATTTCCCATTTACCCATCAGCAGCCTCTCACACAGAGAATTTGCTATTCAGGAAGATCAGGGACTGCACTGACTGATGCACACACCATATAACAACTACTTCAGCTCTGCTATCAATCAAAGGAGGCTGACTGCATACATCCCAACATTTCATATGAAAAAAGATGGACTTTTTTATTTTTTTTGCTTTAGGTGGTGTGGTCAGAAGTGGGCCTGTACTGACAAATTTTATATGGCCTACTAATAACAATGTATGCAACTAAAGACCAATGTATCTTACTTACACATATTGATTTCTAAAGACAAATATACAAAAATAAGTCATGCGATCAAACTCCCACTACTCCTGGGCAGCAGCAATGACTATAGTACACATTAGCCCCAATACATACAATAAAAACCAAAGAAACCAGCTGATTCTTGCTGAAAGTGCAACCAACCTGGTGTGTCTTTTGTCCCTTGCTTGGTGGCATTTCCCGTTGATCCAAAAATAACGTAGTGAAAATGATGAAAATAGTAACGAAACCTCACGGCTGCTAACTTACTCATCCCCCAAAAATTGAAAAATCCCAACATTCCATCCATTAGAGAATGGATACAAAAGGTAGATGCTATTAAAACTATGGAAGAAATACCTGCCTCCATCTCTCATAGATATCTTCTCAGCAGGGCTGTGTAACAGGGCCGGCCTTAGGGGTGTGCGAGCTGTGCGGTCGCACAGGGCGCCATAACACAAGGGGCGCCCTGGCAGCCGACACAGCTCACAAGCTGAGTCCATCCTGTTACATGAAAAATTACTCCATGATGGTCCAGTGGTGCACCTAGCAGGAGCTGCAGCCAGATCATCATAACTTCTCCCTCGCACTTCTGGCGCTCAGTTAGTGAGTCAGAGCGCAGCCTCAGAGATTCCCAGGCCGCGCTCTGACTCCACACAGCGCCAGAACCTCGAGGGAGAAGTTATGATCAGCACTCCCTGCTATTCACCTCCAGCCCACCAGAGGCCAGCACTGGAGATCGGGGACAGAGGAGACTTGTGATCGGGCACCAGAGAGAATGGGCACTGCATGGAAGCAGAGGCAGCTTGGGACAAGGTAGGAGACTGTAATACAGCCTTGAGTTCCCAGCCACAGAAACTCCTCCAGTCTGTGACAGGGAAAGAAGATGCTGAGTATAGGTGGTGTTACATCAGCATTAGTCTGCTGGTGTAAGACTACCTACCTATCCTGTCTGTCATATACCCTCATCTGTACCCTAACTGTGATAATGTGTGTATATCTGTGACTGCGTTTTATGATGTGTCTGTGTACATCATGTGTGTTCATATCTGACAAGCTTCTTCACTAAAACGACAATTGTCAGTGAATTTCAAAGTCACCTGTGCTTCGAATTCAGCTATTTTGGCGCCAAATATGAAATCCGCTTAGAATTCCTGAAAAAAATTCATGTTAGTAATGTTAGTTATCTGTATGTGACTGTGTCTATCTATGTATATGCGACATGTGATCTGTGGATTTGTATGTGTATTAATGGTTAAACGCTCTAATGTACATATAGAGCAAATTAAAATAAGGAAAATATTTTACAAAGAAACTTTGAATTAAAAAAATACACAGTGTGTATTAACTGAGTGTGTGTGTGCCCATCATCATGCGTGAGTGTCTGCATGCCTGTAACTGAGTGTGTCTGACTGTCTGCTTGTAACTGTTTGTGTAACTGTCTGCTTGTGCCTGTGAGTGTGACTGTATACAGCTTTTTACTGGGGGGATGGGGCGCCGTGAAGACTTTTCGCACAGGGCGCCTAATGGCCTAAGGCCAGCCCTGTGTGTACAAACCATGGGTAAAGTTTATGAAAGACCAAAAAAATGCCCCGAGTCCAGATAGGAACAGCTCTCTCTGTAACAACCTACCCCATGGTTCATGAGACACGCGCATAAGGAGTACAAATTCCCCCCCTTTGTTACTAAAAGGTTACGATTAGAAGTCAAGAAGTAACTCAACTCTGATGTTACAATTCTTGATGGAATATACAAATTCAGATGTATTAGCTGTAATCTGTTATATAAAAGTTTAAAACATTTTTGGAATTAATTGTTCAAAGACACTTGCGTTGTTAATGCTGTTCTAATAATTGTTGGCCTTGATTTTCACTAGTGCAGAGTGTTTGTTTTTTAAAGATTATTTTTACATTTGACCAAAAGCTGTCATAGTCACTCCAGAATCTGTTAGTCCGTTATTTTGAATAATGTATAGTTTAGTTTTTTCTATTGGGTGTAGAAATATACCAATAATGTAACCTCTTAAATGGTATAAACTGTAATTTTATCTATTGTTAGCCAGAATTCATTATTTGAATCTTACACCCTGTACATGACATATATATATATTTTGCCTATAAAATTATTGAATATTATTTTTTTCATTTTTTTTATAAAATGTTGTGATGTTGCATATGACAAAACCTTTCTGAATCACCTGGTAACTAACTACCTAAACATATTGTGTTTTTTTTTAACTTGCTTTGTTTTTAAGTTTATTTTGTTTGACTTCACCATTTTAGTATCTGTACATTATGTACAATTGTTCATTCTTGATCTTTCTATACTTAAATTAATTGTCTTTTGTTCCAGTTTCTATGGTAACAGAATATTAGAATTATATCCAGTAAGAAAAATAGTATAGATGAGTTTTCTGATGTCTTTTTGATGCTGGATTTACTGATGTTTAATGTAAAATCACTAGAACAGAATCAGAATAGCTTCAAAAAGCTGTAGGTTAAAGCTTTGATACAATACTTTTAGATATTTTTTCCAATTACCGTTTTTACCTTGAGATCATCTTTAAATAGTTGCTATATGGGTTAGAGGGTCATACCCATATAGGAGGAAAAGTAAATCCTGGAGCAAGAGTGACATTTTAATAGTTTAAACTTTTAGAAGATATTGATATTAAGGTGTTATGGGATCTCTCTAAATCAGGTAGCAATGTAACAAATAATAAACTGGGAGAATAAAGATGTTTGGTACTATCTCAAGGACGAACTTTAAATTGAAGCAAAATATAGAATATGAGAATTTTGAGAATGGACAGAAGCTCAGAAACGCTCAATAGTTTGCCTTCTGGTAAACAACTGCTCAGGTCTCAAAATAGTTTTTGCTCACTTGTGCCATTACAGACTTAACGTGTACTATTTGTATATCAGACTCATCCCGCCCACAGGGTCTGTCCCGATCTGAAATGTCGGAAGTACCCTCTACATGAGAGGTACATCAACTATGGACAATCGTTTAGCCTCCTTCGGGCCTTGTCAGCGAGGTGTAGATGATATCCCTCTCATCACAGTGAGCGTATGGTCCACTTAATGATTAACCTTTTAAGTTAGGGAGAGCCTAAGGAAATGAATTTAAGTAATAACAACTATTTTGAGACCTGAGTGGGAATTTACGACCAAGTGATTGAGGTTCTCTAAGGTTTAGTTAGTTCTTAGAGTGTCACATCCCCCCATGCCTCCATACAGCGGGGCCTCATCCGATCAATGCGGTCACGCTGTTAAAATTAATAAAAACTTACCTAAGTTGCTATTCAGCACCCTCGTGAGCGATCCCCGACTGGTGCGGCATTCTTATGAACGCTGGCTGCTGCTTTTTTTTTTTTTCTCAGTGGAGTTAAACTCAAGAGGCAGGCAATTGCCCAGAGCATCAGCCTTGCAAAGACTTCTCAGTGAGCTGCGCTGGAAAATCTGTGATTGGACAGATACAGAAAGTCTGGGCGAGGTTAGAAGGGGAGGGCTTGCAAAGGCAGCAGACAGGAGATCTGCAACTTTATATATACCCCTAATGAAAAATATGCATAATTAAATGCGTGCCTGGTTATATTTGGAGCATAATTACTAAACAGTGATTTATTAAAAAAATAAAAAAATTGTATTATGGCACTAGAGCGTCCTTTTAAGCTGTCCGCTCACACACCCCCATACACACACTTTTGATCAACATCAATTGCTATGTTATTCATCAGCCCATATATATATAGAATACAACTGTTAAAAAAATTGCCTGAGCACTATCCCAAAGCAGTATGCATATTTACATCACAGCAGGAGGTTTTTAGCATCACTTTCAAAGGCTATTAAAGTGTAATCTCACCTGCCAGCATTTGACATCCATAAATTCTACCAAATCTAGCATTTTGTGTGTTTGAGAAAATATCTACAGTTGCCATCTCTTTCTACTTGCATTCCTAGATTAAAGGCTGTTGCCATTCTTTTAATTTTGTCTTCTTTGTTCAATTGTGGTAAAATCTCAGTACAAATCTGTTTTCCATTTCTCTGGTAAATAGACATGGTTCTGCTTTACTCTGAATGAGGTTTTGTTCTGTGAGCATTTTTTAACATATTTTGTCATTCCATGCTCTTGCAGCTGATATGAGTCCATATATTCATTCCTGTAACTTGCATACTAGACTTGTATTTGTTTCAAATCTTTCAGACTCTATCATATAAAATTCTTCATCTAGATTACCATTCAAAAAAGCTACATGTAAAACTGACTTTCCATGTAGCTGCTTCACATGACACTGTTTGTATGCTGCAATAGCTAGAAATATTCTCATTATTCTGAACTTCACTGCAGGTACAAAGGTGTCATCACGATCTTCTCCCTACTTCTGAGTAAATCCTTTTGCTACTAATCCAGAGTACAGCTTTTTAACAGACTACATTTGCATCTCTATCCAGTTTTTGCTTGAATACCCACTTGCAACCTATGACGGTTTTACCTTTGGATAACTCCGTGCAGATCAATATTTAGTTTATTGTTTCAGGATTACATTTTTGTAATCCTGGTGTTGCTTCCTTACACTTAGTTGCTTCTGTAGTACAAAGTTTAGCAATATCACTCGAAGATGAAGGTTCATATATTGATGCTGATATTGCAAGGTACGAAAGGCAAATACTCTGAATGACCTTGTTCTTTATGGATGGGCATCTACGAGCTAGTTCTAAAATTTTATTAGCAGTATCTAGCTCCGCTAAAATCCTTAACATGTTCTCTATACATATTACTAGGGGACCTATGTTACTAAAGCCTCATGTCTGTGACCCCTGAATGCAGACTAGATCTCTTATGTCTGGACATTGCACAGGCAGCTCCTGTATATTAGTTTGTTCTTCTTCACGTTGTTGCTGCTTGTTCCCGTTAAAAATTTTTTTTTTCGTGTCTGTGGATTAAGGATCATTCTACATCTGTCATATCCAATCATGCTGTCTATCTCAGTTCTTTTGTCAAGTATGGACCTTTTATGGGATGGGACAAACACATATTTGAATCCAAATGCTCTGATGTATTTAACATTTAGAGTTTCTGCCAAGGTTCAAATTGTAGCTTTTGTAGGTGTTCTGTTTTGTAAATATGTAGAGGTCAAAACTGCATCAGCCCTGTATTTACGTAGCAACGGTGAATCTGTCAGCATGCATCTGACTATCTACACATTAATAAGTGTGGTAGTCACCATCACTGGGAACATAAGACTGAAACTTCATGTAGGTCACTTGATGACTCTTTTGTTTAACTTTCACTGTGCCCATCATAGGTGAGGGATGTGTATTATTGTAATGTCATTTGTTAAATGTCTTGCGTGCTCTTCTGCTTGTGTTTTGTACCAACCAGGTGGATTTGGCTGTGGAGCCTGTGCAGTACAATCTGTTAGTTGCAACAACTATGGACACTACTTGAATGGAAAGACTAGTACATTTGAATATTCAGGTAGATTTGCATGTTATGGTTTATGCAGACGGGGACATATTTCTTAGTCTTCCTTACCGCTATATAAATATTGTATTGTGTTAATATGAGTGCCTAATTCCCCATATGATTTTGCTAAATGTATTGGATTGAGTTTGTCGCCATATGTTTATTGTAATGCTGACAGGGTTTTGTCCTGAGTGAAAGTAAAGCATTGAGTGTTAGTTCCATTGGGAACTTTGTGTACGGTGTGGTTAGTTTTTGGATTCCAGTAACAGAGTTTATGGACCTGTTGGCTGGCTGCACTTATCCCTAATCCTGACGATGTGTTAAAAAAAAAGCTAGGCATGAGAGCCACAAGTGCCTTTGTAAAAGCAGCAGTTGGAGTCAGAGCAGGCAGAGTTGTCGATACCTGCCTGGGAGAGGAACGGGAGTGGAAAAGGCAGAGGGGATGATACCTGCCTGGAAGGATAGAGCTGCAGCCTGGTCTGGTGGAAGAAATCCTCAGAAACCACAGTCATGCTTTGGTGACTGGGTCTGAAGTGCTCCAGGGTCCTTGGTAGCAGTGAGGAAGCTAACTTGGCTGAGGTACTCAGTCGGAGTACAGGAGTTCCACTACAATGAGAATTATTTTCTTTCAGCTATACTATTCTGTTTTGGGCTGTATGATGCCGTATGGAAGTGTTCTATTCCTTTCTCTTCTAACCATGCTATAACATGGGGTGACATGTACTCACTTCCATTGTCTGTGGTGCACTTGAGACTCTCCAACAAACTAGTTTACAACACTTGCAATATAGACCTTCAACTTTTCTAAATTTTCTGCTTTGGTTTAAGTCACACAATATCTGGAATAATTAATAGTTATTATATACTTATTACCCTTTCCCGAGGAAAGTTCATCAAGAACTGAAACGTTGACTATTGGAATAAAACCCGAGAAATTTTATTTGCAAGACCCAGAGTGCTGACTTTTTTTCATCTATCTATACATTGTGAAGTCGAGCACCAGGCAATATTTCAATGGATAGCAGGAGTGCAGAATCTTTTGGTATTGTATATATATATATATATATATATATATTTGGTATGTTCCTTTTTCTAATTCAAAATATTGGGTCGTTCAGGGTATAAAGTTTAATTATACAGTTAGCATACTTACATACAGACAAAGATACTCTCACAGACTCATTGATACAGCTCATTGATACACTGGCTCACAGACAGACAATCTCATTCATATACATGCTCACTACAGACAAACTCACTGACACACACATGCTCACTACAGACAAGTTTACTGACACACGCATGCACCTCCAGACAAGCTCACTGACACACACACACACATGCTCACTACAGAAAAGCTCACTGACACACACATACAAGCTCACTCACTGACACACACACACACACACACTCACTATTATGGGCTGAAGCCTTCCTGTCACAGAAGGCTGTGGGAGACAAGGGGCACTGGGAGGTGATGTTTCCATTTTCTGACCTCTTCCTTCCAGGTCAGCAGTGTGTGTGTGGCGGAGCTTGAGTCCAGGAGGCGGGGCTTGAGTCCGGGAGGTAGGGCTTGAGCACGGGGGCAGAGAAGAGAGGCACCAATTGCTGAAGATTCAGGAGGAAGACTCAGAACTCCTTCTGGCCCCATGGCAGCCTAAATGGCTGCACCAGACCCTCACTTCTTTTCCTCTGACTAAAACAGGCTTTTACAGTCTGAGGGAAAATTATTTAAATTACACATCAGGGCTTCTTGCCAGTCCCAGGTGCTGCAGCCCACCAGGAAATTCCCCGGTATCACGGTGGGCCAGTCCGGCCCTGTATATAACCATGATATCCATCTCAGTTATTTTGTTAGGTTTGATCCTTCTATAAGTTGGAATAAATGCATAAGCTTTGGATCAAAATGGGCTGATATGTTTAATGTTTGGGGTTTTGCTCAACCAAAGTTTAAATGGAATTTCATTTGTAACGTTTGTAGGTAGTCTGTTTTACAGATATGTAGCTGTCTTACTTACATCAGCCTTGTGGCAACTATAAATTGTGAATCTGTCAGCATGCACCGGACTATATCAATTAAAAAGTGAATCTTTTAGCTATACCATTCTGCTCTTGACTATTTGGAACTGTATGTAATTGTTCTATTTCTTTCTCATCTTAAAATGCAGTATTATGATGTGCGGTGGCAGAACTGTCAAGGTTGCAGGGGTCAGAGCTGTGACGGACCCCTCGCTCCAGGGGGCCTGGCTGCCATGTCGACCCCTGCTGTAACAATGTAACATTCCATTCTTGCAGACAACTTGCAGAGAGCTGGCAGGCTGCTCACAGGGGCCCAGGGAAAGCACCCAATGACTGAAGGTAACTCGGGGGTTGCTGCCTGCTCTGGGTTGGGGCAGCACCAGAGACTGCAGGTAATGGGAACTCTGTATTTACCTAATCACAACCCAGTTGTTATGGACTCTAATTCACATGATGCTGAGGCAGCCAATGGGCAGGTTGGCTGAGCACCATGAGAAACGTATTCCACAAGAGCTGGTGCTAAACATTAGCCAGCAGTGAGTGATGGGCATGCATTGTGGAAGATCTACAGTCCTGATCGTATTCTGTTGCATATGTACGTAGTGTGGTAAAGCAGCAGGGCCCTCACAGACCTACGGGGATACTTTGAATTCCAGCCGATTCACTACTGGGTCATGACATTGTTTGTAAGGAGTCAAGGTTACTGATTTCTTTAGTGATTGTTTCATGCCCATAGCCACTCACAGCCCCAGTGTTTAATTTTGTGGCATTGTGCAGTAAAGTGTGTGTGTGTGCTTTTTTGGGGGAGAGGAAGGGTGTATGTAGGTATTATAGTATTTGATTCATCATTGGTTTGATTGAAAACTCAATTAAAGCATATATTGAAAATTTTAAATAAGCTGCATATAATGTGGATTGCTTATACATATATCTGTTGTAGCAACTGGCTGTTTTTTTCCTAGGAACACATAGTAGCTGATTTTATATATATATATATATATAGAGAGATATATATATCTATCTATATATATATATATATGGCCTTTTACATATATATATATATGAATATATATATATATTCATATATATATATATATATATAAAAGGCCATAGGCCTGAATTTGTGGGTGGAGTTTTCCCTATATAAACCAAACCCCCCTTACTTACCTTTGCCAGTTCCTGATTCGAGTGACGTTGCCACGTCAACCAGCAATTCCGATTTGGCATTTCCCTCCAATTTTCCAGCAAGCCACCCACGGGCCCAGCGTTCAGCCTCTCCGATCCAGCCTGCAGCTTCTCCGACCTGATCTCAGTACCTCCGACCGGGTCTGCAGTCTCTCCATATCTCCGACCGGGCTCTCGTTTCACAGACACCGGCTTCCAGCCACGAGATGCGGCACATTTATGTATGTATATGTGGGAACCCGTTCGTGGCGTTCCCATGTTTGGGCCTGCCATCTCGGGGATGGACTTCCTTTGCATTTTCTTTTTTTCCGTGTAAATCCTTATTTGGTTTTACACAAGAATAAATTACAGATATCTCATACCAATTTAAAACAACAATAAATATCTAACATACAATCTAGACAATTATTTCTAAGCATACACCGTTCATATGTATACAAAGTGGGATAAGGACACAGCGTACATAGGAAACAATATATGTCTCTTATTCTTTAACAGCTCAATAAACTGAAGTGAATTAGTGAACTACTCCTAAGTTTCTACTATCTTCTATGATTTGTATACACTTTATTCCCATCTCATATGTCTTTACATTGTCTTTCCCCCTATATATGCCTATCTCATTCTTGATCTGGGACAACAGCTGTTTCTCCCAATGCTTACAATCAATAACCTTAGAGTTTTTCCAGCCTCTTGCTATCAGAATCTTCACTGCCATGAATGAATGTATGTAGCGGAGATGCAATATTTCCCAGGTTATCTCCGCTTATAATCCAAGTGAGGCTCAGGAACAAGTAAATAGTAAATCCACAGGCAAGGTTTCCAGCAGGTAAAATACAGCAATATCCCAACAGCAATCCCAATAACTGGACGACACACAGTTTCAGGAGCAGAACTGAAAGCTTTAATCCACAGTCTCCTTTTAAAGCATGCTCCCATGCAAGGGAGGGATTTACAATAATTATTACAGTAGCCAATCCTGTCCTGGTAACCTCCCACACATCTCCTCCCCTCAGCCAGCATCATAATCCCCTTATTCAGTACAGTAATTCCCCCCGTTTCTGGATGTACCCCTAAACGTAGGGGTACCTCTTTAAATCCTACATCCCCAGATACCCCTGATCTGGGTGAACAACATATCCAAAAATCACCCAGATCAGACCAGGGGTTCGGGAAATGTATGGAGGGAATAAAATGACCGACCGCACTAACTGAGATAGCCGAATGAGGTTCCATGCGAATGGGCCCTGCGGTCGGTCCTGGCATAAGGGAATTAAATACACGAAAACCTCTAGCTATAGAGGCTAGGGAGGGTTCGCCTGAATCCCCTCGTTCGGTTCTTTCTATCTACCGAACGAGGGGCCGTTCGGTAGTTTGGAACCGAACGGACCGGGCTTGTGGAGGTCTCAGCGGTGTTCGCCTACTCGAGTGTCCGATTTTAGTTCCAGACACTCGACGGCAAAACACAGCTGTTCGGGAGTTTTAAAATGGCCGCCGCCACGTGTTCGTTTGTCGAATGGCGGCCACCCCCGAGAACAAAGGACGGCTACTTACTAGTCAATTACCCGTTCGCAACAATGTTGCAACGGGTAATTGAGGACACACTTCACACAGGGGAGGTCTGGTTGTTCTGTATTTTCATTCGAATAAACTAAGGGAATGAAACTACCGAACAATCAGAGGAATACAATTCTTTTAAAACACGTAGAAAACTAGCAGATCACACGAATGCAGTAATTTCAAAGACATTTGCAGGACAGCCCAGTGCCATCCGCTACAATGTATAGTCAAAAATTATTGATATAATGATATTTCAGGCCAGTGGAGATGTAGAAGCGCAGAGGTTGGAGATTTTTCTATCAAAATTTTATCCCAAGCATATAATCTTCTGAAAACCTCATCCCATAGTTTCTTAATTAATTTACAACTCCACCAGATATGGATAAAGCTTCCAATTTCACTCCCACATCTCCAACAAATATCCGACTCCTTATGGTCAATTCTATTTAGTCTAATTGGCACTAAATACCAACGATAACATATTTTATAATGCGTCTCAAACAGAATCATATTATGAATATTTATTTTTTACTTTTATCATCATATTATCCCAGCTCGTAAGATCAATCTTTAAATTACATTCCTTTTCCCATCTTTTTATTTATTTAGACCTTATGTCTTTAGGAGCTGATCTTATCAATGCATAACAATTAGCCATATTTTTCCTAGGGCTTTCACTTCCAAAAATTTGCTTTATAAGACCACTACTTGTTGTTTTACCCTTATCAAGGAATTTCCCTACAAAGGACTTTATTTTTAGATGCCGAAAGGCCTCTACTTGTGGAAGGTTAAATTCTTTAGACAGAGTTAGAAAGTCTTTCATTTTATCCCCTATTATTATATCGTCGTATGATTGAATATTCCGATCTTTCCAAGTATCTATTCTTAAATCGGGCATTAAAGTTTTTTTTAAAGGTTTTTTTTTTTTTTTTAAACACATAATCTAGGCAAAAAATAATGGGGATTTATCTCCATAAATCCAAAAATATTACCAAGAATTTTTAGTTTTTTCCTTATTATAAACCTCGGGGATGGACTTCCTTTGCATTTTCATACATGAGGGCCGTTCGTTTGTTTCAATTTCGTAACTCCTCGGACTTACTTACGTTCGCATGTATTGTAGTGCCATATCGTATGCCCATTCGTTTTTCTGTACGTTCGTCTGTTTTAAATTCTTACATTCACTGTCTGTCTCCCATTCGTACGTGTTTAAATTAGTACATCCATTCAGTTAAAAACTTCCCTAGCCACATTCACTCAGCCGTTCGTGATTAGCCTGTTTTCATAATTTTCATAATTTTCATTGTTCGCATGTGTCTTGTACCATAAGCTTTGGTATAAACTTTTACTGTTCGTTCAGACTGCACTGTAGTCCTTCCCATTCGAGCAGGCTTTTCTGTTCGGTTCCTTCTGGCACGTGTTTTAGTAGTTATGTGGTACGGTTACAAACTTGCCTTTCGCGGTCTTCCACTCACTACTTCCTTCTGGAGCCTTTCACCGTCGGGCTCAGTTTAGGTACTTTGTATATGTATGTATGTATATATATATATATATATATATATATACACTGCACATTCTTTGTATTTTGTCTAGATTACATAGTCGTAGTGTATGTTACACTGGTAAAAAAAAAAAATACTATGTATGTCTAATTATCCCTGTGCGGTGCTCACTTTGCTCTCCTGTTATATCACATGTTTCAAGTACTATATCAATGATTTTCATTCCTGTTGGGAAAAAAACAAGAACAACAGTGTTTTTCCTGCAAACCTTGTCTCAGGTATTTGTCTCCTTATGCTCATTTTGTTTATTAAACTCATAGATTTAGGCCTCAATCTGCCTTTTAGTTCAATGTTGTGCTCTTTTAGGGGCTTGTCTTTGCATCAGATCCACGTGTTAGGTCCTCAATACGTTACGGCATGCAGTGACTTCCCTTGTACTTTCTGTTTTCCAGCTTTAACTATTACTCCATTAGGTAAATTTAGGATTCTGAAGTCATATTCCTACACCTATAAGGTATTTTATTATATCTCTCTTTATATATCTCTTCTCCCTTCTTATGCCTACCTCTTTTTCCCACATATATCTTCTATTATTTATAGGTGCACTTGACAGACTCCTCTCTAGTATTAAGTAAGCTCACATCAGACCTGTAAGGGTACATTCTGTTTTTTTATACACAAACATTAAACCTATATATCACATATCCCAGTGTAATCATTGATCTTTATTTTCATATAGGTATCACAATTACGTTATTGGTTACGACAAGCCCGCTAGGGATATAGAACTGGCTGCAAAGGGTTAGGAGCTGGCCTTATTGTATTACTTACTCATGTTCCCGCAAGGCCTATTCCCCACCTCTCGCGGAGGTATCGCCACACGGCCCCTACGTTTAGATAAATCAGTGTTTTTTAGGGTCACAGGTCATGGCCATATGTTTATGAAACATGGGGGGGGGGGGTGGTTGCACTCAACTGAACATGCTTAAATGGTGCTGCTGGGGGCCATATTATACAATAAACAATACACAAGATCCAGCGCACTCTCCTATCTACTAAACAGCAATTTCAATGTTGACAGATTTTATTAGTTTTTTTCAAGTTTTTTGTAAAGGTTTAAGCATGTTCAGGTGAGTGCAACCCCCCCCCCCCTCCCCCTATGTTTCATATAATGTAACTAAATCCCCATTATTTTTTGCCTAGATTATGTGTTTTTTTTTTTTTAAAACCTTTAGAAAAAAACTTTAAAAAAAAAACTTACAAAAAAAATCTGTCAACATTGAAATTGCTGTTTAGTAGACAGGAGAGTGCGCTGGATCTTGTGTATTGTTTATTGTCATGGCCATATGCTTTTAACTCTTTACGGTCACCGAGAGGCCAACACCCTGCCACAACAATTCGTGGCCACTATCCCTCACGGGCCAAATCATAAGTAGAGCCTCTCATCACCATCTGGCAACTAGCAGGGATTCACCCGTCACAGGGTAGTTAAGTTCTTCACCACCGGCACTAGCTAGCGAGTCAGTTATATATACGGGATATCCCCTTTGGCCTTCCAAGTAGTTTTTATTGACTCATTTCTTTATAGGATGTCTCAAGAATCAATCCAAGGAGTGCCTGTTAGACCAAGCTCACTGAAAGATTCTATCATTCCAGCTACACCCGGGTCTGAGATTCTGGACCATACCTAAGCTAGCCGCAGAACTATGACGTAGAAGCATCCCTTTCCCAGCCACAGCTAGGAAAGCAGAACTTTACAAACTGCTAGCAGCCCAGTCCAGCGAACCCAGACCCGGCACAAGTTCAAGACACCGTGTCATCTATCCTTTCTACCCTCCAGTCACTTAACGAGAGGCCATCATCCCTACTATGCACACTCCATTCCCACTGCCATTAAGAAAGACATTCTGGATGGCAAGGATGTCAGCCTAGTCTCTCTCCTTATTGCTTCGCAGGACGCCCTGGAAAATAGAGCCTTTAATTACGAAGACATTTCTGTGGTCCTCAAAACCAGGAAAAAAAAGCTTTCCATTGGCTAATTCCTTCTTGGCTTTGGGTTATACAGAGATGTCACTTGGTCTGTATACCCCCAGAGGCGGGAAGAGTTTGACCTCTATTTACCCAAGGTGGTAGACCTGGGGCACAAAAATGGGGGTTTTGCTTTCTATCACTATCACAGGTCGGTGTCATCTAAAGCAGCAACAGCTCTGGCCCAGTTCAACACCCATATTGATTGGAGTCAGTTGGAGACAGAGCTGTTCTACAGGCATTTTGCTGGCCTGAGACCCCCATCTTGTGCGGTATGTTCCTCCACCACTCACTCCTCCAATTTCTGTCCCTGCAAATCAGATCCCTCCATGTCCCATCCCTCCACTACCCCCTCCATCAGACAGGACAGGGGCCAAAGAGATAAGCTAGGCAGACCAGTCGTATTCCTGGGCAAGGCGCAAGTGGGAAACAATTTCAATGCAGGAACGTGCAGCTACAACACCTGCAGGTTGTTGCACCATTGTTTCCTGTTATTTGACCCTGAGGAAAGTCTTGAGCTGGGACTGAAACAGTCGTTATTTTAAACTTTATCTAATAAAGAATCTACATTTTAAAAGACCGGTGAGCAGCTATTCTATATTGTCTATATTGTCTCTCTCTCTCTCTCTATATATATATATAATCTGTATGGAGTGTGGAGTATCCCTTTCAATTTAATAAATAAAACAGTTACATAACATCTCTTGATGATATACCTACCTATAAGTCAGTCTCTTGGTTGGTTGTTGTACCAGCAAGATGTTCTGCAGCAGCCTCATTCCTGCATTGCTGTATAGTAGCTGTATTATAGAGGTTGTGGTGCTCTCATCCATTCCAATGTCTCTCCCAGATTATATATTTCTGCTGCCTTATAACCCACTAATTCAGCCAGTTTATTGTTGCTATGACTGGCCAGCATTCAAAATTTAATGAATAAGTGTTTGAGGTTGCACTCTGGCCATAGCTGTGTACACACTTCAACTGACCAATTTAATACCTATCATGGCCATGTATAATGAGAGTTGTAGTCTTTGTCAGTGTATCCATCTGTGCTTGTGTGTCATTTTATGTATCTCTGCATGTGTGGCAGTGTTTGTGTTTGTCACTGTATGCATATATGAATGTGTGTCTTTATTTGTGTATGTATCTGTACATGTGTGTCATTGTTTCTGGATCTGTGTGAATCTGTGCATGCATGTCAGTATGTCTCAATCTAACAGTGTGTGTGTATCAAGCTGTATATATATGTCTCGGAGTGAATATGTGTATAAATGTGTCTGTGGGCATTGTTTGTGCTTCTGTATGTGTGTTGGACAGTACATATGTATTTGTGAAAACACATTTGCATGCAATCACTAATATTACATACAAACACACACCCGGAATTACTACACTAACACTTCACACAAAAATAATACAGCATTTAAACGCCAACACTACACATAAAAACACCCCTGTATTCACATGCCAACATTACAAACACTCCCCTGCATTCATAAACTCCTGAATTCAAACATCAGCATTATTTACATTCACACAAATATACTCCACACAAAAACACACGTACATTCACAGATACTGCATAAAGATAGAACCCTGCAAGGATGAGTAAAAAGCAGATCCAAAGCTAGCAAAGCATCATAGTATTTGCACGGCAGCTGAGAATCCTATTAGCCACCTCTATTCTATAGCGGGTGAAAGGCCCTTAACAGATTCTTGCACCGGAGCTCTGAGGCTTCTAGTTACGCCCCTGATGGTGTGACATGTATTTGCCACTGTTGTTTTTTAGATGTGCTTAAGACTTTTTCCCAAACTAATTCTCTATTATTGCAGTGAAGTCTTTTCACTTCTCTGTAGTTTCTGCTTTGTCTTTACATAAAACATGTTTACAGAGCTGAAAACAGACATGCATCCACCAAGTTCAGCCTTTCCCAAAACTGTTTTTTGCTGTTAATCCAAAAGAAGGCAAAAAAACTAGTTTGAAGTGCTTCCAATTTTGCAACAAACTAGAAAAAAAACAATACTTCACCTCAGATTTGTATAATGCTATAATATCCCCTCTGAGGCTCTGTTTTTCAAAGTCAAAAGATTTCAATTTGCTAACCTTTCTTAATAACTAAATGCTCTGTTCCTTTTATTAATTTTGCAGCCCGCCTCTGCACTTTTTCTAGTGAAATAATGGAACAGGTGACCAAAATGGCACAGCATATTCAAGATGTGGCCTTACTAGTGATTTATTAAGAGGCAATATTATATTTTCATCCTAAGAATTAATGTCAATTCCTTACTGGCCTTAGCAACTGCCGATTGACATTGCACATTGTTGCCTAGTTTGTTGTCTATAACAATTCCAAAATGCTTCTCATGTGTTATCAGTAATTCACTACCATTTAGGTTGTAAGTTGCTTGTAAGTTTTTTATTCTAAAGTGAATAGCTTAGCATTTTTCTACATTAAAGGGACACTATAGTTACCAGAACAACTACAGCTTATTGTATTTGTTCTGGTGAGTAGAATAATTTCCTTCACATTTTTTGCAGTAAACACTGTCTTTTCAGAGAAAACGCAATGTTTACATTACAGCCTAGGAGCATCTCCACTAGCCACTCCTCATATGGCTACTGGGGGTGCTTCCTGAGGCAGTGTTGCACACTGTGCAGCACTGACAGTCAGTGTCTCCACACGCTGCATGGAGACACTAAACTTTCCTCATAGTGGGTTCAATGCTTCTTTATGAGGAGATGCTGATTGTCCAGGGCTGAGTTTGGCTTGTGCTGGCTCTGCCCTTGATCTGCCTCCTTGACAATCTCAGACAACCTAATGCTTTCCTATGACAAAGTATTGTGATTGGCTCAGAACACCACTTATTATTACGTCAGCCAAGAAGGCAGATCAGGGGCAGAGCAAGCAGCAGCAGACTGGAATAAAAGTAAGATTTTTCTATATTTAGAGGGGAGAGCGGGCTAGATCTATCTAAATTTGTCTGCAGCAAAGCAATATCCTGCTCATATTGTATTACTTTACAGAGTTTTGTGTTATCTGCAAACACTGGAACATGACTTTCAAAACTTATTTCAAAATTATTTATAAATAAGTTAAATAGAAGCAGTATCAGAACAGAGCCCAGAGGGACACTACTTACCACTTGTATCCAACTTAAAAGTGTACCATTAATGACAACTCACTGTACTTTATCTTTAAACCAATGTTCTACCAAAGAATTAGAGTTTTCAGCTAGACCAATTTCTTTTAGTTTGAACACTTACCTATTGTGAGGAATCGTATTAAATGCCTTGGCAAAATTCAAGTAGATCAACACCTGGATCTATACTTCTACTTACTGCAATTAGTTTTAATTGACATTACCTATGTTTCATGAATCTATGCTGATTATTGCTAATAACAATGTTCTTCTCAATGAATTCCTTAATATTGACCTTAATATTTACCTTAATAATCCTTAAAATACTTTCTCAGCCGCAGAAGTTAAGCTCACAGGTGTATAAAATCCAGGTAAAGATTTTGAACCCTTTTTAAATATAGGAATGCAATCCCGCTCAGATGCGGTGATTCTAGGGTTGCAGACTGCTGAAAGGAGACCCCCGGGGGCTTAACAAGCCTTAAATGTCTCCCTGCATGTTGGTCTCCCCAAGCTGTTTTGTTATATGTGCTAGGCTGCCCAGCACCGATCACAGTATAATTGACTGGGAAAGCATGTTTGATGCAATATTATAGGAAAGTCTGTAATACTGAGAAGAGCCAGTAGATGGTGGCAACATATCTCTTTTTAAATTTTTACTTAAGAGACCCAACTGCTGAAATCAGTATTGAGGTTATGGGTTAGGTAGAGAAGGGTTAGTATTATGGTAGGGTTAGTTGTGGGGTTAGAATAAGGGTTAATGCTGGGTTATGGTTAATGCTGAATTATGGTTAATTAGATTTAGTAATAGTGTATTGTTTAGGTTAGGGTAGTGTGACTGAGTGTAAGGCATTGTTATGGATGGAGTGTATATTTCTCCAAAAGTATTGGAATATGTAAATTAATAGTCCCAGGAAGAAGTCCTGTCTATTTTAATAAGAGCAATTTTGCAATTTAATATGGGTTCCTGGGGTGAAGCATTTGGAGGAAAGGGAGGATCACAGTTTATATACAACACAGCAGGTGAGCAATCCAATCCAGGAGTTCTGGATCACCCAGATAGCTGCTCACCTGTTGGCAATGATTAGCACAGGAGTGCTATAAAATTTCCCTGTCAGGGATAAGGACAAGCAGTGTGTGAGACTGATTTCTCTCTACAATAGTCTTTGTGTTCTGAAGGCGAAAGGAAACATTTATTTGGGAAAAGTACAAAAATTTGTATTTTGTATGGTTGCAAGTGGGTAAGCCACCCAACAGCAGTTAGAGGGAAAAGTGTGAGTTAGTGCTCAGGAGAGCAAGACTTTTCTTTTTGTTTTATTTTTGTTTAATATGCCAGATCTCTTAATAAAGAGACTGCATTTACAAGAAATTCGATTTGTGTGGTCTTCCTATCGTTAAGACTGTTTAGTTCCAGGTCATAGTAGGTACATGGTTAGTGTAAGCATAGATTAAGGGATATGGTTGATTATAGCATTGGGCGGCTGGTATAAGGTTATTGTTAACTACTTAACTGTCTGAGATGTGATTAATTTAGCAATCAGTACTGATATGTGAGTCTATTGTGATTGCTTTTTATTTAGTTGCAGTTGCACTGGATGTGTAAAAAATTATTATAAGCAGAAATGTGGGAAAAAAGTAAATATTGTTTTCACCCATATTAACATTTTATTAACCCTTAATGTTGTTAGGTATACACATAAGATATTAAAAGAAATCAATTTCTGTCCTTTAAAAATCAATGAGGATAGGGGGCACTGTTATAGGAATCTCCCTTTTCCCAGAGACTTATGTGTGTTTTAAATCACAGGGAACAACCAATCTGGAACCCCTTTACTCTCTGCATAACAGACAGCTTGTTGGTGCTCTCCCTTCCCTTCCTCTAACTCTTAGAGGTCACCCTACATTTCTCTTATTGTCAGCTCCTATTGCATGCATGTGCCAAGAGGGCGTCCACAGGGGCCTTGGAAGATAAGCGGCGGGAGCTAAACTGTGCCCTTTCCGCTGACACAAACTCCCTAACATTCATATAATTGGGTTCCAACTTCATCTTGCTCAGGGCACTTACCTTCTGTCTGAGTACTTCACAACTCTTATGCTTGGCATCAACCCAGTTGGTCTTTGCATTGCTACTCACTGCCTCCAAGTGTCCGTTTCTCAGAAGACTTAGCTGAGCATAATTTGTGGCACATATGAAATATACAAAATGCCCAGCAAAAATGAAATCCATATGTAAAAAATGCACAAAATTATTTTTTACCACATACTTTGGCATATATTGGTGAAAAAATGGGGGCATGTTAAGGCACAATATGTACCTTATGAGATACCCTGGAGTGTCTACTTTTACAAATGGTAGGCCTTTGTGTTTTTTTTTTTGAACAGTCAAACTGTTATAATGCCCCAAATGGAAGGAAAGGCTCATTAAATCCGTCTCTTAAAATTCTACTGTGAGTACTGAAAAGGACAGGTATCCTGTATGGCACTGTAGCTTCACGAAATAGTGCCAAAGACATACAATGGGGGTGTCATTTTACTCAGCAGATGTAACTGAACACAAAATAAAACTTTATACAGGAATAGCACACACCAACTTTACAAAATGCACATGAGAATGTCTTTGTTATAAGTTTGTGTGCCAAAAACCAAAATATTTAGCAGAGGTTGACGATGAAATGGTTACGTAGAAAGTGTCAAAACAACCTTAGGTAAATAGCCTGTGATGTCTACTTTATATAAATATATACTTTTTGTGTGGCAATTTTGTTTTCTTTTATGGCTATTAAGCTTACAAGACAAACATACCAAATTCTAAAATCGCTCCACATTAAGTTTATTTTACTCCTTGTGCTTTGTGACCTGTAACTACCAAAAAAAAAACTTTAAATCCCAGACACATTATATATTCTGTAAATCAGAACAACTAAATTAATTTATTTTTAATTACTTTCCTGCACACATTATTGCAAAAACTGTAAAAACACATTTTATTTTTTTTTTTTATTTTTTTTTGCATTTTTCTGTAATTTTTTTATAATAAATAAGTGTGTGTGTTACATCAAATTAAAGCCCTTTCTGTCCTTTAAAAAAGGTTATATAATACGTGTCGGTGCAATAAATTAGTAAAATGCAAATTGCAGTTGAACGTAAACAGCACAAAATGCTGTTGTCTTTAAGTGAAAGACAAGCTTCTGAAGCTCTGTCCATAAGGGGTTAATCTGTGACCTAAATCAAATGATCTAACTTTATTCTATCCACTTCAACACGCTGATCTTTATATCTAAAGACGACATTCTAGACTATCATTAATGTATCTATCTTTCCAAAAACCATGTCAATTCTTATGGGTAATACTGAAGTTGCACTTTCAACCTTTAGAAATATTGTGGTGGAGTTCTAGGATCGCTTTTTGTTTCTGTCCTTTTATGCATTGTTTTTTTGTTACAGAACATCTGTAGTTCATTATACTTATCAGAACTCTATGGATTGGCAGTTGCACAGTAACTCGTTCTATTGAAACATGCAGCATGGCTTTTAATATAAAGTGCATATAGCTTGTTGCTGCTGAAAACATGAAAAATATACACAAAGTCTGGCATTGTATATGTTGCGTAACAAATGTTCAGTACATTCTCTGAGATGTATTTTTCTAATATTATGTAATTTGTTTTCAAGTTCCAGAGAGTGTGGGCTAAATGGCAAATCCTCCTGAAGCTTTTATTCAGGAAGCTAAATGCATGGTATTGATCTGTCTGTAGATACTTGTGTTTTGTTTCAACATAAAAATGTAGAGACACATCAGATTTTTATATAAGGACATGCTCTGTGTGTATATTGTAGTTGCAACTGTAAATACAAAGCATGATCTAGGTTATGTTGGAGTGCAGGAATTACTTGCATTGACACTTGACTTCTGTCGGGTTACTTTACAACTCTTGTGCTTTGCATCAACAGCGTTTCCAATACACAGTTGGTCTTTGCATTACAACGCCCTGCCACCAAGTGTTCATTTCTATTGATACTGTGGCAATTTTATACTACTCATTTCTTCTGTTCCGAGGTCTTACATATTCTATGAATTTCTAGAATAGTCATGAATGACTCTTGATTGCTCCCATTGCACTTCAACATAATTTTGTTGTACCTGTTAGCATTAGATTAACCTAAAATATCATTCTTGTGGCTTGGAGTCATGGGCTAGGGACCTCCTTGATTTACAGACTCCGGATGTAGAATATACTACCCTTATAGTAAATATGCATCTGTGAGATCCTATCTTTCTAAATGTAATTTTTGTTTCTTTGCTTTTGACCTTTTGCTTAGTTCATTCCATGAAAAGAATAGCCGGTGACCAAAGGCAACCAGCCTATGAGTGTGTCTAGAGGATCCCAAAAGGGGGTAACCCTTACATACGTTTGAAGAAAAAATACAAAAGGTATAGGAGGATCTAGGTAGAGAGGAGGATACTCCTCGTCCCTACACTAGGTCCACCAAGAACGGAATCCCCATCCTAATTGTAATGCTGGAAAGAATAGTGGTAATAAAACTTAACCTTTATTAATAATGGATAAAACTATGTAAATACACAGAAAATTAAAAATAAAAAATAATATAAGGAGTGCCACCACAATCACTGTGGGTATGGACAGTAAAAATAAAAATAATAATAATAATTCGTTTACTGGCGAGGTTACTGGCATATAGTGCAACTTAGTTTCTATTTTGCACTGGATACTCTGTTACAGTTTGCCATTGAGTATCTCATCACTTTTCTTTTCTCTATAAGTAGCCTACAGAATTGTTTCATTTCTTCTCTCTTTCTCCTCCCTATAATTTACCCTATTTGGCTTCTAGTCTCATGCTAGATATCTCTCTATAAGTGATTTTGAAGGACATCGAAACGAATTATTATTATTATTTTTATTTTTACTGTCCATACCCACAGTGATTGTGGCGGCACTCCTTATATTATTTTTAATTTTTAATTTTCTGTGTATTTACATAGTTTTATCCATTATTAATAAAGGTTAAGTTTTATTACCACTATTCTTTCCAGCATTACAATTAGGATGGGGATTCCGTTCTTGGTTGACCTAGTGTAGGGACGAGGAGTATCCTCCTCTCTACCTAGATCCTCCTATACCTTTTGTATTTTTTTAGTTCATTCCATTCCTACTTATTGTCAACCTAATCTTGAGTCTGTGCAGTTTTGTCTTTTTCTTCTATAATCTGAACTTGGTTAGTGTAATGTCCAATTTGATTTCTTGTATATTGACCCCGGCAATTTATATGCTCAAGAAGACCTCTGTAAAAATGTCCTGTTTCAAATGTTATGTGTTGTTTGGATGCTCCCAGGAGAGACGGCTACATACTGGGCTACAATGTCAGAGGCAGAATACTAAGGTGCAGGAAATAACACTCTTGAAATAGACACTGCAAGTCATCACGCTGCCATATTGAAGGTGGTACCCACACGTTTATGGACCGAAAGGGACCGCAAGCCATATTGTGAGTGGTTAAAGTCATCATTTTTGGTTAGACATGTATAGGAAGGGCAGGACAGCATCAATTAAGCTGGGTGGGATTAATTTGATCCATTAAAATGGCTTTAAACCCACATTGCAGGTATTATGACAACATTCAGTGAGGAAGACTGTTTCCAGTCGAAACACGTTGTGCTGTTTTTATTACTTTAATTTTATTTCAATGTAATTCATAAAGCTATTTAAGTTTATTTTGGTTCCTGACTATCCATGTTGATGATGGTGAAATTTTCCTGGGGACCTACAAACTGAAGCAAGGTAATTGATGCCTGCACAATTCAGAGCCGACTTATAGGCTTTATAAATTATCTTTCCAAAACCTTTCATGTTAGAGTTTTATTTTGCTATATTTCATCAATAATAAGAGGTAACTAGAACCACTGGGATTTCTCTGAAAGCCAATTAGACACAACATGTTTAATTTACAGCTAATCACTGCAGCCATTGTGACAGACTTTTAAAACAATCACTCAACCTGAGTCATGGTTTAAATTTAAGTGACACATACTTGGCGTACAAAATATAATTGAAAAGGAGTAGGTCAACAATTATGTGAGGGATCCCTTTAACCTCCACTACAAATCAATAATACACACACAAAGTGAAGCTAATGTATACCTTAGTATCAATGATGGGTATTGGTTGTAACAAATGACAGATATTAATCTGTAATAAAGTACAAAGCAGACCAATTGTGCAGATGGTTTCAAATGTGTATAATTAGAAATCGTAGTATAAAGTTCACACTGACCAGGAAAGAGCCAATAGGTTACCTGGCACTAGTGTGTAGCACCTTTTGGATCCTTGGGGAGACCCACAGCCGCCTTCCATATCGTTAAGACCCAGGTAGTATGCAGGAAACTCAAGGGTATTGGGAATCTCGTAAATGTATTAATAATAAAAAAAAATACATATAATAATAATAAATGTGATTAAGAAAAACAATA
The DNA here is from genome assembly GCA_933207985.1 of Pelobates cultripes. Lineage (NCBI taxonomy): Eukaryota > Metazoa > Chordata > Amphibia > Anura > Pelobatidae > Pelobates > Pelobates cultripes. The sequence continues at coordinate 178,076,792 of OW240912.1, forward strand.
AAAGAGTTTCTGTAAGTCTAAAACGCATTTCTCCATATATTGGCTTCTTCAGTTGGTGAAGAGTTAGTTGTGTGAAGCTCCATCTTGTATATCCATATTCGATTACTTGATTGCCAACATCTGAGAGCTTCCGGAACGCCCTTTCTCGTCCTTTGGAACGCATGTTCCATACGTCACATGTCAGTCCGTCTTCCATTATACTTTGTACACTAAATATTTGTTACTTGGATTTTATTTCCTTTTCCCCTTGTGCAAACGAAATAGTGGATGAAACATGTCATGATTTTTTTATTTTTATTTTTTTATATATATAATATATTTTTTTTAATTTTAATTTTTTTTTTTTAGATAAACTGGACTATATGATAGACAATATTGATTTTTAGGTTTTTTTCCAACAATACGGAAAACCCAACGGAAAACACATGCATGAATAAACTAGAAAAAACCCTAATGAGAGAAATTAAAACAAAATAGGAAATTGCAACCCTCAAAAAACATGTAAGGGAAAAAAAAATCACCCCAAGAGGATTGAGATTCTCTAAAGATCCATCCTTTGACAGAGATGATCAATTCTTTATGGAAGGATGGAATAAATTAGATGGGTTCTCATTTAGTTTAATGGGATATATAGAAGCGAGAGATTAAATCTTCAAAAAAATTAAAGATCTAAGAAAATATAGAGATGGATAAAGTGACAATACTAGCACACAGGTATTCAATGGACCAATAACAGAATTAAAGAGAAAAGTAGATAAAACAGCAAAATAATTGAGATAAAAAAAATATTAAATATTTGAGAGGCTTGAGTGATTACAAAACCAGAAATATAAGGAACAATAAGGCAGGAAGAAAGAGAAGAAACAATGGATTTGCAAAAAAGAATGGATTTCTCAATTCAATGGATTTGAGAAATAGAAGAAATAAGAATCCACAACAAAGAGAGGAAGGATGTAGAAAGCAAAGGCATCTTTAACATCTCTAATCAAACTCTAGAAGTAGAACCATCAAAGATTCTCCAGAAAGGCCTAAATTTTGCCCCAACCACAAATTTTAACACGTTTGAATTATAGATTTAAATAGTTTTATTAGACAGCTTTGCTTAAAAATTTTTTTTTAACAAATAGGACCCAGACAGTCACTACGACTGAATACAGATATAGTGATTTTAAAGGAAAAATCTAAATTCTTTCCAAAGAATATGATCTCAAACGAAATTAAAACCTTTTAGACAATGTTAATAAAATTTTAAAAAATAAATACCAAGAGTCTCTCCCAAAGGGAAATTTTAAAGCCCTTAAAAAATTACAAATAAATGAGAACATCATAATTAAACTGTCAGATAAAGGAAGAGGAGTCATAATTCTATCAAAGGAAGCAAAGAGACTCCTCCCAGACGAGAGCACCTACAAAAAAATTAAAGTCTAACCGTAGTCAAAAAATAGGAGAAAAGTTTAAAGGGTGTATATAAACAAAGCATTGGACAATAGCATTTTAGCAGAGGAAGAAGCAAAGTATCTATTTATCTTGAACCTCCAAATTCTGATTATTTATTTTTTTTACCTGCCAAAAGGGCATAAAAACCAAACCAATCCCCCCGGCAGACCAATTATTTCCGGTGTAGATTGTGTTTCATCAAGAGTATCTGGGTTTATAGATATACTACTTCAACCAATAGTAGTGAAAAACCCATCTTATTTAAAAGATACTATTCACATGCTACAAATACTTGGATATATAAAATGGGAAGATGGCTATATACTCATTACTTACAATGTAAGCTCGCTATACAGTATTATTCCACACAATAAAGGGATTGATGCAGTAGATTTAAAAAAAAAAAATGATTTAAAAAAAAAAGAACAAATAGATATATTAAAGGTATCTTTTTTTTTTTTTAATCCTTACTAATTTTTTTGGTTTCAAAGACGGCTTCTTTTTACAAATCAATGGAACGGCGAAGGGAACCAAGTTCACACCCAGTTACGCCAATTTGTTTTATGGCGTACTGGGAAGAGGAGTTCATTTTTTCAGAGTTCCTTTTATGCGAATTTGGTTACATATCGCCGTTTCATTGACAATATATTTATTTTTTTATCTGAAAAGGCATTAAATCAAATCTTATTAGTTTTTTTTTTTACAGGACTTAAATTCTAATGAGTGGGGCATAGTCTTGACCTCCATACAGAGCAAGATAGAAATACATTTTCTAGATCTTTCTTCAAAGAACTCGATGCTAATAACTGCACAGACCTTATCCTTTGAGATTTTAATCAAAAATTTAAATTGTGCTAAATTTTAACACATATAACCTTATAAAAATTCTCTACAGTTTCCCCTATGTGTAACACCAAATGGGACTGTTTAACCTGCAATAGTCTGGTTTATCTTTTTTTTTTTTTTAGAAATACTTAAATTATTATTCATGTTTTAATATATTTTCTGTTTTTTATGCATTTTAGATATAAATATTTATACTGCCTTTCAGGCGTGGTTTTTTTTTTTTTATATATATATATTGCACTTCTGGACATTATCATGTAACCTGAGTCAGAATTAAGTGGAACGCATATGCCTTCCACTAACATTATAAATATTCTCCAACGGACGTCACTCGTGAAGGACACGCTGGTGGAACGCAACTTACGTTCCACAAGAAAGAAGGAAGTGACTGGGTTAGTTGGAATGCCGGTTGCATTCCACAGTGAATAAAGATGGACTGACGTGACATACGGAATGTGCGTTCCAGGAAATGGAATGAGCGTTCCAAAGGATGAGAAAGGACATACAGGAAGCCCTCAGATGTTGGCAATCAAGTAATCGAATATGGTTCTAAAAGATGGACCTTAACACAACTAACTATTCACCAACTGAAGAAGGTAGTATATGGCGAAATGCGTTTTGGAGTTACAGAAACTCTATTTTTATTGGTTTTATTGATTCTTTGATCGCATTTATTATTTTATGTATATTTATTTTTTTTATTAATACTTTTACAAGATTCCCAACACCCTCAAGTTTCCTGCTTTTCCCTTCTGAAGACTACCTGGGTCTTAAAGATATGGAAGAGGGCTGTGGATCTCCCTAAGGACCCAAAGGTGCTATACACTAGAGCCAGGTGACTTAATGGCTCTTTCATGGTCAGTGTGAACTTTATACTAAGATTTCTGGTTATACACTTTTGAAACCATCTGCACAATTGGTCTGCTTTGTACTTTATTACAGATTAATATCTGTCATTTGTTACAACCAATACCATCACCCATCATTGATACTAAGATGTACATTGGCTCTACGTTTTGTGTGTATTATAGTTTAAATCTAGACCTCAAACAATCAATCCATAATGCCTAACTGTTTAATTGTTGCTAAAATTTTAATAACAATGTAATAATTTGATCTATACCATTTGTCCATATGACAAAAAGAACTTTGGATTTTTCTTATGTTCTGGCTGCAGAACAATATTATCTTTAGAGAGTTGAAGGATGTTTTGAAATTAAATCCGATCAAACATTATCCTTCAGAAAGGAAATTGGAATTTAGAAATTGTAGCAATAGATTTTATTTGAGTCTGTAGATTAGCCCGAGGGTATTGCATCTATTTAAGATGTAAAGCCTGGGCCTGCAGGGTTGCTGGTTTCAGAAAAGTAAGTTAAAAAATAGGAATATACGTCTCCCTTGTATCTGCAATAAATGTGTGTTTAGTTTCAGATCAGTATATTTATTCATGAACATACTGTAAAGCTTAAAAAAAACATACATCCTTGGCATTCTGATATTGGAACAAATATTTGCTCTGTGTGTATGTGTGTCATGTAATCCAAATAAATACTGTTCATAAATGTGGACTGGAAGTAAAGAATGCTTGTAGAAATTAGAAAAATAAATTGCTTATTTAAAACATGTGATTCACCATGTGGAGCTTACATGTAAAGAACCACTAAAGGCATCCAGACCGCTTCATATCAATTTTTTTTTTTTTTAAGAAACCTCAGTGTTTCCATTGCAGGGTTAAACACACCTCTTGTGGATTTCTGACTACAACTGTGAGAACAGAGTCAAACTCAGTTCTTGGTAAAATGCTTCTTCTAGAGAGCATTTGATTGCCACAGCACAACCATTTGCTGCACATGTGCAGTAGGCTCCCAAGACTAAATCACTGACTGTAAAATTCATAAAACACTGAGAAAAACCCTGTTTTACTGTATAGTATAACTATGTATTGCTAACATAACAATGAATAACTAATTGTAGTACAATATGAACAGGGAACTTAATGGCACTTAACACCGGCAGTGCCATGGTTACCTCCTTGTGCAGCCAGTCATTTTCGTTACATGTATAATTCAAAAGGAGATAATCATTAATAAGGCTCATCCTTAGATCTTTTGATCTAGGTGAGCATAGATACAAATATAAAACACTATGAACAGTATAGGACAGTGATGGCGAACATGTTTGAGCCCGAGTGCCCAATCCGCAATGCAAACCAACTTTTTTTTATTTTCCTCAAAGTGCCAACATGGTACTGTGCTTGTGGGGTGCAATGTGTGTGGTTGTGAGGGCTGCAGTGTGTGTGATTGTGAGGGGTACAGTGTGTATAGTGTGATAAAGACTATGAAGTAAGGATTGGGACTGAGTATTGCAGGGTCTGAGAGGGGAGCATCCTTTTATTTTTATTATATATATATATATGTGGTGCGGTGGCACTGTATTTCCTGGTGGTCCCATGGTGCTCTAGGTAGGGGGTCTCAATCTTCACCTCTGTGGCTCCGCCGGGTGAATGCATTTTCCAAGAGTCCCGGCACTACATGGAATCGAGCGTTGCCGTGGCAATGCTATGAAAGCCGAGACTCAGCAGCAGACGTAGAGGAGAGGGCTCAGAGCCTCCTTCCCCTCACCGGGTCTGTGTATTGTAAGGGGCCCGAGCTCACTGGGCCCCTTACAGGTGAAAAGTTTGGTGGCATAGTTTACAAAATGATACGAAAGCAGGGTAGGCGGCCGTTTTGTGCAGGCAGGTGCCTACTCTGTATTGCATTGCCCCAGCGACCTATGGCTGCATGGCCACAGAAAGGGCTCGGCATGCCAACTGTGGCAAGCGTGCCATAGGTTTGCCATCGCTGGTATAGGAAGTGGTTCATTTGATAGAAGGAAATTAAAATTTAAAAGAAATAATGATGAATTTAGATGATATTAAATCCTTTATTTCTTGTCTAAGCAGTACTCTATTCATCAGAAAGACTGCAAACTAAAAATCATACTCAGATTAAAAACTAATTCATAAAATATATTAATTCCATTGTAGGACTCATTGTATGCCCCTTACAACAAAGGGTTAAACAGCTACCTGACAGAATAACTGCTAATCCAATTCACATATGACCGTCAAGGTCAGCACTAAACCTACTATCATTGGTGGGCGAACAGGGGCTGTTCCACAACAAAATAAAGAAACCTGAAACCGCTTAATTACAATTATACGGCACCATTTGATTGGTTGCCGTTCATGGACCCCACTTGGGGCTATAAGTTTAAAAGTTGAAGCAGTCAGTGTATCTCTTAGCCCTGATGAAGGTGCACATGCAGTGCATGGAAACATGCGTCTGGCTATTTTCTTTATCTCACCGGGTCACTTTGGTGTATAATGCCATGCAAATTTAGCATGGAAAATGTTTTTTTATAGCACACAGCTTTTCCTTTCTTTTTCTAACCTCTGACTGTCTAGCAAGCTTAAAGGACCACTCTAGGCACCCAGACCACTTCAGCTTAATGAAGTGGTCTGGGTGCCTGGTCCTTCTAGGGTTAACCCATTTTTTTATAAACATAGCAGTTTAAGAGAAACTGCTATGTTTATGAATGGGTTAAGCCTTCCCCCAATTCCTCTAGCGACTGTCAATGAGATGATTTTCACAGTGAGAGCATGCCAGCGTCCATAGGAAAGCATTGATAATGCTTTCCTATGTGACCGGCTGAATGCGCGCGCAGCTCTTGCCGCGCGTGTGCATTCAGCCACATGGGAGGAGAAGAGGAGGATCGGAGGAGGAGAGGAAAAATGTAAGTTTTTACCCCTTTCCCCCTTCCAGAGCCGGGCGGGAGGGGGACCCTGAGGGTGGGGGCACCTCAGGGCACTATAGTACCAGGAAAACGAGTGTTTTCCTGGCACTATAGTGGTCCTTTAACAGGGAGAGAGGCTTTCTTATTTCTATGCTGCTTTTTCCTTCAGCTAGTTTTATAAGTGCTGCTTTGAGACATCATACCAAGCAGGGGCGTACCTAGAGCATTTGGCACCCGGGGCGGATCCTGTGCTTGGCACCCCCCCAAAAAAAAAAACCTGTAAAAAATGTTAAAGGTTTTCTTTCTTTTTTTTTTTTTTTACAATTTGTAAACCCCTACAAAACCCTTGTCCTGCCCCACCCCTCCTACAAAACCTCTGTCCTGCCCCTTCTACAAATCCTGTACTGCCCCGTCTACAAAACCCCCGCAACCCCCTTCCACAAATCCCCTGCTTATCCCCCTTATAAAGATCCTGTCCCAATACAAAACCCCCGCCCCTTCTACAAAATCCCTGCAGCCCCACACACTCAGTTACAGGCAGACAGACACACAGTTACAGGCAGACAGTCACACGCGCACACACACACATGCAGTCACAGACCGTCATCAGGGCCGCCATCAGAAGATTTGGGGCCCATGACAAAGCACAAGGTTTGGGCCCCCCCCTCCTCGCGGGCCCGCCCACGCCCTACCTAGTCCGCTCACAATGATGCAGGACTGAATGTGGTGTGTGTATAGTGGAAGTGAATTAGAATGTGTGTAATGGATGTAGTGTTTGTGTGTATTAGATACTGTTTGTGCAATGAATGCAGAGTGTGTGTTTGTGTAGCGGATGCAGTGTGTATAGTGAACGCAGAGTGTTTTTGAGTAGTGGATGTAGTGTGTGTACAGTGATGTAGTGTGTGTACAGTGATGTAGTGTGTGTTTGTGTAGTGGATGTAGTGTTTGTATGTACTAGATGAAATGTGTTTAGTGGATGCAGTGTCTGTAGTGTGTGTATTAGACGCAGTGTCTGTGTATAGTGAATGCAGAGTGTTTAAATTTGTGGTGGATGTAGTGTATGTACTGTGAATACAGGATGTTTGTGTAGTGGATGCTGTGTGTACAGTTAATGCAGAGTGTATGTTAGTGTAGTGAATGCAGAGTGTATGTTAGTGTAGTGAATGCAGAGTGTGTGTCAGTATAGGGAATCCAGAGTGTGTGCATAGTTTAGTGAATGCAGAGTGTGTGTTAGTGTGTAATGAATGCAGAGTGTATGTTAGTGTGTAGTGAATGCAGAGTGTGTCAGTGTAATGAATGTAGTGTGTGTGTTAGTGCAGTGAATGCAGAGTGTGTGTAAATTTGTAGTGAATGCAGAGAGTGTGTTAGTATGTAGCGGATGCAGAGTGTGTGTGTTAGTGTATGCAGTGTGTGTGTGTTAGTGTATGCAGTGTGTGTGTGTTAGTGTATGCAGTGTGTGTGTTGTGTTAGTGTATGTAGTGTGTGTTGTGTTAGTATATGCAGTGTGTTGTGTTAGTGTATGC
>OW240912.1:178088018-178100518 GCA_933207985.1 Pelobates cultripes
CACTCCTTTCACTGTCACCCTGCCACCTCTTATCACTCCCACCTGTCACCCTCTCACCATGTCACCCTCACCCCACATCCAACTTTTTTCACCCACACTCACCCTGTCACTCCCTCACCCTGCCTCACCACCTGTCACCCTGCCACCCCATCTGTCACCTCCCTGTCACCCTGCCACCCCACCTGTCACCTCCCTCTCACCGTGCCACCCCACATGTCACCCCCTGTCCCAACTTCTAACCCCACCTGTCACCCCCTCTTACCCTGCCACCCCACTTCTCACTCTGTCACCTCCGGTCCTCCTCTCGCGAGATTTGGAGCGTTGCCGCCGTTACCACGGCAACGCTCGGAAACTCTCGAGAGTGACCTCTCCGCACTGGGACCACCAGGGAACCACCACTGGAACACTGGACCACCAGGAAAACGTCCCCCCTCCCCCCAGTAAAGGTAAGAAGGGAGGGGGGACATAGACATACATTCTTATACACACACAAATCAACTGCTATTTTTTTCAATAATGGTGTTAGTGGGGGCCTCATGTATGAGTTTCGCCTAAGGCCTCGCCAAGTCTAGAGCCGCCACTGCCTCAACTATCATATATAGGGCACCTACTATTAACCTATCTCCACCCCCGCATTTAAAAGGTAATACACAAGAATGTTGGGGATTCCTTAATCAGATTGAGTACCATTTTGAAGCTTCACCTTCCCCATGGATAGAGTTAAAATTGGGTACTTAATGAACCAACTACAAGGGCCAATTCATTATGGTAGAGTAATAAGACTGCTGCCCATAATTACCAGGAATTCCTTGCGGAATTCAAATTAACGTTTGAACCTTTGGGAAGGGAGAGCAACACCTCCACTGCCCTAATGCGTATCAAGCATGGGAACCAGTTTGTCTCAGAGTATGCCATAGCATTTCGCACCCTGGATTCTGAGGTAGACTGGACTAATAATGGATTAATCACTGCATTCTCAGAGGGATTATCCAAAGCTATCCTTGATGAGATTGCAACCAAAGAACTACCAGGGAGATTAAATGAATACATCACTTGTGATGCATATAGATAATCGACTTAGGAACAGGCAGATAACTAGAAATAGAACCAGACGTATGAATATGTCACTGGTCCTGTTGTTTCTGACCCTCCTATGCAGTCTAAACCCAAACCTATGCAGTTAGGGGTTATGTGACTGCTAGAGGCAGAAAAACAGTGTAGGAGGAAAGAGGGCCTTTGCTTATACTGTGGCAAGAAAATACATATGAGAAATGCTTGTCTCATACGTCCAGAAAACATGTGCTGTTTGACAGACTCCAGGGCGCGCCGCTAAGGTGTTTACCAAACTCGACCTTAGGAGTGCTTACAATTTGGTAAGGATTAAAAAGGGTCATGAATGGAGAACTGCATTTAACTTGAGAAGTGGTCTCTTTGAATAACTTGTCATGCCTTTTGTGCAATGCTCTAGACGTATTTCAATATTTCATACTCAGAGACTACATTTAAACTTTCGTATTGGTATATCTGGATGATATTCTCATGTATTCCTCCAGTCTCCAGACTCATTTGAAGCAAGTATTGCAAACTTTGCTTAAAAATGGGCTATTTTGCAACTTGAGAAATGCATATTTGACCAGACGGAAGAACAGTTCTTGGGATATGATATTTCGGCCTCTGGTTTTTAGATGGACCCTCGCAAACTAGAAGCCATTCTACACTGGCCATCACCTAATGGGTTAAAAATCATTCAAGAGTTTATTGGGTTTGCTAATTACTATAGGAGATTCATCAAAGATTTCTCTACTCACCAATATGACACGTAAGGGAGCTAACTGTACTATAAAGAAGCTAGAGAGGTTTTTGCGCTTCTTAAGAAATGATTTGCCTCTGCCGACATATTGGTACACCTTGACACTAACAAACCTGTGTGTCAGTGTCCGTATCTGTATGTCAGTGGGTATCTTTGTCTCTATGTGTGTCAGTGCATGCATTTATGTGTCAGTGTCTGTATCTATGTATCTGCATGCGCGGCAGTAGATGTATCTGTGTTTCACTGTATCTGCATATGTGTCAGGGTATGTATCTTAGTGTCAGGGTATGTATATGTGTGCCGAGGAATGAATCCTTAAGTGTGTCAGTGTAAATGTATATGTATGTGTCTGTGTATCTGCATGTTTGTCAATGTATGTATCTGTGTCAGTGTGTGTGTCTGTGTATTTGCATGTGTGTGTGTATCTGCATGTGTGTCAGAGTGTGTTTCTCTATGTCAGTGTGTCTATCTGTGTGTCAGGATATGTATCTGTATGTGTGTCAGGGTACGTATCTGAATGTGTGTCAGGGTATGTGTCTGAATGTATGTCAGGGTATGTGTGTATTTGTGTCAGGGTATGTGTCTGTATTTGTGTCAGTGTCTGTATCTGCATGTGTGTAAGTGCCTGTATCTGCGTCAGTGTCTGTATCTGCATGTGTGTCCCTGTATCTGTGTGTCGGTGTTCATATATATATGTCAGTGTGGGTATCTTTGTTTGAATGTGTGTCAGTGTATGCATCTGTTTGTGACAGGACATGTATCGGTGTGTCAGGGTATGTATCTGTGTGTCTGTGTATATGCATGTGTGTCAGTGTTTTATTATGTCTTTATCTGTATGCGTGTCAGTGTTTGTATCTGTATGTTTGTGTATCATTGTGTCTGTGCATCTGGATGTATGTCAGTGTGCATATCTGCGGGTGTGTTTTTGTATCTGTATCTATATGTGTGTCAGTGTTTGTTTCTGTGTGTCTGCATGTGTGACAGTTTGTGTGTCTGGGGCAGAGAAGAAGCAGGGAGAGTCTAGGGTGGAGGAGAAGCAGGGAGAGTCTGGGGCAGAGAAGAGGCACGGAGGGTCTGGGGCGAAGGAAAAGCAGGAAGAGCATGGGGCAGAGAAGAAGCAGGGGAAGCCTAGGGCAAATAAAAGGGGAGATTGTACAGAGAAAAATTTATAAATTTTAAATAAATGCAACTATATTAATTTCAACATTTTGCTAATGTGAGGGGTACAATTTATGGAAATGGGCTGTCAAGGGGTACTCAAGGGAAAAAAGGTTGTGAACCACTGCCCTAGATGGTTATCTGAGAGTGTGTTCCTGATCATGTTTTTCTGGTTTTTAACTTTGGCTTCGTTTTGACTTCCCTGATTTCTGGTACCCTTGACTTTTGTCTTTTCCTTATCACTGTGTATCGTTCTGTGTCCCTTACCTCAGCTAGTTTTCTGACTATTCTCGGGTATGTTAAGTCCAGCCATTCTAAGGTCCGGTAAGACGTTACCCTTAGTTCTAGGGTGTGATACTATTCTGCGTGGTGGATCATTATACTCCTGACAAAAAATTTATAAAAAAATAATCATAATAAACAGATTATGAAAACAAAGGCAAACTAAGTATAGGAAACAATAAAAATTATAATAATCAATAGAAATCAGTAAAAAAAAAAATATAGTACCCTTGGGTACAAGATATTGTATAAAATACATCTAGCTATCTCAAATCTACCATGAACTCTGATATCATGGAGGTCTTGGAGTAAATGACCACTATTTTGCAACATTGTTTAAACACAATGATGCATGAGATAAAATTTGAAAATACAGGAGTAACCTAATATCACGCTTTACAATTACCAGCATCACAGCTCTACCAGAAGTAAAATTAAAGTAAAATTAAAACAGAGAAAAACAAAATGAAACAGAAGAGGTCAAAATTAAGGGATTTATACAATAAGTCCAGCCATTCTAATGTCCGGTTATACGTTATCCTTAGTCCTAGATGTGACACAGTACTGCGTGCAGGATTAACTTGTAATCCTGACATATACTGGCTTTCCCCAAAAGCTGACATATACTGGCTTCTGTTGTGTTTTCTGTGGTTCTTGCAGAATAATCAATAATCAATGTTGACACTGAACAGCTTTACTTCCATAAGTCACAAAACATATCTTGCAGAGTCACTGCTAAACTCCATAATGAAGTGCTCTTCTAAGCCCTCCTACCCAGGGAATCTCCTGCCCTCTAAAAGCAACACAGTTCTTTAATATACACGTATCACTACACCTTCCTCTCTTAAGAAAATTACATGCTAAAGAAAAAACATGCTATAACCAAACATATTTATCTATCTAGCAAGTATCTATCTATGCATACTGTCTAACTTGTTGGATATGTGTATATATATATATATATGTATATGTATTAACATGACTTTATCAGTCTTTCAGACTTTTCCTTTGACGTGAGTCTCTGATTCACTCTCCATGTTGCAATTTAGCACTTCATCTGATTCAGTGTTGGAACTTTTCTGCTCTGGTTCTTTTAGAATGACTCTTTTGTTCGTTCTACGAATCCTTCCCTCCTCTGTCCGAATCGTGCAAGATCTTGGTTGCACTTGTTCCTGTATGGAACCTTTTCGTAACCATGTATTTTCTTTGTCCTTAATTCTCACCCTTTTTCCCTTATGCAGTTCAGGTAAACATTTAACCCTTGAGTCAAATAGTCTTTCTGTTTCTCCTTCTGGTTCTCTTTAAACTGCTTTACCTGTGCATCTTTCCTTGTTGCAAGCAGGTCATCCTTCATAGGTAGATTAATATGCAGGCATTTTCCCATAAGAAGTTGTACAGGCGAGTAACCACATGCAAGTGGCATACTGCGATATGCTAGCAGTGCTTTATAAAACTCACTTTTGCTCTCTTCAGCTTTTCGCATTAGTTTTTTGACAATTCCAACAGATTTTTCAATCAGTCCATTGGACTGTGGGAAATATGGGCTTGATGTAGTATGTACAAATTCCCTTTCTTTGGCAAACTGTGTGAATCGGGAATTGGCAAATTGTAAGACGCAATTTGTGTCTAACAAAGACCAACTTTATGCATCAAATCACATTATCAGCCGATGTTGATCTCAATCCACATACTTCTGGATACAAGGAATGGTAATCGGTGATAATGGCAAAATCTGCATTACTACATGTAAACAAGTCAACACCAACCTTTTGGAACTGGATGTGGCTGCAGTGGTTCTTTTGCATTGCACACGTGGTACTTTAAGCATGTGTGACAGGAGGACACTATATCAGAAATGTCTTGGTTCATTTGTGCAATTTTCCTGCATTTTTCAATGCCTAAATGACCTTCATGGATTTTCTCCAGCATGAGCTTGCGGAGACTGTGAAGAATCACAATTTTGCTGCCTTTAAAGATTATTCCATCTACGACAGTCAGTTCAGCTCTGCAGTTCCAGTATGCTTGGACTCCAACTATGCAACCCTGTTTGACACCAGGCCAGCCGATTTGAATAGCACATTTAACTCTATCCAAAGTAGAATCTTTTGTAACGAACGCTGGTATGACAGGTACCCATTCGCCTATTTCCTCCCGAACTGCTGAGTGATTTTAGCTCGCAGTTCGGGTGTTGATTCGAATGCTTCTCCAGACGAATTACAGCTCCCAAGTATATTCTCCCAGCCAAGTAGACAGGTACCCAAACATCAGTCGAAACTAGATGAAGGGTGTAACAGGAATGCTTTATTCAGGCTAACCGCCTGGCTTTTATGCAGTGAACAATACACAGGATTTCAAGGGGCATTCCCCACTGGACCTGAGAGGGCACAAAATACATTCTGTAAGTCTATTGGCTTTCAGGTCCAGGACACTCCTACATACAATAATAGTATTTTCCCCTGTACTAGGGAGATAATTGAGTCAAGTAATTTACTAAACTCAATTATCTCCCAACACAAAAAATATACATTTTGGTAGAACTTAAAAAGTACCCCAAACTCCATGGGAACCCCAGAAAAGACATATTTCCTGATAGCCCCAAGGCACCAACATATGTAAAAATCATCCAGATCAGTTCAGGGGTTCAAAAGTTATATGTAACTCTTAATGTGACCGACCGCACACGAGGCTCCTGCCCAGAATTAGTTCCATGAAATTGGGCTGTGCAGTTGGTCTATTTCGACAAGTACAAAAAACAAAATAATCCACAAACGGATCCCCTGGCTCATAAGTAGCATTTGTTCCCCTAGTTCGTGGGAACAAATATACCGAATAGCGTTCTCCTGGCTAATCGGTGAAAGGAAGCAGGCGTTCGTGAAGTTTGACAAGTTTGACAAGTGTTCGGGAAGTTGAGTGTCCGATTTTAGTTCTAGACACTCGACGACCAAGTACCGCTGCCTCCTTTCGTGCAAACAAGATGGCCTCCGTTTTCTCTTACACATAGCATTCAACTATGCAAACGGCAGCTACACAGGGAGAGCACTAAATTGGCGGCTGTCTTTGAAGTCAATGAGCCAGGGGGTGGTCGGTGTTCAGTAGTTTTATCTACGGAAGAGAAAACTTCCAGTTTTTAGCACTAGTACTCTTTTCACCAGATACAGTCTTTCACAAGATAATAAACCTAATATTGCTTGAACATTTTTTGGAACCACACTTAAAGATTTTGAGTGTGCACTTCAGTTTTATATCTCACTTTTGCTAAACATTTGCCTTTCACATGTATATTTGCACCAGAGTATCCTGTAACCTTGATATTCGTCTAATGTAGTGTTGGTCTCGGCTTCAACAGATTAAACACAGGTTCTGATATCACAGTAACTTGAGCTCAAGTATCTAATTTAAATGGCAACATTATGTTTTCCTGCAGTGTAAGGATCCACTCCTCTGTTTGTTTCTCATTCTGCAGCAGTGTGTCTATATAGAATTCCTTTATAGCAGGAGTAGAAGGTATGGGTTTCCCTTCGGGTCCGTGAGAAGCGTTAAGCAGGAGGAGAAGATCCTCACCGGACAATATCCGAAGGTGTGGGAACCAAGGATGGCTCCGTCACAGCGGGGTGGCAAAGGTCAGTGTTATTCTCTTAACTCAGAGGTGATGGAGAACTCTCACAATCATTGCAAAGAAGGGAAAAGCGTACGCCCCAAGGGGAGGCCCAGCCTGCAGGAATGCATCCACCATCGTGCACTTCGGATCCGGCAGCCAATTGAAAAACGCTGAAGTCTAAAGGTAGGAGAACCAATCTGTGGTGAGACGTGTCACCCCCGGGAGGTAGTCTGCCCTAAGAGGGATCCTGCAAAGGAGGCAGAAATTGAAGATACCTTTCGTGATGTCTGATAGAAGACGGGAGCAGGCTCCCTCCAGGCGATTGATATACCGGACTGCCGACGCCCTGTCCATCCAGTGTAGGATGCAACAAATGGATTACTCCTTCACCAAACTGCGGACAGTAATGGATTCCGTTAAGAGTTTCATGCAGTCAATGTGAAGGGAGAATTCCTGAGCTGTACACACATCTTCCATGTCTACACTTTCGCAGGATGTTTCCGAAGCCCCACAGGCTGGTGTTCGACTCTAGAGCGAAGTCCGGTTGGTCCAGCAGTTAACAGAGGCTATAACAGCATGTCTCCATTCAGTAACACAGTGCAGTAAAAAAATAGTAGTGGGGCTCACCCATTGAGTGCAGGCCACAGTCCTGACAGAGAGCACTAATCCATGCTTTAATAGTTAATCCATGGTTATGAGTAAAATCCCTTTAAACAGCTTATATAAATGGCCTAATTCAACATTAACATGCAACCCCAGTAAGACCAAAAAGCATTCAAGCCCTAGAGTAAAGTGAAAGCAGGGAAGAGAGAGGGCAGAATAGTCCAAAAAAAAGGTAGAAACACAATAAATAACATAGAAAAAACACAGATGAATATAGTACAGAAGAACAGCAAGAACAAACAGCAAAGTATATCAAAGGCCCTCTTTTAATAAAAAAAAAAAAAAAATGTGAAAAACTGTAATAATACTTCTTACACATAAACTTGATCAAACAATGGCTACATATCATAACATCTATAAACCACGATATACTCTAGAAAATTCATGAAATGATTTGGATATATTATTCTAAATAGTTTGAAATTATTTATTTTATTTTTCTCTTCTTCTCTTCTAATAGAGTAGCATAGGTGGGGGTGGGAGTGGGAAAAAAAAGAGAGAACGAAAAAGAATACTACGTCTTTACCAATAAAGGATGAGAGCAAATCATAGTCTAGTCTAAAGCTAAAGCTGAGGTCAATGACATAGATCAAAAGGTCTCAATAACACGCCAAAGTCTGGGCATCTGAAATGCAAATAAACAACCCCATATACAGAGAGTGTTTGCGCACTAAGAACACAATAATAATGCATAGATGCACTGACTCCAAATACCTAAATAGCTCATGGAAATAAACTGGAGTCAATGGACCATGTTCCTTATTATTATTATTATGTTATTTATATAGCGCCAACAAATTCCTCGGCGCTTTACAATGGGTGGACGAACAGACATGTAGTTGTAACCAGACAAGTTAGACACACAGGAACAGAGGGGTTGAGGGCCCTGCTCAATGAGCTTACTTGCTAGAGGGAGTGGGGTAAAATGACACAAAAAGGTAACGATAGTATTAGACTAGTGACAGTTGCAGATATATATGTATATGTCCTTAAAGACATATACATATTTACATTTTGAGATCTAAGCATAAACCACCATCTGATAATGAGTGCTCATTCCAAAGTGGAATTCGACTGGTTGAATTTTGTAAGGACACTAAGAGGGAAGGGATTTAGGGGTGATTATTTCAGATGACTGAAAGGTAGGCAGACAATGTAATAGAGCAGCAGGAAATGCTAGCAGAATGCTTGGTTGTATAGGGAGAGGTATTAGCAGTAGAAAGAGGGAAGTGCTCATGCCATTGTACAGAACACTGGTAAGACCTCACTTGGAGTATTGTACACAGTACTGGAGACCGTATCTTCAGAAGGATATTGATACCTTAGAGAGGGTTCAGAGAAGAGCTACTAAACTGGTTCATGGATTGCGGGATAAAACTTACCAGGAAAGGTTAAAGGATCTTAACATGTATAGCTTGGAGGAAAGACGAGACAGGGGGGATATGATAGAAACATTTAAATATATAAAGGGAATCAACACAGTAAAGGAGGAGACTATATTTAAAAGAAGAAAAACTACCACAACAAGAGGACATAGTCTTAAATTAGAGGGACAAAGGTTTAAAAATAATATCAGGAAGTATTACTTTACTGAGAGGGTAGTGGATGCATGGAATAGCCTTCCAGCTGAAGTGGCAGAGGTTAACACAGTAAAGGAGTTTAAGCATGCGTGGGATAGGCATAAGGCTATCCTAACTATAAGATAAGACTAGGGACTAATGAAAGTATTTAGAAAATTGGGCAGACTAGATGGGCCAAATGGTTCTTATCTGCTGTCACATTCTATGTTTCTATGAAAGCAGATTTACAAATCCATGCAAACCACGGAGTATAAATAGTCTAGTATGTGCTATATCCCTTGAATAGGTCTGGTAAAGATAAAATGCACTTTTTGGAGTTTTGAATGTTGAATACAATAGTTTTAGTTGAATCATGTCTATCTGAACTGATCTTATTTTAGTTACAAGAATATGTTTCTTATGTTCTTGTGATAATACTTTTTTTTTTTTTTAAACATCAGATAGGTAATAAGCCGTAGTGTATATAAAATCTGTGTCGATGCTCAATGACCGTGGGTACCTTTATCATCATTTGTTTTATACCTTAAATATAATTGAATCTCTATTTTATTGTTCCATATCACTATGTTTTAATTGCATTATTAAAAATCCTATCTTTATTATAACTTTTTGTAGATAATTTTTCCTGATGAACAACATACTAAACAGACTGAATAACAAATCGTGCGACAAGATTCGAATACAAATATACATGAACTGAATTCAGCTGCTAAGTTATTATTCATGATAACTTTATAATTCCAGTTTCTTGACAATCATTCATCACAATCAAATTCAGCTGACAAATGGAATTACTTAATACCTATTAACATAGAGTCAATGATCGTAATTATTTTTACGAGATGACAGATGGAGAGGGTCCTTTCGAGGGGAGAGGGGAGACAGCATACTCAGCTCAGGGAGGTTGTTTGTTTATTTAACATTTTTCCCTTTTTCTCATTTTCCCTTTCCTTTCTCTCTTTCTTTCTTTCCCTTTTTTCTCCCTTTCCCTTCTCCTTTTCTCTTTTCCTTTTTTTCCGTCCTATTTTTGTGGGGGCTGTTAAACATGTCTTCCTTTGAATATCTCTGATTTCTATATGTATTCGATAGTTTTTAGAGAATATGAGTAATACTAGCTGTAGAGATTTTATTTGTAGAGATTTTATTCCAGTTGGACCATATAGCTTTATGAACATAGGTTTTCTCTGCATTTCTATAAAACCTTTTTTCCATTCTGCCCTGGTATACAATCTGACCAGCTACATCCGACCATTAAGGTGTTAAATGTAACTTCCAATTTCTAGCTTTTATGAGTTTTATGGCCATAAATATATGTATTAAGAATGCTTTTTATTTAAAGCTACATATGGGTAAATTCAGGTGGAATAGGAATGTTTGAGGTGATAGATCTTCTTGTATATGCATGTCTTTGTAGATTTGTGTAATATTTTCTTTAATCTCTTTTAAACCTTTACACTCCCACCACATATGGTATAATGTTCCTAAAGCACTAGTACATCTCCAACAGGTGTCCGAATAATTATGTTTGAATTTCTTGATTCTGTAGAGGGTAAGGTCAGTGGTGTATCCTGGTTTCATTCAAACTAAGACTATGTGTTATTTTCTTAACTTGTGTAAAAGCCTCCCCTCATTCCTCTATTGAAAAAAATGTATTTAAATCTCTTTAGTTCTAGAAATAAGTTTAGTTTCAAAATGTTTATTTATAAAGATTTCAAACTGTGGGTGTTCCTTAATCCCTAGGGCTGTTATCAAATGCTTAATTTTGATATAATTAAAAAACTCAGATTCAGGTAATTGGAATTTAATTTTTAAATTATCAGATGATTTAAGTTTTCCTAATGGGGCGCGTTGAGAGAAATTCAATGGAGGTTGATTGAAGGAGTTTATTAGAAATTCCTAATTTGAATATTTTTAATGCCATTATTACATCATTCACAATTATATTTGAAGAGGTAAAACATTTATAGTACTTAGAATTAATCCAGGCTAAATTGATTAATGATGTCTTGTAACTAGCTTTTTCTTACAGTATCTTCCATCCTGGGTTTGATGCTATCTGATTATCCCATTTAAGAAGGTGAGCAAACATAATAGTATCATGTATTTCTATTATATCCATGAAATGTATTCCACATTTTTCAGCTGTTCTGGCTAGAGTATTAAATTAAATTCTTGGTGTTTTATCTCCCCAAATAAACACCATAAATTGTTTCTTAAACGGAACAAGTAAGTATCTTGGAACTCTTAGAGGTAAGGAATGAAACAAGTTTTTTAATTATTTTGTATAGTTATCCATCGTTGTAGTTAGAGAACATTGCGCAAAGGATATATCAGGCAATTCTTCCTCTTCTGTTAATTTCACCGCCTTTATCTCAATATGGTCTTTAATAGTTCCTAACAAATTTCTTGATACTGATCTGACCACCATCTGCTGACTTTTGACATTGGCATACCTAAGACCCAATTGACACCACCATTTGAACATCACTCTCACAGAAACCTCCAATGTCTTGACCTAGAGCATTTGTCCACTAATCTCTCCTTTTACCTATCTCAAACCTCACCTGTCCTAGTTCTGCAACCTCCTTCTACAATTCCACCCTCTCCTCTCAACTAGACATCATGGCACCTTGTACATTTAAACGCCGCAGGCACCCCCATCAACAAACCTGGCACACCAAGCTCACTCGATACCTCCAAAAATGCTCCAGAACTGCTGAACGCTGTTGGAGAAAATCTCACTGTGCATCTGACTTTCTCCACTATAAATTTATGCTGAGCTTATACAGCTTGGCTCTTTCTTCTGCAAAAGTTAATTACTTCAATACCCTCATAACCACACTCTCCCGCGAACCCAAATTACTATTTCATACATTTAACTCTCTTCTTCGCCCTGCTGTTCCTCCTCCACCTACTAACTTGACTGCCTCAGACTTTGCAACTCACTTCACTGACAAGATCTCTACAATCAGAGAAGAGATCTCTCATCTTTCTTCTTCCCTTTACAATACTTGCCCTAACTTCACTCCCTCTGCTGTTCTATGTTCATTCGCACCTGCTACATTGGAAGAGGTTTCTGCTCTGCTCCAGTCCTCCAGCCCCACCACCTGCTCCCTAGATCCAATTCCCTCGCATCTCATCCATACTCTGTCTTCTTCTCTTTCTCCACCTCTCACTAAAATTCTCAATCTCTCTCTCTCCTCTGGTATATTTCCATCGCCCTTCAAATATGCAACTGTAACCCCAATTCTAAAGAAGCCCAATCTTGACCCTAACTCCCCATCCAACTATCGTCCTATCTCGCTACTGCCTTTTGCATCCAAGATCCTTGAAAAAATTGTGTATGCAAGATTGACAGACTTCCTCGAGTACAACTCTCTGCTAGACCCGCTTCAGTCTGGTTTCCGCG
>OW240912.1:178106374-178246643 GCA_933207985.1 Pelobates cultripes
GGGATTGTCTCTAAAACAAGTTGTTGAGCCAACTCGTAAAGAGGCCATACTAGATTTAGTGTTAACAAATGGAGATTTGGTATCAGATGTTACTGTAGGTGAAAGTTTAGGATCCAGTGATCATCAGTCAGTGTGGTTTAATATAAGAACAGTGACTGAGTCACACCACACAAAAACAAAAGTTTTTAGACTTTAGAAAAACAGACTTTTCTAAAATTAGAATATGGGTAGAGGAGTCATTATCAGACTGGAGCAATTTAAATGGAGTCCAAAAGAAATGGGATTATTTAAAAGTTGCACTATTGAAGGCAACAGAAAATTGCATTAGGCTTGTCAGTAAAAGCAAAAAATTCAAGAAACCACTGTGGTACTCGCAGATGTAGCCCATGAGATTAAAAACAAAAGAAGTTAGCATTTAGGAATTATAAAAACCAGGTAAAGGGAAGACAAAAAATGATCCATAAGATTAGGCTGAGAAAAGAGAGGCTAGAAAGCAAGTTATAAGAGCTTCCAAATCACACACAGAAGAGAAAATAGCACAGTCAGTAAAAAAGGGGGATAAAACATTTTTTAGATACATAAATGAGAAAAGAAAAGTAAAACAAGGATTAGTTAGATTAAAAACAAAAGAAGGAAGGTATGTAGAAGAGGATAAAGGTCAGGCTGACTACCTCAATGAATATTTTTGTTCTGTATTTACAGATGAAAATGAAGGAAAAGGACCTCAGTTGAGAAAAAGGATAAATGAGTAATTTATTACACGTGAGTTTACAGAGGAAGAGGTTCTATTTCAACTGTCAAAAGTAAAGACAAATAAGTCAATGGGACCTGATGGAATACACCCAAAGCTATTAAAAGAGCTTAGTGGTGTACTAACAAAACCATTAACAGATTTATTTAACCAATCATTGTTAACAGGAGTAGTCCCAGAAGATTGGAAGTTAGCGAATGTTGTGCCCATTTACAAAGAAAGGTAATAGGGAGGAGTCGGGCAACTATAGGCCAGTAAGCCTTACTTCAGTAGTGGGGAAAGTGATGGAAACCATGTTAAGGATAGGATTGTTGAACATCTAAAAACACATGGATTTCAAGATCAGAGACAACATGGGTTTACTTCAGGGAGATCATGCCAAACTAATCTTATTGATTTTTTTGATTTGGTAACTAAAATTATAGATCAGGGTGATGCAGTAGACATTGCTTACCTAGATTTCAGTAAGGCTTTTGACACTGTTGCACATAGAAGACTTATCAATAAACTGCAATCTTTAAGTTTGGATTCCAATATTGTTGAATGGGTAAGGCAGTGGCTGAGTGACAGGCAACAGAGGATTGTAGTTAATGGAATATATTCAAAGCTTGGACTTGTCACCAGTGGGGTACCTCAGGGATCTGTACTTGGACCCATTCTCTTTAATATTTTATTAGTGATATTGCAGAAGGTCTTGATGGTAAGGTATGTCTTTTTGCTGATGATACTAAGATATGTAACAGGGTTGATGTTCCAGGAGGATAAGCCAAATGGCAAATGATTTAGGTAAACTAGAAAAATGGTCAGAATTGTGGCAACTGACATTTAATGTGGATAAGTGCAAGATAATGCATCTTGGACGTAAAAACCCAAGGGCAGAGTACAGAATATTTGATATAGTTCTAACCTCAACATATGAGGAAAGGGATTTAGGGGTGATTATTTCTGATGACTTAAAGGTAGGC
The DNA here is from genome assembly GCA_933207985.1 of Pelobates cultripes. Taxonomy (NCBI): domain Eukaryota; kingdom Metazoa; phylum Chordata; class Amphibia; order Anura; family Pelobatidae; genus Pelobates; species Pelobates cultripes. Next base: position 178,108,091 of record OW240912.1, read on the forward strand.
AGACAATGTAATAGAGCAGCAGGAAATGCTAGCAGAATGCTTGGTTGTATAGGGAGAGGTATTAGCAGTAGAAAGAGGGAAGTGCTCATGCCATTGTACAGAACACTGGTGAGACCTCACTTGGAGTATTGTACACAGTACAAGAGAAGAAAGGAGAAAAGGAGAAAAACTCTTAATATAAGAAATAGGTGCTTGAGACAACTTTTTTTTGGTTGCTGTTTTCTGTTTCTTCTTTTTGTCCCCCACACTTTGTGCTCTATTTGAAGTCTAGGTCTGACCAATTAGAGATCATATTTAAAGAAACAACGCTTAACAAGTTACAAGGGGTATCAAAATTTATAATAAGATAGGGGTTGGAATTTCTAAGAGACACTATTTGATCTTTAACACCTTAATGACCAGACCATTTTTCAATTTTCTTACCGTTAAGGACCAAGGTTCTTTTTACATTTTTGTGGTGTTTGTGTTTAGCTGTAATTATCCTTATACTCATTTCCTGTATCCACACATATTATATGCCGTGTTTCTCACCATTAACTGGTCTTTATAAAGATACCATTATTTTCATCATATCATATAATTTACTATAAAAAACATTATAAAATATGATGAAAAAATGTAAAAATAAAACACTTTTTCTAATTTTGACCCCCAAAACCAGTTACGCATCTACAACCGCCCAAAAACACCCATGTTAAATTGTTTCTAAATTTTGTCCTGAGTTTAGAAATGCCTAATGTTAACATGTTCTTAGCTTTTTTTGGAAAGTTATAGGGCTATAAGTACAAGTAGCACTTTGCTATTTCCAAACCAATTTTTTTCAAAATTAAGGCAACATTGTAACACTGATATCTGTCAGGAATCCCTGAATAACCCTTCACATGTTTATATATTTTTTAAAAGAAGACAACCCAAGGTATTAAACTTGGGGTATTTTGACTCTTTTCATGCAACCATTTTACCACCAATTTATGCCAAATAATAAAAATAAAATTGGTGATTTTTTTCGACACACAGCAATTTAAAAACACATGTATGAAGAACTTTAAGGGTTACTGCCAAAGAACATCAGAATATGTGTTCAGCATATCTCCTGAGTACAGTGATACCCTATGTTGCCTGTCACTCAATCACTACCTTACCCATTCAACAATATTGGAATCCAAACTTAAAGTAGCCCCATGGGGAGCAACATTTATGTGGAAACATTGATATAAAGATTGCTTAATGGTATAAGTACAAACTGCAGAAGGATATTGATACTTTAGACAGAGTTCAGAGAAGGGCTACTAAACTGGTTCCTGGGTTGAAGGATAAACCTTACAAGGAAAGGTTAAAGGAACTTAACATGTATAGCTTGGCGGAAAGACGAGACATGGGGGATATGATAGAAATATTTAAATACATAAAGGGAATCAACACAGTAAAGAAGGAGACTATATTTAAAAAAGAAAAACTACCACAACAAGAGGACATAGTCTTAAATTAGAGGGGCAAAGGTTTAAAAATAATATCAGGAAGTATTACTTTACTGAGATGGTAGTGAATGCATGGAATAGCCTTCCAGTTGAAGTGGTAGAGGTTAACATAGTAAAGGAGTTTAAGCATGCGTGGGATACGCTTAAGGCTATCCTAACTATAAGATAAGGTCAGGGACTAATGAAAGTATTTAGAAAATTGGCCAGACTAGGTGGGCTGAATGGTTCTTATCTGCCGTCACATTCTATGTTTCTATGTTTACTTATGACCCTTTTCAGGTTACAAATGGGACCGGTCTTTTTCCATGCTTTGTTATTCAGGCTTTGAAACCTTCGGTGTCCAACTCTTCTTTGACTCCGAGCTCCTGGACCGCCCGATGAAACCAGGAAGCCCCACTGAAAAAGAGGACGGTAGGTAAGTTAGAAGGGACTAAATTAGATTACGGCTTCTGAGGTATGAGGGAACTGAAACCCGGAGTTTAACCGGGTATCTCTCACACACACACGGCATAAATGCCGGTACCACCACTGCTTGAACTCAGCCACCAGACACTACTTCGGCTAGTGCATGCGTGCACACCTCACATAATCACACCACCGCAACAATCGATATTTATAATACATTTTAAAAAACATTAGTACTCTAAATACCTTTCTTTCTGGTTCATATGGTGATTTAATGAAGGAGATTTTTCGGCAACAGAAAGATCAAACATGTTTTGTATTTGACTAACGAGCTCTGCAATCAATGTCTTACAGTGAATTATAGATTACTGGGGACCTGTCTATATGGTATAACATTATATAGTGAGTGAAAAGGTAAAAAAAAATTCCTTTTGAAAGAAAAAAACTAATTGCACACGCTGGTTCACATATAAAAGGGCATGGATTTTGTGACATATTGTATACACTACTTATAGTAGAACATTACCTGGAGATTGCTAGCAAAGGTTGTAGGGAGTGTAATATCAGAATGGTTATGCCTTTAGAAGCCTCCACACCTTGTGTCCAGGCTTGACCCCTTAGACTCTCTATAACTAGACTTACTGTGTTATATCTCTCCTGTTTTGTTTTATCTGTAACCGGTTAGCTCACCAGAGATAAGTTATACAGCCAGTAAGCTCATGTACAGACAAAATCACATAAAGCCAAACACACATATTTAAACATATTCATGTACAGACATGAGCAGACACGTGTAAATATACATATATAGAATTGAGTAAAACAAGATAGTAGGTGTAGCACTTTGAGTGTCCTTAAGAGCTTATGTAACAATAAAAATGGATATATAGGGACTAATGGTGTAGTAAGTCTTTTTGGTGATAAGAAATAAAGAATAAGATTTACACTTTTCTGGAGCTGTAATCCAGCTCAAACTTAAGCCGTCTGAGCGGTATGAGTCCCACCTATGGATATAGTGTAGCTGTTGTACCGCGGGTAGTTAGTCCTTGTGAGGTGTGGTAGAAGGTCTCATAAGCATAAAAGGAGAACAGGATAAAATAATATAGTATAGCATTTTAAACTTAAAATTTCAAAAGTAAGTAGATAGCTGTATACTCACATGTTCTTGAGCCCTACAGTGGCACTTAGGGTATAGCGTGGAGTGATATGATCGCCACCCTGCAACATGTAAGTGGTGCAGGTCCTCTCCGTCTAGTTATACAAAGAACAATATAGTGCACACCATAAAGTGAGGATGTAAAAAAAATAAAAACCTTCATGGAAAAGAGCAAATATGTTTTGCTCAGTCTTAGGTGCATATGTGATATTTATCCCCACCATGGATATGAAGATCAGGAGGCACGCAGCAGTTCAAGAAGGCACAGGATAAAAATGTACTTTATTGATAATGAAACAATAAAAAGGAATAAAAACTATTTCTGAAATACACTAATGCGCTTCATCATGTTATAGATTTTTTTTTTCCAAAAGCTACACTATATCCATAGGCGGGGATCATACTGCTTAGGCGCTTAATTCCATGCTGGATTACAGCTTCAGAAAAGTGTGAATGTACATCTTATTCTTTATTTCTCATCACCAAAAATACTTATTACACTATTAGTCCCTATATTTTTCCTTTTTGTTCTTACATAAGTTCTCAAGGACGCTCAAGGGGCGACACCTACCGTCTTGTTTTACTTGATTTTTACCGGAGAAGAGAGACACTGTTTTGCTGCCAAACAGAACTGTATCAGTATTATTTAATTGTTGAATTTTTCTATTTGGTTTTCATACTTAAAATTAAGTCCTGTGCTGAAACTCCCACTACTCTTGGGTGGCAGCAATGACTATGGTGCAAATCGGTCCCAATAAATACAATTTAAACCAAAGAAAAACTTGCACACTATCATAAATCCCTAGGCACTTTTAAACAACTGGAGTATCAGTAAACAATATCCCTCCAAAGGCTATTTAAGTGTATGCACACCTGCCACATCAAAGCAAAACCTCTTAGGTGAGTCCTACACTAGAAATTCACCTTGCTCATTTCAGCTAGAAGGTAAAATCTCTAATGAGAAAGAAAGGAGTAAACCCATACACACGTATTAACCCTTAATGGGATTCACATAGGTGGGCGGCAGCTCTGTAACACGGCTGTGTAATACAAAAACAAACATGCAAAATTATGCCTCATTCTTAGTGTAGAAGTAACCTAAGAGCATAAGTGCAAGTCAGGGCTAAAATATTTAATGCCAGTAATATCTCACTAATAGTCGTGATAAGAAAGAGTCATGTTGTTTACTGTAGATTGTATTTCTATTATGCTGTATTTGGAATGTGATGGCTTTTAATATTTATGTGTAATAAATTCTTTACTTTTGCTTAGAACATATTCAATTCAAGAACTGTGAAGACATTATTAAAGCATTGCTCTAATTGTGTAGAAATCAAAGGTTCTCTCTGTTCTGGAATGGCGACAAGATTGCAGCACCCAATTTCAGAAGAGATCAAAATCTCAGCCTGAAAAATACAGATTTGGAAGTCTAGCATTAGAAGTCCTACTTCTGTTATCCTCTTTGTTAAATTTTCTCTTTGGCTGCTGACAATGTTACACAATTTTATGTTATGGAAGAGCAAATGTTATTTCTGTTGAGAACAAAGCTGCTAATTGGCTACATGCAGAGTGGAGAGAATGGAACTGTGTCTAGTGCAATGAAGCTTTTCATTGACTGTCCCAAATTCATATCCATGGTGTTTAAGGACCTGCATTAACAATATCTGTTAAATTTGGAATAGTAGTTATAAATTTACTGAGATTACTGTGTTAAGGGAACACCCCGATGTTAACACCAATATTCCTTTAACCCTATCACTGCCATGTGCACTCTCTGCTCCTGTACAGAGTAAATTGCTAGTCGAATGCAGCGATCACCAATAGAATGACTAATGATTCCCTATGAAAGCTCTTCACTGCCACTAGGTCTATCGTTACAGCAGGGTGAACCAGGAAGCCCTCCTTGCTGTCACCTTGACTGTCTGAGGTGCGTTGCCAGAGGGGTGTTTATAAACAATTCATAAAGGGGCAATTTCTCTTCAAATTTGTACTTGTATGAATTGGAATGCCTTCTCTTAACTGAAGGGCTTTAGGCGACTGTCCCTTTCATGCTTTGGGACATCTTTATTTTATGGCAAAAGGGGTAGCTGCCTAGAGTCCAGGAATTTGACAGGTGCCCAGAGCTAGACACTTTTTCTTATATTAACTATTCATATGTATCTTTCTGTCCATGTATGTGAGCTAGTGTTTGTATTTTACTGTGCTTGTTGGTATGAGCACTGTATATGTAATATGAGTGTGATTTAGCTTGAAGTTAGTAAGTATACTATAATACTTAATTGCATGTTAATTAAGATGTGTAGATTGTGTAAAGGTGTATATGCTAGTTTGAGCTAGGTATGCGTTAGTGTGTACATGTTAGTAGAGTTGGAGATTTTTTCATGGCTAACTGCAAATCAGCCAAATTTGGATCAATTGGGTGATCGGCTAATTTCCTGTACTCCAAGATGAAATGTATCTAATACATAAACCAACCAAAAAACTTGATGGTTATGCATTTCAGTTTTTGATTCTGAAATCTGCCCATAGCACCATAACAAGAGAGGATTGATGGTGGGAAAAAGATAATTGATAGGGGACAGTAACTACATGTTGATTTTACTCACTGATCAAGTGAGAAGTGAACAATAGAGAGGAAAAAAACCTAGAAAAAAAATATTATATTCTATATTTATATGTAGAATATCCCCTTTGTGATGGAGGCAATTGTGCAAGGTCTGATCAAAACAAAACCCAGTATGTGTACTATATGTCTGTTCAACCATAATTTACCTTACTTACTAAGTGTTCTCACACCTATTATATATCACTTTGTTCAAGAGAAACATGGCTGTCATTGCACATTAAATATTCATATATGAAACATAATTTCATATGAATAAAATCTAAAATAGTTTTAGTGTTAAGAAATAAGTTCTGCATCGCAATTTAACAGTGAATGTCATAATATTGTTAGCTTTAATTGTAATAAATCACACATATTTGTGCTCAGCAATGTCTCACAAGTACAACAGAAACCCCCATGTACAGGTTTTAAGGATTTTCGGAAAGTTACAGGGTCTAATATAGGGCTTTCCCTTTTTCAGATTTTACACATTAAAATTTGCCAGATTGGTTATGTTGCCTTTGAGACCATATGGCAGCCGGGTAATGAAAACTAACCCTAACATGGCATACCATTTACCAAAGTAGACAACCCAGGTCATTCAAAATGAGGTATATCTAATCTTTTTTAGTAGCCACTTAGTCACATACTCTGGTCAAAAGTTAGCGCTCATGTTTGTTTTTTGTATTTTCACAAAAAGCTGCCCTTTCACCGATGATGTCATCAGCATTATATGTTTTACTGCTCTTAAGTAGTCATATTTGTGTTCAGCAATGTCTCACACGTACAGCAGTACTCCCATGTACAGGTTTTCTGGCATTTTGGACAGTAACAGGGTTAAATGTAGGGTTTGCAAATTAAATCTCTGCACTGTATTTGCATTAATTAATGATTTTTTAAAACGTATTTCAATGTTTGGGGGATACCTGACAACCCAACTGGGAAAACTGGGTTGTCAGGTAGTCACCCCAATCGGAACTGCCAGGTAAGGGAAGTATAAAATACTATGCCGCCCTAAAGGCGTTTATACCCACAAGGTGTAGGGCGGAATAGTACTCCCTAATGGCAGTAATTGGATATACACTAATAAGTCACATTAAAACCACTCACAGGCGAAGTGAATAACATTGATTATATTGTTATAAAGGCATCTGTCAAGGGGTGTGATATGTTATGCAGCAAGTGAACAGTCAATTATTGAATTTCATGTGAAGGAAAATGGACTAGCAAAATTGTGATCCATCAGCCCAGTCAACCTTTTTCCATTGCTCCATGGTCCAGTTCTGACGTTCACGTCCCCATTGGAGGCGCTTTCGGCAGTGACAGGAGTCAACATGGGCACACTGACTGGTCTGAGGCTACACAAGCTGCATTGTTCGTTGTGTTCTGACATTTTTCTATAATGATCAGCAATTTGCGCTACAGTAGCTCCTTTATGTAATTAAATCAGACTGGCTAGCTTTCAAAGGCAAAGTGTAAAACAAGGGGGCACATTTTATGCACTATTTCATACCTAAGAACATACTGGGGCTATTTTGGGGTTGTTAATACTTTGATCTTTGGTCCAGTAGGTGTCTATTACGTTTTTTTGTTGTTGTTTTTTTTTGTTTTGTTTTTTTATAATCCCTACTAGATTAAATTTACATGTAGGATCAGTAACATATAATGGCATATTGTACATGACTACTCAGGAGAAAAAAAACTAACAGAAAACAGAACTTTTAACTAAATTCTTCTGTGTTATTTTTAGTTAGTAACAACTAAATAACTTTCTACCAAATCAACATTTAAAAAAACTAAATCTTTTTATTTATACTTTATGTAAATAAACCCTACTAAACAACATTCTACCAAAGCTATGTATTTAAAAAATTAACCTCTTAGGTTAAAAAAGCTAATACTTAAAGGGACACTCCAGTGCCAGGAAAACAAATCGTTTTCTTGGCACTGCAGGTCCCCTCTCCCTCCCACCCCCATCCCATGTTGCTGAAGGGGTGAAAACCCCTTCATTGACTTACCTGAGAACACCGCCGATATCCCTCGGTGGTGGTGTAGGGTCTGCCTACGCTCCGTCGGCGGTGGAGACCAATTGCGCATGCGCGGCACCGGCAGGATGAGACCTAAAGCACATGCGCAGCAATGCCGCGCACGCGCATTAGACCTCCCCATAGGAAAGCATTGAAAATGCTTTCAGTGCTTTTCTATGGGGATTTTAGCGACACTGGAGGTCCTCACATAGCGTGAGGATGTCCAGCAACGCTATAGCACAAAGCCTGTGCTCTATACCAGGAAGTGCCCTCTAGTGGCTGTCTAGTAGACAGCCACTAGAGGAGGAGTTAACCCTGTAATGTAATTATTGCAGTTTATGAAAACTGCAATATTTACAGTTGCAGGGTTAAGGGTAGTGGGAGTTGGCCCCCAGACCACTCCAATGGGCAGAAGTGGTCTGGGTGCCTGGAGTGTCCCTTTAATGATCAATTGGAATTTTTTTTTATTAAAGGAACACTATAGTGTCAAGAATACAAACTTGTATTCTTGATACCATAGGTCTAAATAGCTGTTAAGGTGATCGCTCCCCCTTTCGTGCTATGTTAAAAAGATGGTTTACTTACCTTTTTCCAGTGCTGCACAGGGCTCCTTGCGGTTGGCCCTGCCCCAGCTCTATCCCCTTCTTTAAAATTGACAATTTCATTTTTTTTTCCCAAAGGAAAGCACTGTGAGGCTATCGCGCACGTGCAGCAAAACGCTTCACCAATTAGCATCTCCTCATAGAGATACATTGATCCATGCATCTCCATGCAGAGCATGGAGAAGCTGAATGTCAGTAATGCACATTGTGCAGCACTGACGCAGAAAGCACCTCCAGTGGACATCTGAGTGACTACCACTAAAGGTGTTTCTAGGCAGTAATATAGACAGTTAAGGGTTAATAGTTGAGATTACTTAAAAGAAAACCTCTGGTTAGAGAATAGATTATGGCAGGGCTAAACCACTCAACTGGAAAAAATAGAGACTCCACTAAAAAATCCCTAATAGTGCAAACAGAAGAAAAATTATTAAATAAAAATTTTATTAAATATCCAGGAGTAGTTTATAGTATGTACCTTTGGACTGATATTTGTGCAATAGTTATAAATTAAAATTGCAGTAAACTATTCAATAAAATGAAACAGTAATATCCAATATTGTGCTTTCACTAAAAAAGAAACTTGAAACTTTGAAGTCTAATGTATAACAGTCTTATGATAGATACTGTGTATTAAAGGACCACTATAGTGCCAGGAAAACATACTCGTTTTCCTGGCACTATAGTGCCCTGAGGGTGCCCCCACCCTCAGGGACCCCCTCCCGCCCGGCTCTGGAAGGGGAAAGGGGTAAAAACTTACCTTTTTCCAGCGCTGGGCGGAGAGCTCTCCTCCTTCTCTCCTCCTCCATTCCTCCTCCTGGGCTGAATGCGCACGCGCGGCAAGAGCTGCGCGCGCATTCAGCCCGTTGCATAGGAAAGCATTTACAATGCTTTCCTATGGACGCTTGCGTGCTCTCACTGTGAAAATCACAGTGAGAAGCACGCAAGCGCCTCTAGTGGCTGTCAATGAGACAGCCACTAGAGGATTAGGGGGAAGGCTTAACCCATTCATAAACATAGCAGTTTCTCTGAAACTGCTATGATTATTAAAAAATGGGTTAACCCTAGAAGGACCTGGCACCCAGACCACTTCATTAAGCTGAAGTGGTCTGGGTGCCTAGAGTGGTCCTTTAATAAAAATAAATAAATAAAAATGACAGTCTTTTAAAGTCTTTGTGTGTAAGCTAATTCAGTTCACTCCAGTTATTAGTGAACTGGGATCTGGATACTGAATTAGTTATTTGTTATAGTACAATATAACAATATATATGGTCCTTATAATTGAAATATTGTGTCTTGAACCAGAGAAAGAAACATAACTAACAGGCTATATTGGGTGGCCCTTAGTTGTAGTACCACTTTACTCCTAATAATAGGAAATAAAGTTGTAGAATCCTGTTTCATTTTATTGAATAGTTTACTGCAATTTTAATTTATAACTATTGCACAAATATCAGTCCAAAGGTATATACTATAAACTACTCCTGGATATTTTATTAAATTTGTATTTGATAATTTTTCTTCTTAGTAATATAGACAGTGCCTTTTCACTGAAAATTTATTGTTTACCTTAAAAAGCTTTCAGGGAAAGACAGTAGACACCAGAACTACTACATTAAGCTGTAGTTGTTTTGGTGACTATAGTGTCCCTTTAAATATACATTACTTTGACACTTGTACACTCCTGACAAAATGTGACACTTCTTTCTTTTCTCACTGCCAGATGATCAGATTGATGACAGAGAGGCAAGAGGGGGATTTTACAGGAGATTGTTTATGTACATGCCACGCACCCAAAGTGACAGGCTGTAATTCTGATTGCATGGCCAGGAACATCATTAATTAGCTATTACTTGGCTGCCATGCTGCTTAGGCAACTAGTAATAGACCACTAACTCTGATCCCATCATGCAATGCTGTTGTGATTGATCAGTGCTAAGGCTTCCAGTAATAGCTTGGTACACACCAAGATCACAGTATATACCATTTATAACAGAAAACATGACTTGTGCACAATCCCAAATCCTTATGTACATTTAAACAACAGAGTTTATTTCTATTAAAGTGTAATATCACTTGACAACGTTAAGGCAAATGTTTTAGAATTGTATAAATATTTACACAAAAAGTTAAATCTGACCTTCTCATGCACACTTTCTGTAAATGACAGGTCTATTTAACAGTGTCTCTTTCATCTTCTGGGGTCTTTGCTTATTTCGCAAAGACCCGAGATGCTTACAATCCTGCTTGCTGTGCGGTGGCCAGAATGTGTAGTGAGATAGGTTTTCCTTACCTGAAGATGTTCCTCATGGCTGACATATGGCCTACTTTGCCTTATATATTTTGACTGCTTAGGAATGTCAGTAAAATTCCAAAACAGTGAATGTGAACACTCCACATAGGTTTTATCTTTATGAAGTATTTTAATTTTTAGATGGAGGGAGGCGACAGATTAAATATCCAAAAATATGAGGCATCAGCAGTGTGGTATCTTTGGGTATGATGAGCATTCATTTTCACACTCATATCTAACATAATAATATTAACAAAATAGTATTTCAGTAGGAATGTTCATTGGTACCTGCATATAATTACTACACTCTGTGCATAAGCCGAAGTAAATGTAAGATGGTGCAATACTGACACCTGCTGTCTGCAAAATATGCACATTCAATGTGAGAACATTAAAAAGTGTATTCTGAAACGTCATCTAATGTAATAAAAGTGAGGCGTTCACCTTAGAAACCAGTGGGACCAGTAGGCATATGACATTGAGGTCCTTGCGCTATTACATATTTGCACCACTTTTCAGAGCAGACACATTTTATACATAAAGCCATTATGTTTACAATTAAATGCACATGTATTGAAAAAGTTGATTTGTGAAGGGGGAACTACTTATATTGATATTATCAATATGTTGCAATTTACTTACTTGTTGATGGCTCCCCAAGACTTACTTTATTCTAACTCAGATGTAAAACAATTACCAGTTCAGATAATAAATGTATTGCATTATAGAAAGTCAAGAAGTTGCTGAACAACCGAGCCAAAGAGAGGCCTTAGGTAGCAAGCACTGTTACAATTTGAAGCACTAACAGGAACTTTATTCTGTAACTTTGCTCTTACTAGTAAAGGCTGTTTAAACCACCCTATTTACACTGTTTTGTGGTGACAATTTATTCTGTATTATGTATAAACTTTCTATTTTCTGAAAATATTCAGTAGGTGAAAATGTATTCATAAATATGTCACTTCCTCCTCTGTAATAGGATTAAATTAATCCATAGTTTTATTGAATTGGCAATGCCTCATATTGCAGGAAACTCGCTGTTTCTCTGAAATAATTGTTTAGATCAGTGCTATCGAACTTTGTAAAAAAAGTTTTTCACAATATATATATATATATATATATATTCGGTACATAGTTACATCTCAGTGAAATGAGAACTTGAATACAAAGTCATCGACAGTATGATGAGGTGGTACAGTTTGAGTAACAGGACTACATACAGTAAGAAAAATCTACTCTGAGTGGGAAAAGTCCAGAGTCCGCTTTACAGACCTTCATGTAGCCGTTAGTTTGTAGTAGAAACAATGCATAAAAGCAAACAAAACATCATAAGTAACAAAAGTGCAAAAAAGATCATAAATAACAAAAGTGTGAACCAGCTGACATAACAATAGGTTTCTGCGATAATCTCGTCGCTTCTGTCATGGTGTGACACTTGGTGTCCTTCCTAACCCTTCTGGTCACTTGAACAGGATCTGACATATAATTCTCTGTGAGTGTGTATCATGGTAAACCCACCCCCCTTTTTGTGTGTCCTTGTTATCCCGTGTTGTCCCTCCCCCCCACAGTTGTACCTTCTCTCCCACGTTGCTATCCAACTTTCATGGGGCGGTGTCAGAATAAAAACACTTCTACCACTCTCTTTATCACATTTTGCTCCCATCTCGTTTTGTTGGTTCCAGTTGAGAGATTGGAAGCATTAATAGTAGCAGCACCGCTTCATTTCAATGTTCTGTAGCAACCTTTCTAGGTAATATTCAAGGCTGCATTGCAGCAGCCACAGAAACAATAAGTGAGATAACTCTAACACACTAAATATACTATAATAATTTTTTTAAAAGCTGCCGTAGCAGCTTTCAGTTCCATGTGCACTACAAATGTTTGGTTTACTGTACTTTCTGAATTTTCACCACAACTTTTTTGGTGCTTTTATGAGAAAGCGGCTCTCTGTCTCAACATTAACAATAACTCCATTTTCAGTATGTGTTAATGTATTACGAATGGTGTAATTTTGGCTAGTTCAGATCTAGTTTAAAAAAAAAAAAACAGGTGTTGAGATTTGGATGCACAATTATAGCCTGCTCACATAATTATACTTCATGTTACTCTCTAAATTCTTTACTCAAAGAGATCTTCAGCACATACAAGTTGGCAATTGTTAAATTTCATACAGAGAAGCAACACATATCATTATATTACTATATATATTGTGAACATATGTAAGCTGCTACTGACACGCTGTCAGCCATTTTGCTGTCTGTCCGCCATCTTAGAGTATAATCAAAGAAGAAGAAGAATACTTACTTGAAGAATTATGTGCTGTTTTTTTTACTAACTGTTTCTCTTTACAAATTCATTTCTACAAGGATTATTTCTTGAACTGTAACAGGAAAATATATTTTGCAAGTGTCCTGTTAGCCGTTGCCAGGAGGGGGGAGATGTGTGATCGGCTCTAGAAGAGGAAATTAAGGGTTGAGACATGAATGGACAGTTGACAATGTGTTAGGTTAAATTAGATAAGGGGGAGATTATTCTAACGAAATATCTGTAGTAAAACACGTGCCAACACTGAACAGGTTAAATTCTAGACTTATGTAAAGTTCCCTGTGTCATTACTGTGGTCAAGCCATCTGTTAGAAAGATCTATTGAACATGTACTTTGAACCCTAAACTGTTGTTTAAACTAGAATTTAGCCAATAGGAAATGTGACCATATTTGGAGTTCTAAACGGAGGGCTAGTTCCGGGTCTAAAGTATAAGAAATGAGGAATTGTAATGTGATGTCAGATTACCTTTTGATAATCTCCAATAAAATGCTTTTATTGAACCTGGTGATTTGTTGCTACTTCCACAATATCTATTTCAATCTTTTTTTATTGAATTTTTATAGCAATATTAAAAGACAAAACGACATCAGGGGAAGGAACCATTCAAAAAAAGGTATCCTTTCCCGAATAAACACACACAGGTATAACAAGATACTTCAATTTACAGCAAAGATAAACCTTCTAATACAAAAAGGTATAATAATAATAGTATCCCAAAGAAGGAATATCAAAGTCCGTGAGCGGCCTAGAAACCCACATAAATAGGACAAACATTATGAACAAACTGGTCAGATATATTGCAGGAGTATAGAAGGTCAAAAATTCCAATATAAATATAGCTAATATCAGATATGTGGCCAAGGAACCCGTAAGATAGAGCCCACTACAATATTTCGGTTAGGCCTAAAATGGTCACAATAAGTTAATCCGAATGCCTCAACTCATTAAAGCCCTTTAATTTTCTCAACAAGACTGGAATAAAACATCAAAATATTAAGATTGGAACATTCTTTCATATGAATCAGCCATTTTTCCATCTAAACTTGATATAAAAGTTGGGCTTTAACTTGGTCTCCAGTAGGAATGTCAGTGCTTTTCCAGGATCTAGCAATTAATATTTTGGTTGCCATTAAGCAATGTATAATCACAATATCAAAATTGTCTTTTATCCGACCAGACCTAAACAACCCAGAGGAATAACCCACTTCCAGACCAACCGACACCGCTCCTGTAGACCCCACAACCCCGAGACAACACAGACAGCTGGCACCCACGTTGGAGAAGCACCTGGAGGCAAACCCGCACCCCAAGAATCAGGTACTCTGACATAGGGCAGTTAACATATTGGCACGAGACTAACAGAGGGGACACTGGTATGGGAGGGTGCCACTCTTCACCATGATACTGACCGAACTAAGGGATATCTCACTTACAAATGGGTCCTCCACAACACGAAAGGGTTCTAAACAAAAAAAAAAACAACAAAAAAACCAAAAGGAGACGAAAAGGGAGGGGCGGGAAGAAAAATACAGCAGGGGAATAAATCCTATTGGGGAGGGGGATCTCAGGGGGGAGGGTCGGGGACATAGAGATCGGGTCCTAGAGACCTCCTGCAGCATTGACTTTCGTGAAGACAAAGAACTGATTCCATACTAAATGTATAGCTGATTGTGAGGCCAGAGACTGCTCTTTATTGTATGATTATTGTGAGTAACCTATTTTGAATGGCTAGACTATGCAATCTCACTCTGTGTTACTGACCGGGCCCTCCCCCCCACCAAAAGGACCGACATGTATAGATAACATGCTCCCAAAGAGGTCCATACACTACATACAATCACAATTCCCTCACTCAGACGACACACTGATGTCGGGAAGACACTGAGCAGACGACCATCCCACCACCCCCTAGAGGTTGTGAAACATGAACAAAAGGGACGGGGGACGGGACGAGGGGACATAGAGGAGGGAGGGGGGAAAGAACGGGGAAAAAAAAAAAAAGAAAAAAATACATCCACATGATCCAGATGCAACAACCCAGACACAATGAGAAGAGGACCCACAATGCACACACCCCGAAGAGATATCCTCAAGCCCCTACTTTGACTACACGCAAATTACCCCTACGGTACTTCCCCCCACCCGATACCAGCGACACCGAAAAGGCACAACAAACAGGCATAGTGCTGATAACACTACAGGCACACATCAATGGCATTAGTGATGACTATATAACACCTCTACTACAGTGGACGGACGCTACAACCCCAAAACGGAAATACACTTCTACACAACTAACAGATTTTACCGACGATACACAACCCTTCTCAAGTATCAACTCCACAACTAACACCGCATATACCACACAGGCACCATAGCCTAAACAGATAAGGGCCCAGACACGCTACCCACCCCTTTCGGTGCGCACGCTTAATACTACGGAGGCCGACTGGTACACCGCCGGGACAGAACCTGGGGTACCCTCCGACCGACACCGTAGGCACACGAACTCCCTCTCCGCGGAGAGGTTCACCCCCTCACATTACCACGACACACACACCACATCTATCCTACTCTCCAACATCCTAACAAGAAACACACACCCCCATCACACGAACCAGGCACGGAGCCTAACATAACCGAAAGGCACTGAGCCTGAGCAGACAACTCCCCTAGACCACACAGGAACAAATACCAACATCCCACGAACTCCAACCACCTCACACGTGACCGCAGTCCAGCAACCCACCCGAACGTCACATCCTCCCCCCCCCGGCGCTCCTGACCCGGCCGTCGCGTCCGCCTTGAGCTAACCACCAGACGGCGCAAGGGCACCGAACCACACCAAAACCCAGGAACCAAGCCACGGGTTCGGGCTTCCTCGGTCGACTCCCGCGTACACAAGAAGGCGCGACTCGGACGAGGGACCCCGACACCCGACAAGACACCACCGTTGCGCAGAGATACGGACAGGATGGCATACAGACCAGACCCGATGAAAATCATCACACAAAACTGCAGGAGACTGAATCTCCCAGAACGCAGAACTAATCTCTTGAGGGAACTTCAGAGAGAGAGGGTTGCAGTCGCTCTTCTCCAAGAAACTCACTTTCGAGAAGGAGCGGCCCCGACACTCAAAAACAAACACTACCCCACTAACTACTACAGCAACCACCCTACAGCGAAAAAGGCAGGGGTCGCGATCCTTAGAGCAGCTCGTTTACAATTCCAGGAACAAGATCACCTTATAGACCACAATGGCAGATACGCCTTCGTAAAGGGGAATATCGCAGGGCGATGTTACACGTTTGCGACAATATACGTCCCCAATAACAATCAATCTAGATTCCTTAAGAACACACTGAAGGCACTAACAGACTTCACGGAAGGAACCCTGGTCGCGGGAGGGGACTTCAATGTCACACTAGATCCTAAAGTAGACTCCTCAACGGGACACAGCAGCATCCCACAGAGAGAAATAAGAACCATAAACCATACTCTGAAAACACTACACCTGGTAGACTGTTGGCGAACGCTAAACCCACTAGACAGAGAATACACTCACTATTCCATAATACACAAAAGATACTCCAGGATAGACTTCCTACTATTGCAACAAGAAGCTCTAATAAGACTTAGGAGAGCATCCATACACACTGCAACGTGGTCGGACCACGGACAAGTGTCGATAGACCTCGAATCTCCACTCATAAGACCGACGAAAACGACGTGGAGACTCAACGACTCCCTCTTAACTGACCTCCCACTAAGGGCCCAAGTCACCGACACTCTACAGACATATTTTACCGAGAATGAGACGGGAGACGTATCAGATATGACAATATGGGAGGCACACAAAAGTGTACTCCGGGGCAAGCTCATCCAAATCGCGTCACAACGGAAAAAAGAAACGGGCGCACTTATGTCAACCATCCTTGACCGGATCCGCTCCCTGGAAACACAACACAAACGCCAACAGGTGGAAGATACCTACAGAGAACTATTAGAGGAAAGAAGGAAACTACACGCACTACTACTCAAGAGACACCTGAGACAACTCCGCAGATCTAAGGGTTTCTTCTACCTCCACGCAAACAAAGGAGGCAAACTCCTCGCACAAATGCTCAGGGGACAACAACACCCCTCACAAGTCCACAAATTAAAAACAAGCGACGGCACTACTACCCAAAACCCGGAGAAAATCGCCAAGGAATTTCTCACCTACTACTCCTCACTTTACAGTACACACTCACAAAGCGACGAAGAAGGCAGGCGACTCAAACAAGGTCGCATGGAATGCTTCCTGAGAGAACATCTACACACGACGGAGACAGTCGAAGATGCAGAAACCATCGACCGCCCGATCACCGAAGACGACGTTAAGACAGCTATCAAAACGACGAAGACAGGACGCGCACCCGGACCCGACGGACTTACACTGGACTACTACAAACGCTTCCAAGATATACTAGCCCCCAAACTTACAAAGGCGCTCAATGCCATCACTGAGGGACATACATTCCACGCCGAATCACTATCGGCTACAATTACAGTAATCCCAAAACCAGGGAAGGACCCGGAAACCTGCAGCAGCTACAGACCCATCTCCCTCTTAAACGTGGACACAAAACTCTTTACCAAAATATTAGCCACCCGACTTAACAACCTAATGCCAACACTCGTACACCCTGATCAAACGGGATTCATACCGTAACGGGAGGCTCGAGATAGCACTCTGAGAGTTCTCGCTATACAACACTTGGCAAGACAACATGGAACACCACTTCTGCTACTCTCCACGGACGCCGAAAAGGCGTTTGACCGAGTTGACTGGACATTCCTGGAAACGACGATACGTCTACTGGGGTTTAACGACAACATACAGAAATGGATCAGAGCGATATACAGCACCCCGACGGCAGCGGTGCGTGTTAACGGAGCCCTGACGGAGTCCTTCCCGATTCGCAATGGCACGAGGCAGGGGTGCCCCCTGTCCCCGTTATTGTTCGCACTAACACTGGAACCCCTACTGGATGCAATCCGACGAAATATTAACATCACGGGCTACACCTGTACAACCGCCACACATAAAGTAGCCGCATACGCGGATGACATGTTGTTCTTCATTACACGTCCAAGACTCACCCTACCATGCCTAATGGAAGAATTCGAAAAATATGGACACCTCTCGGGCCTCAAACTTAACTTGAGTAAATGCGAACTGCTCAACATCACGGACCCGCTGGGGGAACACAGGGATATAGCCTCGACCTTCCCGTTCCGTTGGTGCCATACCCAAATGAAATACCTGGGGATATGGGTGATGGCTGACCCCAACGCCATCTACCAGAAAAACTTCCTCCCACACCTCACACGCATTCAACAAGACCTCCGAACCTGGAATTACCCACACATCTCATGGTTCGGCTGCATAGCGGTCATCAAAATGAATATCCTACCCAGACTACTATATTTATTCCATACAATCCCAGTGGCACTACCGACGACCTTTTTCGCGACAATAAAAACCGCATTCCTGACCTATGTCTGGAGAGGATGCAGACCTAGATTACGATATGAACTATTATGCAAGACCAGGAATCAGGGCGGACTGGCACTCCCAGACCTACGCAAATACCACCAAGCGACAGCCCTACAGAGGATACTGGAATGGCATACTAATCCGAGATGCAAACAATGGGTGGCCTTAGACAGAGAATCATGCAGCCCATCTATTTTTGCATCCCTATGGAATCAGAAAACGCCACGACGTCACGACCCCAGCACAACTTCGCCAGCGAGTCACACCCTCCACATATGGTCAACAATGAGGAACGCAACGATCATCTCCCCAACACCCAGCCCGATGACCACGCTAACACATAACCAAGCAGTGGGAGGAGGACTACCGATCAAGGCTTGGGACTTTCTGGAGGGAAGAGACTTCATACCACTCCACAAAACACTAACCGCCACTGTACTGACCCCCCTGGAACGCCTAATGGAAGGCCCGCCAGCTCCCATGCACAAATTCAGATACTCCCAGCTGACGCATTTCTACCACACCCTACCGAACAAACAAGAGGTACACAGAACCCTCACGTGGTTTGAGGACATCTGCGACAAACAAACACCGACTCAGAAACCAACGTCGACGCTCTACCAATACCTAATCACAGGCGAGCAGCAAGCAACTCGACGATATAAGGAAAAATGGGAAAACATCACCGACACAGTTTTCACTGACGCACAATGGGACAAAATTCTTATCCTCCATCACAAATCCACGATTAGCTCAAAATACCAAGAAATGAACTATAAGCTTTTGACATTCTGGTACAGAACCCCAGACCTGCTCCACAGAATATTCCCCAACACCTCGGCGACCTGTTGGAGATGTGAAACAGATATTGGAACACTAAAACATATATGGTGGGACTGCCCCAACATTAAACCGTTTTGGAACCAGATTACGTCCCGCATCAAAGAGGTACTAGGGCACACGACGCAATTGTCAATAGACAACACTCTCCTGCATCACACTAAGGACCCGATTTCAAAATACAAACGATCCATCCTACGACACCTTCTCGACGCGGCCAAGGCTCTAATCCCTGCCTTATGGAAAACGACAAACGCCCCCACAATGGAACAATGGCTAAACAGGGTAGAAGAGATCAGATTCGCAGAAGAAATGCATGCGACCCTACGAGACACCCTCACGAAACACGTTGACAAGTGGCAACCTTGGATATTATACGTGGCAAGGCGAGATGGGGGGGATGCGGCGGCTGGAGAAGGGAGTTAAGGGGGCCTCCACCCATCCCTCCCCCTAATAAGCCACACACACTACACGCAATACAACTACAATGCTCACAGGATCAACACACCGCCAACACACAACCACCCCATGAACACAACCAATGAGGGCACAGGACGTAGCAGCATACGATACTGGCAATATCCACCTACCAACCCCCCCAAAAAAAAACAAAAAAAAAACAACATCATACAGGCCACTCATTAAACCCAAGCCGACAACTCCGACTCACGCACCACTACCCAAGTTAGAGCTGAACAACAGGAGACCCCCGAGCGAACCTTACACACTAACACTCCAGAAACCGAAAATCCTGATCCCAGAATCACGATAACACAAGGAACAAGGATAGCCCACTCTCCCGTGGGATCCACATCACACACACACAACCAACGGACTACCCAGCACATGACTAGGACACGACACATTGAAGATGGTCAAATATTTCTCTCCCAAAGGAAGGAAAAAGAAATGTGTGTTTTTCATATCAGGAATTGCACCTAAAACATTAATAATACTGTCACTGAATCTAAAGGAGCTTAACAGCAGTCATAAGCATAGACTAGCTTTTCACGCTGTTCAGTTCAAAAATGCAGCTGTGATGTATCTTTAGAAAATGTAATTGTGCTGCCCTTTAGGAGAGAGCAAGAGACAGGTATGTAAGGTAGAGGTTACTCTGGGAGGCCATAAGCTTTCCTAAAGAGATGGGTTTTAAGGCACTTCTTAAAAGATGCAAGACTAGGGGAGAGTCTGATGGCAGTAGGCAAGCTATTCCATAGGAAGGGAGCCACCTGCAAGAAGTCCTGCAAGCGTGAGTTGGCCGTACGGGGGGGAACAACGGACAGGAGGTGGTCATGGGCAGAGTGGAGAGACCGAGAAGGGACATACCTATGGATCTGTGAGGAGATATAAGAGGGGCTAGAATTGTTCAGTGATTTATAGATGTCAATTAGTACCTTGAATTGACTCCTAAAGGATACAGGAAGCCAATGTAAGGACTGACAAAGGGGTGAGGTGTGAGAGAACTGACTAGAGAGGAAAATCAGTCTGGTGGCAGTGTTTATTATGGACTGTAGCGGTGCAGTGCGGTTTTTGGGAAGACCAATCAGGAGAGGGTTACAATAAGCTCCTTGGTAGCATCTTGCCTAGGAATGGGGCAGATGCAGGCTATGTTTTAAGATGGAATCTACAGGATTTGGCAACATACTGGATGTGAGGCTCAAAGGTGAGGCCAGAATCAAGTATGACGCTAAGACAGTGCGCTTGCAAAGATGGACTTATGTGGATACCACTAACTTGAAGGGAGAGTGAAAAAGGAGTGTCAGTATTAGGAGGAGGAAAGACAAGAAGCTCTGTTTTTGAGAGATTTTCAAAAAGCGGGAGGACATCCAGTCAGAGATGGAAGAAAGGCAAGCAGTGACACGTTGCAGGATGGCAGGAGAGAGGTCCGGAGAGGAGAGATATATCTGGGTGTCATCAGCATACAGGTGGTAGTGGAATCCAAAAGAGGTAATAAGTTTGCCAAGAGAGGCAGTATAAAGAGAAAATAGAAGGAACCAAGGACAGAGCCTTGGGGGACTCCAACCAAGACAGGACGAGGGGAGGAGGTGTCATTAGAAAAGGAGACACTGAATGAGCGTTGGGAGAGATAAGAGGAAAACCACGAGAGGACAGAGTCGATTGAAGAGTTAGAAGAAGAGCATGATCAATAGTGTCAAAGGCAGCAGAGAGGTGAAGAAGAATTAGTATGGAGTAGTGGCCTTTGGATTTAGCTGCGATTACGTCGTTAGTAACTTTGATAAGCGCAGTCTCAGTAGAGTGGAGAGGGCGGAAGCCAGATTGAAGAGGGTCAAGGAGAGAGTTGGAATTGAGGAAATGAGACACACGGGTAAAGACGAGTCTTTCCAGAAGCTTTGAGGAAAAAGGGAGCAGGGATATAAGACGATACTTACAGGGGAAGGAAGGGTCAAGAGATGTTTTATTCAGTATATGTACTACAGTGGCATGTTTAAGATCAGCAGGGACAACGCCAGAAGAGAGAGAGCAGTTGAAGATGTACGTTAAGGAAGGCACAAGACAAGTGGAGAGAGATCTGATAAGGTGAGATGGGACAGGATCGAGCGAGCAAGTGGTGGGGCGATAGGAAAGGAGAAGCGCAGCCACCTCTTGGTCAGTAGCTGGGGAGTACGTCTGAAGGGTAGGAAAGACATGATCTACGTGTGGTTGAGAAAGAGAATGGCAAGGAGGGGAGAATAACTGTGAAGGTATAGGCATTGTTTTACAAAGATCTATTGGGCTTCAAGGATTTGCATAACCGGAGCCCTCGCCAGGTGAACATGGATTTTTTTTTTGCGCTCGTTTTTTTTTTTATTGCGTCGGTTATTATGGATTTTTATTTGCCCTTTTTTGGGGCTGAAAAAAGATTTTAGAAGAAAGAAAACATCGAATGATAAGTTTTATTTTTTTTACAGGTACTTAGTTAGAGGTCCCCCCCTCATTATTTTTAGGGTAAGTGGGGTAGGTAGGGGGTTAATTCTTATGGGGGGAGGGGGTGACTAGGGGTTTGGGGACCCCTAGTCACCTGAGGGGGTAATATTTTTTTTAGGGCCCCCACCTGCCGCTCAGGGGTGGGGGCCGGGGGGAAGAACATTAGGTCCCCCCCTTATTAGTATTTAGGGCCCCCACCCACCGCTCAGGGGTGGGGGGCAAGGGGGAGGACATTAGGTACCCCTTATTCCAATTTAGGGCCCCCACCTGCTGCTCAGGGGTGGGGGCCTGGGGGGAGGACATTAGGTCCCCCCTTATTCCAATTTAGGGCCCCCACCCGCTACTCAGGGGTGGGGGCCAGGGGGAGGACATTAGGTCCCCCCCCTTATTAGTATTTAGGGCCCCCACCCACTGCTCAGGGGTGGGGGCCCAGAGGTAAGACATTAGGTCCCCCCCCTTATTACAATTTAGGGCCCCCACCCACTGCTCAGGGGTGGGGGCCAGGGGAGAGGACATTAGGGTTTTTTTTTTTTTTACAGTGAGCAGCCGCAGGCCACAGGCTGTTCACTGTTTAATAGACATGCCCCTACTCGCTGTAAAGTAATCTTTACTTAGTATTAGTAAATTTGGCTGAAAGACCAATTTAGGTCTTTCAGCCTTTTTAGTAGATAGCTCCCTAATACCGTGGGAATAATCTACTTATTCATTCCTGTCATTCCATTGACTGGCTAAGTAACTTACATTTTATATGAATGTGTGTTACTTGATTGTTGTAAGTGTTGCAAATGTTTACAGCTGAATCCTGGCTATGTTTGTATACTTTTTATTTAAAATTGTATACAATGTAACATTCTTCTTCTTTCACTGCGTAAGTATATTAGTACTTAGGCAATACAGTGCTTCGGAACTTCAGTAATTTCGGAACTTCAGGACCTCGGCAATTCGGACATTCGGAAGTACCCGAATGTCTGAATTGCGCGAAATTCGTTCTTGATGGTTTTTTTGGTACTAAGTACCATCTATGCATTGTTTTCACATGTGTTGACAGAATGCCCAAAAAATTTACTACTCTTTTTATTTTACTCAAAGACAAACGCCTTTCTTTATGAGGTATAGTAAGCCTCAGTTCTTTTTACCATTTTTTTAATGCTGGAGGATGGACCGTTGTAAATCTGGTCATCAATAGTGCTTTAGCGCGCGAATAGGCCCTCTTGAGTGTTTTACCGCAGAATATTATATTAATGAGCCCTTTCTCTTCCTCGTGTTTTAAGAATATGATCTTTAAAAAGACCTTTAATTCTCAAATAAGTGAATATTTCTCAATTTGGTAGATCCAAATTTTGTATTAGATCCGTAAAGGGTCAAATGTGGTAATTTTCACATATATCTTAATTTCACTGTCCCCGATTTATTCCAGTTGAATAAATTTAAGTTTGGGATATATCTCTCTAGGAGGTCAATGTTGATCCCATCGTAGATTTTACCTGAAATTTTCTAGCCCTTTTATATCAATAACAACACTCCTGTCCTAATGTGTTTTATACCCCACCTCCTATAGACTGTAAGCTTGTTTGATTGGGTAACCAAAATAATAGATCAGGGTGGTGCAATAGACATTGCTTATCTAGATTTCAGTAAGGCTTTTGACACTGTTGCACATAGAAGGCTTATCAATAAATTGCAATCTTTAAAGAGACACTATAGTCACCTGAACAACTTTAGCTTAATGAAGCAGTTTTGGTGTATAGAACATGCTCCTGCAGCCTCACTGCTCAATCCTCTGCCATTTAGGAGTTACATCCCTTTGTTTATGAACCCTAATCACACCTCCCTGCATGTGACTTGCACAGCCTTCCATAAACACTTCCTGTAAAGAGAGCCCTATTTAGGCTTTCTTTATTGCAAGTTCTGTTTAATTAAGATTTTCTTATACCCTGCTATGTTAATCGCTTGCTAGACCCTGCAAGAGAATCCTGTATGTGATTAGAGTTCAATTTAGAGATTGAGATACAATTATTTAAGGTAAATTACATCTGTTTGAAAGTGAAACCAGTTTTTTTTTTTTTTTCACGCAGGCTCTGGCAATCATTTCCAGGGGAGGTGTGGCTAGGGCTGCATAAACAGAAACAAAGTGATTTAACTCCTAAATGACAGTGAATTGAACAGTGAAATTGCAGGGGAATGATCTATACACTAAAACTGCTTTATTTAGCTAAAGTAATTTAGGTGACTATAGTGTTCCTTTAAGTTTGGATTCCAGTATTGTTGAATGGGTAAGGCAGTGGCTGAGTGACAGGCAACAGAGGGTTGTAGTTAATGGAGTATATTCAAAGCTTGGGCTTGTCACCAGTGGGGTACCTCAGGGATCTGTACTTGGACCCCTTCTCTTTAATGTTTTTATTAGTGATATTACAGAAGGTCTTGGTGGTAAGGTATGTCTTTTTGCTGATAATACTAAGATTTGTAATAGGGTTGATGTTCCAAGAGGGATAAGCCAAATGGCAAATGATTTAGGTAAACTATAAAAATGGTCAGAGTTGTGGCAACTGACATTTAATGTGGATAAGTGCAAGATAAAGCATCTTGGACATAAAAACCCAAGGGCAGAGTACAGAATATTTGATAGAGTCCTAACCTCAACATCTGAGGAAAGGGATTCAGGGGTAATTATTTCAGATGACTTAAAGGTAGGCTGACAATGTAATAGAGCAGCAGGAAATGCTAGCAGAATGCTTGGTTGTATAGGGAGAGGTATTAGCTGTAGAAAGAGGGAAGTGCTCATGCCATTGTACAGAACACTGGTGAGACCTCACTTGGAGTATTGTAAGCAGTACTGGAGACCGTATCTTCAGAAGGATATTGATACCTTAGAGATGGTTCCGGGAAGGGCTACTAAACTGGTTCATGGATTGCAGGATAAAACTTACCAGGGAAGGTGTAAGGATCTTAACATGTACAGCTTAGAGGAAAGACGAGACAAGGGGGATATGACAGAAACATTTAAATACATAAAGGGAATGAACACAGTAAAGGAGGAGACCATATTTAAAAGAAGAAAAGGAACCACAACAAGAGGACATAGTCTTAAATTAGAGGGGCAAAGGTTTAAAAATAATATCAGGAAGTATTACTTTACTGAGAGGGTAGTGGATGCATGGAATAGCCTTCCAGCTGAAGTGGTAGAGGTTAACACAGTAAAAGGAGTTTAAGCATGCGTGGGATAGGCATAAGGCTATCCTAACTATAAGATAAGGCTAGGGACTAATGAAAGTATTTAGAAAATTGGGCAGACTAGATGGGCCGGATGGTTCTTATCTGCCGTCACATTCATGTTTCTATGTCCTCTTCAACCTATCATTCCTGTAAGTTTTCTTGTAATTGTCCTATTTATAGTTAACTCCCCTCTTACAATATTGTAAAGCGCTACAGAATCTGTTGGCGCTATATAAATAGCAATAATAATAATATTTATCAAATAATTACATATCTTATAAAAAAAAACTATAAGCCCTTAAAATTGTTCGAAGCAAAGACAATTCTTATTAAAAATAACGCTTTATAGTTTTATGGAGAATACCTACAGGCAGTCCCTAGAGTATGAAGGAGTGAATGAATGTTTGTCTAAAACTGATATAAACTTACAGAATTTAATTAGATACATGACTGTTTTTGTGTTTTTCTATATTTGTTTTTCTCTCTTTTTCCTTTATATGGGTACTGTTTTATTATTTGATGTTTTGTATTATATATCTATATTTTTTTTTTATGAAAAATTTATAAATAACAAAAGAAATAAAAAACAATAGAAGGAAAAAGTAAGAGAAAATACGCAATAATAAATAACACTGATATTTAAAAAAAAAAAAAAAAAAGAATTTAAGCAAAATGCTTATTTTTATAGTTATGCTTTAAAGGAGTAAATCAGTACTTATTATTTTTGTGAACAGGACTTGTTTAAGGTCACAATTAAATTAAAGAAAGAAAAAACAAGGTTTTTCTAGCACGTGTGAACTAAGGTGCTTAATAGTTACAATATAATGTCTAGTTAACTTTCAGCAGGTATAGCACTCTTAGGGTCCTCCTATTAACCCAGAAAAAACAGATATGTATACAAACACAACTAGAGCCAGGCAGACACTAACTTAAACTCCCTTTCTAAAGCCCCTAGATATTGCAATCCAGGGACAAACTCAAAAATCATGAATTTCTATTATACAAAAATTTAAAAGTCAGCCAGACCGGTGTTTTGGTCTGTAATTCCTACAGAATTTGCTGTTACTCATGTGGAGCGTTCTTTTTTTCTTTTTTGCTGCTGGTTGACTCTCACACATACAGAGCACATACAGAGTCCTGTGAGTCATGCGTTCTGATATCTGCATATCTCACAGAGAACTGTTATTTTGTAGGTTTGTTTTGAGACCTGTAGATCTTACCTTGTATTTAACTTTCCTGCTCGTTATCCCCTCAAAAATAAAAAATTACCAACAAAACAAAACAATATTAATTTGTATTAACTGAAAATAAATGTGATCTAAAACTTTGTGAGAAATCTTTTCAGGAGTTCATATCAAGGTTAATTTGCCTGCTGATCCAGTGCTGCCCATGAGTGACCAGCAGGCACCCAAGGAGTAAACACTCACGGAGTAGATTATCTCAAATGTTCCTCCTGTTACCAGGGCAACTGGCAAAACCCAGATTAGCCAGAAAATGTCATACTGAAATCGTCACCCCAGCCTGTGAGACATGGATAATAGCCTAGAAGCATACAAAGAATTACAGTCACAGCTTGTGAAACACTTATCACTAAGGATCTTTGCTACTTCTCAAATGAACTACACCTTTAAACAAAGCAGACCTGGACTCTATTAGTATAATAGACTTAAAGACAATTTCTTTAGCATCCTGTTGGACAAGGAAAATCAGTTGTTATTTGCTTTTGAATGAGAAGATGCAGAACAGACACAGAAGCGTCAGCTTACCTGGCCTAAGCTGCTTCAAGGAGATACAGCGTATCCATCTACTTTTGGTTGACAGTTGAGCAAGGACTAAGTATTATGTACTCACACCACTGCGCTCATCCAGTTATGGGTATATGGATGATTTATTGACAAAACATTTTGAATAATGTAACAGATGCACTGTTGGGAATAATACACCTTGCCTATATTTACCCAGGGTCTAAGATACAGATGACCAGCTGGCCAGTCTGTTTGGAATGGTTAACATGTTAACTATTTGCAATAATATATTTCATCTATATCCAATGCTTAGAGAATATACCCCTTAGACAATAAAGAGCTGTATAATATCATGTAACAAGTAATAGGTGTTAAGAGCTGTAGATCATGTAACAAGTAATAGGTGTTATATCCTGTATGTTTCTGTCTGTCGGCCTTATTTCCTGTTTTTCTCCCTTTGATCATAACTTCATAGTAATGTGTAATTTAGAACGGAGTAGTAAATATCTTTAATTTGTAGTGTGCATGTATATTAGTTTGACGTGTGTACTTATAGTGAAACTTAGCTTTGAGCAAGGCCCGAACATGAAGATAAACCTGCAAGCTCGCTATAGGTTAGGATGTTAAGATAAGATAGTTGATTAGGATTTGATAATGCTTGTAAGACCACCCCTGTTTCCTCTTGAACATAAACTGTTACACAGCTCGTTAAACACTGAGAAGTCACTTTGAACCTTGTCTTGTATCGTTCATTGGGGCTACTCGCCAGTTGGTTTGGGGACAAGGAGAAATACAGAAATACAAATTGATACAAAAGGCCATGGCAAGGGAAAATTCTTCACTATCATGCACCCGTGTGGATAAGGATGATAACGATGTTAAAAGGACACTATAGTCATCAGAACCACTACAGCTTATTGGATTTGTTCTGGTGAGTAGAATCATTACCTTCAGGCTTTTTGCTGTAAACAGTCTTTTCAGAGAAAATGCAGCGTTTACATGACAGCCTAGTGATAACTTCACTGGCCACTCCTCAGATAACTGTTAGGGATCTTTCCTGGGTCAGGGCTGCCTAAAATGCATCCAAACATTCAGTGTCTCCTTAACTTTCCTCGTTCATTGATTCAATTCATCTCTATGAGATGCTGATTGACTAGGGCTGTTTTTGAATCATGCTGGCTCTGCCCCTGATCTGCCTCTTTGTCAGTCTCAGCCAATCCTATGGGGAAGCACTGTGATTGGATCAGGCTGCCACTTCTGCTGATGTCAGCAGGCAGTGGGCAGGTCTAAAGGAAACAGAGCCAGAGCTAGCAGCTCCATACTTTAATACAAGTAAGCTTTTACATTTTTTAGGAAGGCATGGGGGGGGGGGGCAGGGTGGCTAGATGGTGGTTTTAACCCTATAGGGTCAGGAATACATGTTTGTGTTCCTGACCCTATAGTGCTCCTTTAAGGGAAAAAAAAGGTTAGCATTGCCCAGCAGCAAGTGGAATTTTTTTAATATATTTTATCTCAAGGACTTTGGAAATTATCTCCAGAAAAGATGGACACTATCTCTAAAATTCTGCTGCCAAATAAGAAACTGTGAGCCTTTGTGAAAAATGCTAGATTCTAGAATATGGCATTCTCACAAAGACCTAATGAATATCTGACACTATACAGTGGGAGAAGAAAGGCCAGAGAGACTTTTAAGAGTTAAATGCTGCCTTATAGAAAGCACCTGTTGCGACAGATTACAACAAGGCTTTTAGACTGTGTGCATAAAAAAAACCAAGGGACTCAGGTTTGTGGAGACACTGACAGACCAGCAGCCTACCTCTCCAAACAGCTAGAAGTAGTGGCTAGAAGGTGGCCAGCATGTGTTAGAGCATTGCCAAATTTAGTCAATAATATGTGAGATGCAACCCTGGACAGTCTCTATTAGTACTTGCTTAAAGGGACACTATAGTCATCCAGACCACTTCAGCTCAATTAAGTGGTCTGGGTGCCAGGTTTTAACACTTCAGATGTAAACATAGCAGTTTCAGCGAAACTGCTATGTTTACATTGCAGGGAATCCAACCTCTAGTGGCCGTCTTCCTGACAGCTGCTAGAGGTGCTTCTGCAACGCTGGATGCAAAATTTGCATCCAGCGTGCAGAACGTCCATAGGAAAGCATTGTAACGGATCGCCTGGCACCCCGACTGGGTACCTCCGTTGAAAGATGCTCCTAGCGCTTCCTGAGGACTCCAAGCACTGCAGCAGACACCACAACCACCGAACCGGAGAAGCATATGAATCCTCTCAAGCATATGAATGCTGTAGACAGTTGAATAGGAACCATACAAATAGGTTTACTCTCCTAGCAGTCAAACTGGAACAGCATACAATAAATCCTTTCCCCAATAATGAGACGACACTTCACTTTGAGGGTTAAAACAGGAACTCCCTGTACTGTCACATACAGTCTCTTTTATTCCCAAATCACAAACATAGTACAGCCCACAGGGTGTTACAAAACAACCAATCACATATCAGTTACATCCCACATATTCCCTCCCCTTATCCTGAGAGGAAACTCAATTACACATACAGTTAAAACATACTTTCTACCCAACTTTCATAACTCTAAAACCATACATCACATTCACATAAAAATTACATATCCACAATCAATCCATTCAGGGGGACAACATATTAAAAAATGGCATGAATCAGACCAGGGGTTCAAAAGTTAGTAAAGTATCTTTTAAAACCCCCTGCCAGCATTGCTATCTGGTTCAAGCAGGTTTTACAGGGCCTCTATCCTGGGGACAATGGAGAAAGTAATCCAATTATCCAGGGATAGAGGCAGACTCCATTGAGCACATGGTTGCAAAAAGACATAAAACACTTTAAAATACATAAAGTCACCTTTTACACATAACACACAGACATTTCACATATCCCCAGATAGCTGGGATCTGAGCACACACTATTAGATGAATGGCACTCAGATCACACAAATAAGCCTTTCTGCAGGGGAAATAAATGGTTTAACCTGCAGGGCCATAGTCCAAAAGGAGCAGGCGAGCAACCAGGCTTCTCCAGTTCACAGTGGCGAGGTTGGTTTCGCCACACTTTTCCCCTTTACCAACTAGACTAACAGGGTATCTGACCTCCTGCCGGTCAGTGCCCTGGTTAGTCCAGCAACCCACCCACAAAACAGAAACAGCAGTACAGCCCACCCACAATAACTGGTTACTACACCTGGGTAGAGGAGAACTTTGTCCATGTCCAGGTGCCTCACCACGACTGTGTGGGCAACTGTTAGGCTGCCTTGGTGGGTTGTTGAGTGGGCAGAGACCAGCGGTACTCTGCCCTGATGCCAGTGCTACCACGGAAGTAGCCTGGTGGGAGCCTGGTTGTGGGAGGGAGAGACCGACTGTCTCCCCTCTGGATACACCGCTCTGTGGCTGGGGAACAGGACCGACTGTCCCTACTCCTTGTGCTGTAAGTGCAGAGACTACAGTCCCATCTGCACTGTTGGGGGGTGTAACATCTCCCCTTGCTGGGTTAGGCTGCCGCTGGAGAGAGGGTGTAACAAGTTCCTCTCTCTGAACTGTAAACTGCCGCTGGGGAGAAGGGGTATCAGGCTCCTCTCCCTGACACTCTCTCTGCTGGTGGAGAGGGGGACCAGTGTCTCCCCTTTCATTATTTTGTCCTGTGGTTGGGGTGCGAGACTGACGGTCTCTGCTCCCTGCAGGACACTCTGCCGCTGGGGAGGAAGGACGGCACCTTCAGCTCCCTGCGGTACACACTGCCGCTGGGGAGGAAGGACTGCACCTTCAGCTCCCTGGGGTACACACTGCCGCTGGGGAGGAAGGACTGCACCTTCAGCTCCCTGGGATACACACTGCTGCTGGGGAGGAAGGACGGCACCTTCAGCTCCCTGGGGTACACACTGCTGCTGGGGAGGAAGGACGGCACCTTCAGCTCCCTGTGGTACACACTGCCGCTGGGGAGGAAGGACGGCACCTTCAGCTCCCTGGGTTACACACTGCCGCTGGGGAGGAAGTACTGTACCTTCAGCTCCCTGGGACACACACTGCCGCTGGGGAGGAAGGACTGCACCTTCAGCTCCCTGGGATACACACTGCCGCTGGGGAGGAAGGACGGCACCTTCAGCTCCCTGGGACACACACTGCCGCTGGGGAGGAAGGACGACACCTTTGGCTCCCTGGGGTACACACTGCCGCAGGGGAGGAAGGACGACACCTTTGGCTCCCTGGGACTCACGCTGCCGCTGGGGAGGAAGGACAACACCTTCTGCTCCCTGGGGTACACACTGCCGCTGGGGAGGAAGGACAACACCTTCTGCTCTCTGGGGTACACACTGCCGCTGGGGAGGAAGGACGACACCTTTGGCTCCCTGGGACTCCTTTTTGGCCAAATCTACTAGAGATTGCAGGTATTCTCCTACTAGTTTCCTGGCAAGCTGCACGGCTCTCTCTGGGGGGTTGGGTCCAAAGGTAGACAGCACCTCATTAACCTCTCTGTCAAACTCCTCCTGAGTGTAGTCATACGCCATGCTTGCTCTGCTGAAGTTAGTTCTTTTGTAGATAGGGTTGCTGTACGGGTACTAGCGTTGCCCTCAATTTGTAAATCCACGAACTGTGTCTCCGAGCTGCTTTACCTCGCACTAGGACGCCATCCCACCGCTGCCACCAATGTAACGGATCACCTGGCACCTCGACTGGGTACCTCCGTTGAAGGATGCTCCTAGCGCTTCCTGAGGACTCCAAGCACTGCAGCAGACACCACAACCACCGAACCGGAGAAGCATATGAATCCTCTCAAGCATATGAATGCTGTAGACAGCTGAATAGGAACCATACGAATAGGTTTACTCTCCTAGCAGTCAAACTGGAACAGCATACAATAAATCCTTCCCCCAATAATGAGACGACACTTCACTTTGAGGGTTAAACAGGAACTCCTGTGCTGGCACACCCAGCCTGGTTTTTATTACAGTCTTTCACATACAGGACCGCCCACAGGGAGGTATAAAACAACCAATCACATATCAGTTACATCCCACATATTCCCTCCCCTTATCCTGAGAGGAAACTCAATTATACACACAGTTAAAACATACTTTCTACCCAACTTTCATAACTCCAAAACCATACATCACATTCACATAAAATTACATATTCACAATCAATCCATTCAGGGGAACAACATATTCAAAATGGCACAAATCAGACAAGGGGTTCAAAAGTTAGTAAAAAGTCCTTTGTGACTAAATGAAGCATGGCTTTCTGGCCCAAACCAGTTTCAGAGTCTTCTATCCTGAGATAAGTAATTCAATTATCTCCCAGGATAGACACAAGACTCCATTAAGCACATGGTTGCAAAAAGACACAAAACACTTTAAAATACATAAAGTCACATTTACACATAACACACAGACATTTCACATATCCTCAGATAGCTGGGATCTGAGTGCACATTATTAGATGAATGGCACTCAGATCACACAAATAAGCCTTTCTGCAGGGGAAATAAACGGTTTAACCTGCAGGGCCATAGTCCAAAGGGAGCAGGCGAGCAACCAGGCTTCTCCAGTTCACAGTGGCGAGGTTGGTTTCGCCACAAGCATTAAGAAATGCTTTCCTATGGACTGTTTGAATGCGCGCGGCTCTTGCCGCGCATTCCGCTCCACTTGGGAGTGGACGTCGGCAGGGGAGGAGAGGTCACTAGGGCCAAGGGAGCCCAGCGCTGGATTAAGGTAAGTGGCTGGAGGGGTTTCAACCCCTTCAGCGCCAAGGGAGGGGGGCCGACCTAAGGGTTATATAGTGTCATAAAAATAGTTTGTTTTCCTGATACTGTAGTGATACAGTATATCAATTGGTCAATGGAGAAGTAGACAGATTTTAGCCCCTCATAGACTAGGACCGTATGCAGTTGTGCTCCTGGGAAATCCTAATCTCACTTTGAATCCTGCAACAGCAGGACTGTAAAGAACTCATGGAAATTATGAATTATATGTGGCATAATCAAGTCATCTGGTGGATGGGAAAAGGGGATCAGGTACAAATGCTGTAGTGTCTTCATATAAAATTCTTGAAGCACAGCCCGTATCTCCCAACGATTAGAGTTAGTTGTGCCAACACAAGAATCACATCTTGGAGAAAGACAAAAGGATGAATCTTTACACAGACTCAATTCAAATATGTATTCAGAGTTTTGCATGCTTTTGGGGTAGTATAGAAAGAAATAGGATAGCTGCCTGAAACAGGAGCAAGATATTCAGAATGAACACCAAGTGAAATAATTTCTACATGTTGTGCTTCTACCCAAGGAAGTAGCTGTGATACACTGCACAGCATATCAAAGTTGGGACTCAGAATTAGCAGCTACAAAGTCTAAAACCTGGAAAAGTAAAATTATTCTCCACAGTGGACTGTTTCTGTAAAAGTGCTGCTCATGACTTGCAGTGATGCCAAGTTAAAAGGAAGGAAGAAGTTGATTCATCACACCCAAGTAAAAGCAGGCCTTATTTAACCCCTTAAGGACACATGACATGTCATGATTCCCTTTTATTCCAGAAGTTTGGTCCTTAAAGGGTTACGATGGTGAAATTGCAGATACTATATTTGAGAAAAACATTCGGGTAGGGACAAGGACTTAAGTTACTTTTCCAAAAGCAACAGCAAGTAGATGTTTTGATGGGCATTATAATCCCCGACCACCAGCCAGCGATGGAAAGTCGCAATTTCTTAGAAGAGAGCTTGTGAATTACCCGATCTCCAAATAAATTATTTTGGTTATTTTTTGCTTATTTCTCATCTGGCCTTGTTTTGATGTTGTCATATAGACATTTGTTGCCTATTATGCCAGCATTATGGTGGTCAGGAACAGAATAAGTTCTACTGCCCCATTATCTATCTTTTGATGTCCCGACAGCAATGTATGGGTCTGTTTGGCATAATTGTTTGATGTAGGCTGTGTAAAGGGAACTCCTCTGTTGGTTTTTCTCAAATCACACTTATACCTTATGGATGCGTTGGTCTTTATTGGCCGAACCTATTAACACTTATTGACCACTTATGATTTATAATAACAAATGTAACTCTTTCAATCCCTCCTTTTATTCTGAAAGATAAACCTAAGACTAACAATCTTGAATGGACCAATGAAACAAGGTGCTAGTTTTATAGAAGGAACTCTGAGATGGATATTATTAGTGGAGAGATATGCACTGTCCTCTACTTGATCAGTTAGGAGCAACAGGAGGCTTTTTGTCTTATACTTTTTTTTGCACTGAGCTGCAGTTCTCCAAAGACTTTGAATCTGCTCTGGTAAGCCTAATGCTAATCCAGAACTAGCAATCGCTGGTGTTACGAGGTAAAACCCCAGCACGCAGCGTTTAGGATAGCAAGGAACAAAAAATAATTGTATTACCGGCTTTAGTGTGGCCAGACTTAACGTTGCACAGAGAGAAAAGCGTAGTCAAAATACAAGCTGAAGTAAGGGAAACAGAGACAGCAAAAATGGGAGTGTTAATCAAAGAGTATTAGGACAAGTCAGAAGTTCTAAATATTTTTTTTCTTCAGTTTACAACAAAGAAGAAACTATGGCTGTAGATTTGCAAATCCCTGTTACAAAAGCCTTACTGGTGATTGGTTAACCCTGGCTTAAAGGCTACAGAAATTAAATAAAATGAAAACACAAAAATCCAGGGCCAGATGGTATAGAATCAAAATTACATAGGGAGCTTGTGTAGACATATCCATGCAACAGTTTCTACTATTTCAGGAATCATAAAAGCGGATTGAAGAAGAGCAGATGTGGTGTCTATAAAATGATTCATAAGCTGAACACAAAATTTACAGACTTATGAACTAGGCATATGTGATTTCAGTTAAATTCGGACACAGTATTTCATAAAGGGGATGACAGAGCCACTTTAAAGGGACACTGTAGGCAAGCAGACCACTTCAGATCATTGAAATGGTCAAGATGCAATGTCCCTTTACCCTAAAGTGGTAATTATTGCACTTTCTGAGAAACTGCAATAATTACCTCTCGGGGTAAACTGCCACTAGAGGGTGTGTTACACTGGATGTCCTCACACTCTGCATGAGGACCTCCGGTGTCAGATTTTTTTTTCATAGGAAAGCATTGATTAATGCTTTCCTATGGGGAAATCCATAGTTGAAAATTTTTCAAATTAGAGAAACGTGGCTTATAAGGGATCTTGAAGTGAGCACTGAAAGTCATGTGTCAGTGGGGTTTGTAAATGACAACACTAGGTAAGATAATACAACCTAAACATACAACTTCTCTACAAACATATGTGGATACATTGGGGGCTGGGCAGGCAAAAAGCACAAGATTTAAAAGAGATAAATGCATTGTCATGCATTTTGGAATAAGGAACTCAGAAGCAACATATACAATAAATGATTAAATTAAATGAAAGGGACTTAGGAACAATTATGGATAAACAAAGGCAACATAATGCAGTGTCAGTCTGCCATTGTTAAGGTGCCGTCAGGTATTAAAAAAACAAAAAACAAAAAAGTTTTAGGCTACATGATCAAAAAATAATTATAGTAAGACCCAACCCTGGCTAGTTTACTGCACGAAAGGGATTATATTAATAGATATTTCCATTAAGCTGATCTAGCCTAGCTTAATTGAAGACTGAACTCGTATCTCTGTTCAAATATGTTGTAAAGTTATATGGTGTGATGATTGATTAAAGTTGCAATATATAACATCTTATATGCTTTACATTGCTGGATTACAACATGTTAATCCATAGAAGTGGTCTTGAAAACTTTAATGGTCCTTTAAGTACCCCACCAGATCCACATTCCTTTGTCATTGTCTGCCCACCCTATTGTGTAAACCATTTAACATTTTCAAAAAAGCAGGGTATTACAGTATTTTTATCATATAGTTTTATTGTTTTTCTTATTAATAAAATAAAGATTTTTTTATTTTTTTTAGATCTGGCTAAAAACTCTATATCCTTGGTAGGGTATTGATACCAGCTACGCTTCTAAGATTGAGCAAACCATATTTGCTCATCCCCATGTACGTTTCTATTTGTTTTTATAGTTTCACACAATGGTGTGCACGACATTATTATTTTCTTGTACCGAATCTATATGATGAGGACCTGCATCAACCACATATCCTGGAGTGGGTATCATAACACTCCACATTACACCTTAGGAGCCATTGTAGGGCAACAAAAAATGTGAGTGTATATCTACTTAAAAATACCTCACTGCTAACATACTGCATATTATTATTTCTTTTCTGTTCTTTTATGTCATTGAGACATTCCACCATACCCCATAAGGATTAATCACTTGCAATGCTACACCATATCCAGAAGCGGGATCCTATTGCACAGGCGCATAAGTTGGACTTGCATCATAGCTCCAGACAAGTATAAGTGTACCTCTTAATTTTACACTCCAAATACTAAACATATGCTACACTATACCACAAAGAACATTCAAGGCGCTACATCCACCTCCCTTTTCTACCATAATTCTATTTAGTAGAGAAGAGACACACCAGATATGTATGTATCAGTACTACCCAAATACAGAATTTTCTCCCTTTTTCTCCATAAGTTATATCTCTGCTCACACTGTGGTAACCCAGGTATCAATTGGCAGCTGGGGCTATATTTAATGGCTTTAGAATACCAGATAAGCTGTATACAGCCCTTTAAATCACTGTGGTGATTCTCCGCTTGTACTCAAAAAGTAAAGTTGGAGACCTCCAGGGTGCATAACCATCTTCTGGCAGTGATTATGCCAGCTACTCCGCACCGATCACTATGTGAGTAGCAGGGACAATATTATTTAAATCCCAGACATAAGAGGCATTTAACAATCCGAACTCATTTATGGATTTTTTTTTTTGTTTAGCTACACTTGATGTATAAAAATTATAAGTATCCTTTTTTTTTTTTCTTCCATTTTCCACATTTTACTCATACTAAAGGTTTTGTAAATACACATATAGAATATTTAAAAGAAAGCACTTTATGCAAGTTATAAAACAATATATAATATGTATGTGTGCAATTAAATAAAAAAAACCTCCAAATCTAGGTTTTGCTTTGGTTCAGAAGTTGAACAATTGGATCAATAAATAGATCATTATAAGACATAGAAACATAGAATGTGACAGCAGATAAGAACCATCCGGCCCATCTAGTCTGCCCAATTTTCTAAATACTTTCATTAGTCCCTGGCCTTATCTTATAGTTAGGATAGCCTTATGCCTATCCCACACATGCTTAAACTCCTTTACTGTGTTAACCTCTACCACTTTAGCTGGAAGGCTATTCCGTGCATCCACTACCCTCTCAGTAAAGTAATACTTCCTGATATTATTTTTAAACCTTTGTCCCTCTAATTTAAATCCTCCTTTACTGTGTTGATTCCCTTTATGTATTTAAATGTTTCTATCCTATCCCCTCTGTCTCGCCTTTCCTCCAAGCTATACATGTTAAGATGCTTTATCCTTTCCTGGTAAGTTTTATCCTGCAATCCATGAACCAGTTTAGTAGCCCTTCTCTGAACTCTCTGTAAGGTATCAATATCCTTCTGAAGATACGGTCTCCAGTACTGCGTACAATACTCCAAGTGAGGTCTCACCAGTGTTCTGTACAATGGCATGAACACTTCCCTCTTTCTACTGCTAATACCTCTCCCTATACAACCAAGCATTCTGCTAGCATTTCCTGCTGCTCTATTACATTGTCTGCCTACCTATAAGTCATAAGAAATAATCACCCCTAAATCCCTTTCCTCAGATGTTGAGTTTAGGACTATCAAATATTCTGTACTCTGCCCTTGGGTTTTTACGTCCAAGATGCATTATCTTGCACTTATCCACATTAAATGTCAGTTGCCACAACTCTGACCATTTTTCTAGTTTACCTAAATCATTTGCTATTTGGCTTATCCCTCCTGGAACATCAACCCTGTTACATTTCTTAGTATCATCAGCAAAAAGACATACCTTACCATCAAGACCTTCTGCAATATCACTAATAAAAATATTAAAGAGAATGGGTCCAAGTACAGATCCCTGAGGCACCTCACTGGTGACAAGCCCAAGCTTCGAAGACTGGTTGGGGAGAGTTTATTTATTGGATGGTTTATTGATGGTTAGTGTAGAAGCACAAATTAGAAGCAGTGAATTGTCTGACTTACCTTCTCCATGTTCAGGGAGCCATTTGTTACATGAGACTTGGTTCACACTTCTATTGCAACAAACCAATCTAAATCCCAGACTTTAATAGGAAATTGGAAAGATGAAGAGAGTTTTAAAATTTCTAATTTTAGAAGAGTAGGTACCAGATGGTTGTTCCATTTTATCTAAAATGTTCACTTTTAGATACTCAAGTGCAGTATTAAAATACTGTTTGTAGTTGGCAAATAGATGATCACACTCGTAAAGATATTAAAATAAACGTATGCTTCAATATGAAGAATGTGTCCTGGATTGTTTTGTTCATCTCTTCCTCATGTCAGAACAAAATTTTTTATTAAATAATGCAATGTATAAAAACAAAGAATTATAAATAACATGGTTAACTTGTTTTGCTTATGGTCCAAATATTACAGTTCACAACATGCATATTTATTCCAAATATGTTTATGCAAAGCATGTTACTAAGACTGGTCTTAAAAGTTTCTATTTATACATGAACTCTGGTTTATCTTCCTCCTAAATTTCAAATGATTATGCATACATACAAATATATTGTCTGATATTAGGACAGTGTATTTACATAAAGAAATCCAAATTCACCCAAACCTGTTTGCCTGACACACATCAGTTGCACTTCAGTACAGCAATAGTTGGATATGAAAGAAAGCAACATTTTAATGCAGATGTGTAGTTTTATTCTTTGATAAACACCTAGTTAAGTAAAACAAAGCAAATCAGCTCACATTGAATATAACAAAAATAACTTTATTAAACAACTTTATCTTAAAGACATATTTAAATGGTTATGCACAAGTAAAATTAATAAGGAATTGGAAAAAGTGTATGACAACACATTTCATCTGGTTACTCCCTTCAAGAGAGAAAAAAAAGATTACGTTAACTGATATGGAAGGAGAGAAAATGAACACCTTGCAGCAACCACGTGTCAATATTGGTATCTACGTTGAAGGTTAGCTGAGCATTGTGATGCCATGGTTAATATAGTGCAGGGTATAAGCACTACTTCCAGCAACTGTTTGATCCTGGCTTTGGCACATGTTAATAGTTATTTTTATATTTTTACATCACACAAAATCTTACTAGGTTTGCATACTTAAATATTTTTATTATAAGATGTATTCTATTTAAATTAAATGCATTTGAGAATAAGGTTTATTTTCAGTACTGAATACTGAATAAAGATAGAGAAAATGCATAAAGGTTGTGCTGTGGCATATCAGCATTGCAGTATCAATATCATCACTCTAAGGAGTAGTAAACACATGGAGGTCATATTCTACATATACATAGAAAATGATAATGTCAGATAAAGCACAGTTTTTAAATAAAGTTTATCAGTACCTAACTGGTAGCATAGGTGACTTTTTAATTACAGGATAAATGAAGAGACTAAAAAAGCATAGCCAGATATTATTGTCCTACGTACTGTGACTGCCTCTCTATTTTTCACTGATCATTTGTTTTGAACTGTACAAAACTGTAAATCTCTCTATTCCTAAATTTAGTTAAACGTTGAAATTGGAATGGGAATTAATCTGTAGTGTTAAAGGAACACTATAGGGTCAGGAAAACAAACATGT
The DNA here is from genome assembly GCA_933207985.1 of Pelobates cultripes. NCBI lineage: Eukaryota > Metazoa > Chordata > Amphibia > Anura > Pelobatidae > Pelobates > Pelobates cultripes. The sequence goes on from OW240912.1 coordinate 178,148,064, forward strand.
ATTCCTGACCCTTTAGTGTTAAAACCACCATTTAGGTGGCATGCCTCCCTTTTCCCCCTTAAAAGGTAATAAAACACACCTTGTTTCCAGCGCCTCACATGTCCACTGGCGCTAGTCCCGTCCACAATCCGCCTCCTTTTCTGAAACCATCAGAATTTAGCATCTCAACCAATGCAATGCTTTCTTAAAGGGCTTAGATTGCAAGTAGGAGGGACGGGGTGGGGCCAAACCCCGGCTTGGCCATTCAGAATCTCCTCAGAGATGCATTGAATCATCTCTAAATGGAAAGTTCAGTGTCTCCATGCAAACACTGTGCAGCACTGCCCCAGTAGCACATCCAGCAGGCATTTGATGAGTGGCCACTGGGGGTGTCCCTAAGGGGCAATGCAAACACTGCCTTTTCTCTGAAGAGACATTGTTTACAGCAAAAAGCCTGCAGGAACGGACTCTACTCACCAGAACAAGTACATTAAGCTGTATTTGTTCTGGTAACTATAGTGTTCCTTTAATAATAATAATCCAGATATTTCAACAGCCTACCATTAACAGCTACCTAAATAATTTCTTAAAGAGCAACCAGAGTGCTTGGGTAGGTACACATTAGATACCCGTCCCTTATTTCAGCAATTAGAAAATGTTTTGTAAATAGCAATTTTTCAATCAAACAGCACAATGTGTTCTGCAAGGATAAGAGCTCAAGGTAGTTAAACTGTATCACCTGAGCCCTGGAGAATGAGATATGGTCATGAAATGTAAAATAAGCATGGCTGAATATCCTTTGAAAATGTTTAATTTCTGGATATTTGAACAATAAAATGATCTAGACGTATTTTGTGCCCACTCTTCACCAACATGAGGATCATTAGTGATGTAATAAATAATACATTTTTTTACATTTTTTTTTTAAAGTTGGGGGGAGGGGAGAGAGAGAGCGCATGAGCAGAACAGTATGGCTGATAAAAGTATGAAAAAAGTTTATGAGGTGTTTTTTATTTTTTAAATATAACACACTATTCAGCCACAACTTTAAAACTGTCTACTTAATATTGTGTAGGTTCACCTCGTGCTGTGAAAACAGCTCTAATACATGGACCTTAGAATATGTCCTGTGCTATCTGGGACCAAGATATTAGAAGCAGATTCTTTAAGTCCTGCAAGTTGCAAGGTGGGCTCTCCATGGATTGGATGTGTTGTTCAATCACATCGCACAGATACTCAATCAGATTGAGATCTAGTGAATTTGGAGGCCAAGGCAATTTTTGGAGTGTGGCAGGGTGCATTAGTCTGCAGAAAGAGGGCACAATTTTAGGAAAAATCATTGGTGTATGTGGTGCGCAACAATCTAGTACATGTCAAGGTAACATACACATGAATGCCAGGACCAAAGGTGTCCCAGCAGACCATTAGGCAGAGCATAAATACAGTCTCTGCCGGACTGCTTTCTTCTCATAGTTCATCCTGTTGCCATCTCTTCCCAAGGTAAAAAAAACACACATGTATCCAGCCATCCACCTAATCTAAAAGAAAATGTGACTAATCAAGACTAGCCAACCTTTTTCCATTGCTCAATTTCCGACGCTCACAGCAGTGGTCATAATGGGCACTCTGACCGGTTTAGCTATGCAGCCCCATACTCTGCAAACTGAAATTCACTGTATGTTCTGACACATTCCTATCATGGCCAGTAATTTGAGTTACAGTAGCTACTCTGTATGAGTAGACCAGATGGGCTAGCCTTCCCTCGCCACTCGCATTAATGAGCCTTGGGCACCCATGACCAAGGCTCATTGCTGTCCTGCTTGTCCTTCCTTGCACCACTTTTAGTAGGTACTAATCACTGCTTACCTAGAACACCCCAAAAAAAACTTGTTTTGGAGATACCCTGAGCCAGTCGTCTAGCCAACACTATTTGGCACTTGTCAAAGTCATTCATAGCTTTTCGCTTGCCCATTTTACCTGCTTCAAACACAATCCCGATATTTCCCCCATCCCTTGAAAGGTGCTACTGTAATGATGCACTTCACCTGTCAGTGGTTTTAATGTTGTGGCAAATCAGTGTAGTTCACAGGGAGACAAGGAAGTTTGGACCATAGTTTTATTCCTGTATTTTCATGAATTAAATTGATGCTACAGAACACCTTCTCTCATAAACCTCTGCTGGGGGTGGGGTTCATATTCAGCATTTCCACTTAATATAATGACTGCAAGAATCTGCAGCTAAAGATAAAACAAAGGTGATGCTTTTCCTTAGTTTTAAATGCATATCTATCTACATAGTGTTATGTATGTAGATATGCATTTATTTGTATTTCTAATACATGCGGGTGTCACTTAGAGTATGTCATTCACAAAACACTGGAGCTAATGAGGAAGCCTGGCTTGCTTTACATGAAAAACATTTTTTTATTAGATTTGCTTGGGAATAAAGTTATCTGAACTATATATTCTGAGACAAACTGCTTTAATCAGGTAAGGGAAATTACTTCCAGGCAAAATAAATAGTAACTACTATGTCCCTTTTTGTTTTCCTAATCATCATTGGTGAGTGAATAAGCAGACATAGACCTAACCTGAGTAATAATTTATGGTGAGGCTCGATCAACCCGTTATAACATACTTACTGTAATTCTGGCTTACCCATTCTTTTTGGAACAACCTGCAAAAAAGTACAACATTATTTATCAGATTTTAAGATTTAAAAAAAAAAAAACAATTAGATTACATTACAGATAAACCCATAAAATGTTTTGCAATAAAAAAAAATTAATTTAACTTGAGAGGAAACAAAGTGACTTGTTTTATAATTCTTTATGGACGTTAACTTCACAGTGAGAACTGGCCTGTTCAAAATCACCTTTTTGGTTTACATCATAAACTGGCAGAATCAAACACTCACTAAAGGTCTGCAAATCCAGAAGACTAACAGTGCAGTTAATGACCAAGGATTCTAAAAAGCACATATGTGTATTTCACTTAAAGAGAAAATTTGGTGCAATATGTACAAATTATTTAAAAAAAAAAAAAAAAGGCAAAGTTCTATAATATACAGAAAGGCTGTCAGCATATTGGGAGTTTAAAGATTTCTTTTAAACACACTTAAAAGACCACTCCAGGAATCATAAGCACCACAGCAGGTAAAATCATTTGCTAATGACTTGACTGCTTATCTAGGTCCGCTGGGAACTGCTTCCTGCCTCTTCTCTTCTGGTCCTGAATTTAGAAACTTCTGCTAGGAGTTTCCATTAGCTCTCCTGGTCCAAGCCCTGCAGTACACTGCTCAATTTCTCAATTAGGCAGAAGCTCTCCATTTTGAGCTAAGTCAGGGAGAGTGATAAGCTGGTTCTCTCAGGCAATGAGCTGACCCAAGCTCAGGGGAGTTAACTGAAAATTAACTTATAAGGGATACTGTAGGCACCCAGATCCCTTCAGCTCATTGAAGTGGTCTGGGTGCAATGTCCCTTTTGCCCTTAGTACTGCAATGTTAAACATTGCAATGTTAAACACTGCAGTTCCAGAAAAACTGCAATGTTTACATTGCAGCACTAAGTCAGCCTCTAGTGGCTGTCTACCAGAGCTTCCTGAATCTAAACGGACATATGGTCCGGTATCTGACGCTGGACGTCCTCACTCTCTGCATGAGGACACGCATGTCAGATTTTTCCCCATAGGAAAGCATTAATTTAAATTTAATGCTTTTCTATGGGGAGGACTAATGCGTGTGCGGCATTTGCCATGCATGTGCATTAGCGCTCATTCGTCCCGGGACACCAGAGGGGGCAGAGCGTCACCCCAGCGCCAAGGGACATAGGCGCAGGGATCAGATAAGTAAATAAAGGGTTTTTAAGGGGGAGGGGGCTTTTAAGGTAAAAAAAAAAAAAAAAAAAAGACAGAATTATTATCTATACTCCACTAAATGATTAGAGCAGCAAGGTGGATAGGTATTAGTGCTAATGTATAAAATGTAGTCAAAAGTAGTATCAGAGAAAAGTTTACTTTAGTAGCAGCTAAGCATTCGTGTGTAACTTTTCCAAATAACACAAACAGATTAACAAATTAAAAGAATGCAGCACTTATTATAGAGGGAGAATAACAAAAATAATTGAATAATCACCTTTGCATTAGTATAGAAGGAGACCCTGGTCTCCTATGGATAATGTACCAGATAAAATGAATACCTATGAGTTCAAATAGCAAAACATAGTGCAGATCATACAGATAAAAGGTATATATGAAAATGTGATATATAACTCGCAAACGAACGGAGAACCTAGCTCTGGTGTGGATAGCAACCGGATGTTTTTTTTTAATCCTCAGGGGTTACATTTATTTTATTAATTAATTTAAATATTTTTAAAAATATATATTTAGCTAGCTGGAGTGGGGAATTTAGGGTTAGGCAAGCTTTTTAAAAAAAAAAAGCTTTAAAAAGTAAAAAAAAAAAAAAAAGGTTTTAATAAAGTTTCAAAAAAAGTAAAAAAAAAAAAAAATCCCACCCCCTTTACCCAGTCCTAATAAAAAAATAACCCCTTCCCTGCCAGTTGATCACTGCCTACAGTGATAAAAAAATACAGATCACAGTATTATACTGTGATTTTTTTTTTGATTTGTTTTTAACCCTCAGGGGTTCAATTTATTTAGTTAATTTAAATATTGTTTAATTATATATTTTGCTAGATGGGGTGGGTGGGAATTATGGGAAATTGGGTAATTTACTTTAAGTGCTGCTTCCTGCTAGATGGGGGTTAACGGGAAAAAAGTACAAAAAGTATACAAATTTTTAAAAAGTTAAAAAAAAGTTTAAAAACAAGTTTTAAAAGAGTAAAAAAAAAAATACATTAAAAATGCTACACCTACAAATGCCTACTACTACACCTTGAACAAACTAGCGAAAAAATGATCCCACGCTAAAGTTCAAAATATGCCTTTTGAAATACCCCAGGGTGTATTCTTTAAAAAATTGTATGCGTTTGTGGGGAAGTTTGAATAACCAACCAGCTAAACTACTCCAAAATGTGACCTGGACACAGCATAAAATTTCAAAGTTAGAAAAAAACAAACAATGGCTGTGTCTCAAATGTGCCACTTCAATGACCACATATACTTAGAAAAGGTATATACGGGGGTATTGATGTACTCAGATAACATAGCTGAGCAACATATGACGTATTATATAGTCATAGCACACATAAGGTTTGCCAAATATACAGTGCAAACTCACTTTGTGTCAAACTGGCAGAAAAATGCTTTTACCACTACACTTGGTACAAGCTAGCTGAAAAATGATCCAACACCAAGGTTCAAAATATGCCTTTTTAAATACCCTGGGATGTCTTTTTAAATAAATGGTATGCCTTTATAGTGTAGCAGGAATATGTAGCCTGCTCAAGTGCGCCAAAGTGGGACACGGACGCATCAAACCCTAAATGAAAATTCACACTTCAAAACCTGAACTTGTCACATCTCTTTTACAGCACTGTAACTTCACAAAATAGTGTCTAGGTCAGGGGTAGGCAACCTTTTAGCAGCACTGTGCCGATATAGGATTGTGATGTCTCGTAGCGTGCCGGTCCTATTTTTTTAAAGTGAGGTGTGTATGCTGCCGTATTCTGCTTGTGTTATTTTTACTGCAGTTGCTTTGCATCGTTGTATTTGTGCGTATATAGGCTATTATATTGTATATGTTCATTAGTAGTTTATGGTATTGTGTATGATACCTATGAATGTGGGCTGTGTATGAGGGCTGCTTGTGGAATTGTGTGTGGATGGATATGTCACATTGTGTGTTTGGTAGTGTGTGTGGGCTGTTTGGGGTATTGCATGTGAGAGGCTGTATGTGGGGTTGTATGCATGTATGTGGATTGTTAGCGGGTTACGTTCGTGCAGATTGTGTGTATGTTTGTGTGTGGGTTGTTCGTATTATTTGTATAAGGGGAGGGTTATTCTACATTTCTGTGTTATGAATGTAAATTAGTGATAGTAAAATGTCTATTTACTGTGTATACCTGTATTCAATATCTACTCAAAATGGCTGCTAGAGCACCCCCTCCCACCGACTAACTACCTTGTTTAACAAAATGGCGCCTACATCCGGAGTAAAATCTCGGGATGATGGTGACATCACGCCTCGTAGGATGTGCATTAGATAAGACTCTTAACACCTAACCAATTAAAGATCTATTCTCTCTGTTATCTACATTTTTGCATATGATGTATTTTTGCCTTTATAAGGGGCTTGCCGCCCCCTGAGTAAACATTCCGAAGTTTTCATTAACCTGATACCTGTGTCTCAGTGTAATTTACTTAAGAGCGTGCACGCATTTATTTTAACAATTTGGAAAGGAGCAGTTACTCAGATAAACACTTGGATTGATCCATAATATCTGTGTATATCTAGCAGTGTGGGTGGCTTCCCTGGGTTCCAGTGGGGACCAGGCTGGACTGGTACAGGTCAAAGACAGGAGCTGCAACAGCAGCTGCAGGGCTGCTCTACTACGTTGTGGATTCCCATTCACAAGTGCTTGGAGGAAGTGATCTGAGATCATTTCCTCTATGTGCTGTAATGCTTAAATTGAGGATTGTCCTTCACCATCTTTTCATATTAGCAGATATCTGAAGTTTCACTGGGACTCCTGATAGGCCAGAGCCTGTTTGGCTCTAGCAGTCTTGAGTGCCGTGCAAAGACACCTCGAGTGCCGTGCATGGCACTAGTGCCGTAGGTTGCCTACCTCTGGTCTAGGTCATACATTGGGTATACTGTTTTACTCAGAAAATGTAACTGAGCATAATTTGGGGGATTTTAGGACAGTGGTACATATCAAGTGTAAAAAATCTACGTTTTTCCCCCACAACCACAAACTGACATAAATTGGTGAAAAAATGGAAGCCCTTTGTGGGGTTAGCTTCACAGAATAGTGCCGAAAGCATACAATGGGGGTATTGTCATAATTAGCAGATGTAGCTGAGCACAATATGGGGTTCTGTGCAGGAATAGCACACACCAGCTTTACGAAATACACATTACAAAAACCTTGTTATATATGTATATGCCAAAACAGAGGAAAAAAACAAAATTATTTATTTCAATATTTAATACAAAAGATATAAAGGTGTATAGGCGCTACCAATGGTAAAATACAAAAAAGGACTGGTGTAATAAAAGTGTATCCCATAACACTTAAAAATAAACAAAAAATGAAGCTGCTGATCGAGACGGACGCATGTCGGATGAGCTCCGACAATCACCGCTGTATTTTGGCGATTTCAAACCCCTTACCACCGCTGGCAAATCGGACCACAGGTGCTACTAGTGGTCATGGGCCGCAAGCTGAAAAAGCAAAAGCCCGACAAGCCCAAAGCGGGCATGAACATAGCGGATCTACTCCGACAGGCCCATGGAGAGGGCAGGCCCAAGATGGCCGCCGACATGGACGAGTATTCAGACTCCTCGGAGGACTCGATACTGGGGATGGGATCCGTTATGGTCCCCCTCCCACCACGGCACCAGACAGCTCCAAAGAATACTGACTCGGCTCCGGTGACAAATGCCACTCTGAAGGAGCTACTACACTGCCTCCAGCTCATCTTGCAAGCCGACATGGCCTCACTCAGGGCAGATCTAACGGGCCTGGTGGGCCGCTTGGGGACGGTGGAGACGACAGCAGCCGAACAAGCCCAAACAATCACCACTCTCTCGGGGGATATAGGGACCCTCCAGGCACAGCAAGCCACCTTGGAACAACGCTTGGCAGCGATGGAAGATGGCAGGCGCCGAAATAACCTCAAGATACGGGGTGTCCCAGAGGCGATCCCAGACGCAGAACTCCCGCATCTGGTGAGAAGGCTGCTAGGGTCACTACTTACGCCCAAGCAGGCAAAAAGCATTATGACTGACAGGATCTTTCGCATACCGAAGCCTAAAAAGGCCCCTGAGACCGCACCCAGGGATCTGGTGGTTAGATTCAGCAGCAGCAGCAGGGAGAAAGCAGCAGTACAGGCAGCAACCAAAGGGAATTCGCCACTCTCCTTTGAAAACATGGCGCTCACGTTCTACTCAGACCTATCTGGGGACACCCTGAAATGGAGGAAAACTCTCCAACCACTCACCTCCCTGCTGCGCACCCACGCTATCCCATATCGCTGGAGATCACAGCGGCTACTCCACATCCTGAAGGAGGACGCTGTGCACGCGGTCAGGGACCTTAAGGAGGCAGCGGCCATGCTGGAAACCATCGGCCTCCCACGAGAAGCGCTCGCCCAACTCGGCCCGAGCAATACGGCTAATATGCACACATGGGACCCCACTAGAGTTACCCCGTTTGTCCCTCAGAGGGCCCGCTCGGATGCCTATGCGGTGGCCACAACATGTGGTGATGCAGGACTTTCCAGGCTCCAATGGGACATCACCCACTAATCTTTCACCCACGGTTTGGGGTTCAAATGAATCTCCTTTTCCATAAGTTTTTGTTTGCTAAATTGTATATAGTTTATGATTTCTCTTCAGAGCTGACACACACGGTCCTATATGGCGCACAAACACACACACCTCACCAGAGACGGCAGGGGCCTCAAGCTCCTTACCACCCCCCTCCCCCTCCTTTCTGAGCAACTCGAAACTGAGGCGACACAGCCAAGCGCAGTAGGGCGACCCGGCAGAATTAATCTCGGTAGATCTAATCTCCCGAACGTCCCCAGCAGGACCCGACAACCGAATACATACCGGGTCCGTACATAGTTCACTAGACGGGCTCCAACAGCCAGGATGGTAGAGACCTTAGGTTACACAACCACCTAGTTTTTCACTCGACAATTAGATAGACTAGAGTAACCTGAAACGCTAGCCTAAATGCATTAAATACTATTGGGAACCCGGGCATCTTACATAGTCTTGACATAATAAAGCCCTAAGAATCTATGTTAACTAGCATGTGATATGGTAACCTATATTGTCTCATTTAAGCTAAACTAGTTGCAGGACAGTGCTTGGTTTTTGTAGCTTGGTATCATTACATTATTTATCAGACCTGTCTACTTCTTAGATATATTCTACACGTGACTAACTGTATATTGCTCTACATGATGCATGCTATCTGCGCTTGTTTCTAGGAAAAATTTTGTTTTATTTTACTTAACCTCACTCAGACGACACTCCTACCATGCCACTGTCGGAATATTGTGTAAACTGGTGATACGCTGATGTGGCGCCTACCTACAGAATGTTTCTTAACTTACTCGATATGTTAAACATATTTACTCTTATGTCCTTACATAAAAAACAAAAATGTGTACTGTTATATCAATATGCCTATACTGTTAACATCATAGTTTACCCTTACCTCGCTATGGCTGTTGTGGCATAGCGAGAATGCTTGTTACCCTCATGCACATCAAAAATAAAGAATAATAATAAAAAAAATAAAAATAAACAAATACTGCGCCAGTCTAGGAAATACAGGTATCAGGATCAATCTAGGAAATATAAAAACATAGTGCAAACTGTGTAGATATATGGTAAACCCATATATAGGATGGAACTCGCAGGATGCAGAGCCATCCCAGGCTCTGTATGTTGAGCAGGAGGGTGCCTTAATAAGGCTAAAACGATATCCTTGAAGGAGAGCAGCACAGGATACATATAAATAAATCAAGAATTTGGGCAAAAAGCCAAATAAACACTGCATACATGTTAAAAAGTCCCAAAATAGTAATTATAAAAAAGCAAACGTGCTCTTTCCTAGGTACCGTTTATACATGAGTATAAGACGAGTTTTTCAGCACAATTTTTGTGCTGAAACCCTCCCACTTGTCTTATACTCGAGTCACTGTCTGTATTATGGCAATTTACATTGCCATAATACAGACAAGGACTGCCGGGCTCATTACAAGCCCGGCGGTCCTGTTGGGGGCTGGCAGCTAGCTGTAACTTACCTTTCCTGCAGCTCCTGTCAGCTCCCTTCTCTCTCCTCCGGTCCGGTCAGCTCCCCTGTAAGTCTTGCGAGAGCCGCTGGGTTAGAGCGTTGCCACGGGTTACCGTGGCAACGCTCCGCGTGGCAGTCACTCCGCGAGACTAACAGTGGAGCCGACCGGACAGGAGGAGAGACAAGGGAGCTGACAGGAGCTGCAGGAAAGGTAAGTTACAGCTCTCTGTCAGCCCCCCTCCTACACAGCCCATCCACTGGACCACCAGGGAATGAGAGCCCCCCTCCTTGCCATGTATCAAGCAGTGAGGGGGGACGAAGAAAATATAAATAGTAATAAAATAAAACTATTAAAAAATAATAAAATAATATTATAACAAAAAAATTATATTAAAATAATAATAAAAAAATAATAAAAATGCCCACCCCCCACCAAGGCTCTGCATCACATACACAAATACACTCTGCATCACACACACACACACACTGTAAATAAATATTCAATTAATATAATTTTGGGGGGATATAATTTTATTTAGAAATTTACCAGTAGCTGCTGCATTTCCCACCCTAGTCTTATACTCGAGTCAATAAGTTTTCCCAGTTTTTTGCGGTTAAATTAGGGGTCTCGACTTATATTTGGGTCGACTTATACTCGAGTATATACGGTAGATATAAATACCCGTTCAAATTACCCTTCAAACGTTCCCGGCTGTGTCTTCTTTCATTTCCGGTGCGGCATATCAGCATCATCACGCTGCGTGCATCACGTGACTCAATGTGGTAATCACATGACGCGGTACAACTACGTCATTTCCAGTCCTTCAATCATTGAAGTGTGGGCACACTAAGAGCAGTCCCATATTAAGTGTGGGCAGAGTGACTTAGCAAGTAGTCAGAGATACATAATAATGCAATGAAGAAAAGACACCACCAATAAATACATACTGTAACAGATCACCTGGCACCCCGACTGGGTACCTCCGTTGAAGGATGCTCCTAGCGCTTCCTGAGGGCTCCAAGCACTCCACCAAAGACCATAACCACCACAGACCCCACGAACCGCCGCAGCTTGGTTGGGGTCTCGCCGTCTCCTACCCACCCTGGACCTACGACAAGGCTCCAGGTTCCAATGGGTGAACTCTCTTTCCCAAGAGAGTGAAGCAGGAACAAGCTCTTAAAAGAGCTTAGTGATTATCCAAGGGAGTATGAAGAGCATAGCAATCCCTTGTAGTGGTTTCCCCCAATAAGAGACAGGACTCTAAATTGAGGGTGAAGTAGAAATTGTTTAATGAGCACAAAGGCATTTCTTTTATACAGTTTTCCCCACAAGGTTATCACCCAAGTTGATCTTGTGGTGCACAGGACACAAAGTCACAACAGCGAATCAAAACAGTATTGTACAGTTAGACACTCCCAGCTAATGTACACAAACCCTCCACTCTGCCTGTGATACAATTACCAAATACAATGGACTAACTCAATTACCACAGGCAGAAAATATCCAGTTTTACCCAAAGTCCAGAAACACCCCCAAACAACAACATATCCCCACAATACATCTCTGGATAGCCCTGATCTTGTTGAACAATATATCCCAAAATCACCAAGATCAGAGCAGGGGTTCAAAAGTTTTATGGAAGTCACATTTGACCGAACACAAACATGGCTTTCATGAACAAAACAGTTCCACAGATTTAGGCTGTGCGGCCGGTCTATCTCCTCCTCTATCCTGGAGATAATTGGCTTAAGTGGCTGTGGTAACTTACTTATCTCCAGTAACAGGAAATATCTCTAAGTCAAAAACTGTTACAAAAACCACATAAAAAATACATAACTCACATAATACAATGTTTAAACTATATGTCCAACATATCCACAGATAGCTTGAATCTGAGCGCTCAATATGTCCAATGTTAAACGTGCCCTATAGTACAATGAAGGGTGAGGTCATAAAATAGCAAGGGCTGATGGGAGATTGAGGAGGGACAAAGCAGCCAGTTAAAACTGGTCTGGCAGTGTCCCTGGGACAACACCCTGCTGGAGAACAATAGGACAGGAAAAAGGGGGGGGGAAGAGGCACATTTTCCCATGGATTTAAAGGGGCAGACAAAGTGTTTCAAATAGACTTTTTAGCATGTCTTTTTGCAGGGCCCATAGTCTTGGGGCAGGAGGCTGGCAAGTAGTCCCCTCCAAAAACTCATGGCAAACTCCCCAAAAAAGGGGAGTTTGTCACACATACATATAAAAAAAATTAATAAGCAGATAATAGGAATGGGACCAAATGGTAAATTATATATTGCATACAACCCAACATAAAAGGGGAGAACAACTTAAAGGAACAATACAATAAAAAAGGGGCAAATATTAGCATCACAGGCACTACACACCACTATCCCGATGGACCCATGGCTGTGGCTCCTTTCCAGGCCCCTCCGAGACACCCCAAGGGCACACAATAAATTGATAGCCAAACTGGCACTAGCCACTAGGCGAGCAATCGCGGAGAAATGGGGAAGCCCAGACACCCCACCCGTAGCACTCATCCAACGAAAAATTAACGAAACCATGAAAATGGACAAACTTACCGCCCTGGTACATGATACCACTAGACACTTCGACAAAATATGGGAGCCATAACCTCGAAGACCGTCCCAGGAACCACACTTCGCCAACCAGAACGTTCCTTTCCCGGAACCCCCATTCCCACAGCAAGAAACAACCAAACCGCTCACCCCAATCACACTAGACAAACACAGTCACACCACCCTACACTAGATCCACCACACACAACCCTCCCCTCCCACAACACCAACACAGACTGATCCCCATGAACCGCCCCGAACCCACCCGCCAGCACCAGACCACGAACACTAACCAAACAAGGACATACGAAATAATCAGCCAATGCAAACAAGAGCACTAACCAGAGCACCTCCAGCATAGACCACCACCCAGACAGGGGTCCTGAACGCACCTACCACAAACACCACACCACACAAAAACGACAGGAGGGAAGAACCCCCAGACCGCCCCTGATAGAACTCACAACCCCAGATACAAAGAGCAAATAATCATTTCAGACAAAGCCAACAGAGACTACCCACCGCACACCACACACAGAACGAGGAACACCCACCGAGACCCTGACCGATACAGCCAACCCTGGGCGACAGCCCCTGCAGTCTCAAACTAAAAGCCCATAGGACGGACCACGGCCGACTTCAGGCCAGAACTGCCCAAGCACCAGGGACCCACAAACTAAACGACACTAAGAGACGACAGGCCTACTCACCCGGCAAGAAACCCAAAACCCCCACCAGACCCACCCCCCCCTCCCCCAACGCTACTCCTTACTCCCCCCGAGGAAAACCTCATAAACACACCGACCAAACACTGAACCGAACGACATAATACGCACACAACCAGGTAACTTCTGAACCAAAAATAGATGTGCTATACCCGCTAAAACTTCAAATACTGCAACATATTGCTACACCCATCTACGAATAAGATTCCAATCTCTCTCTCGGAATTGAAACCGCATCATCATAACAATAGCGAAAGAGAGCACCAGTTAAAGAACAAAATTCTATACCAACCCTATCTGTTTGAAAGTATTGTAACGCATCAAAGTAACTCATGATCTCTATGAAAGTATACTTTATCCCAAGTTTTCTTTTCTGTACCCTACCCCCCATATAACTGAAATTCCAAAATAAAGAATTTATAAAAAATAAAAAAAAAATAAAGCTTTGTTGGTTTAAAAAAAAAAAAAAAAAAAAGGGGGCAAATAGATGAAAGTCTAAAAAAGGCAGAATATATTATATGCAAAAATGTTATAAAAAATGACAATTCAAAATCAAGGTTGAGCCCTTAAGGGGACAAGGAGTCTAAAGTAAAAATCAACTTGCTTTCGATTTTACATAGTTCCTTAAAGTTGTCCTTCCCTCTCCAACTAAAAGGTTTTTTGAAAATAGCCATAAAACATAATTTAGAGGGATCTTTATCATAGTATTGTAAAAAACGGTCAGAAATACGGTGTTTGGTGTATCCCCTCCGTATATTGCCCATGTGTTCCGCAATACGGGTTTTCAAACTTCTAGTGGTCATTCCCACGTATTGCAGTCTACATGGGCACCAGAGGAGATACACCACATTTGATGTGTGACAAGTTAGGATATCCTTGATATAAATTTTTTTTCCAGTTATATGTGATGTAAAAAAAGTTCTAGTAACTTTCATAAAGTTGGTATTTTTGCAATTGGAACACATTATGCAAGGATAAAAAACATTTTTTTGATTAAAAACAAAGTTAGTCTTGACTGGTTTTATAAAACTTTTTTTGGTCTTGAAACGTTACAAAATCCTACCTGTAAGGTGTAACAACTATGTGGGTTTCACGTGCAGCTACAGGCTGGTCATTACCAGACGAACTAGCATAGATTAACCCAAGACAATACTTAACAGGTACCTAATTAGAAGCACCCACGATACCCCATAAGGCTTATCTACTAAGCCATTAAACTACCCGTCGGCAGATCTCTGCCCTAGGCCACCCGGCTAACGGGCTTGTATATCGTTTATGTTATATAATTGTAATTTACCACCCAAACTTACCCCACCCCCGACCCTCATCAAAAAACCGGAGTAAGACGGTAAAAAGCAGGGATAAGCGTCAAGGCGCAATACTATCTACAACAGTCAGTTAAAGTATTATTAGCAAAATGCCAATTAAAGTACTCTCCCTTAATACGAAAGGGCTGAACACACCCCATAAAAGGCGACTAGCACTATTGGAAGCCAAAAAACAGAAGGCGCAGGTAGCCTTCTTCCAAGAAACCCATTTTAAATGGGGTGCAAGGCCCAGGTTCAATTCCCCCTGGTTCCCTATAGACCACCATTCCTGCTACTCCACAAAAAAGGGTGGAGTCTCTATCCTGGTTAGCAAGAATGTAGCCTTTGAATTGATTCACAAAATCAGTGACAGACAGGGCAGATATCTCATCATACAATGCCACCTAAATAACAACCCTTTTACCTTGATGAATGTATATGGTCCCAATGCTGATCAGGAAGAGTTTAGGAACTCGGTATTTGCCTTGTTAAATCTGTATAGCTTTGGGGAGGTAATACTTTGAGGCAACACCAACTTTCTCCTAGAAGTACGAAAAGACTCATCTGCCTCGAACAAAGTAACATCCACCACCTCCAAGAGGAGGCTCACACAATCCCACAACATCTGTGACATCTTAGCAACACATGATTATGTAGACCCTTGGAGAATAACACACCCTAATGACACAGACTACACCTGCCACACGGCAATACACAACAGCTATTCAAGAATTGGCAGATTCTTGATTAGGTCCGACCACGCTCCCATCACGCTAACACTCAAAGATGGACTTCCCACTAAGGGCCAAACATCTTGGAGGTTAAATGAAACCTTGCTAACAAACCCACACATAGTCCAACAGGTCACAACAGATCTGCAGAATTACTTTGCAGACAATGACAAGCAGGATACTGACCCAGATTATGTATGGCTAGCCCACAAAGCAGTTATTAGAGGCAGTTTTATAAAACACGCCAGCCATGCCAGAAAAACGCACTTAGCACAATACCTAGCCCTGATAAACGAGATCAAAACTATTACACACAGGAACAAACACTCGCCCACTCTAGAAACACAACAAAACCTTTTAACCTTACAAACACAACTATGAGACATGGAATTAGCCAAAACCACCTGCCTCTTGCAAAAATCTAAGCACAAATTCTTTACAGCAGGTAATAGAGCCGGTGCTAAGCTAGCAGCGCAACTAAAACAAAAAGCGATCGCCTCCAGGATTGCCTACCTCAAAAATTAGAAAGGTAAAAAAATCATTGACCCTGGGGAAATTGTTAACGCATTTGCAGAGTATTACCACAAATTGTACAACCTGCACAGAGACAAAGACTACTGTCCCGCGTACAGCATACATAGATAAATTCCTAGCAGACATAAACCTACCCTCCCTGACTGCTACCACAATACAGTCCTTGCGACAACCCATATCCCTAGAAGAAATCACATCAGTGATCGCAAAACTACCCACTAATAAATCCCCTGGACCGGACGGTCTCACAAACAACTACTATAAATTATTTGCAGCTACACTTTCCCCGCACCTATTAAAACTGTACAGACAGAGCAGTGAAAGAGGAGCCTTACCGGCAGAAATACTCCTGGCCCATATTTCCACCCTCCCTAAGCCCGGGAAACCACCGATCCACTGCAAGAATTTCAGACCTATATCACTGCTAAATGGCGACGCTAAAATATACGCCAAAATACTCAGCAATAGAATAGTCCCATTCCTCAAACAATGAGTGCACAACGACCAGTCGGGGTTTGTCAGAGGCCGTCAAGGCTCGGATAATACCCGACGGGTCCTCAACGTGCTGGCACACATGGAGAGGAACAACACTGAAGGCCTCCTGTTGGAGCTGGATGCAGAGAAGGCCTTCGATCGCCTTAACTGGTCATACATGACAAGGGTCTTAGAGAAATATAGATTCCCACCTGAAATGATCAGAGCAATAGAAGCACTATATAGCATGCCGGCGGCCAAAGTCTCAACAGGAGGATTCACCTCCGATAAATTCCATATCACTAACGGAACACGCCAAGGTTGTCCCTTGTCCCCCCTCCTATATATTTTGTCACTAGAGCCATTGGCGCTTAAAATTCGCACAAACTCTGATATCAAGGGGATACAAAATAATGCCCAGGAACACAAGCTAACGCTGTTTGCTGATGATGTTTTGATATCAATAGCAGACCCAGAGAGTTCTCTACCGCACATTATGCATACCCTTAAGGAATTCGGCCTAGTTTCCCACTATAAATTCAACCAGGATAAGACCCAGGCATTGACAGTTAACCTGCCACTAGAACGGAAAACGACACTAACACACAAATACCAATTTGACTGGAGAACATCCTCTCACATATTTAGGAGTAAAAATTGCGACATCGATTGCCAAAGTCATTGAATTAAACTACCTATCCCTACCGCACACGTGCAGGGCAGAAACCCTAAAATGGAAGCGCGCACACACACCTGTCCTGGCTAGGAAGGATCAATGCCTTCAAAATGTCCATACTACCCAAAATTCTGTACGTTTTCCGCATGCTTCCCCTTAGAGTGACACAACCCCTCCTCAAACAACTACAGAGTACGTGTAACACCTTTATATGGGACAATAAACGGCCCAGACTCCCCAGTAGACTTCTATACACCCAGGTCAAACAAGGCGGGGTAGGATTACCGAACATCCACCAGTACTATAAGGCGTCAGCACTAACAGCTGGAATACTACTACACTCCCCTAAAGGGGACTTAAACTGGGTAGATATGGAAAACGCACAAATACCCGGACTGAACATAGTTGACACTCTGTGGACACCCAAACATCTAATGACCCCTAAACAGAACTTATTTCCCACTACAAGTCTGACGCTCAACATATGGGACACATTCATGGCCACACTGGGGTGCAAAACCTCTTTCTATACCCAGGCACCCCTGACAGCACAACTCCAGACTTACCCCTCGCAAAATGGGCTAAAGCAGGTATCACCAACATCCATCAACTGATGGACAGCAGAGATGTAATGCAGTTTACAGACATACAATGCGTAAGAGGCAATACAGATTGTTCCAACCCCACGACTGGACTGCCCCCCACGCCCCAACCAAACAAATGAGCGCAAAGCACCAGACCATCTGTAATTATGGTGAAAGCGAAGCAAAATATCACATAACTAAAGTTTTACATGAAATGGATGTGACGTTAATGTGTCTATGGTCTACCTCCGAGTACTATGTCATCACTCTCTATATGCTGTACTATTGTCTGGAAATTGTTTTACAAATGTAATCCCTGCACCCCCCCCCTTCTTTCTTCGGTACCCCGTATACATGAAAACCAATAAAAAAGATATATTAAAAAAACCAAAACACATCGTCTATGTATCTGCGATAGTGGACCAGGCCCGCACCAATCATGCCATTCCCTAAGAGGAAAGATTCCTCCCAGTGTGACATAAATAAATTGGCATAGCTTGGTGCGAACCTGGTCCTCATCGCATTACCGATGAGTTGGAGAAAATAAGATCCTTCAAAACAAAAATAATTGTGGCATAAAATTTATTTTATTGCCTCCAAAATGAAATCTGTTTAACACTCTAAAAAAAAACACCCAAGAGTAGAAAATGTGCAACTGCTTCACAGCCTAATGGATGGGAAATAATAGTATAAAGACTGTTCACGTCTCAAGTAACCAAAAAAAAAAAAAATACTGTTCTTCTCACTGGATTTTAGATAATTCCCTAATAAGTTGGGTGGAATCCTTGAGATAGGTGGGTTGAGAGACTACCAGAGGTTGAAGAAGTCTATCTAAATACTGAGATAAACGACTGGTAAGTGAATCAACCCCAGCCACTATGGGCCTGTGAGGAGGGTTTAGTGTCTTTATGAATTTTGGGAAAGATATATAAAACAGGGGTCTTAAAAACGATAAAAAGATATTTAAAAAATTAAATTCATCAGAATTTATAATATTTCAGTTTTTTCCTTTTTCTATTAGGATTCTATAACTATCAAAATAAGATTTTGATGGGTCCCCTTCCAACTTTTTATAAGTATTTTGATCTCCTAACGGTCTTTTAGTATGACCTCAGGAATGCAAAAAAAAAAAAAAAGAAATGACAATCCTAATCCATATCCCATCTCAGGAAAATTTTGTATCTCTTCACCAGGGTGGCAATCTGTTCGAATGGGTAAACCGAAATATATTCCACCTAGACCTTAATTCGAACATACTAACAGGTATCAACCCCTTGTGCAAAATTTTTCTAGGAATCTGCATAACCACTCGGATTTGCCGAGCCCCCCTAAAGAGAGCATGGGTTTGAGGAGAAGGGGAAACCGAGCTAGATGACCTTATGGTGACAAGAAAGAAAGGGAAAACCAACCCTTAGGAGTTTTTAATCTGACACTATTTTAACAAAAGACCAAGTAGATGTTTTAAATAAGGGTTTGAAATTTGCCCCTACATGTTTTAATGATTCTTTTAATAGTTTTATAGATCTCCATAAATTCATTCGCAAATTAAGTCTAAAAACAGTTTAAAGGGACACTGTAGTCACTATAACCATTTCATCTCTTTGAATTGGTTATAGTGCCTGGAGTGCCCTGGCACTGTCCCTCCATTCAGTGTTTTACCATGTTCGTGCAGTATGTGTTTTACCATGTTCGTCCCTGGCCACTCACAGTCTGGCCCCTTCTGTATGTGTAGCTAAGGAAAGATTACACACTTCCTTGTTGTCATACCGTCAGTTGGAGCTTTGACAGGCTAAAAGCAGTCAGCTGACACTCTCAGCAAATCACAGTTGCCCACTGCTGCACAGGTTAATACTTCCTTATTAGCCAAAGCAGCACAGAGGGGATGGACTGCCTGGGGCTCTTGTTTAGCATTAGAACATTAGAAAAAGTTTAATGCTAAAAGAAATGATGGTACCGGGGACTCCAGACACTATAACCAGATTAATGAGATGAAGCAGATACAGTGCCTACGGTGTCCCTTTAACAAAACACCCTTGCAAGCCTATTAAAGAGACACTATCCAACACTTTTTCACAAACTGATCTTAAAAATAAATCAACTTTCTATCCAAGGAACAAAATAAGTGGTGCTATGAAGGTTTTCGAATCTCTAGTTACCAATAAGATTAGAAATACCACCACACAAACAAGTAAGTCAGTTTTTAATTTAAATTTAAAACAGAGGAAGGCTCTTAAGTCTATAAACAAAGAATGAGAATTTACTGGCTAAACCGGCTGATAAAGGGAGAGGAGTGGTTGTTCAAAACAAGAGTAATTAGATTAAAGAAATTCAAAGACAATTAGGAGATCAAAATACTTATAAAAAGTTGGAAGGGGACCCATCAAAATCTTATTTTAAAATCATAATAGAAAAAGGAAAAAAAAAAATGAAATATTTTAAATTCTGATGAATTAAATTTTTTAAATATCTCTGTTTTTTAAGACCCCTGTTTTATATATCCTTCCCAAAATTCATAAAGACCCTAAGTCCTCCTGGTAGGCCCATAGTGGCTGGGGTTGATTCACTTACCAGTCGTTTATCTCAGTATACAGATAGACTTCTTCAACCTCTTCTTCAACCCACCTATCTCAAGGATTCCACTCAACTTATTACGGAATTATCTAAAATCCAGTGGGAAGAACAGTATTTTTTGGTTACTTGAGATGTGAGTACTCTTTATACTATTTCCCATCCATTAGGCTGTGAGACAGTTGCACATTTTCTTCTTTTGGGTGTTTTTTTTTTATAGTGTCAAACAGATTTCATTTTGGAGGCGATAAAATTTATTTTAATCCACAATTCTTTTTGGTTAGAAGGATCCTATTTTCTCCAACTCATCGGTACAGCAATGGGGACCAGGTTCGCACCAAGCTATGCCAATTTATTTATGTTTTTTTATATGGAATGGGGATCAACGTTCCCTTGATCTATTTTTAAGCTTTTTAAATCTTAATCAAAGAAATATTGTGCTGACTTGTGAATACAGCAAGTCTAGTGTACATTTTTTGGATCTTGAAATATTTATTGCAGATGGAAATATTAACACACAAACCTTTTTTAAAAAAGTAGATACTAATAGTTGTCACTGTGCATCTTGGTTACAAAATATTCCAAAAGGCCAGTTTTTATGGATTTTTTTAAAAATTGTAGTAATAGGGATGATTTTATCTCCTAAGCTAATTATTTAAAAGATCAGTTTTAAGCCAAAAACCATGATCTTGATTTTTTGGGACAAAAAGTTATTGGAGGTTAGTGCAATAAATAGAACCAAGATTTTAGAATTTAAACCTAAAAAAGATAAAGGGAATAAGAATGATTTTAACTCTAAAGGTATCCCTATTCTCTTGGATTACAATAATGGATCCAGACACATTAAACATATTTTTAAATACATTGTGGCATGTATTCAAAACAGACCTAGACCTCACCAACATTATTGGAGAGAAACCCAATGTAATTTATCGAGGTGTTAAAAATATTAAAAATGATTTGGTAAAAAGTTTTATAAAACCAGTCAAGACTAACTTTGCTTTTAATCAAAAAAGTGTTTTTTATCCTTGCAAATTGTGTTCCAATTGCATAAATACCAACTTTATGAAAGTTACTAGAACTTTTTTTACATCACATATAACTGGAAAAAAATTTAATATCAAGGATATCCTAACTTGTCACACATCAAATGTGGTGTATCTCCTCTGGTGCCCATGTAGACTGCAATACGTGGGAATGACCACTAGAAGTTTGAAAACCCGTATTGCAGAACACATGGGCAATATACGTAAGATAAAGATCCCTCTAAATTATGTTTTATGGCTATTTTCAAAAAAACTTTTAATTGGAGAGGGGAGGACAACTTTAAGGAACTATGTAAAATCGAAAGCAAGTGGATTTTTACTTTAGACTCCTTGTCCCCTAAAGGGCTCAACCTTGATTTTGAATTATGCCATTGTTTATAACATATTTTTTCATATAATATATTTTAATATCTGCCTTTTTTAGACTTTCATCTATTTGCCCCTTTTTTATTGTATTGTTCCTTCAAGTTGTTCTCCCCTTTTATGTTGGGTTGTATGCAATATATCATTTACCATTGGGTCCCAGTCTTATTATCTGCTTATTATTTTTTTTATATCCTCTGATTATACCCCTTTTTTATATATGTATTTATTGGAGTCTTCTTTTCTTCATTGCATTATTATTTATCTCGGACTACTTGCTGAGTCACTCTGCCCACACTTAATATGGGACTGGTCTTAGTGTGCCCACACTTCAATGATTGAAGGACTGGAAATGACGTATTTGTACCGCGTCATGTGATTACCACGTTGAGTCACGTGATGCACGCAGTGTGATGATGCAGATATGCCGCGCCGGAAATGGAGGAAGACACAGCTGGGAACGTTTTAAGACTAATTTGAAAGGGTATTTATGTCTACCTAGGAGAGAGCACTGCAGCACTGAAGAAGACTACGGCTGGAGTTGAAAGGCGTTTGCTTTTTTTATAATTACTATTTTGGGACTTTTTAACTTGTATGCAGTGTTTATTTGGCTTTTTGCCCAGTGTATTGATTATAAATTATTTTCATTGCTTATTCGTCCGTTATATTTTAACCAGTTTACCAATAAATTCTTGATTTATTTATTTGTAACGTGCTGCTCTCCTTCAAGGATATCGTTTTAGACTTATTAAGGCACCCTCCTGCTCAACATATAGAGCCTGGGACGGCTCTGCATCCTGTGAGTTCCATCCTATATAGGGGTTTATCATATATCTACACAGTTTGCACTATGTTTTTATGTTTCCTAGATTGATCCGGATACCTGTATTTCCTAGACTGGTGCAGTATTTGTTTATTTTTTATTCCAATATTTAGCAGAGATTGGCAATTAAATGGCTCCGTAAAAAGTGTCAAAATAACCTTAGGTAAATAGTCTGTGATGTCTACTTTATATAAACATATACGTTTGTGTGGCAATTTTGTTTTCTGTGATGGCTACTAAACCTACAAGACAAACATACATATAACTTCTAAAATTGTTTCACATTGAAATTTTATTTTAGTCCTTTTATTTTGTGACCCGTAACTTTCAAAATAAGCTGAAATCCTATACATATTATGTACTCTATAAATCAAGACACATAAATTAATTTATTTTGAATTACTTTTTCTAAGTTGGACATGCACATGCTATTATTGTCAAAACTGAAAAAATAGTTTTATAATTAATAAGATTTTATCTGTGTATACGAGACATCAAATGAATGCCCTTTTTGCCCTCTAAAAAACTGTATATAATATGTGTTGGTGCAATAAATGACAGATATGCAAATTTCATTTGATCACAAACAGCAAAAATGGCTTGTGTCCTTAAGGGTAAGTCCATTTTTTTGAAGCTGCGTCCTAAATGGATTAACCCCTTCAGGACGGAGTCAATAGTACACGTTCTGATCAAAACAAAACAAACAAAAACTGGAATTTGCGCTATATGTCTGTTCAACCGTAATTCACCGCTGTCACATTAAGTACACCCACACTTATATATAATTTTGTTCAGGATTAACAGGGCTTTAATTTAGCATTAACTATTCATATATGGAACATAATTTATTATGAATAAAATTTAAAAAAAAATGTGAGAAAATAAGATTTTTATTTTATTTATTTTTTTATTATTTCTATTTCCATCTGACATTTCAGCTGTTAATGTCATAGTACTGTTAGGTTTTACTGCAAAAAAATGCACATATTTGTAATCAGTGATGTCTCACGAGTACAACAGTACCCCCCATCATCAGGTTTTATGGTGTTTTGGAATGTTACAGGGTCAAATATAGAAGGTTCCATTTTCAAATTGAAATTTGCCAGATTAGCAATGTAACCTTTGAGATGTTGTGGTAACCCAGGAATGAGAATTACCCCATAATGGCATACCATTTGAAAAAGTAGACAACCCAAGGTATTGAAAGTGGGGTATGTTTAGTCTTTTTTAGTAGCCACTTAGTCACAAACACTGGCCAAATTTATCGTTCATATTTGTTTTTGTGTGAAAGAAAGCAAAAAAATAATATTTGACCAGTGTTTGTGACTAAGTGCTACTAAGAAAGACTGGACATACCCCACTTGCAATACCTTGGCTTGTCTACTTTTGCAAATGGTATGCCATCATGGGGGTAATTCTCATTCCTGGGCTACCATACGCTCTCAAAAGCAACATAACAATCTGGCAAATTTCAATGTCAAAAAAATAAAATACAAGCCTTATATGGGACTCTCTAACTTTCCAAAACACCATTAAACCTGTACATGGGAAGTACTGTTATTATCGTGAGACTTCAAATATTAGTGTTTTAAAACAGTAAAACATATTACAACAATAATATAGTCCATAAAAGTGCAGTTCGTTTGTAAAAAATGCAAAAAAGTCACTTTTACTTAAAATATCATCGTTGTAATACAATTTATAATTTTGAAACACTAATATTTGAGTTCAGCGAAGTCTCCCGAGTAAAACAGTACCCCCTATGTACAGGTTTATGGTGTCATGGAGAGTTATAGGGTCAAATATAGTGCTTGCGAATTAAATTCTCTGCACTTTCT
Source organism: Pelobates cultripes (assembly GCA_933207985.1). NCBI lineage: Eukaryota > Metazoa > Chordata > Amphibia > Anura > Pelobatidae > Pelobates > Pelobates cultripes. The sequence continues at coordinate 178,172,232 of OW240912.1, forward strand.
CCCTGTGTTGTCAGGCATGTCAATCAAATTTTAATTAATCAAATCACATAATTATGTTAAAAGATTACTTAAATATACACGTAGAAATTTAATATATATGCATTTATAGGTATTTAAATTCTATGTGTATACTAATGTAATCTTTTATGTAATTATATGTATTTATCTATATATATATATTTGCGGTTATTTGTATTTTATATATAGATTGATATAGAATGTCATTCTAAGTGTATTTTGTTACATATATATATATATATATATATATATATATATATATATATATATATTAACAAAATACAGTTAGAATGAAATTACATGTGAATATATCATTTATATTAAATTGTTTCAATATTTTATTATTTTATTTATTATTGTAATTATATATATATAATGTGTATATATCTATTATATATATATATATATATATAAAAAAAAATAGATATATACATATATATATGTACCGTCATTCTAAGTATTTTAATACTAATATATGTACTTATATTAATATTAAAATACACTTTGTATGATGTTATATATATATATATATATATATATATATATATATATATATATATATATATATATATATATATATATATATAAATAAAAATACATTTATTTTTCATAACATGTTTAATGATTTTTTTTTTTTTTTTACTTTCCCACCAGCAGGGGGACTGTGACATTTCAGACAGTCCCCCTGCTGGCAGATCCACAGCCAGCTATAGGGGGCCATGTGATCGCTCTTTGAGAGCGATCACATGGCCCCCAGGGGCCTCATTTGCCAGGGGAGTGCTGCCTGGGCTGTCAGGCAGTCCTCCAGAAGAGGATTGTGGCGGAGGTAAGTCCACCGGACCTACAGGGGCTGCAAGCTGTTACAGCGTTCTATGCCGCTGCAACAGCTTTAAAGCCCTTTTAATGTGGGACGGCATAGAACGCCGTAACGGCGTTAAGCAGTTTATTTGTGTATATCATGTCCCTGTAGTCTCCAATTTTCTGCCATTTAAACTCTTAAGGACTGAGGCAGTTGTACAAGTTCAGATCAAAACAAATAGAATTTGCGCTGTTCAACCAATATTCACCTCTGTCATATTAAATGCACCCACACTTATTATACGTTATTTTGTTCAGGAGAAACAGGACTTTAAATTCATATCAAATATTAATATATGAAACAATGATTAAATATTTTAGCCAGTGTTTGTGACTAAGTGGCTACTAAAAAAAAAAAAAAAGACTGGACACCCCCCTTTTGTAATACCTTGGGTTGTCTACTTTTGTAAATGGTATGCCATCATGGGGGTAATTATCATTTCTTAACTACCATATGGTCTCAAAGGCAACAACCACTCTGGCAAATTTTTATGTTAAAAAAACAGAAATGCAAACCTCTGTGAATTTTAAAAACACCATAAACCCTGCACATGAAGGGTACTGCTATACTCGGGAGACTTCGCTGAATAGAAATATTCGTGTTTCAAACCAGTAAAAACGTATCACAGCAATTAGTCAGTAAAAGTGCCGTTTGTGTGTGGAAAATCCCCAAAATGGCCCTTTCACTGACGACATCATCGTTGTGATACGTTTTGCCGTTTTGAAACACTAATATTTGTGTTCAGCAAAGTCTCCTGAGTATAACAGTATCCCATGTACAAGTTTGCTGGTGTCTTGAAAAGTTACAGGGTTAAATATAGGGCTTGTGAACCAAATTCTGTGGAGTTTATGCCTGGGTTGTCAGGCAGGTGGTAATTAACAGTGGTGTATCCTGGTTTTGTGCTGCCCTAGGCAAACTCATCTATACATTGTGCTGTAATAAAAACTAATAATAGTAATAGTAGTTTGCATCATTTGGTGGCATGGTGGCTGCATGTGCATTCACTCCATCAATTTCAGGGTGCCATGACATTTATGGAGTCTGAAGGTAAATATTTCTTAATGTTGGAGTATAGTGTATATATTATTGATCTATTCTTACCTGAGCACTACCTTGCTAGCTATTCAATATATAAAAACTGTTTCACACTAAATAGCCAATGGCTTTATTCTTATTCTAATTAAATTATGTACTTTGAAAATCCATTTGGTATTTTAACAAGGATAATTAAAAAAAAATATATATATATATCCAGTCATTTCATCAGGGTCAGTGTGTACCTCGCTCACTACATTAAATTTCCATTATTATTATACATTATGCTACTGTGTTGTACTTATAATTAAAGTGGACATCTGTGATTGAATAGATTAAGTGGCTAATGAAACAAAGTTCACTACATGTGACCTTGGACATTGCATACCTTCCTCACTACATAAACCCCCCCCACAATTTAAAGAATAGAGCAACTTACTGTGTTCTAGCAAAGAGGCCAAGCTGTCCTGGCAGCCTAATCCTATTCTGATGAGGTCACTTCCCTTTCCTGGAGGGAGAGGGATGTCATGGAGCACAGGCTGTGGGGAGGACTTAAGCAGCTGATGACACGATGTGCACAGAATTGACATTAGCGATTACTAACATCAGTGAAAGGCTGCACATACAGACCAGGTTATTAAAACTAGTCATGGTGCTTGAAGAACCACTCTACTCCCATAATGCACTTCAGCTTGCTGAAAAGCTTTATGGGTGAAGAGCAATCCATAATAATGACAATTTATAAAAGTGCCAATTTCTATTAAAAACCAACACTTTTATAAATAATTAATGAAACACCACACTGGCTTCCCTGAGCTAACACAAGTGGCTGATCAGTGTCCATTCCTCAGAAGCCTCTGATTGGCTATATACCCGTGAAGAGACTCAAAGTCTCTTCCGGGAAAAAAAAAAAAAGGGGTGGGTTTGCAAAGGCTACAGTTAATAACTGCAGTTTCTGCAAACTGTTTTAAGATATACCCCCAATGAGTTCATACATGCATTCATTGAGGATGAATCTACTAAACAGTGATTGATTTATTTTTCTTCCCAACATGAGCAGTGGAGTGTTAGTTTAAGTGGCCATGGCACTTAAAGTAGCCATTAATTAATCATCACCGTAAAATACACAGAGTTTTATTTACCCAACTCCAAATTGCAGTGAACTGAAGAACTAAATATAGGCCATTTCAGATTGAACAACAAAACAAAGTCTGCAAATCAACTGTAGTCACTGCTTTGCTATTTCTTTTCCATACTGTTGTGCATTCGATAAGATTTATACAAAACCACAGTGCCAACCACATGCATGGAAATACTCTGAAGAATATGTATATTGTTTAGTTTGTGTATTAGTGCATGATAAGCCATGGATAGTTTATTGGTGAAGTGCTTAACATTACAGTAAGACTTTTAATTGTTCAGGACCTGTAAGACATAATGGTCACCTGGAGGGGATTTACATTAATTATTACATAGTTACATAGCTGAAAATTAGGTACATAAACATTATTTATGTTGGCCTATGTCTAGCTGCAGTAAAACTTATTAACCCCTTAAGGACGGAGCCAAATGTACAGGTTGTGAACGAAACAAAATATAAACAAAATCAGGTATTTGCGCTACATGTCTGTCCAACCGTAATTCACCTCTTTCATATTAAATGCACCCACCCTTATTATATATCATTTTATTCAGGGGAAACAGGGCTTTCATTTAATTTAATATCAAATATTTAGCTATGAAGCATAATTTATTATGAAAAAAATGGGAGAAAATAAGATTTGTTTAGTTCTACATGACATTTTAACTGTCAATGTCATAATACTGTTTGCTTTTACTGCAATAAAATACACATTTGTATTCAGCAAAGTCTCACGTGTAAAACAGTACCCCCTATGTACAGGTTTTATGGCGTTTTGGGAAGTTACAGGGTCAAATATAGCACGTTACATTTGAAATTGAAATTCGCCAGATTGGTTACGTTGCCTTTGGGACTTTATAGTAGCCAGGAATTAAATTTACACCCATAATGGCATACCATTTGCAATAGTAGACAACCCAAGGTATTGCAAATGGGGTATGTCCAGTCTTTTTTAGTAGCCATTTAGTCACAAACACTGGCCAAAGTTAGCGTTAGTATTTGTTTGTGTGAAAAATGCAAAAAACGCCAATTTTGGCCAGTGTTTGTGACTAAGTGGCTACTAAAAAAGACTGGACATACCCCGTTTGCAATACCTTGGGTTGTCTACTATTGCAAATGGTATGCAATCATAGTCTTATGGCTTAGATCTAGAGAATAAAAATTAGGATCGCGCAAAAAAAAAAAAAACCAACACTGAAAAGATATAAAACCAAAAATACATAGCAGAGATAAAATAATGGTGATAATAACACCGCAATATGCTATAAACTAGTAGAGATACTAGTGATATGCTAGTTTATAGCATATTGCGGTGTTATCACCACTATTTTATCTCTGCTATTTTTGGTTTTATTATGTTTTCAGTGGGTTTTTTTTGGCGCGACCTATAATTTTTATTCTCTAGATCTATCCCCTTTCTTTTGACGATTTGTGAGGGAACGTCATAATTTTAGGTTGCAGCCTTTTTACATTCAGTCTCAGTTTTCTATTGACCACTAAGCGCTGAACCCACTACCTTGTATCTAAGTCTTATGGCTTGACTGGTGTGCAGATTTTTGTTTAACATTGTATTAACTACATATGTGTGTGTATATATATACATATATATATAATACAATTGGAAATCTGTCATGTTTGCACTACATTTATTCCCCTTTTCCAACAAGAGACAACCCAGTCAAGGAACAGGTGTAGCTGTTCTAGCAGCAGCTAATTGTATTGCAGCGTTTTGGTTTTCCTTTTACTGATGCATGACTAAGGCGAAAGCCAAAACTATGTTTATTTTGCTTTTGAAGCTTTATAAACTGCTGATGTGCCTCCACTGTGTCTTTGTTTTCATGTACAGAGTCGGTCTCAGAGTAAAAGGCAGCTGCTCAAAGGATGTAAGAGATTTAGGAGTACACGAAACACTTGAGTGAAGCACAATTCTGTACTAAACACTTAAAGCTACCTGAAATCCCTCCTGTGCAGGAGCTTATGGAAAACACAGTTCTCCTATTTGTTATTCTGTAGTTATCTTTGCAGTTGCACATACAAAGGTCCACTAGCTGTTTCTTGTAGTAATGTTGAGAAGTCATTCTGCTTCCGTACAAACACACAAAGCAGAACATACTACCGCTTCATATCATGTGGCCACGGTTTATAAGTGTGTAAAGCTGCGTCACTGAGGAGCAAGGTTAGTTGAAATACTCAAACTGTTCCCTGGTCTCTGCAGAAGAAGCAAATTCTATGGATTTGCTGTAAATTATTATTTCATTTTTTTGTTTATATCACACAAATTAACTTTTTGTGTGCTGGCTCTATTAAGTACTAATAGTATATTACAAAAAGTAAAAACTATACATAGGAATACTTGCTGCAGTGGTTTTGGTGCTTGGAGTGTTCCTTTAATCTTAAGTATTTTTTTGAGACGTTAGCACAGAAAATTGAATAAAATGAAAAAAAAAAACAAAAAAAAAATCTTACCAAGTAATCCGAGGTTTATTAGGGCTCAAGGACATTGCAGCCTGTCATACCTCCCATCCGTAAGAATTCAGGACAGAGCAGATTCTCCTGATAGTCAGGTAAAAGGAAGTAGTTAATATATGCATTATGGACATGTTTTTACTTTCTGGATATTTAACATAAAACCACTAGCGCTTTCTAAGTCACCGTAGGCAGTGTATGAAGTGATGCAGTTCCTTGTTGAAGTTCTCAATCAACCCTTGCCATAACAAAGCATAGAAATTGTATCAGCTTATTTCAATATATATTTAAAAACAGACCAGCCTGTAAAGTAAATCACTAGATACATTGAATACAAATAATATAGAAATATGTGAAAGTGCATCTCCTCTGTCTACAGCAACATGGCAAAAATATTATGGGACTGCATCTTCAAGAACATTTTAGAAACTGAACAATTGAAAGGTTTTTCTAATGAGAAAAATTTTTTATTTACAAGGTTTAAAAAACCTTTATGTTTATCACAGAGAGATAGTTCATATCTATAACTTGACTTCTGCACACCGCAATTAAAATGTCCATGGAAGTTAAATGTCCGCATAAGCAGTTTCTGAGTGTACCATTAATAGGAATGTGTTGAGCCTGATTGCAGGAGTCCTAGCTTTGGTCAAACACCTCAAAATAAGTTTGACCTGGAGAGTGCCCAAATCCTAGTATCACCATAACCACTACACTAGCATGTAGTGGTTTTGGGGTCAAAATGTTATACTCCTCAAATTGGTTCACCGCCTCTGCTCTCTTTAAGTGTCATGAAGAACAATTCTTCAAGCACCATGTCCTTCAAAGATTTGCAGTGGTCATGATGACTTAAGACTGCTGATAGAAGTGCAGCTCTAGGCAGGGTCATCAGCGATGGGGAGTGATGTATGCCAGGCAGGATGGGGCTGAAGGGCAGGCCAGCACAGAAAACAAGTGTTTTATGAAAAGTGTTAATCAAATGATTTGGTGCTATTTAGGTTTTTTGTTTTTTTTTAACCTTTACTATTTGCACTACTTAACAGTGAAAACATATTCAATCACTAGTATATTGTGTTTATCATTGGGTGACTATTGTGCATTTGTATTTTAGATCTGTAGACTACCAAACTAACTTGGTATTTGCTGTACTGTTTAAGCATGTATCTACTGTTCAGATCATGTATAAGTAATGCAATATAAAGAAAGGTCAGAATACTAGATAAACTACATAATAAGATTAAGTTCAAAGTAGTTTCATTAGAAAAGCCATGTGTTTCATTTTCTTTATGGCGGCTATCTAACCATTTTAATGAAATTGGAACTTCATATAGAACCTCCCTCCCTTCCACCTTAAATTAAATGTTCCCTACTTTGACAGCACAATAAATCTTTATAACCCCCCACCCCTTTTTTTTCCCATATATGGCCTTGAAAATTTTGCTTGTAATACCACAAGGTAAGCCAAGCTTCTCTTGGTTTTTTAAGAAACACTATAGCATGATAAATACAAATCTATTCCTGATGTTCAAGTGCCCTCCCTCTTCTTTTCAAATAAAATCAAAAGTTTTACTTACCTTTTTGTAGCACTATAGCTTCCTCATCGCTGCTCAACACTCCACCTCCCACGACATTGAGGAGGCATGGCCTCCTCTGGTGATAATACAAATCCAAATATTAGGGTTCCCACCTAATACAAATGTCAGTATTTTTCTGTGATTGAGATTAGACTACAATACCATGCAGGCCAGTAGGGTTTGCAGAGTGTGGAGAAGCAGGGATGGGAAGTTACATCATCTCCCTGCCTCTCTACTAATTGAATCTGTGGAAGAGCAGCTACATAGCATAGACCATTCAGCCAGCAGCCTACAGATCAGGTAAGTGAGAATGGAAAGACAAGTGGGAAGAAGAGACACAGATGGGATTGACAGTTGGAGAGAAAGACAGGTGGGGATTAACAAGAGGAGAGACATAGATGGGGGTTTGGACAGTAAGAAAGACAGGGATGTACGATAAAGAGAATGAGGAGGGTTGTAAACTGTGGAAACATATAATAGTGAAACAATGACACACTGAATTAAATGAAAACACAGGTGATTTACCCCCCACTACTTAGATATACACCACAAGTGGAGACTCGTCCATAGAGACAGCACCCCACCAGTTTTTCTTGCAAAAAAATAAACTATATAATTATTTTTTTTCTATTGGGTTTTTAACTTTTTTTCAATATACCTTTAATATGAGTGCCCAATTGATTGTCATTGGCTGCCTGGAAGCACCCTATTATTCCCTAATCAAAATTGTTATGGAGCCAAATAGGCAGGACAAAAATTGCCTTTCATTGACTAGCCAGCCTACTGCACTCTGATTGGTAGTTTGCACCAAGGGGTGGAGTTGGCAGAATTCCACTTCCTCTGGTGGTTAGACTGAGGTAAGGCTACCCTCCCTTGCAGCAGCTCCCTCAACACAGCTCACCAGTGTTTGGATGAAAATGCGTGCAGGGACTTACTATACTCCCCAGAACAACTACAATGACTATAGAGCACCTTTTAGTGTTAGAAACTCATGACACACGCCAGCAAGTGCTGGTCAACAAAGCAGCCTGTGCTGAAGAATACTCCACTCTGAGGCTTCTTACTGAGAACCCTCTCTGCTGGAGCCAAACACATGCAGTTGCATATGATATGGGCTTTACAATGCTTCAAGGGCTGCAGTACTCCTCATTGAGAAGGCGTGCTCGCTCATGCTAGCATAGAAACACATAATGTGACGGCAGATAAGAACCATTCGGCCCATCTAGTCTGCCCAATTTTCTAAATACTTTCATTAGTCCCTAGTCTTATCTTATAGTTAGGATAGCCTTATGCCTATCCCACGCATGCTTAAACTTCTTTACTGTGTTAACCAGAAGCTGAAGAAAACCTTTAGGAGCATACTTGTAAAAGTGTTGATTTCTATTGAAATCTGCTCTTTTATAAACTTAATTTAAAAAAATAAATACAAAACAGACACATAGAGCACTTTGGTAAGCTGAATTGCTTTATAGTGTGCCTATAATATACTGCACAAAAAGTAACCCTACACACTTAATTCACGTATGCATTCACACAAAGCAACATTAAAAAGATTCAAATCCTCTACTTTAGATACTCAAGTTTAGATAATAAACCACAGAGATTTATGTATTAAACTGTGAAATTTAGTAAATTGAAATATTAATTGTACATAAAAAAATAGTTGATGTGATAAAATTCTCTAATTCAGCCTATGCACAGCTGGAACCTACATTTTGCAATTTGGATTCTAATTTGATTTGTTGTTTAGAAGAGAATAAAACCCCTGTGTATTTGTATGTATGGTCTATGATGCAGACAGGGATGTGGCACAGACAGCCTGCTGCTGGATCCATTAAATGAGCACTCAGAAGAGTAGTCTAATCTTCCCAAGCTGCAAAGCAATCCCTCTATACCAGTGGTTCTCAATCCAGTTATCAAGTACCCCCTATCAGTTCAGGATCTGGGAAGGAAAACAAAACAAAAACACTTTAGACACAACAGGGTAATCCCTAAATCCTGGACCTGATTTGGGGTACTTGAGGACTGGGCTGGGAACCCCTGCTCTATACAGCAAAACCAAACCAAGTTTTTCCCCCTGTTATAAACTGGATTTTCTCCTTTCCAAATGTCTTTATTTTTTACTTGTTGCACTCCTTGTTATTTACATACTATGTTGTCCTATTCTGGGATGTAAAACAGATAGTTAATTATGCAGATTAGAATAGCCAGTATTTATTTTTTCAATGAAAAGTGGCAACTTTCCATCCAATGTTCATCATAGAGGAAAATTGGGGACAATATGCTCATGCACAGCAAACTTTCTCATGCACATGCAATCTTCCCCCTATGGGCTTTTGCATTACGTGACTGTGTTTTACTTGGCAAGTGAGGCGAAAGTGCCTCTAGCGGTGGTCATGTAGACAACCACTGGAGGTGTCTTTACCCTATGCAATGTAAACATTGCACTTTCTAGAACACTGCAATGCTTTAGGAAGTGGGGTTAAAAGGACAGGGTCACTGTACTCAGACAAAAAGATTTTATGTCAACTATACAATAAATGTCCATGAACATGTTCATAGCTTTCCACGAGACAGCTTGCAAAACAGATATGTGCATGTGATTACAATGTCAATTACTACCTACAGGATTCCCTGTTATATAATACACAGTGTGTTAGAAATAATATATGACTGTTCTCAGCTACTGGTCCCTGTAGAAGTATTCATTAAACTAAAAATTGTATTCTTCTGATGTGTTTAATATAAATTTTTATACATAAAAAATAACAGTTAAATGTTTGATACCACCATACTAATTCTCTCACGGTGCCTATGAAAAAGTGCTATCCTGCAGCAGAACTTTGCATCTGCACTTGCAATTTTTTAAATTGCCGAGTTCATTATAAGCTGGGTCAGCATATATTAAACTTACATTGATCAAGAAGGCATATAAACTATAAATATTTTTAGGGCAATAAAGCAAAAAACTATAGCTTGAAAAGGGTATGTAAACGTTTACTGAAAACACTTTTGGGAAAAAAGATGGTAGGATAATATGGTATTAGATTGAGTGGTTTCAGAACCATGGCACCTACATGTGCCAAAATAAATTTCTAGAAGCATTTTATGCATTTTAGAAGCATTTTATGCACTCTCAGGTCTGCTTGATGTGATAAAATACAATGTTAAGCAGGCTAAACTTGCACAGAGGAAATATACACTTCCATTTAAGTGTAATTACAATTTCTCTGGAAATGCCAGCTCCTCATTCCTTCGACCCAGTACGACTGCATAGTTTTTACACTAATGGCACTAGTCCTGTGTGATGTCATAATTAAATAATGCTCCTGGTGACATTCAGAGAAATGCATGTGGACATTCATTACAATGCAAATATTTCAGTCAAGAGTTATACTTTAAACATACATTTTAGCAAATGTGTTGTCATGGTAACATACCCACTCTCCAAATGTGTGGACCTTAATGTCATGGAGCCACTTTGAGGGTCTATTTTACAGAAAAATCGCGTTTTATATATTTTTTTCTTGTTATAAATCTATAGTAAATGTTTTATATATCTGATATGTAAAGCATTAAAGCATTTCACCGTCTTATCCTTAGTTCCCATCTTAAATACGATACCTGGCCATGCTCCAATAACACAAATTAGAAAACTTTACAAACACACTGAATAAGTGGGCAAACAATGTACAAGGCTTCAAATTTCACGTCCTAGGAGGTCATTGGCACACTAAGCAGTGTAAATTTCTACCCACCGATAGCTAGTAGAAATGTTGAGCCCTGATTAAAGGACCACTGTAGGCACCCAGACCATTTCAGCTTAATGAAGTGGTCTGGGTGCCAGGTCCAGATAGGATTAACCCCCCCACCCCCCCCCTTTTTTTTTTATAAACATAGTTACAGAGAAACTGCTATGTTTACACTGAGGGTTAATCCAGCCTCTAAAGCCTCTAGTGCAGGGGTTCTCAACGTTAATCCTCAGGACCCCCTACCAGTCCAGGGTTTAGGGATTACCTGGGTGTGTCTAAGGTGTTTTTTTTTTCCCTTTTTCTAAACACCTGAGACACACCCAGGTAATCCCCAAATCCTGGACTGGTAGGGGGTCCTGAGGACTGGGTTGAGAACCCCTGCTAGTGGCAGTCTCACTGACAGCCACTAGAGGCGCTTGCATGCTTCTCACTGTGAAAATCGCAGTGAGAAGACGCCAGCGTCTATAGGAAAGCATTATGAACACTTTCCTATGAGACTGGCTGAATGCGCGCGCGGCTCCTGCAGCGCAAGCTCATTCAGCCGATGACATCGCTAGGAAGGAGAGGAGGAGGAATGCTCCCCGCCCGGCGCTGGAGAAAGGTAAGATTTTAACCCCTTCCTTTCCCCAGAGCCCGGCAGGAGGGGGGACCCTGAGGGTGGGGGCACCCTCAGGGCACTATAGTGCCATGAAAACGAGTATGTTTTCCTGGCACTATAGTGGTCCTTTAAGGGAGCCTTTCAAGGTCCAAGCACCATAACCACTACAGTCTGCTGTAATGTTACAAAACAAGAAGTGCCTTGGTGTCCTATGCATCTCGTCTTTTCAGTCATACATTGATAGACAACTCAGCTGACAGGAATGAAGGAACACCTACATCAGAATTTAGCGGCTCAAGTTCACTTTATATAGGTATTTTTTTTTTTTTTTAACATATTTATAAAAATAGATCTTAGATGAATGATACTTACAATAAAATATAAATTTATACCTGACCACCAAAAAATAATCTCGAAAGCAGAAAATACATGTTAATTTTTATTGGCTTGTGAAGCTAAAGGGCCTATAAATCATATGCTTAAAAATATACTTCATATGGATTTATTTTTTTAAATTCAGGCCTTATGCCACTTTAAAGCATTACCCTTTTTGGCATTTTTTTTTAAAACAAATAATGCCCAATTGAATATTATCCTTTAGGTCCAGTCCCCCTCATTAACCCTAAAATTACAACAAAAATAAGTTAAAACTTACCTGAAATCCAGTGCTGGGCAAAGATCCTGGCACAGCTTTCCATGCCTCTCCTGAAGTCGTGGTCAATCAAGCCTTTGATTGGCCCATTTAACAGTCTCACAGCACATGCATGAGGAGGGAGGTTTAAAAAAAAAAAAAAAACTGACAGTGCTTATAAGGAGGTGGGAAGGGCTTCAGTGAAGGAGGGAGATAAACTCTTCCTCTTGTAGGCGCTGTATGCAAGGGCAAAGCTAATTATGCCCTGCACGTTGACAACGTACATGTTTTTTGCAGAATTGGCATTTGCAACTCCGGAACAGAGTTCCAAGCTGCCAAAGTCACGTATGCCGGGGGTGCTAAACATACAGACTCCTGCCACCATGACCATTTTTAAAGCAGGATGCACAGCACATGCATTTGGGGAACATTTTCATTTGCAAACACACTATCTACTAAATAAATGAACTAAAACGTTTTAATAATATATCTAAACAGACTATAGCCTATTTTTAAGTGGAGGGTGGTGCAATGAAATGCAAGATTATTTTTTACCTAGATGACATCTGCAGTTCTTCCAAGCCACTTCCTCCTTTCAAAGCAAGAACAGAGTGGAACGAATGCTCTATCCACAATGCAAATCAGAACATTACAATACCTATCTGCTTAAAATCCACAGCTGAAAAACGTATTGGTATTTTAATACCAAACTAAAAATAAGAAACAACCCTGGTAACGTTTTATTATTTAAAGACTTCACTAATTTCTACTAATTATTCCGAACCGGTCTGTAGTTGTTATGATGGCTGAGTAACCCTTTAAAGGAACACTATAGGGTCAGGAACACAAACATGTATTCCTGACCCTAGAGTGTTAAAACCACCATTTAGGTGGCTTGCCCCTCCTCCCCTTCTTAGAAGGGGTTAAAACTCACCCTGCCCCCAATATGCTTCCTTTTGTGACATCGTCACAATTTATGATTTTTAGCCAATCCAATGCTTGCCCATAGGTGATGACGCATCCCTATGAGGAAAATTCAGCGTCTCCATGCTGAGCGTGGAGACTCTGAACTGCAGTACTGCCTACTGTGCAGCACTGCACCAGGAAGCACCGCCAGTGGCCATCTGAGGAGAGGCCACTGGAGGTGTCCCTAGGGGGCATTGTAAACACTCCCTTTTCAAGGAAAAGGCAGTGTTTACAGGAGAATGCTTGCAGGGAATGATTATACTCACCAGAACAACTACATTAAGCTGCATTTGTTCTGGTGACTATAGTCCTTTTAAATAGAGGTTAATCAGTTTTCAGCAATCAGTGAGAACTTCTCAACCAAGATTTACATTAAAGAGAAAAATCTAAAGTCAGTTTGGTGCTTGTTCTATAATCTATCAAAAGGAACATATTTAAAACATGTTCCCAGAAAACCCTGTACATATTAACATAAACTGCTAACTTGCATGTCACTTCCTGTTAATGCTCACCCGGGGAAGAGCGAATTCAGGACAGATTTTTAGCATAACATTGTTTTAAAGGAACACTCCTTGCATTATACCCACTGCAGCATGCTTCTAACAGTTTGCTAGAGGTTTGAGTTTTTTTATCCGAGGTCCATTGGCCACTCTGCAGCAACTAGCTCTCTTCACTGAGGCAAATCTGGTAATGCAGCGCGTACCTCATTGGTTGAGTGTGATAAGCTGAAGGTTTTAGCCAATGAACTGGTCCTGCACTGCAGGGCTTAGCTCAGCACAGATAACTGAAGCTCCTAGCAGGAGATTTGCACTCTCTAAACAAGAGTCAGCAGCGAGCAGATTCTGGGCAATTAGCCTATTTAATCGGACTACTTAAGTTGGGGGCTCTCATGATCCCATAACTACTACAGCAAGCTGTAGTGGTTATGGTGCTTGGAATGTTCCTTTAAATCCATTCTTGCACATTAAGTCTCAGTAAGGCACAACATTTATCTAGCTATTGGAATGCTGCTGATATATCTATGTATACATTTGTCTGATTTTTAGAAAATGTAGTATTTTTTTTCCTTGTGTTTATGTCATTAGTTGCTACTTTGGGGTTTTACATCTCTATGCCATCTGCTTATTCCAATACTAAATAAGATATTTATTGCACTTATACCTGTAAAAGAACTAAACAAATATATCTCAAAGTATATTTTTCCTGACTGTCTTGTATACTCTGACAATCTGATAAGAGTGAACATGTTGGCAAATGGATATATAATTAATTTCTTGCAACAAGAGATGTTTGGTGTTACTTAAAATTAGCATAGATCATCTAATTACAACCTCCTCTATTTCACATGGAAACATGAGTAGTGACCATAATACATCATTTATTTATTTTTTAACGTTTTTAAAACATCCATGAAGGTGCAGTCACTTTTGGGAAAAAAATGTGTGTCTGGAAGTTTTATTTACAAATTGTTATGATAAAGAATTGACTAACTTATTTTCAAACTAAACATAAGCACATTTAAGAAAGAAGAAGAAGAAGAAAAAAGATTTAATTCTCCACATCTACTACTTTGGTAACAAATTTGGTAAACTATATCAGTGTTCCCCAACCCAGTCCTCATGGACCACCAACAGTCCAGGATGTATGTATTTTCCTGTTTTATTCCAATGGAGATACTGACAAAACCTACACTGTTGGTAGTCCATGAGGACTGGGTTGGGGAAGACTGAACTATAGCATGTAACTAGGATATTTATGCTAAACCTTAAAGTAACATTACCAGTGTTAAAAAAAACACTATATATATATATATATATATATATATATATATATATATATATATATATATATATATATATATATATATATATATATATATATATATATACCCACACACACACATATATATATATGACATACACACATACATACATACATACATACTGACTGCTCCGTATAAAGTGTTCTCATTAACCTCTTGAGGACCAATGATCATAATCAAGCCTGTAAGGATCCTATTCCAGAATGGAATGACCCACTAAATTACAGCAAGTAGTATAGAACTGCCAATACAAAATACGCAGGACATTCCATGAGGGCACAGGGACTTTAGGGACAAGAAAACTTGTGGTCCTTGAGGGGGTTAAATAAAGAATTGTTGTGAACTTGTGAAATTCTCAAACACAGGATAAGTGTAAATTCTAAGACTTTTTTTCTATACCTAAACAGGTTTTGTTTAAACTCCACTTTTTTCGTAATAGATTTTGCAATTTAGGTTTCAATTCACCACAAACCACCATTTTGTGAATTAACAACTTGAAAAGCCAAGACTGAATGCAAAATTGTATTAACGTTGCATATTTGAAAATTGGTAATTTAAAACAGTGCGCTGTCAATTGTTTTTGTTTGTCCAATTTGCTGCAATGCTAAGCTGTACATAGGCATTAACTATAAAAGAGGAAGTAAAGGATAATTAAGTCCACTTCAATTAAAGCACAAAAGGCAGTTTCAATTCAGCTGTTAAACATTGTCTTACAAATAAATTTTCTTAGGATCAAAAAAAATTTGGATTTTTTTTTGTTTTTTACAGTTTGAAACTTTACAATTACTTTGAATTACAGAGTTTAATTTGCTTTCAATAACAAAATGAAAATCACTTTATTTACAAATGTAAAATTATACGGTGAATTTGGATGGCACATTCTTGATGTAGATCTTGACATCAAAAGTTAAGTGATTCCACAGTCAGTAAAGTATTGAGATCTTTGAACTGACTTTGTATCCTCTGGGTCAGACCTGTTTGGAATATGAATTTTGTTTTCATACATCATATACATTCATGGTGTTTTGTTACAACTGCTTTAAATGAGTGATCAAATAGAATTAGAATGCTAAAATTAAAGATTTTTTAAAATTTTCTAGCAACACATATGGTTAAATGATAATTCCTTGATGTAAAACAATGGATTTTTCTTTTCCTTTTAAATCTTTCTGGTGTGTGATTTTGATTGGTTACAAAAATAAAAAAAAGTTAAACGTGTTTATATATAAAATTGAAGATTTAAAGCAAATTCACACCGAACAGGAAAGTCTCATAAGGGAAACACTTCACATTTTTGAACCATTTTGAGTTTTTACAATTAATAATGTCATTCTCCTGCACATTTACTTGCTAGAATCAGAACTAACGCAGATTGATTTTTTAGATTTTTTTAAATTAATCATTGGTTTATTTAGAACAATCATAGCAGAAAATGCCTATTGCAAACTAGACATATAGTATTACTAACAGCATCTTCATAGAAAGAGCTGTTAAAATACATTGAGAAAAAGCAATCAGAAAGTTTGACATTTTGAACAGTTATTTTGGCCTGCTGGCTTTGGATGTGGAGGATCTATGTGGTACATATTTTGCTGTGGAAAATTGAGAAACAAACCTTTGTTCAATCCATCATGTAGAGTTTAAATTTTTTTTTTTTTCAGACTCAATGGATGGACAAATTAACATGTTTTTTTTTTGTTTGTTTTTTAACAATTCATCATTAACCAGCAAAGGCAGTAGCAGTATAAGCTCCAAGTAATCTGAAAATTGTCACAGGCTCATGAACCTTTAAATCAATTATTTTTAAAAAGACAAAATAAAACATCTAACTGATGTCTGCTTATACTACAAACATCTTTCCTAAGTTGAGGTATCAATTTGCACCCCCTGCCCATTATGAAGCAGGTCTAAAAACTTCTGCCTGCTATTCAAAACAGCTGTGGGCTGTAATTAAACGACCCTGTTTTAAAGCATTTGTTAAGAGAGGTCTAGAGATGCTAACTTATGGTGGTAGACTACAAAAGTATTACAGGTTAGGATCTCAATATTCATTTAGAAATGGAATGTCTCCAATTTTGACTTTGTATTTTTATAATATATATATATATATATATATATATATATATATATATATATATATATATATATATATTGATTTTTTTTGTTTCATAAAAGCAAATAAATGTAAAAAATTGCTTTAGACATATATAAAACTACATTTTGGTTAGTCACTGTCTTAAGTGCTTGAAATTAAACACTTTGCATGACTACATATGCAGCACGCTAAGATACTCCTAAAACCACAACCATGTTCTTCTGTACATTGTTGGTTTGGGGAGCTAGGTTCTTGTACATGAGAAAAGCATATTTCTGTCTTGTAAATATGAATAAAAATAGTATTTTCTCATAGAAATATGACAAATGGGGGTTTTAATAAAAAGCTGTTCTAAGGCAAAATGGGTATCAATTGTTTAATGGTAACCGCTGCATTTTACAAATGTGCCTCAATCACAAAGGACAGAAAAATATCCAACTGAATGCTCAATTTTTATTTTATACCTTTGGCCCCGCACTTTTTATAAACTTTACAAATATATACTATCAGATTTAGTGAATGTGTATTATTACCAAGTTGTAAAAGATATGTGATTCTCTGAGGGGGTGCAAACAGAGTGAGGATGACATTCTTCATGTAAAAACATGCTTTGTAAATAACTCAATAAGGTATAAGGTCTGTGAACAGTTGGAAAAGGTACATTTTAGCTTTAAAAATAATATATATTTCTTTCTATAGAAGACTATATAAAATACTTAATTTATTCTAACGTATGGCAAAATACTTCATAATATAATAGTCATACCAAGTAATGCAAAACAAACAAAAAAAATCCGAAAGCACTCAGATACGTACTATTTTCGAGTGTTTTTTAGACTCAAAAATACATGGTATCAACAGAAACATTAATTGGAGTAGTGGTGACCTGTCTTCAGTATTTTACTGAGCCCTGATGTGTGTATTATAAGGTCAGAGCTACATTGGTACTTTCATTTATTTCAGCACAGCAGTAACATATTACTGCATTATCTCTCTTGGTTTGTTTCTTTGTATGTTTTTTTCCCCCAAATCAACCTTTCAATTATAAAGCATTTTGAGGAATTTATCATCCTCCCAAGAACTTGTTTGTGGCATCACTTGCCTTTAAGGAATGTGATTGTTATTTTTGTTTTAAAGAAGAAACAACTATGAATGTGTATTTTTCTGCGATATTTAGGAAACAGACCCTTCTCAATTTAAACAGGAGAATGAGGAATTGCAGGTTTTAAATATATCCTCACATGTGCACACACAAATAAATTACTGTCCCAGTCAGTCTTTTATCTGTGGATGTTTCCAATGACCATGCAAGGAGACTAAAAATGTAAACTCACAGAACAATCATAAAAAGAGAATAGTAACTTATGCATCACAGCAGGTATTATCAAACATTTTACCTCAAGGGTTCCTACAACCACCATAAGAAATTTACAAAAGTCCAATCTGATCCATAAATTACACATATGGATTGTTAAGACAGTGACTGGTTTAGCCGAGTACCTGTACTTATTAGCGATTTGATCAGATCCTGAAGATTAGAACGAGAATGACAAAGTAAGCAAGGTTTAAAGTAGTGATTTCCAAACCAGACCTCATGGCCCACTAAAAGTCCAGGTTTTGTCAGTATCTCCATTGGAATAAAAAAAGGGAAATACATAAATACTGGACAGTTGGTGGGCCCTAAGGACTAATCTGGGACTACTGGTTTAAAGAAATGAAGCATTCATTATCTTAGAAAGTATGAGATTAAATTACCTGCACTGTGTTCAGGGTAAGAAGAATAATTTTGTTCTAGATTTAGATTTAAAGGTTCAGCATAGGGTCCCACTAAAGGCCCAGGATCATGAACCACAAAGGTCATTCAATGTTACCTAGTACCAGATAACAATGGACCTTAACCTGTTTTAGAATAATATTTGGTCAACATCTTGGGGGGCTGGGAGAAGTAATATCCAAAAGCCTAGGCTTTTTTCAAAGAGAAGGTAAAAAAGGCAATTGTCAGTCTTATTGTGAATAGCAAAAGTAATTAACCGGCCTATGCCATGCACGAATTATATAAACAAACCTATAGACCATCAGAAAGTATTTGTAGACTACATCTGAAAATGAATCAGGTTTGACAGCCCTTTTCTATAGAAAAGTAATGTTGTGCAGAGAAGAGAACAAAAAACATCAAGATTAAATAATTGATTAAATAATTATTTAATTTCCCCCGCAACTTTAAAATGGTTCTGTGTTCATTTTTGGCACAAAGGAATTAGCAGTTTCAGTACTGTTGCATGTGTTAACGTAACAAATTTTGCCAATAAATCTGTCATCACATTTATGCCTAATCAGGTTTAAGATCTTAAATACTCGACCTGAAGAGAGTCTACAGTTCATTAACTACTCTAGTACTTTCAAACCTGCTCAGTTTTCTGCATATGAGAAGAATTTAGGATTTCATTTTAAGCCAGACAAATTACAATTTTAAAAACATTTACATCTCTTGCAGAAAACCCGAAAGTCTTCTACATGCAATATAAAAAAAATAAGATAGAAATTAAATTTGACTCTCTGACCAGAATGATGTCATTTGACAATCAAGTGTGCCTAGTGTATCATTTGATTTGCAAACAGATTTGATCACTCACATATGCAGTTCAGTCTTTTGAAATGGGTGTTTGTTGTAAGAATCACAACTGAGAATTGCTTTTTTGGATTTTTTTTGTTTAATAGGACACAACCGTGTTTCGAAATAGAGGTTGTTGAAGTAGGGTTTTTGTTTTTTTTGTTGATTTTTCTTTTTGTGGAGTTTTATTGAAATTTCACATGAACAAGAGAACTGGAAACACAATCACAGAACAAGTTGCCAAGGATTCTGGCACCCAAACCAAAACAAATTTGTAGGGCCTTTTAGTTAAAAAAAAAAAAAAAAAAAGTTAAATAATGTTTTGGGTAGCATGAAGGGAAAAATTAACCTACTTCTACGAAACATACAGTTAACACAATAAACCTTAAAATGTTTTATGGTTTAAAATTCTAAAGACCGCTCTAGTGTTTAAATTTATGTACAGCATTATCATGTGGCAAACATGCCAAAATCAAGGGGAAACTATCAAATAAACCACAGCTTTCCAATAGCATCATGATTAAACATTGTCCCCAAACAGCCTTATAAACCTGTACAAAAAAAAAAAGTTCTAAAAACCAATAAAAACAGAAACATTGGCATCCATATATACTCTGGTATAAAGGAGCAAGTAACAAGATTATCTCAAAACACTGTAGCCCACATAGAGTGGATAACACCGTAGCACAACTTTAGGACATTTATTTTTTTTAATGTAAGAAACAAGTTGTATGGACATCTTCCAAAAGTCATTGAAATTTTAGTCAACTTGCATACCTATACCCCCAATACAGCCTATTATGCAGAGGCCTACTGTTGAAAAAGGTCATGACCCTAATTCTACCAGAGCATAAGTGATGGATACCAACGTCAAAACAAAATAAAAAAAGAAATATATTTACAGTATGATGTGAAGAGATTCAGCCTAATACAAATAACAGGAGATTGTTACTGCAGCGTGTATATAAATGTAGGTGTTTGAAGAATGAAAATTTGTAGCCTTGCCTATTTCCACTGCTGCCCGTAAGAATCCTGATAAAATTCCTGGTTGTCATTACTGTAACCATAGTTACCAGTGTAATCACCGCCTTGTTGCAATGGCTGCTGGGCTATGGGCTGGGTCCCCCAGTTTTGCTGGTTGTTGGTCTGGCGGCGTTTGGAGTCTGGCTGGTTGTATCCATCTGCCTTTCTTTTTCCACCAACATTCCCACCTCTACTACCACGATTGCCACGTGAGTTTCGTCCTCGCTGTTGTTGCTGCGAAGGCCCTCCTCTTCCACCCCTTGCTCCTCTAGGTGGGCCCATGGGAGATCCTCTTGGGGAATAAGCTGGGCGGCCTCCACGTTGAGGAGGTGCTGATCTTCCCCTTGGTGGTGGAGGACCACCTCGACCACCTCTGCCACCTCTTCCTCTCACTGGGTATCCATCATCATAACCATAGTAAGGATCATCATAGCCTCCACGGTAGTCATGGTAATCGTATGAGTAATAATCATCATAATAATCTTCATAACCATAATAGTCTTGTGGGTAAGAATATGCACCTCTACCGCCCCGACCCCTGCCTCTTCCTGGTGGTGGCATGCGTGGAGGGGGATAGTAGTAATAATCATCATATCTACAAAAAAACAAACAAACAAACAAAAAAAGACAAGGAAAACAAGTACCAAAATATAAGCTGAGGAGTGCTGTCTTCCTTATAAGGTAGAAAGTATGTAAACAGGACAGAATATTAGCTAAGAATATTTTAGATGAGATGTTACACTTTCCTTGGTTAAAACTTCTGGTTAAATTATATTTATATTTCTTTAGTGATCTAGGTTTTCCTTGCCTAGATAGATAGTTCACTCAGGGAAAGTTTTGATCAGGATGGACATTCAGCACTGGACACAAAGGTTTCTAAAAAAAATATCATAAAAAGGGTGACAACTTTAAGAATACAGGGGGATGGGGATGGGGATGGGGAAGGGGACGGGGAAGGGCGGGGCGAAAGCAAAGCACTGTTCCAAGAATAAAAGTATGAAATAATTTTTAAAGCTAAGAAAGCAGCCACTCTGTTTTTTTCAAAAACTCATTTAAGATACTCACGAATTACCACGGGAAGCCTGTCGTGCAGCTTGTCGTTCTTTTCTCTTTTTATCGGGAGGCTTTGCCAAAACAATTTCAATTTCTTCCCCTTCCAAGTCTGTGTTGTTCATTTCATCCATGGCCTTAGAGAATACAAAAACATAAAATTACCGTAAACCATGAATTTTAACAATTATATCGGCAAAGTGTTAGAGCAGAATAACTGCCACTTGAGTTTTTTGCACAACTGAATATCAAGTAAAAAATATGTCAACTAAAAATTGTTGAACGTTCTATTTTTTTTTTTCTATCTAAAATCATTTCCCTTTTTTATTTTTAAAAAAGACTCACTAATTTTCATTATTTAAATAATCGAATTTGAAAGAAATGTCATGCCTGGCATGACAAAAAATAGATTACCCTTGCCTCAGCTGTATTTTCTGCCCTGGTAAACACTTCAATTAAAAACAACAGTGTAACAAAACAATACAAATAAAGAATGCAGTTAGAAATTATACATATTGCCTCACTACAATATACAGCCTGCCTTATATTTTTAAATAGAAGAAACAAGGTAATTATCCCTGAAAGATATATAGTCTTACCCTCACTGCAGAATCTCTGTCCTCAAAGTGAACAAATGCATAATCTTTTAGTTTCTTCACTCGTTCCAGCTTTCCAAAGACAGCAAAGGCTTTCTCCAGGATTTCTTCAGTAACTGTAGAAGACAGGTTTCTCACAAACAGTACTTTAACCTAATATAGAGGGGAAAATAATCAAGAATTTGTGAAAACACAGTTCTTCTCAACACTAACCCATTGTGGAATACAGTTAAAGGGTCAGCTCATCTTGCTGAAAAGCTAAATGTGTGAAGAGTGTCCTTTTTTCAGTTTTACATAAAGTGCAAATTCCAATAGAATTTAGAACTTTAAAAAAAAAAAACTTTTTTATATCCCCCTAGCAGGTCCTGGTACTTCATGGTTGTTTAGCTCATGTAGCTAAACTCTAGAGGCAACAATGGTTCAGAGCACCTGCCTTGCAAAGACTTCTCGTTTAGCTGCATTGGGAAGTCTGCGATTATACAGTCACAGAAAGTCTGGGCAGGGTTAGAAGGGGAGTGTTTGCAAAGACAAAGAACTGCAGCTTTTACAAGCTGTTTTAGATATCCCTGCTATGAAAAAAAGGCATAAATAAATGTTTTCATTGGGGGTACATCTACTAAATAGTGACTTTAGGCAGTGGAGTATCTCTTTAAATCTTGCATGTATCAATGGATAATATCACTAAGTGCTATGAAGCAGCTAAGTTGCACCCAAACAAAATATACATACCGTTTAGGATAAGTTATATTAGATTACTATACGGCAGGTATCAATAAAACGGTGAACTTTAGTAAAGTAATATCTATGATTTGTTAAAGAAGGAAAATATATTATATATATATATATAAATAATGATATACAGAGGCGTATACCCTCGTAATCCACATCTCTAACTTTTATCAGCATTTTAAAACAAAAACATATTTCACAGCACATTATAATGAGGATTTAGAACAGCAAGTAATTAAGCAATGCAATTATTTCAGTACAATTAATACCCAACTCAGAAAAAATTATGTAAACGAAGAATCTTAAATCTAAAAATTATCTATACTGCTGGTAATTTGTTCATCTTCATGAAAGTAATATCATATAAAATTATGCCACCTTTTTGTTCTATTAGTTATTCTTTATATAAATTTAAATGGCAAGCATTAATACATCTGCGTTAAACAACTTTCTTCTTGCTCCTAAAACACCTGCCTTAAACAATACGATTTGATGTCAATATGATTCATGTAGAGAATAAAATTGTAAAAAAAAAAAAGGTTTTTCACTATGCAATATAATGTTTGCCGACATTATTATAATTTTTTTCTTTCTATTTTAAGACTTGGAATTTTAAAGTTAAAGGACCACTATAGTGCCAGGAAAACATACTCGTTTTCCTGGCACTATAGTGCCCAGAGGGTGCCCCCTCGCTCAGGGTCCCCTTCCCGCCCGGCTCTGGGGAGAGGAAAGGGTTAAAACGTACCTTTTTTCCAGCGCGGGCGGGTAGCTCTCCGCCTCCGATCCTCCTCCTCTCCTCCCTTTCGGCTGAATGTGCACGCGCGGCAAGAGCTGCGCGCGCATTCAGCCGGTCTCATAGGAAAGCATTTACAATGCTTTCCTATGGACGCTTGCGTGTTCTCACTGTGATTTTCACAGTGAGAATCATGCAAGCGCCTCTAGCGGCTGTCAATGAGACAGCCACTAGAGGATTTGGAGGCTGGATAAACCCTATTATAAACATAGCAGTTTCTCTGAAACTGCTATGTTTATAAAAAAAAAAAAAAAGGGTTAACCCTAGCTGGACCTGGCACCCAGACCACTTCATTAATAAAACAGCTGTGTTATGTTGCAGTAAAAGCTAAAAGCAGTAAAAGTTGGAAAATAAAAAAAAAAGTCTTAATTTCTCACACTTTTTCAGATGTTATTATTAAATTGTGTTTCATTTATAAATCTTTGATTTAAATGAAATCCCCATTTCGCCTGAAAAAAAAAATATATATAATTAGTGTGGGTGCACTTAATATGAAAGGTAAATAATGGTTGAACAGACATATAGCTCAAATTCTAGGTATTGTTTTGGCGAGACGTTTTTACCTTTGCCATAATTTCAGGATCTGGCTCCTCCACTGGATCTGCCCATTCTACAGTCACTATGTTGCCCCACACCTTCACCTTCCCACTCATTAATCGGCGGCGGGCCTGAGCAGCGGTTTTGTGATCTTCATACTCCAAAAAACAGAAACCACGATTTTTCTTTTTGTCATCAGGTTGATGGTATAGGATCACATCCACCAACCCCTCTGAAAAGCACACAAGTAATTTTAGTGGATAGGATAACCATTCTATTTCAAAGACCTTAGACAATTTAATCTACAATATTTTGACTGTCAAAAAGCAAAGTATGAACCCATACTTTATACCACAAAATATGTAGGCATTAGTGATGTCCCGAATGTTTCGCCGAACGGTTCGCCGCGGACTCATCATTGAGTAAACTTTGACCCTGTACCTCACAGTCAGCAGACACATGCCAGCCAATCAGCAGCAGACCCTCCCACCTCCTGGACAGCTCACTAAGAATGCAGCTTCACAATGAATGTAAAATGGATGCTGTCCAGGAGGTGGAAGGGTCTGCTGCTGATTGGCTGGCATGTGTGTGCTGACTGTGAGGTACAGGGTCAAAGTTTACTCAATGATGAGTCTGTGGCGAACCGTTGGGCGAAACATTCGGCGAACCGTTCGGGAGATCACTAGTAGGCATGCATAGACAACCACAATTCAATAATTTACAAAGCAAAAAAAAAAAGATGAAAAATTTCAAAACTTGTTATGCATGTAGTCATCAATTCCAATCTTTTGCTGTGCTAGGAGAAAATATTAGAATATAAAATTATAAACAATAAAATGAAAATAAATTACAGATATACTAAATAGAAATGTGCTATCTTTCCATTCCAAAGCATGGCCATCCGTATACACACCTATTGTGCTAAATATCAAATAAAGGTATGCTACAGGGCAACTGTGTTGGCCTTAGATCATAATAAACATTAACACTGTTCACTACTTACCAATATTAGGGCCTCATGAAAATTGAAACTTAATATGCAACAATGAAAATCTTTAGTGTTATCCAGCTGAAGAACAATAAGTGTAAGTTAGTACCTGTAACTTTACTGAACTCCTCCAGAATATTTTCTTTTGTCTTGTTTTTAGGTATGGACCCAACAAATAATCTGTTGTTTGCCACAGAAATACATACACCAATGTGCTTTCCAGGTCTTATTTCATAGTTGTCACACTGAAAAGCAGAGCGATGTCAAAATATATATCATATAATATACAAGATACATAACACTTAAACGTGTTAATGACATTCAATGTTTCTGGAGATTTTTACCCAAGCAAGAATATTCAGTGATAGGACTAAACTATTTTCAGTGGCGAACTTTGAATTCAAATTAATATATATCTGGAAACTTTCCGGGTCTAGCCTGCTAATTTCACAAAAGACTTTGCTATATAAGAGATGAGCTCAGAGTTTATTTATGACCTCCACACTTAAAAATCTTACATACTAAAAACTGCCACCTCAAAACTATGGTTTTAATAGAATAATCCTTATTATTAAAGCTTTTTATTTTAAATATATGTAAATAAAAACAAAAAAACAAAAAAAAAAACCCCAACCTTTTCATTAGTATAGGACAGAATTTTTCAGTCATATGTGCATCTTGGGTTAAGCAATGTTTGAAAACTGTGTTCGTTCCTCTTTATGTGCAGGGAATGAAGCAGGAAAATCCAGAGAGAGAGTTTTTAAATCTGCCCAACCAAAGGTGCACATGTAATAGCTGAAATATCCTGTCATATACTAAATATAGGAGTGAGGTTTTTTTTGTTTTTTGCATATGCTTAATAAAAAAATTAAAAAAATTTAAATGTACTTACCGTAAATAGTGTTTTCCTTAATATAGTGGCAGTACCTGTGGAGTGTATATCTTCTTAGGGAGAAACATACAGTAAAAAATAAATAAAATTGAAATAGTCCCTCCTACTTCCCAATTAAATACGATTCAACCCCAGGCCCTTCATTATATGAAAAGGAAACACCATGAACCATTTCATACTAAATATAAATTTATTATCAAAATATGGTAGGGAACTGTACTGCCACTATATTAAGGAAAAGAGAATTTATGGTATGTAAAATTTCATTTTTCCCCAAGATATAGTGGCAGTACATGTGGGAATACAACAAGACCAAAGAAATAATTTTATTTTTTTTTTAAAGGGTGGGTGTCAGAACGACGGCTTGAAGCACCTTACACTCAAAAGTGCCTTCAAAGAAGATGTCTAGCTGATAGTGCTTTATAAGTGTATTAAATGAAGACCAGGTAACAGCTTTGCAAATGTCTTCAGAAGCGTTGGATCTCTCCGCCCAGGATGTTGACATAGTAGAATGTGCCCTAATAGGAAAAGGCAAAGTAATATTGCATGATTTGTGAGCCAATTTAAAGAAAGGTTTAGGATGTAACACAACTTAATCTTGATGAAAGACAGTGAATTCTATGAGGGAAAAAAGGCCTTTAATTTCCCCAATCCTTCTGGCCGAGTTAATTGCTACCAGGAACAAAGTCTTGATGGACAGTAACTGGAGTGATACATTCTCTAGTGGTTCAAACAGATCGTCACACAAAGACTAAGCACCAATGATACATCCCAGGAGAAACTGAAACTTGAGAGGAGGAGTTCTCTGCAAAATGGCCTTAAAAACATCTTAAATAAGAAGCAAAATCCTTCAGTTAAAAAGGGCTGCTGTTTGCACCTTCAAGGTTGAAACACTCAGACCAGTTTCAAACCCCTCTTGCAAAAACTGAAGAATAATCTTGATAGATGGGTCATACTGAATGCATTCATTACGAATACACCAATGGAGAATCTTTGAAGTTGATCTTCTAGTACAGTTCAGAATTACATTAGATCGACTTTCCGGTATACGTTTATTTAGCAAAATCAGCATTGCAACGGGCAAACCGTCAATTTGAACATTTTAAGCAATTTTTCTGAAAGAGTAACATTCTTCAATAGATGATCAGAGACTGGACGTTCCCAAGACTCTAGCGCCATTTGTCTTAATGCCAAGAACCAGCACCTGTTCGGCCAATAAGCAAGGATTGCAAAAACTTGTGCCTGGTCTGCTCTGATCTTCTGTAGTACCTTCGGAATCAATGGAATCAAAGTAAACCGGTAAGCAAGATTGAGAACCTGTTGCTTGGAATACTCTCCTACAGGATGTTTCCACTCTTCTATCCATGGTATTCTTTAAGCCTCACTGATCGGCAGGATAGTTTTTTTTTTTTTTTTGATAATTGTGCAACCTGTGTGTCTACTTTAGGCAGGTCTTCCCAGCTCAACTCGTCTTGTAACCAAATTCATTCTTTTTAAATGCCCTTTCTTCTGGGTTCTTCCATTCCATATAAACTAGTTCTATCAGTTTAGGACCTATTGGCAAACCTCTGATCCTTTTTGTAGATGCATAACTGAATACATACTGAAGGGCCTGGGGTTGAATCAGGTATTTAAAGGGGAAGTAGGAAGGACTATTTCAATTTATTTACCTTTTACAGTCTGTTTGTCCCTAAGAAGATATACACCCCACAGGTACTGCAACTATATGTTTGGAAAATGTATCTATTTCATTTCAAACTTGATCAAATGAAAATTATATGAAAATATTGTCTTGATGTTGTAGTTGCCCTTTAAACTGTGAAGCATATTAACATCAAGTTCTGTATTTCCCCAACAAAGTAAATCTAATGACTCATATCAGATTGAGGATTCAGTTTAAAGAATCATGCATTCTTGTTTACTTGGTTCCCAGCACGTCTGGGAATTTACACTTTTTTTATTAAAGGAATCTATATAGTGCCCTCTGCCCCCCTTTTGTATTGCACAAAGTGTTAAAAACATTTTTTTTTCTTTTCTTACCCCTTTACTGTGCCGATGTCCCTCAGCGCTGGTCATAGTCCGTCTCCTCTGACATCATCCAATTGTGGGACCTAATGCTCGTGCGCGGCTAGTGCAATGCGCGCATTATGCTGGCTCTATAGAAAAACATTGACTCAATGCTTTCCTATGGGGTTTTCTCTGACGCTGGATGTCTTAATGCAGAGAGTGAGGACGTCCAGTGTCGTTTCACAGAGTCAAACTCCCTGAACCTTCAAGAAATGCCTCTAGTAGCTGCTGATACCGGCAGATACTGCTGATAGCGGCAGAGGTTGGGGTGGACACTCAGTAATGCACACTATACTGTTCCGAGACTTAAACTGGTCCGACCTAATCTATTATGGTTCTGACAGGTTAGCCAAGCCTGACTATATGGTCTCTCAGCCTCTATGCCTATACCAGTGGTTCCCAAACTATTTAGGTTCAAGGCGCCCTTAAAGGACCACTCTAGGCACCCAGACCACTTCAGCTTAATGAAGTGGTCTGGGTGCCAGGTCCTTCTAGGGTTAACCCATTGTTTTATAAACATAGCAGTTTCAGAGAAACTGCTATGTTTATCAATGGGTTAAGTCTTCCCCCAAAGCTTTCCTATGCGACCATCTGAATGCGTGCGCAGCTCTTGCCGCGCGTGCGCATTCAGCCGACGGGGCGGATCGGAGGAGGAGAGCTCCCCGCCCAGCGCTGGAAAAAGGTAAGTTTTAACCCTTTTCCCCTTTCCAGAGCCGGGCGGGAGGGGATCCCTGAGGGTGCCACTATAGTGCCAGGAAAACGAGTATGTTTTCCTGGCACTATAGTGGTCCTTTGAAGAAACAATCCAGGCACAATAACCACTACAGCCCTCTCAGAGTAAGTAGTCAAACTGTTTAAGAACATTTTGACAACTTACCTGGGGGATCTGCCAGGATTGGGACTGTAGAAGGGGATAGGGGCAGTAGTGTGTCTGAGTGGTGCACTGTGTGTGAAGGGTGCAGTGTGTGTCGTTCAGTGAGTGTGGTGCAGTGAGTGTACAGGGGGCATTGTGAAGGATGTAGTGTGTGTGTGTGTGTGTGTGAGGCAGTTTGTGCGTGAAGGGTACACAGTATGTGATGGGTGCCGTGTGTGTGTATTTGAGGCAGTTTGTGCATGAGAGGTACAGTGTGTGTGTATGAGGGGCACAGTCTGTGTGTGTGTATGGGGGGAGGGGCAGTGTGGTGGTGTGTGTATGCGGGGGTAATTGTGTGTAGTGTGTACGGGGGTAGGAGAGCATATAAATAAAGTCTATTTTAAAAAAAAAATCATTAGTAAAAAAAATGTACTTTAATTTTGTTGTTTACGTTCAACTGCAATTTGCATTTTACTAATTTATTGCACCGAAATATATAATATACAGTTTTTGCAATAATAATGTGTGCATAATTAGTGCAGGTTAAGGAAAGTAATTAAAAATAAATTAATTTAGTTGTTCTGATTTACAGAATATATAATGTGTCTGGGATTTAAAGTTTTTTTTGGTAGTTACAGGTCACAAAGCACAAGGAGCAAAATAAACTTTTAATGTGGAGCGATATTAGAATTTGGTATGTTTGTCTTGTAAGCTTAACAGCCATAAAAGAAAACAAAATTGCCACACAAATGTACATATTTATATAAAGTAGACATCACAGGCTATTTACCTAAGGTTGTTTTGACACTTTCTACGTAGCCATTTCACCGCCAACCTCTGCTAAATATTGGAGTAAAATTGTGTTTTTTTGGCACACAAACTTATAACAAAAAAATCTCATGTGTATTTTGTAAAGTTGGTGTGTGCTATTCCTGTACAAAGTTTTATTTTGTGTTCAGTTACATCTGCTGAGTAAAATAAAACCCCCATTGTATGTCTTTGGCACTATTTCGTGAAGTTACAGTGCCATACAGGATACCAGTCCTTTTCAGTATTCACAGTAGAATTTTGAGAGACGGATTTAATGAGCCTTTCCTTCCATTTGGGGCATTATAACAGTTTGACTGTTCAAAAAACCCCCACAAAGGCCTACCATTTGTAAAAATAGACACTCCAGGGTATCTCATAAGGTGCATATTGTGCCTTAACAGGCCCCCATTTTTTCACCAATATATGCCAAAGTATGTGGTAAAAAATAATTTTGTGCATTTTTTCCATACGAATTGCATTTTTGCTGGGCAATTTGTATATTTCATATGTGCCACTAAGTTCAAACCCCCCAAATTATGCTCAGCTAAGTCTTCTGAGTAAAAACACCCCTAATGAATGTCTTTGGCACTATTTCACGAAGCTACAGTGCCATATAGGAGACCAAGCCATATCAGTTTTTACCAAACTTTGACGCTGGGCCTATGTGCAATTTCCAAGCATCTTCACAGGTTTTAAATTCAAACTACCCCACAAAGGCCTACCATTTCTTAAATTAGACACCCCAGGGTATTTCAAAAGGTATATTTTGAACCTTAGCATGGGATCATTTTTCCGCTAGCTTGTACCAGGTGTAGTGGTAATAAGCATTTTTTTCTGCCTTTTTGACACACAAAGTGAGTTTGCACAGTATATTTTGCAAACCTTATGTGTGCTACCACTGTATAATACTTCATATGTTGCTCAGCTATGTCGGCTGAGAACAGCAATACCCCCGTATGTACCTTTGCCAGGTATATGTGGACATAGGAGGGGCACATTTGGGACACAGCCATTCCAGTTTTTTTTTTTCAAACTTTAAATTTTTATGCTGTGCTTATGTCCCATTTTAGAGTATTTTACCAGGCTATATAATCCAAATACCCCATAAAGCCATACCATTTCTTAAAAAAGACATCCCAGGGTATTTCAAAAGGCATATTTTGAACCTTAGCGTGGGATAATTTTTCCGCTAGCTTGTACCAGGTGTAGTGGTAATAAGCGTTTTTTCTGCCTTTTTGACACACAAAGCGAGTTTGCACAGTATATTTAGCAAACCTTATGTGTGCTACCACTGTATAATACTTCATTTGTTTCTCAGCTATGTGGTCTGAGTACAGCAATACCCCCTGTATGTACCTTTGCCAGGTATATATGGATGTTGAAGGGGCACATTTGAGACGTAGCCATTCAGTTTTTTTCTAACTTTGAAGTTTTACGCTGTGTCCATGTTCCAGTTTGGAGTAGTTTAGATGGTTGGTTATTGAAACTTCCCCACAAACACATACTATTTATTAAAGAATACACCCTGGGGTAATTCAAAAGGCATATTTTGAACCTTGGCGTGGGATCATTTTTTTTTTGTTCCAGGTGTAGTGGTAATTAGTGGTTTTAAACTTTTGTTTTGCTTATTAATTTTTTTTAAACTTTCCTAAAACTTTCTTTTTTTTTTTTTACAGATTTAACATTTTTCTAAGCTTTTTTTTTTTTACCGTTAACCCCTAACTAGCAGTAAGCAACACTAACAGTAAATTCTCCATTTTCCCATAACTCTCACCCACCCCAGCTAGCAAAATATATAATTATAAACTATTTAAATTAGTTAATTAAATAAATTGAACCCATGAGGGTTAAAAAACAAATAAAAGTTAATCGTCAGGGGTTAAAAAAAAAAATTAGATCACAGTATAATACTGTGATCTGTATTTTGATCACTTTAGGTAGTGATCGACTGGCAGGGAAGGGGTTAATTTTTATTTGGACTGGCTAAAGGGGGGTGTTTTTATTTTTTTTTTTACTTAAACATTATTAAAACTTTTTTTAACTTAATTTTGAACTTTTTAAAGCTTATTTTAAAACTTTTTTTTTAATATTAACCCCTAGTTAGCCTAACTCCAAATCCCCCAATTCCCCACTAACTTCCACCCACCCCAGCTATCTAAATTTATAATTTTAAAATACTTAAATTTAAAATACTTAAATTAAATTTATTATTAATTAATAAAATAAATTTAACCCCTGAGGGTTAAAAAAAAATAAAAAAAAATAAATCAGATCATAGTAAAATGTAATCCTGTAGTCAGTGATCAATTGGCAGGGAAGGGGTTATTTTTATTTATTTTTAATTACAATGGGTAAAGGGGGGTGGGATTTTAAATTAGGTCCGTCACTCGTCGTTAAGGGTTTCCCCTGAGTGACTGACTTCGTCATTAAGGGGTTAAAGGACCACTATAGTGCCAGAAAAACAATTTTTTTTCCTGGCATTATAGTGCCCTGAGGGTGCCCCCACCCTCAGGGTCCCAACTCCCGCCGGGCTGAATGGGGAGGAAGGGGTTAATCCCTTACCTTTTTTCCAGCACCGGGCTCCCTCGGCGATGGGACTCTCCTCCCTCTTCTGATGTCATCGGCCAGTCTCATAGGAAAGCATTCTCAATGCTTTCCTATGGATGCTGGCGTCTTCTCACTGTGAAAATCTGCTGAAACTGCTATGTTTACAGCAGAAAGGGTTAACCTATATGGACCTGGCAACCAGACCACTTCATTAAGCTGAAGTGGTCTGGGTGCCTATAGTGGTCCTTTAATATTCCCCATCCCTGCTTACCTTTACCTGGGAGGGGGGGCATACCCTGCAGTCCCTGGTGGTCCAGTGGAGAACCCTGGTGGACCCTCAGGAGCTGTTAGAGTTCACTCTCGCTGGATTTGGAGCGTTGCCATGGTAACCGCGGTAAAGCTCCAAGCTCGCGAGAAGAGAACCTGGCAGAGCTGCAGGTTAGAGCTCCCCCGGGTCCTCTCTCTCTCCCTCCCTCACCTTCCGGCTGCCAGCATTACACTGCTAGCGGACCGGAGAGGGAGATCTCTGATCTCTCCTCCGGTCATGCAGAGCCGGCACGGGAGAGCACAGTTCCCAGTGCTATCATCATAGCACCTGGAAAATATCTCTCACCTCCCCTTTGTGCCAGTCGCGGCGCCCTGGCATACAGTTTGGGAACCGCTGGTCTAGACAAATTGGTTCTACAGTGAAACACCCCACCAGTCATGTAAACTTAACATGTTGTTGTCTCTTGATTGAAAACCATAAAAGTGTAGTTATAGGTGTAGCTTAAAATGTCTCAGGATATCTCGTTTCATATTGTATGTACCCTCGGCTAAGATGTCGATCTAATCTTGAATGTCTCTTTATGGACACAAAAAAATTATTTCAAATAAAGAACGTTTCATAAATATAAGCACACATTTAAGCTCTAGAAAAAAAAGTCAGGTTAACAGTTATTTTTTTTCCCTTATATATTTGCGTGATCACCCAGGCAGTAGGGATGAAATGGATTAAGAATGTTTCATACAAAGTTTCAAAAAGGAAAAAAGCAGATGCTCACCAATTTAACCGCTTCCTGGGCTGCTTCCTTATTACAAAATGTAATAAAAGCATAGCCTCTATTCTGGCCAGAAAGGGGATCCATCATCAGTCGTAAATCCCATATAGGACCTGCCTTATCAAATAACGGTACCAGTTCATCTTCATACAAGTCCCTTGGTATCTTGCCAACAAATACCTGCTTAAAACCAAAAACAAACTGCTATGAACGGCTTTAACAAAATCATGAAAAATAAAATTAAACAAACATTCAACCATATATGGGGGAACACTATGCTTACCATTTAATCTATTTGCTTCTACTTGCCAGTCTGTGAGTATATGCTTCTGAGAGAGAAACTAACCATTCTGGAAAGGTAAAAACACACCAGGCAGCACTTTTCTCTTTCCCTGCTTCTCCTCCAATCTTGTTTAATTAAGATAGCTTAGCAGAGTGGAGGGATGCAACTTGGCAAACTAAGCAGGGTAGTGAAAGTAGAACTAAAGGCATTAGCACCTTAATAAAAAGTGTGGGAACAGAATGCAACATAAAAAGAAGTATTCAATATTTTATTTTAATATGGCATCTAGTCAGGAAAGTTCTTTTGTTGTGGGATTTAAACCAAAACATGAAACGCAATGTGTGTACCTAGTGCAAGCTGGCAAATTCTGCCACCAGAACTTTGCCTTGATATGCTGCAGGTTAAAACTTGTAAATAAGAATTATAAATACATAAAAAATATGGAAAAGTAAAACCAGGTGGAATTTTGGACAGTCTTCCCCATAGATGTAAGAGACACAATGTAGTCACCATTCTATTATGTCGACCCAGGTGGGAAGAAGAGAGTGTGAGTACAAATTAAAACCAGATTGCTGTGGTTGAGAAATTACTCATCTGATTTTCAGTTCTGAAAATGAACACAAGTTGTTTTTTTTTGTTTTTTGTTTTTTAAGTTGCAAAAATGATTGGGTACAGGTGAATATAAAAAGAGTATAAAAACCACCTTTCCAAGTTGAAAAACAGACCTATGACTGGAGACCAACCAATGTAAGTAGCTGAGAGTGACTGATCCAAAATAAAACAAATGATTGGGAGAAATCTATGAGAACTACATTTTGTTTGCCCCCCAAAAATCTAAAATGGATCTTGGATAAAGCCTAAGAGATGGATCTTCATACAAGAATATATCTTAGAAGAGCGCCTCTTGCCAAACCAGACGTCCAGCAATTCATGGGACAAATTATTCAGCATTAGACATTTATGTCCAGCTGTACTTCACAGCATTTATTTTATGACTGGCATTAGCAAACAAACTATGCTGATGGTTGATGCTGGATGTGTGTTACTATCCTGGAAAATATGATCAAGCGACTGATTGTTACCTGGTCTACTTCATCTCACTGTACTAGTTCAAAGTCAGCCAGGGACTCAAATACACAATATCCTGCTAGCCATTTAGTAACAAACAAATAATTTGAAATGTGGACTTTTATAATAAAATACTTGTCAAGGAAAAAAAATGTATCTAAAGATAGTTTTCTATTTACATTATTGTCTAAAATTCAATGTGAACATGGGATTAGATTTTTTTTGTTATGTAGTATGAGGCTATATATTTATGCAAGTGTTTATAGTTTGGTGATATTTTTTTTTTATTAATCCATTCACAAAAAGTTGTGTTCTTTTTAAAACTGTGAATTTATATATGCCTCACAGCAAAAATGTTATAAAATGTTCTCAAAGAGATGTTCATGACATAGTATTAATCCCATTAATCTAATCTAAAATAGTATTATTCTAAAGATACCTTCATTTAGTTGCAAATATTAAGATTTTTTTAAAAATCAGCAAACAATATGATTGCTGTTAATAAAGCACCAACCTATTCTAAAGCACTGAAGAGTTTGGGAAAATAGACCGTACAGTAAAGACAAACTAATACAAAAGGAATAAGTTTTCAAGTTTAAAAAAAAAAAAAAAAAGAGAAAAATTGAGTCTTACTGACTAATGATTTAAATCAAGCATCCTGTGTAATAGCAAGGGTATATTCTCTAGGTAAAATCTAGGCATACATTTCAGGATCACTAAGCACTATGGTTGTTATCTGCAGATACTGACCTCTGTTCCAATCCCAGGTTGAGCACAAGAGGATATGGATTCTGGAGGAGGACCTCCATATTTCCTTTGACCTGTTGTAACATCCAATGTATAGCCAGTCCTTTCTAATAATGCCTAGAGGGATAAAGTATAAAATATTAGATATGCAATTCCAGGAAGAACAAATACTTAAATTTAAAAGAAAACCATAACCAATATATCACCAATATGTTCTGTTAAAAAAAAAAAAAAACTCATAGTAAATGCCAACATTTGTATTCCTCATGGCGACACATACTTTACAAAACAGGTCGATATGGGTAGAGCTAAAATTTCAGGTAAGTCATTGGTGACCAAGACCACCACAGCAGAAAACAGATGCTTTTTTGTAAAAATAGGGTTACTTAACACTACTTTTAATCCACTAACTCAGGGGTTGCCAACTTGTGGTACGCGTACCCCCAGAGATACAATTCAGTGTCCCAGGGGTACACAAAAATAAAACCATAATAGCGGATTGGAGACAAACTCACTTTGCGGTCCCTGACAACCAACACACACACACACACACACACTACATCCCCAGCGTGTGTGCGCGCACGCACATACACACACAGAACATACCCCAGCACATACACACACAATACATCCCCAGGGCGCGCGCGCCCACAATACATCCCCAGGGTGCGCGCGCGCACGCACACACACACAATACATCCCCAGGGCGCGCATGCGCGCGTACACAATACATCCCCAGGGCGCGCGCACACGCGCGTACACAATACATCCCCAGGGCGCGCGCACACAATACAGCCCCAGGGTGCGCGCACACAATACAGCCCCAGGGCGCGCATGCGCGTGCACACACAATACATCCCCAGGGCGCGTGCACACACACAATACATCCCCAGCACACACAAAACATAAATGTGAAATAACAGCAACTATAATAATTACAAACATTACTCTAATATGAGGGGTACAATTTATGGAAACGGGTTGTCAAGGAGTACTCAAGTGGAAAAGGGTTGGGAACCAATGCATTAACTAATAAAGCAAATAGATGTATAATTTAAATGATACTGTAGGCATCAACAACTTTAGCTTAATGAAGCAGTTTGGGTGAATCGCTCATGTCTCTGCAGTCTCACTGCCCAATTTTATGGCAAGACAGGAGGCTTCATATTGCTGTAGGTTTTCAGTAAAGAAAGTAAAGCAAATATGAAGCCTCCTGTCTTTAATACAATTTAGATTATTCCTTCATCAAGGCTAGAATAATCCCAAATTATCTGCCATTCAGGAATTGACTCACTTTTGTGGCTGTGACCAACGCAGCCTGCGTGAAAAAAATTGGTTCCATTTTCAAATCAGATGTTAATGTGCTTTAGAAGTTTTTATCCCCTGATTTGTAAATTGAACTTTAATCACACAGAGGGTCTAGAAAGCAGGAGATAATAAATATAGATTAAACAGGCTGTTCAATAACCTAGAATAAATAGGTTATTTTCCAGGAAGCGTTTACGACGTTTGTGTAAAGCACGGAGGTGTGGCTAGAGCTGTATAAACAAAAGTATTCAACTCCTAAATGGCAAAGAATTGAACAGTGAGACTGCAGGGGCATGATCTTTACAACAAAACTGGTTCATTAAGGAAAAGTTATTTTGGTGCTCATAGTGTCCCTTTAAGTTACTACTATGAAATCAGTTACATTCAGCAACAAAACACACAAACATTGCTTTCCACCGTGGCAAAGCTTCGCGCAGCATGCAGACCACAATATTTGCACTGTGGAGCGGAAGGGAGCTGAACGAAGCTGCTGCAAAGATAAAAAAAAATGCCCTCCCACCACAGTTACACACACTATACA
Organism: Pelobates cultripes; assembly: GCA_933207985.1. Taxonomy (NCBI): domain Eukaryota; kingdom Metazoa; phylum Chordata; class Amphibia; order Anura; family Pelobatidae; genus Pelobates; species Pelobates cultripes. The sequence continues at coordinate 178,209,669 of OW240912.1, forward strand.
AACACACACACACTACACATAAACACACTGCATTCATTATATACACAAACACATTCTGCATTCATTATGTACACACACTGTAAATAAATATTCAATTAATGTAATTTTTGGGGATCTAATTTTATTTAGAAATTTACCAGTAGCTGCTGCATTTCCCACCCTAGGCTTATACAGTCAATAAGTTATTTTGTGGTAAAATTAGGGGCCTCGGCTTATATTCGGGTCGGCTTATACTCTAGTATATACGGTAAATTAAATACCGCTTCTAATCAGGGCAAGGAAACTCATTTTAAGATGGTGATGGTGGGTAAGATGTATAATGTATTTACTTCCTCATTTTACATCTTTGTGATGCAACAGACTCTCTTATCAATACCAGCATAACCACTACAGTATTCAGGTGACCCCATTTTAGAAAGTCACACCATGTTTGTTTGTTTTTCACCTCTGGGTTTTTACACAATAAGAGCTAGAAGTTTTCTTCACAGAGCTAAGCCCAGAATTGCAAAAATTATTACACTGGTACTAACAGAAGCACTTAAGCAGGAGCTTCCAGGTCACATTATAAACAACCTGCCGACCGCAAGTAAAAAGTCAACAATTATAAAATTCCAGGTGCTGTAATGGTTATGGTGCTTGGAGTTGTCCTTTAAAATCCTCTACATCAAAAAGAATGTTCTCTCTTCAAGGCCACTGATTAACGGACAAAAGTAAATATGCACTGTGTAATAGTACTTGTGAGTTGGGGTTGCAAGTCAAACACGTGTCTTGTGCATTTTCATAGGAAGCTAGAGAGCACATTGCCCAAGCTAAAAAAGATCAAGCACCAGAAAATTCCAGAAACCAGAGATTTTCAAACTTTTAATGTTGGTGACACTTTTCAGACATGCATCATTTCGTAATACTGCTCCGGTCAAGAGAGTGTTCTATATCTTGAACACATCACTTCAGTTGCAGGCACGTCACCAGAAATGACGCGAAATCAGCGGTTTCGGACATATTCTGCATGCTGTCCATGGGCAGTATACACGTATTATCCCTTGACTGCCTCTCTAACAATCTGGCCCCTATTCACAATATGGTATTATAACATACCTAGCCCAAGTAAGGTCTTCTCACCTTATTAACTGTTGCTTGCTGGCTGGCATCTTTCTTCCCCAAGCCCCTTTTTGTGTCTTTTTCCCTTTCCACTTTACATATCCTTTGTCCTCCCCTCAGCCCCCGTGGCTCCCCCCCCCCCAACCTCTGCCATTCGTCAGTCTCCCAATCTCATCCTGTGCCCTTCTTTTGTCCCCATCCCTCTCTGTGCACTTATTGTAGGGGGTGTGAGTGGGGATGTGTCCAGGTGTTAGGCTGTCCGGAGGCATTTTAGGCAACTTAATGCAAGAACAAAGGTTTGTTTGAGCAGGGACCTCATCAACCTAATGTTCTCGTAACATTTTATAATGGTCTCATTTATTGTTAAATTTCCTCTTTTGTAATATTGTAAAGAGCTGTAGAATAAGTTTAAGCTATATAAATATTACTAATATTAATAAGAACTACCGGTAAGTATGCTACAGTGATTTCTCTCTTCAAATGTTTTTATTAATGAATTAAATGCCGAACTTTCCTTTCTTTAATCGATTCCTCTCCTCTCCCTCTGTCAGGATCTGTTCATTTCTTCCAGTCTACTGTAATTTTCTTTAAAACATAAGAAACATACTTTATCTTATGAAGGTTTCTTACGCCTGACCAGCGAAGGAGCAAAGTGTGCTTCATTTCCATTGTTCAGAGCAATTTTCCAACAATTCTCACCTTTGATCCGTGATCTTGTGATGCTTCCTGTCAGTATTCACGAACGTTCTGTCACTAAGAACACCGGCGAAACTACCCAATTTCGTCCTAACAGAATAAGAACCGTTTCAATTCAGGACTTTATTCGAATAAATGCAACTCCAACCCTATTCGTGCCGTGGCTACATCTTACAGCCGCTTAATAGATAACTCCCTAATTCCCATGGTATTAGGGAGCTATCTACCAAAAGGCTGAAAGACCTTAATTGGTCTTTAAGACAAATTTACCAATAAGTAAGTAAAGATTACTTCATATTAGTCAATTCTGCCCCTACTCGCTATGCCGAGTGGGGGCCCTAAAGAACAATAAGGAATGACGACACCCATCGTGTGTGTGTCCTGACCCCCACCCATGAGGGGGCCCCAAATGAAAATGGGGTAGAGGAGAAACACCTATTGCCTTCTGAGCGCTCTGAGCCTAATTGCAGGACGTGGGAAGGCTTTATAAGCCTAGTATTGAAGGAGTATTGTGTGTTTATCTGACAATATCCTGATCGCAATCTAAAACAACATTTGTGTCTCCACCAATTATCAATCTACCCTTGACATCCTTGGGAAATTTCACTATAATAAAAAAAAAAAAAAAAAAAGGTATATTGTCCAGAGTTAGTATAGTAAACATTGACCAAAGTGTACATCACATTGTTAAGCATTCCCTTCCAGATCAAAAACCTACCCTCTGGATCTGTAATCGCAACATCGGTATGACTAGCCACAACATTATAAAAAAAAGAAAGGAAACGCCTCTGGATTTTAACTTAAACATGGAATGGAGCTGAAGAGGGTAATCTTTTAACAGTAATGTAAGGATAGTATTGTTTGAAATGTGTCTCCAGAATAAAAAGGACAACAGCTTTCTAAGCCTCACCTCCCTGAAAAACAACCTCAATTTATGTGGCAAATTCAAGCACCTTACGTTAAATGAAAATAACGTAAGTACCATAACTACTGCTTAAAAAAGCTAGTAGAAATTAAAAATTTAAGAGGTTTGTGAGAGATATTGAATTCACCAAACATAAATAATAAAAGATAAGAAGTCCAAAAGGGAGGCAGAGGTCAAATACTCCACATCAACCTGATCAGCAAACACATAGATAATGAACATGGTAGAACAAAAACAATTAGCTTGCAATATTAACCACTGTTAACCGTTTTGACCATGTTGTACGTTAAGGACCAGGGCTGTTTAAACACTTTTGTGGTGTTTGTGTTAAGCTGTAATTTTCTGCTCTCTCGTTTACGGTTTCCATACAAATTATATATTGTTTTTTTCAGGACAAGAAGGGCTTTCTTTACATACCATTATTTGTAACATGTCCTATGTGACGAACTGGACCTAGTCACGGGTTCTTGGACGGGCATACTTGCCAGCCTCTTACCCTGTGACTATGGCCCCTGTAATAAAGGTTTAAAGGGGGGCGGAGCCTAACTGCAGAGCCAGACGGATGCACTTTGGTCGAGCTCCTGGTGAAAACCGTCTAAAATGAGGATTAAACAAGATTTTTATATTTAAAAAAAAAAAAAACTTTTGGCGCAGGCTGGAGAACAGAACGCACCCACCTGCCTCACAACCACCAAGCAACCATCTACCCAAAAAGCTGCCTCAACAAGGGAGAAAGAACCCGAAAGTCCTGTATGCACAGCGGGCCTCAAAATGCGGCGGATCAAGCAGCGCACCCTACACCTGCACGAAAAGCCAAACATCGACGAAAAACACCGCCAGGGGTATAAAGCACAGCTGCCGAGCACGACCAGACTGTGGTCTGGCAGCCCCGGGGCCCAGAGTACTGCAACGCATCGCTCCACATCAACGACAGAGCATGGAAGCCAGCCTCTCCTACCAACGTATGGGCACAGAGACCCGCAAGGCCCTGCCACATCCCAAAAGTGTCCCTGACAGGCTTCGGCTGAGTGAGGCACCTGAACCTGAGCACATACCCCAGAAATGGACGCAATGCAGAGACTCACAGGCAGCAGACACTGGGTAGAGGTCTCACCACACCTACCACAGAACTGTATTACACTTAAGTTTCTGATCTCTTAATCTGTGGTATAAGAAACCTATATGCACTTTAGCCTTCCAGTCTATAGCCTGTAATTGCATGTACCTACTCACGGGCATACTGCCCTCACTCTAAGTCTAAACCAGTGCCTCTCAAATTGAAAAGCTGAATTAAAGTTATAGCTTAACTTATAACACGTTAGCAATTGCAAGCATGCTATAATGCATAGTACATGTAAAACCGCTGGCTATTACCAGAAATTCATTATTCTGTGTTCTCCATACCAGTTCAAACAGAACAGCCTCACACTAGAAGATGTACCTAATAGGGAACATATAGAAACACTGTTTAATCCCTTAAGTTTTTTCTTACGCATTTTCTTTTCTCAACTTATAACTACTGACACTCACAACTAGTATTCATGTTATAATATAAAAAAAAGTGCACTGTACTTCAATGCCATGCCTTAGTTGATTGATGTTAACAGTTGAATCGCGAACATATGCTGTTGGGGCATGACAAAAGTATCTGTTACCGCTTTTTCTCTATGCACTCAAAAATAAAGACTTTGATAAAGAGAGTCAAAATGTTGATTGTTTGAATACATTATTTGGAAAATTCCCAGAGACTGCACCTGTCTTTACTTCAGTGTATATCTATCAATTTATCTATGGTAATATGTATAAATACATTGCTTAAGACGGCCCAGGGTTAGTGGTGCTTAGGGTTACTTTGTGTTTGAAGGAATTAAGATTTAGGGGTGCCTGTTCGAATTATGCATGGCAAAAAAAAATAAAAAAATATTCAGGTTTGGCCGAATCCATTTGTCCGGAAAAATGTTTTTGTTCGGGTGGACCAAAATTCAGCCATGCTTCATTTTGATTCGGGTGGAATTTCGATGATGCAATCATTTTGATAAAAATGGTTTGGACACTTATTAAGCTTTATTTTTCTCTGTGTCTCTTATGTTCCTTGTATTTTCTGTGTAATGTCACAATTTTTTCTCCATGCTGAGTACTTTAGGAATACTTCCCACCCCATTATTTTCTGCTGGTATTTGAGGGTTAACTTATCCCCCCAAAAAATCTCCTCCCCCTCTCAAATGTTTTGAGTATTTTCTGACATGGCCCACTTCAGTGGGTGACAGCCTTTCATTTTGTTACCAGGAGAGGCAAGAGGCACATAGCCTACCAACTCCCTCAGGTGCTAACTGCTCTGCTCCAGCTTTACCTTTTAGAGGTGGTAGGCTCAGTTAATATTTGTTCTAATTTTCTTTATTAGACTTTATTATTATAAATTCTCTTGATCCCATAATCCTAGCTTTGCTTATAGTGGCTCACCACGTTTGAAATTAATTGATGTATAGGTTGTATTTGCTTATTTTCGTGTGAGCTTCTTGTACAACCATGTGGAATAAAAGAATAAAAAAAGATGGACAAAAAAAAATAAATAAATAAAAAACTTGGTTTAAATCACTGTTTGTGCCTTCTTGGACTTATGAAGCAGCACTTCGAATTCCCGAAGCAATACTTAGAATTACCGAACAACCGCATGAACCAGAGACCACCCTGGAGCTTGTTAACACCTATTAACAACTTGGAACGTTTCTCACCGCAGTGTTTTAATTGTAAGTCTGGGTGGCCACAATTCCTATGGACAACCACAAGGTTGTGGCCATCTTGTTCGCATGAACGCAGGCAGCGGTGTTTGGGCATGAATATCATGGAATTGAAATCGGATACAGAAACTCCCGAACACCGCTGGACTTCCATCATCGCCTGCATTCGTTTCTATTCTGCTTAGAAGGGCACTGTACAATGAGATCATTCGTCTGGATGAAGGGAACAAGCTCCAGGGAAGACTATTGACTCTGTTTGGTAGTTTGTTCGTTTTTTAAATGACCAAACTAGACCTACCGCAAGCCCTGATTCTCTGGAACTGTTTTGGGCATGGGATCATGCCTGTGGTCGGTCAAATACATGACTTCCATAAAATTTCTGAACCCCTGATCTGATCTGGGTGATTTTGGGATATGTTGGTCACCCAGATCAGGGCTATTAGGGGATGTAACTTGTGAGGATATTATGCGTTTCGGGTTACTTTTGTGACTTTTTAGAAATGTGTGGTTTTTCTGCCTAGAGATAATTGGGTTAATGCAGTATCTGACTCAATTATCTCCCAGGCAGAGAGGAGGGATTGTACGCCATGTGTGGGAGTGCCTTAGATTGTAACTTGGTTATCATTGGTGTATAAGTTTGTGTCCCTGTCCCCAACAGGATCAATGTGGGTGTCACCTTTGCTTGGGGACTTGCATAAAAGGCCAGTGTGGCTACCATTAAACCCGTCCTTGACAGAGCGTCACCTCGTGTTTGTAGGGACCTGCTATACAAGCTATAACCAGTAGCTCTTGTAAGAGCTTCACAGCTATACCTGCTATAATCTTCACTGGGAGCTGGATCCAGGAGTTTGGTCCAGGGTGGGAAGGAACGGTGAGATGGCAGCTAAGGGGCTACAGTGCTGATAGTGTCTGGTGGAGTGCTTGGAGTCCTCGGTGAGCACTAGGAGCATCAATTGACGGAGGCACCCGGTCGTCACATCATATAATTTACTTAAAAAAAAAAAAAAAGTTTGACTTTTACTTGAAAAACTTTTACTTACCGTATATACACGAGTATAAGTCGACCCGAATATAAGCAGAGGCCCCTAATTTTAGCACAAAAAAACTGGGAAAACTTATTGACTCGAGTATAAGCCAAGGGTGGGAAATGCAGCAGCTACTGGTAAATTTCTAAATAAAATTAGATCCCAATAAGATGACAATCAAATATTTATTTACAGTGTGTGTGTGTTTGTAATGAATGCAGTGTGTGTGTTTGTGTGTATATATAATGAATGCAGAGTGAGTAGTGTGTGTATATAATGAATGCAGAGTGTGTGTTTGTGTAGTGTGTGTGTATATATAATGAATGCAGAGTGAGTAGTGTGTGTATATAATGAATGCAGAGTGTGTGTTTGTGTGAATGCAGTGTGTGTATATAATGCAAAGTGTGTTTGTAGGAGTGTGTGTATATAATGCAGAGTGTGTATATATAATGCAGAGTGTGTGTTTGTATGAGTGTGTGTATATATAATGCAGAGTGTGTGTTTGTATGAGTGTGTGTATATATAATGCATAGTGTGTGCATTATATATACACACACTCTGTGTGTATATAATGCAGTGTGTGTTTGTGTGAATGCAGAGTGTGTGTGTGTGTGTGTGTGTGTGTCTGTGTGTGTATAAAATCAGTGGGGGGGAGGGCATTATTATTTAATTTTTTTTTTTTTAATATTATTTTAGTATAATTATTTTACTATTTTTTTAATATTGAAATTATTTTTATGTATTTATTTTTTTTGTCTCCCCTCCCTGCTTGTTGCCTGGCCAGGGAGAGGGCTGTAACATTCCCTGGTGGTCCAGTGGATGGGCTGCGCAGGGGGGGCCGGAGCAAGCTCTTCCTTACCTTTGTAGCATCTCCGTGCAGCTCCCCAGTTCAGCTAATAGTGTAAGTCTTGCGGTCTGCGTGCCGAGCGGAGCGTTGCCACGGTAACCCTTGGCAACGCTCTGACGGCCGCGTATGTCGCAAGACTTACACTGTGAGCTGAACTGGGAAGCTGCACGGAGCGGACAGGGAGCTGACCGGAGCTGCTATAAAAGGTAAGTGAGAGTTCGCGGCCACCCCCCAACAGGACTGCCGGGCTTATAATGAGCCCGGCGGTCCTGGTCTGTATTATGGCAATGTAAGTTGCCATAATACAGACCTTGACTCGAGCACAAATGTGCCGAAAAACTCTGCTTATACTCTAGTATGTATACGGTATCTACAAAAGCTAATGAAAAAAACTGCTAAAGAGATTCAAAATTTTGTCCTGAGTTTAAAAACACCCAGTGTTGACATTCTTTTTTTTTGCGTTAGGTCTATAAGTACAAATAGGAAATTGCGGTTTCAAAATATATATTTTTAAAATTTATCAATAGTGACATTGTAACACGGTTATCTGTCAAATCTCTGAATCACACCCCACATGTAGACAATCCAGGGTATTTAATAGTAGCCATTTAGTCACGTAGATATATAAAATTTCATTCTAAGTATTTTGAGATATATATATATATATATATACACACACACACACACACACACACACACACACACAGTTAGAATAAAATTACATATATAATTTTTAATTATTTAAAAATTATTATTTACTTATATTTTATATATATATATATATATATATATATATATATATATATATATACACACACACACACACACACTATATATAATCATATATACAAACACATGTGTAATTTAACTATAAGTATTTTTATATTCATGAATGAATATAAAAATACACTTAATTTGACATTATATTTATATAAGATATATATATATATACACAAATGTTTTTTTTTTTACTGTGACTGCTTAATTAGAACTTTTTAAAACTTTTTTTCACCAGTAGGGGGACTGCCCATCAGTTCAGGCAGCCCCCATGCAGGCAAACACATGGACACCTATTGCGGCCATGTGACCGCTCTGTTAGAGCAATCACATGGATGCGAGTGCCTGTTAGGTAGTCCCTTCACACCAGGAGGAACGCCGATTGCTGGGGGTGGGAACAACAGTGATCGGGTATTTCCATTATGTCGGTTCATCGGTCCTCAAGGGGATTTTTCCGATGACGGTCCTGAACCGTCAGCAGTCGTGAAGGGGTTAAAAGGCACATATAGCGGATAAAATGGTTATTTTGTAAATGTAAATAAAGGAACAACAACAACAACAAAAAAAGGGAGGGAGGGAGGGAGGGAGGGAAAAAAAAAATTTGGATGAATACTCAAAAAGGAGTCAAAAGGGAAAAAGAAGAACTAAATTAAAAAAATAGTCACAAAAAATTTGCCAGGAGAAGGGATGTAAAAAATACATCCTACTGCATGCAGCAATTAAAGCAGCTTTCAACAGAGAGGTGACATTCAGCTGCACAAGTTGACACCACTCAAGAGACGTTTCGAGCAATACTTACCCGACTAGAGTGTGAGGCCTATAAACATGGCGGGCGCAGAGGAGACTGCCGAGAGAACTCACGGCATGAAAGCCAGCCAGAGCTCTATACCCTGAACGGCCCAACCGGGCAAAGCAGCCAATGAAACTACAAACTATAACACTGTCAGCCCACCTGAGACAAGAACCACATAGGGAGCGACCCTTACACACCACCCACGCCTGTGGAGGAGAGTAAGGCACCTGCGGAAGCAACGGAGTACAGCCCTACTCCACAAAGTGCGAACTCTACAAAACTGATGCTAAACCGGCTTGATAATCATGTGTAGCTGGATCTTCCTCTATGCCAGAAACTCACACAGACATGCTGACTCTCAGGTTGAAACAGTTGGGTCTCTATTTGTGTCCTCTCTTATTTTTAAAATGACTAATGATCCTATCGCTAGGAGTCCTGTAATAACATGCGTAATGCAGCTATAATTTAGGGAGTAAAGCCTTGATGGTTAAATGGATTAATTTCGTTCACTGATCAGCGAGAACTCACTCTCACAAAACAAGTGTTTATTATGATTTACTCTTTATGTTATTCGCGAATAATTTTTATTAATAACTATACCTATGCTATGGTGGGACCTCTTGTGCTCCCAGAGGCAATGTAGCGATGTTTTTAGGAATATGGCCTGGGTTTTTTTTCTCCATTATTGCATACGCGCAGTTTAGCACGTTTAACAAAATCATACTTATCATTAAGTTGAACATACTGCAATAACGTACCTACAACCGGCAAAAGGAGGGCTTGCAGTCCCATTAATAGTAGTTAACCCATCCGTTGCTATATACTACGTATCTATAACGTTAATTACAACATTTCTATACATATTCGCTATACCATACTGCATGGATCAATCACACTGTCAGCCCTGATGTATGAAATGCTGTTGCTTTAGCTTGTTTGCACACTGCAATATTCTGCTTACCAATACTCTGTCTACGACCTAAGCATGGATATATATGATCTAACTCATAATTACCAAGCAGACCCTGTGAATTCAGCTGATGTTCCTAGATTGTTTCCTACTCTCTTAGATACCCAGTTACGCTGCCAGTACTCTAACAAGCATATTAACCACCACGTCTTGCATGTTTTGATTTTCTTTACCTTCCATGACATACGATTTGACGTGTAAGCATAACCTGTCTGTTTCTATACCTTAAAAATGATACTTTAATGGCATATCTGTGAAATACTGTGATCTCACTGCGCTTACATTTGCTGTGGCATCGTAAGATGTTTTGTTACCTCGTGCACAACAAAAATAAAGAATTTAAATTTTTTTTTTTTTTAAAGTATCCCTTCTCGTAAGAAGGCCCATGTTGGGAGGGAGAAAAGGACTAGGGACACCGGCAAATATGAAACATGAATTTTAAAAGTTTAATATCACACTCTGTTCAATGAAATATCCATTGATGACCTCAAGAAATCAAAGTGTAGAAACCAAAACATCTGAAATCACAAATCAGGATACAGGAACTCCAAGACATGAATAAAATAGAAGTCTAAATCAGGAAGAATAAAATAAACAACAATATGAAGTAGGATCCATTTACCAACACCACAAATGAAAAACTAAAAGCAGGAACAAAAGAATTAAGTCAGGAATAGGAACAAATAAATCCATGTTTGGATTACATTACGGAATCTCTTGATAGGAGGTTATTTCCACTTTTCTATGTTTACTCTGCTGCTGTGGAGTCTACGGAGATTGAGCCTTTGGAGTCACAGGATCAGATCGTTGTAGACTTTGCACGACCTCCATGCCTTCTTCAGGAGAATTAAATATTGTTGTCCATTTAATCTAAACAGGATGTTCTCTGGAAAACCCCAGCAGTACTTAAATATTTATTTTACGTAGCTCAGCTGTGAATGAGCCAAATTCTCTCCTCGTCTGCATAGTCGCAGGACCTCCTTCCCCAGCAGCAGTGAACCATGCGGAGGGAATAGACAATCTGTCTCCTTCCCCAGCAGCAACCAGAGGTACCTGAGGTAGCGGACCTCATAGACTGGTCCTGGGAGGACCCCCAACAGGCAGGTGGAGATGGGACCAAGGTCTCTTTACCGGCCCTACAGGGATGCTGGGCAGCCGGCCCAGATCCCCAGCGGCAGCTGGAGTTACAGGGAGAGGAGACAATCGGTCTCTCTCCCCAGCGGCGGCCTGAGTTCTAGGAGGAGGAGATGGTCGATCCCTCCACCCTACAGCAACCAGCGCCCTGGGGAGTGGAGGCAACCGGCCTCACCCTCCAACAGCAGCCAGAGGTACCGGGAGAGGGTACGACTGGAAAGCAACCCTAACCCCACCAGCGCAGATGGGACCGCGGTCTCTGTGCCAATTCTACAGGGACCCTGGACGGCCTGTCCAGATCCCCAACCATCTCCGCAGGAATACTGGGAGGAGGTAAGCGAGCCCTTCTCTCCCCAGCTAATTCTCAACCCAGTCCTGAGGGCTGTGGATGGGTCTGCCATACCCACTGACCCCCTTCCAGCAGAAGAGCTGGCATCCGTGCAGTGCGCTGCTGGCCTCTGTCCACTAGTTCCCCTCAGCAACCTGGGACATACAGGCCAGAGCCGGACACCAGGAAACACCGGGTGCAGTAATAGTGTATTGTGGGTGGGCTACTCTGTTAACTGTTTGTTGTGGGTGGGCTACTCGACTAACTCAGGTACTGACCGACAGAAGGTCAGGTACCTGGTTAGTCTCCCCCCCAATGGGAAGATGTGTGACGAAGTGCCCTTCACCACTTGTGCCTGGAGAGGACTAATTGCCAGCCTCCTGCCCTGCGACTATGGCCCCTGGAAGATTTTGCCCTTTAAATACCTTATTTGGGCATAGTGGATTTTATTAGACTGGTTCTGGCCCTTTAAATGCTCTGACAAAGGATCTGCAGTTTTGTTATGCACTTCGGATGCAGAGTGTGAAGAAAACCCCTGTTTATGGACTTAGTTTGACTGTTTTATCCCCCACCCCCTCTTAGAACACCAGTTTAAACCATTAATAACTGTCAAATATTCAAACTCTGTCTGACCTTTTTAACCCCTTAAGGACCAAACTTCTGGAATAAAAAAGGGAATCATGACATGTCACGTGTCCTTAAGGGGTTAAGGACTGGACTGTTTTTGCGATGTACATTTGCGACCAGGCCTCTTTTTACACTTCTGTGGTGTTTGTGTTTAGCTGTAATTTTCCGTTCTCTTATTTACTGTTCCTATACAAATTATATATTGGTTTTTTTTTCAGGACAAAAAAAAAGCTTTCTTTACATACCATTATTTATATAAACTCATGTAATCTAATTAAAAAAAATTTAAAAAAAATATGAATTTTTTTTAAAAAAAAATACGTTTTTTGACTTTTACTTGAAAAAGCTTTTACTCATCTACAAAAGCGAATAAAAAAACAAAAAACTGCTAAATAGATTCAAAATTTTGTCCTGAGTTTTAAAATACCCAGTGTTTACATGCTTTTTTGCAAGTTATAGGGCTATAGGTACAAGTAGGATATTGCGGTTTCAAAACATACATTTTTATCAAATATATCAATAGTGACATTGTAACACTATTATCTGTCATAAATCTCTGAATAACACCCCACATGTACATTTTTTTTTTAAAGTAGACAACCCACGGTATTCAATGTGGGGTATGTCCAGTTTTTTTTTTTTTAGTAGCCACCTAGTCGCAAACACTGGCCAAAGTTAGCGTTCATATTTGTATGTGTGTGAAAAAAGTAAAAAACTAAATTGAATGCTAATTTTGGCCAGTGTTTGTGACTAAGTGGCTACTAAAAAAAGACTAGACATACCCCATTTGCAATACATTGGGTTGTCTTCTTTTGCAAATGGTATGCCATCATGGGGGTAATTCTCATTCCTGGGCTACCACACGCTCTCAAAGGCAACGTAACCAACCTGGCCATTTTCAAAGTAAAAATATTTGACCCATATATTTGACCCTGTAACTTTCAAAAACGCTAAAAAATCTGTACATGGGGGGGTACTGTTATACTCGGGAGACTTTGCTGAACACAAATATTATTGTTTCAAAACAGGAAGACGTATCACAACAATTATATCATCAGTAAAAGTGCTGTTTGTGTGTGAAAAATTAAAAAAAAAAGTCACTTTCACTGACAATATCATCGCTGTGATAGGTTTTACTGTTTTGAATCACTAATATTTGTGTTCAGCGAAGTCTCCCGAGTAAAACGGTACCCCCTATGTACAGGTTTTAGGGTGTCAGAAAGTTACAGGGTAAAATATAGTAAAATTAAATTCTCTGGACTTTAGGCCTGGATTGGCAGGCAGGTCCCTCAAATTGCAATTAATAAAATTACTTAATTATGTAAAATATTACATAAATACGCACGTAGAATTTAAATATATATGCATATTTATATATTTGAAGTCTACGTGTATATTTATATAATTTTGTATATGGACATATGTATATTTCGTATTTTTATTTATTTATATATACATAGATATATATACACAATTGCATTCTAAGTGTATTTTGATATAAATATATATTTTAATATCAAAATACAGTTAGAATAAAATCTCATATTGATATTTTAAATTTATTATTTTTAATTTTTTTATTTAATTTAATCTTATTTGTATTTTATAATATATATAGTTATATATATATATATATATATATATATATATATACACACACACACACACGTGTGTAATTTAATTATAAGTGTATGTTTATATTAATATATGTACATATTAATATAAAAATACACTTATTATATGATATATAGACATTATATAGAAATATGTCTATACATACACACATATATATATATATATATATACATACACACACACAATATTTTTTTTTTTTATTAACATTAAACTTTATTTTATTTTTTTATGATTTTACACTATCAGGGAGACTGCCTGTCAGTACAGGCAGACCCCCTGCAGGCATACACATGGACACCTATTGTGGCCACATGGGTCCTAATCCACCATGGGGACACTGTCTGGGCTGCAGGCAGTCTCCCCACATCGGGAGCACCGCCGATACCCGATCGCCGTTGTTCCCCCGGCGGCGATCGGGTAAGTACATTGGACCGTTAGGACGGTTCAGGACCGTCATCGGCCGGCAATGCAAAAATGACGATGAGGGTCCTGAACCGTCCTCGGTCTTTAAGGGGTTAACTGTCATTTTGTTTTCCTCTGAGGAGGAGTTGTTTTGCTGCATGAGTGCTGTTGCTTTGTGTGCTCATTAAACAGACCTGCTTGACCCTTTCTTTCATTCTTGGGGCATGGGATAAGTCTGCAGTGCTGATGGTGTGGGTTGGAGTGCTTGGAGTCCTCGGCAAGCACTAGGAGCATCGATTGGCGGAGGTACTCCGTCAGAGTGCCAGTGGGTCCGTCACACCCCTCATCCTGATATTGTTTCTCCTGCTTCTGACCTCTAACTTAGCTACCCTCAGGCGTCAGTTTAGCATTTTCAGCTTTAAACTGGATTTACCATATTTTTCATTTTTTCCATACAGGTCATTATGTATTTCTGAATGTTGTGATAACATAACTTTAATTGGCTCAGTTGTTTTTTTCAAGCACTGCGACTTTGCTTCCAATATTTGTAAGATCCTGTCTTATATCTTCTCTGATAGTTTGTAACATTTCCCATATTATTGCATAGGAGACTGGAGGATTTGACAGGTGGTAGGAGAACTTGAGCCGCTGGCAGCTTAGTAGGCCCATGGCCTAGTGAAGGCTTTTCAGGTGTTAATAACTTGACAGCATCTGCTTAAGCGTTAATTTTTGGCTCCTCATGTTCAGCAAAAGTTTTTTGTTTTAGAAATTCTTCAGGATAATATTAAAATGTGACTTTTCAACTGTTTGTGCCATGTGTCACAGGACCTTCTCTAAAAAGGCATACACCATCTTGGCTGGCTAAGCCACACACCCCTGCTACAGTGATTTCTATACACATGTAATATAGTTTAAAGCAGGGTTTCCCAATTAATTTTTCCCTTGGAACCCTTCGACATGGTATAGCAAAACCTTGTAACCCCAACAAAAAAAATGGGAGCCGTAGAGTAGTGCAGTGCTACGCAAACATTTCAATGAACAGAGTGTAATGTTCTGTTTTGCTGGCAAATTCTTTTTATATCTGATATTGTATTAGCGTGTCTGCAGTTGTGTCAAGTCAATTTCGATACTTTGTTTTTGTTGCAGAGTAAAGAGAGAACCAGTTTCACATAAATATGTGCTGGCGAATGGCAACAGAGCTTTGATTGTCCGCTTGGACAATTCTGGGTATTCTTCGTATATATTACCCCAAAAAGCAGTAAGAGAAACTTCTTTAATTGTTTGGCTTACTTGACTGTCAGAAGTTATAATCGATCAGATTCTCAAAATCTACATCGGAAAAATTGTCTGGCTTGTCTTTTTAGAATGCATTTCGAACCCAGTCATTATTGTTTTCATTCAAGAATGGAAATACTGATTAATAGATGTGATTAAATGGCAAAGATGATCTACAATTTCATTGCGAATTTCATCTTCAAAGCTCAATTTCTGATTCTTCAAGAAAATCCTTAAATGTTGGCAAAGAGTTCAAATTATTTTGCTCAACAGATGAGGTCCAAAACGGCAACTTACAAGACAGTGAAAATATTTTATCTCTTGCATTAAAAATATAAGTGTTTTTTCCTTGGAGTGATAAACATACGTCATTTAATTTTGTAAATATGTCTGCAAGATATGCTACTTTGGATAATCACAGAGTGTTTGTTAAATCGAGTCCAAATTTATAATCCTGGAAATATGCAAACAAATCTTGACGCAATTCAAACATTCTAACAAGGACTTTACCTCGTGATAGCCAACGGACTTCTGAATGCAAAAGCAGAGCAGAATGGTGACTACCCATATCTTCACATATCATTTTAAAATAGTTGTGACTGTAATGGTCGACTTTTTATAAAATTAATCATCTAGACCGATTCGTCTAGCACAGTTTTAAGTGAGATTAAAATATTTTTAGCTACCAGTGCATGTCAGTGAAGAACACCGTGAGTGCTGTTTTTTGATACATTTCTTATTCGTGTCACAGCGCCTGCCACTTTTCCAACCATTGCTTTGGCACCATCACTGCACAAATCTACACATTTGTCCCAATTTATACTGTGTGTGTTCATAAACTTCTGGATACAGTTAAAGATGTTCTCACCAGTGGTATGAGTTTTCAAAGTTTCACACAAAAGCAAGTCTTCTTCAATCTGTTTGTCAAAATTATATCTTAAACAACAAAATTGAAAGTCCTGCAACATCTGTGGACTTGTCTAATTGCAGTGAGTACCCATCACATTGATGCAGTCAAGAAATTAGTTCAGTATGGATGTCATCAGCAAGATCATGAATACGGCGCAAAACTGTGTTTTTGGAAAGTGGCACAGCTTCAATTTTTTTACTCAACTTCTCACTTAAAATACATGACACTATTTCTTTTGCACATGGTTTTATTAGTGATTCCTCAACTGTGTGTGCTTCTCCTGCAAGTGCTATGTGGTAACTCACTCTGTATGAAGCCTCTGTGGCTTTTTCATTAGCATTTTGAAATTTTTTTGCTCATTAATTGTTTATTCTTGTGATACTCCTTTAGCTTTCGCTTAAAAAAAAAAGTCAGTGTCTTTATCTTTGT
This sequence comes from Pelobates cultripes, assembly GCA_933207985.1. Lineage (NCBI taxonomy): Eukaryota > Metazoa > Chordata > Amphibia > Anura > Pelobatidae > Pelobates > Pelobates cultripes. Next base: position 178,226,278 of record OW240912.1, read on the forward strand.
ACTCTGCGTGGTTTTGCTCAAAATGACGACGTAATTTAGCAGGTGCTAATGAACTGTTTGGCAATATTTTATTGCAAAGTATGCATTGTGCTTCAGGACAATCGTTTCTGGCACTTGTGAATCCAAATTGCAAGTAGCCATCATCATATTTTATTTTTTTTCTTTGTTTTAGAAGAAGATTGGCTAGCATTGTATGCTTTTCTTTTCTTTCTTTTTTTGACTTGTCACTTGTCTCTGCTATTTGAGGAACAGTAGATATAACTATTTCAGGCATGTTTTCTGGATTTTTAGTTGTATCGTCTTTCTCAGTTTCTATAAATGTCGAATAGGTAGAAGTGGTAATTTTTCTCTGAAGAGTTCCCTGCTTTAACCAGCTTTCCAAATTCATGGTTGTTTATCGGTAAAAAAAAAACACTTAGAAAAATACAGATCTCACAACCTGAAAAAGATGGCGATTTTGATAACACTCTTAGAAAGAACTGAACTTAAGCAGGTTTTTTTGAGTTAGACTCTGAGGAAAAGATTTGAACACTTTGAAAAATACAGTTAAGTTTTTTGCCCCTAACAGAGCCTTCCATGTCCCTACCTTACAGAGCCTTCCATGTCCCATGACAATAACAGAGCTTTAACCATCAGCTCCACTCTCTATCACTCCTCTACCACGAGTGATAGAAAATGGCTGATGGCAGGGCTGGCTGGCTGGCTGACTGTTAGGCGGGCTCTCTCACGGACAAGCTAAGTCTAAGTGGCTGGCTGATGACAAGGCGTGCTTACGACAAGGTGGGCTTACGGTTGCCCTCTTGCGATCTCTTCTGAGATCGTGGTTGTGCGATCTCTGCTGTTTCCAACTTTCCGGAACAGCGGGTAGCGGTGGCCATCTTGGATGTGGCAAAATGCAGCGGAACCCCAATTTTGTTCTGCGCAACACCAATTGGGAAACGCTGGTTTAGAGACACATTACTATAAGTATTATTGCTGTGGAGCACTTGTATACACTCTCAAAGACCAACACATGGAGCACCTAGAAAAGAGGTACAGAGGAATTTGTGTCCCAGATTGGGATTGTCCCTTCAAAATAGGGACACTTGAAAGATAAGATATCTACATACATTACAGCAATATATAAGGGCAAAACTAAAATGATCTCTATGAGACACTATACTGGTGGCAGCCAAAATAAATCTGTAATATGAAATGTGTTACTTTTAAATAAAAAGTGATCTATAGGTTGCGCTACCCTAAACCTTGCATAGAACAGAGTTTAGTACTTTAAAAAAAATTGGCTATTATTATCTCCATGCAGTTGGTACAGTAATAACTACAAATAGGCAGTATAACAACATCTGCATAACTCATAAGTAATGCAGCAGTTTTGAGTTGTGGGATGCAGCTGCCTCAATTTGATTCCAACATTAAATGTGGAGGAAACAATCTTCCGGTAAGCATATTTTATAATCTATATATTAGCTGCCCTCATGTACTGTAAACCGATAAAGGACGTAAAAGCACATTACTGTACATAACACAATCTCCAGTTACAATTTCCACATCTGTGCTTGAAGTGCTAAATTAAACTGCAGAGTTGATAGGCCAAGTCATCAACGCGAATACATATGACAGCAGGTATGGAAAAAGGGAGAAGAGTAGGGTGAAGAATACATTACATCATGAGACATGAATACTTGATGCTCTTATTTATGAATGTAGTACATTGCTCCCAGCCTTTTTCAATTAGAAAAATATTTCCATGGCACATCTCTTTATCCATCAGCAGATTATAAGTGTCAAATACTTGAATCCTTACTAGATTTATACATATGCACAAACATACAGTTAGGTCTGGAAATATTTGGACATTGACACATTTTGAAGAAGACCAACTACCCAAAGTTTACAAGAAGGTTTAACCCCTTAAGGACTGTGCCAATTGTACAAGTTGTGATCAAAATAAAACGTAAACAAAACCTGGAATTTGCCCTAAATAGAATCATTTAAATACATAAAGGGAATCACATTAAATGGACTCTCCAGTGCCTGGAAAACAAACCCGTTTTCCTGGCACTGCAGGATCCTGCAGTGCCCCCATTGCCCATCCCCATCACTGAAGGGGTAAAGCCCCTTCAGTGACTTACCTGAATCCAGCGCCAATGTCCCTTGGCGACAGTAAAGGAGGAGACTATATTTAAAAGAAGAAAAACTACCACAACAAGAGGACAGTCTTAAATTAGAGGGGTAAAGGTTTAAAAATAATATAGGAAGTATTACTTTACTGAGAGGGTAGTGGATGCATGGAATAGCCTTCCAGCTAAAGTGCAAGATGTTTACACAGTTAAGGCGTTTAAGCATGTGTGGAATATCCTAGACTTAAAATAAAGCCTGGGACTAATTAAAGTATTTAGAGAAATGGGCAGACTAGATGGGCCGAATAGTTCTTATCTGCCGTCACATTCTATGTTTCTATGTGGTTCAACCATAATTCACCTCTTTCATATAAAGTGCACCCACATTTTATATATAAGTTCTCTCAGGAGTAACAGTGCTTTCATTTCATATCAAATATTTATTTATAAAACAAATATGAATAAATTGTAAAAAAAAAAAAAGTGTGAGAAATTAAGAAATTGTGTTATTTTCTGCGTGACATTTTAACTGTGAATGTCATAATACTGTTGAATATTACTGCAATAAAATACACGTATTTGTATTCTGAAATGTCTCACGAATACAACAGGATCCCCCAAGTATACATTTTATGTGTTTTTGGAAATTTACAGGGTCAAACATAGGGCTTTCCCCTTTTCCATGTTTGCACATTGAAATGTGCCAGATTGGTTTGCCTTTGAGACCGTATAGCAGCTCAAAAATGAAAATTAAGCCCATCATGGCATACCATTTGTAATTGTAGACAACCCTAGGTATTCAAAATTGGGTATGTCAAGTCTTTTTAGTAGCCACTTTGTCACAAACACTAGCCAAAGTTAACGTTAATATTTGTTTGTGTGAAAAAAGCAAAAACTAAAACTATTTGAACGCCAATTTTGGCTAGTGTTTGCGACTAAGTGGCTACTAAAAAAGGCTGGACATACCCCATTTGCAATACCTTGGGTTGTCTACTATTGCAAATGGTATGCCATCATAGGGGTAATTCTCATTCCTGGGCTACCATATAGTCTCAAAGGCAACGCAACCAATCTGGTGAATTTCAATGTGAAAAAACTGAAACGCAAGCCTTCTATTTGACTCTAACTTTTGAAAACACCATAAAACCTGTACATTGGTGGGGAGGGGGGTACTGTTATACTCAGGAGACTTCACGGAACACCAATATTAGTGTTTCAAAACAGTGAAACATATCACAACAATATCATTAGTGTAAGTGCAGTTTGTGTGTGAAAAATGCAAAAAAAGTCACTTTCACTGGTGATATCGTAATACGTTTTACTTTTTTTTTTTAAATCTTTTATTGTTTTATAGAGAGTTTGAGGTACAGTAATCGAGAAATCAATTGTGGGGACTCGCAGGTCCCAAGTAAATTATAGCATCATAAGAGAACACAAGTTATATACAATTTCGCCAACAAAGATATAGGGGTGAGGTGGCAGCCCTTCCACCAGAAAAATCAACAGTTTAAAAGCATACAGATCCACAGTTGAAGTAGGATTATAGATGTCATAAATAATCGTGATGGTATTGTGTAATCTATCTATTCGTGCCATATAAGGGGATCAATTACCATAACATTCGATAACTCCTTTGTGCACCCTTCCCTCCCGCCTCCCTTATTTTGCTGATCCTCGCTTTTTACACATAGCATGCGGTGAATTACATAATAACGGTGTGGTAGCAAGGTTATTAATTATCTATACAATAGTGGGTATATCGATGTTTGACATTGCCCATAGAATCTGCTGGATCCCGTTTATCATGTTCTGGGACTATGTATATCTTGGCTTCCAAGACATTCTGTCAATTCTAGTCGCGTGCTCCCAGTCTGTCCATTACATCTTTATAGTACTGGAGATGTATATAAAGTGTGTGGGGGTATGTTATTTAGCTATTTTCGTCCTAGTGCCAACACTGGGGTTAACTATAGTTGTATAGCGAGTGTGGCTTTAATTGTGTCAGAAGGTCTCTCTGTGCAACTAGGTAAGTATAGGTTACGAAAGCGGGAAGAGAGGGTGAGAAAGGGACAAGAGGGGGAAGGTTATCCAGCCTCGTGTATCAAGGGGTAAAATCGGTGAAGTGTGTCTGCGCAGGGTCGAAGAAAAAACGGGTTGTGGTGTGAGCAACGTGGCCTCAGCCCTGAGGTGCCGGGGCCCCCTTTCCCCAGAGGTCTCCTTCCAAGAAACTAATACGAACCACAGCATGTCTCCAAATGTTTGTTCCCGCTACCCAGAAGAGATGCATGCATCGCTTCGGCCTCCTGAATGTCCTCCACTCTGCATATCCATTCCTCTCTCCGGGGTACCTCGGTCTGTTTCCAGTCGACTGGGATAAGAGCCTTGGAAATGTTTAGCAGGTGTCTTAGAATTGAATTTTTGTATAGAGATATCGACATTGGTGATATATGCAGAAGGGCTAGTTCAGCTGTCCATTCGGTCAGGTCTCCCAGGATCTCCGTTATGTTGAGCCTAACAATTTCCCAGTATTGGATAATGCCGCGTCATTCCCACCAGATATGCATCGTTGTTCCCCTCTTTGCTTGGCATCTCCAGCAGGTCGGTGGCGTTGTCAGAAATATCCTATGGAGTAGAGTCGTGGTCTTATACCAAAGCGCTATCAGTTTATAATTTGTCTCCTGATACTATGAGCTGATATAGAGCTCTTATGCTGCCAAAGTAAGGCTTTGTCCCATTGTTGGGGAGTGAAGGCCTTATCTAGAAGCGTTTCCCATTGTCTGTGAAAGGTATTATGTTCTGTTAGGTGTCCGGTTATAAGGTATTGATAGAGTGTTGAGAATGCTTTTTCACAGTATTTCTCAAACCAGGTGAGCTCTCTGTGTAGGTGGTCGTTATTACGAAGTGTGTCGTAATAGTGTTTTAGTTGCATATACCGGAATGTCACCAGGGGGGTTTGTGGTTTAACCTCCAGCAATGAGTCCAGGGTCCGTAGCGCCCCATTTCGTAGAACTGTATGAATGGGGAGAAATTCCCGTCCCTCTGAGAATGGCCATGCTTTCGGTGGGAGTCCCTTCCCTAGTGTGCGGTTGTAGGTGATCGGAAGTAGAGGGCTAGGTGTAGGCGATATGTACGGTTGTTCCCTCAGAGATCTCTTACAGTTCCCCTTCTGCCTCTGTGTTCAACATCCCCAAATCCCCCCTCTTCCATATAGTTGATTGTAGGGTAGTACCCACTCTTTTATTTAGGGCCACCCATTGTTTCTGCAATGGATCAGTGTGCCATTCCAGAATAAGTTGTGTATGGTATAGATTTCTCGGATCTGGGATAATCAAGATCCCGAGGTATTTCATTTTGCTAGCGCACCATCTGAACGGGAATAGTGAATCTAGTGCCTTATATTCTTCATCTGGGAGTGTTACGTTCAGCACCTCACATTTTGCCAGGTACAGTTTGAAGCCCGAGATCACGCCGAATCGTTAAAATTCTGAACGCAGGCAGGGCATCGTGGTTCTAGGGTTAGTGATGAGGAGGTCGTCCACATAGGTGGCGACTTTATGTTCCACCCCTTGCCAGGAGTAGCCCCGGATATCAGGGCATTGGCGGATTGTCTGAAGCATGGGTTCCAGGGTCATGGCGAATAACAACAGGGACAGGGGGCATCCCTGCCGTGCTCCGTTTGAGATCTCAAAGACGGCTGTGAGAGCCTCACTAACCCTTACCACAGCTCGGGGTTTGTTGTATAAGGCTTGGATCCACGCCAGAAGTCTCTGTCCTATTCCCATTTTCCTCAGGGTGACGAACTTAAATGGCCATTGCACGCGATCAAACGCCTTCTCAGCGTCGGTGGAGAGCAGAAGGAGACGTTGTATCGAGAATAGTTATAGCGTGCTGTCTCGTGCCTCTCACCCTGGTATAAATTCTGTCTGGTCTACGTGTATCAAGGATGGCAGTGTGGATTGAAGTCTAGTTGCAAGTACTTTCGTGAACAGCTTAGTGTCCACATTCAGTAATGAGATCGGGCGGTAACTGCCACAGATCATCGGGTCCTTACCGGGTTTCGGGAGGACAGTTATGGTAGCAGCTAGTGACTCCGCTCCAAAGTTCCGCCCATCAGCGACTGCGTTAACAGCTTTCGTCAGCCACGGCAGAAGCACCATGGAGAAAGTCTTATAATACCCCGTGGAAAACCCATCAAGGCCCCGGTGCCTTGCCTGATTTGGTCGACTTCAATGCCGCCGCAAGTTCCTCCACAGTGATTTGAGCATCCAGTGCTGCTGCCGTGTCCGCGTGCATCACTCTCATTTCTGCAGTGTGTAGGTATTCCTGTACACTGGCGTCCTCCATCTCGGTTATACCGTTACCATCTTGTGCTGCCAGATTGTATAGCGAGTGGTAGTACGTTCTGAATTCCTCTGCAATATCGGTCGGGAATGTAGATGTGGCGCCTGTCAAGAGGTGCAGTTCGTGGACCTGTGTGCGGGGAGCGTTACCTTTCAGAAGGCGGGAAAGGAATCGTCCTCCTTTGTTGGCATGGGTATAAAAGAAGCCCTTAAAGTGTTGCAGGGAACAAAGGTAGCATCGAGTTAAAAAAGTTCCTTCAGCCGTCTTCTGGCTTGCATCAACTCCCCATATGTCTCCATTAGCTGGGATCGTTTATGTCGAGATTTGTCTATAGAGGTCAGCCATTTCCCGTTGCGTTATAAGCTTCCCATATCGGGATTGGGAAAGTGTCTAACGTTCCGTTATCTTGAAAGTAGTGGTCCAGCGCTTGGGAGATCTGTTCCCGGGTTTTGGGATCCAGGAGTAAGGCCTCGTTAAGCTTCCACGTCTATGTTGAGGGTCAAAAGAGCGGGGATTCTAGTTCAATGCTGACAGTGCCATGGTCCGACCACGTGGCTGGTTCAATTTTAACATTTTACTGTTTTGAAACACTAATATTTGTGTTCAGCAAGGTTACAGGGTTAAATATAGTGCTAGCAAATTAAATTCTCTGGACTTTCTGCCTGGGTCATCAGGCAGGTCCTGTAAATTGTAATTAATACAATTACTTAATTTTGTAAAAATATTACATAAATATATACGTAGAATTCCAGGCACTCCCCCTCCGTCCATCTGATCGCGAGGTCCTCACCCACGTGGGCCAGATCAGCCGCAGGTGGACTGTCTGGGATGTCAGGCAAGTCCCCCCCATCGCGATCGTTAGCGGCGGAAACGCCAGCAAGCAGGTAAGTCCCCTGGACGGCGGGGACGTACTATGCTGCCTGCCGGCGTTTAGAGCCGGGTCCCCAAGGGGTTAAATTATGTTTCATATATAAATATTTGATGTGAAATGAAAAGTGTAGGGGCACTTAAAAGGACACTGTAGTCACTAGGGATCGACCGATATTGATTTTTTTTTTTTTAGAGACGATACCGATAATCTGTTAACTTTCAGGCCGATTGCTTGCCGATATGCTGTATATTTACCATTTTGAATAAATAAACTAATTCTAAAGGTAAATGCACAAAATATACATGACACATGTAGTGGATGAAGTGTGTTTAGACAGGGGAGCAGTGTGTTTGTGTAGTGTGTGTAGTGGATGCAGTGTGTATATATAATGAATGCAGAGTGTGTGTGTGTTTGTGTTGTGTATAGTGAATGCAGAGTGTGTTTAGTGTGTATAGTGAATGCAGTGAGTATTTGTGTAGTGTGTATATATAGTGAATGCAGTAGGTGTGTGTTTGTGTAGTGTGTGTATAGTAAATGCAGAATGTGTGTATAGAGAATGCAGTGAGTATTTGTGTAGTGTGTATAGAGAATGCAGTGAGTATTTGTGTAGTGTGTATAGAGAATGCAGAGTGTGTGTGTAGTGTGTTTTGTGTATATAATGCAGTGTGTGTTGTGTGTGTATAAAATGCAGTGCGTGTGTATATAATGCAGTGTGTGTGTTGTGTGTGTATATAATGCAGTGTTTGTGTAGTGTGTGTATATAATGCAGTGTGTGTTGTGTGTGTATATAATGCAGTGTGTGTTGTGTGTGTATAAAATGCAGTGTGTGTTGTGTGTGTATAAAATGCAGTGTGTGTTGTGTGTGTATAAAATGCAGTGTGTGTGTTTGTGTAGTGTGTGTATAAAATGCAGTGTGTGTGTTTGTGTAGTGTGTGTATAATGCAGTGTGTGTTTGTGTAGTGTGTATATAATGCAGTGTGTGTTTGTGTAGTGTGTATATAATGCAGTGTGTGTTTGTGTAGTGTGTATATAATGCAGTGTGTGTTTGTGTAGTGTGTATATAATGCAGTGTGTGTTTGTGTAGTGTGTGTATAATGCAGTGTGTGTTTGTGTAGTGTGTGTATAATGCAGTGTGTGTTTGTGTAGTGTGTGTATAATGCAGTGTGTGTTTGTGTAGTGTGTGTATAATGCAGTGTGTGTTTGTGTAGTGTGTATACAATGCAGTGTGTGTGTAGTGTGTATACAATGCAGTGTGTGTTTGTGTAGTGAGTGTGTATGTAGTGTGTGTTTATAATGCATTGTGAGTTTGTGTAGTGCGTGTGTATAAGGCAGTGTGAGTAGTGTATATAATGCAGTGTGTGACTGTATATAATGCAGTGTGTGAGTGTTTGTGTAGTGTATGTGTATGTAATGCAGTGTGTATTTGTGTAGTGATATAATTTATGTAAAATGGGGGGGGAGGGCATTTTTTTTATTTTAATGAATTTTTATTTTATATATTTAAAAAAAATGTTGTTTGTTTGTTTAGTCCCCCCTCCCTGCTTCTTACTAGGGAGGGGGGAATATAGTATTCCCTAGTGGTCCGGTGGCTTGTGAAGTACTGGGGGGGCACGCAGGAAGCAGTTTCTTACCTTTCTTGCAGCTCCTCCAGCTCCCAGTGCAAGTCTTGCATAGCGTTGCCATGGTAACCTGCGGTAACTCTCTGATGGCCGCAGGACTCGCGAGATTTGCACTGGGGAGCTGCAGTAAAGGTAAGAAACAGCTTCCTGCCCCCACCCGCCGCCCAGGGTCTGGGACCTGGGGGTGAGAGGGGGGATTACAGTAGGTCCCCCCCTCATTATCATTATGACCCCCACCCACCGCGCAGGGGTGGGACAATAGGTCTCCCCCCTTATTTTACTTTAGGGCCCCCACCCATCGTTTAGGGGTGGGGGCCAATAGGTTTTTATTCCTTTTTTTTAATTTATTTTTTTTGCAGTGAGCAGCCACAGGCAGCAATTCGGCAGTTTCGTCTAAAATGACAGGAAGCATCGTGGGAACACAGAAGAATTATGGGAAAATTGCTCTGACCAGCGGAAATAAAGCACACTTTGCTCCTCCGCTGGTCGGAGCTGGTCAAGCGGAGGAAACCTCCATAAGGCAAAGAGTCCCTACTTTGTCTTATGATTTTAAAGAAAACCAAAGAAGACCGAAAGAAAAGAAGAACAGATCCTGAAAGAGGGGGAGAAGAGGGAGAGATTGAGGAAAGGTAAGTTCGGCATGACAGTGCAGCTTTAAGGGGTTAACAAAAATTATCCAAAATGGAGAAGCCATGTATGAAAAACATAAATGTATACCCTTACTGCTTCCATAGGAATTAAGAAGCTAATTAGCAGACAGGTGCTGCTAATCAAATTCCCTTGATAAAAAGATCTTCAGCAAGTGTGACCACTTCTATAAAAGATGAAATTTTAGCAGTTTGATGGTCTGGATCATTCAGGTGTGTGTTAACCTCCTGGGAACCAAGGAAAAAAAAATGTCTTCCAATTTCTTTCCATTTTTGATAAAGAGGAAGCTCCCAGCATCCCAGCCTGTCAAGTGACATATCACTGGAAAGCCCAGGATGTCCTGTTTAAAATACAACAGGGATTGATAGAGTAGCTCTTAAGAATAAAAGGAGATACATGTGAACGAAATGTCCAGTACACAAGTTAATGGGCTGGGTTTCAGGAGGTTAACACAATGCCAAGGAGGAAATACATCAGCAATGATCACAGAGAAGCAATGGTTGCTGCCCATCAAACTGGAAAAGGCTATAAGGCCATTTCAAAACATTTACAGTTCATCATTCTACAGTGAAAAAGATAATTCAAAAGTAGAAAACATCTCAGTAGTGGACATCCCAACAAATAAACCCCATGGTCAGATTGTGAAATGCTCGGAGAAATTGCAATCCTCAGTTGCATATTTAATGGGCCACTATAGTGCCAGGAAAACATACTCGTTTTCCTGGCACTACAGTGCCTGAGGGTGCCCCCACCCTCAGGGACCCCCTCCCGCCCGGCTCTGGAAGGGGGAAAGGGGTAAAAACGTACCTTTTTCCAGCGCTGGGAGGAGAGCTCTCCTCCTTCTCTCCTCCTCCGTTCCGCCCCTTCGGCTGAATGCGCACGCGCAGGAAGAGCTGCGCGCGCATTCAGCCGGTCGCATAGGAAAGCATTATCAATGCTTTCCTATGGACGCTGGCGTGCTCCCACTGTGAAAATCACAGTGAGAAGCACGCAAGCGCCTCTAGTGGCTGTCAATGAGACAGCCACTAGAGGATTAGGGGGAAGGCTTAACCCATTAATAAACATAGCAGTTTCTCTTAAACTGCTATGTTTATAAAAAAAAAAATGGGTTAACCCTAGAAGGACCTGGCACCCAGACCACTTCATTAAGCTGAAGTGGTCTGGGTGCCTAGAGTGGTCCTTTAATGTTAAAGTTCTTGACAGTACAATTTGAAAAAGACTGCACAAACCACACGACATCTCGAAACATCTGGATTTTCCTGAAGTGGAGATGTTTGGCCATGTCAAAATCCAAACAAAGCATAGTAAGAATAAAACTGATTCATTAAGCTAAAGTTGTTTTGGTGACAATAGTGTCCCTTTAAAAGCAATCTGCATATTTATACATATTTTTACCTTTATCTTTGCTTCATCAGGTGCTTTGACACTTTCCTGAGTTTTTGTCCCCTGTTTATCCCTTTGCTTATAGGTTTTCATGACTCCAGAGATTCAATTCTGTAATAAAATTTCAAATTTTTAAATATTTGTCACCTCAAATCCAGTCTGCATATGTATATAAAGTGTGTTGTATAATCTACAACATTTAGCAGCATTAGCACAATAAACATTCTAGAATTTAAAAAACACACCTATAGGTTCAAAGTTGGACATTGACAAATCAGCTCCCAGGATTCCCACTGAAATGTATGAGCAATTAAAGGACCACTAATAGGCACCCAGACCACTTCAGCTCAATGACGTGGTCTGGGTGTCAGGTCCATCTAGGGTTAACCCTGCAGCTGTAAACATAGTTGCAGAGAAATTAATGCAAATGCATTGTTTCACTAGGGTTAATCCAGCCTCTAGTGGATGTCTCACTGACAGCCGCTTCTCACATTGAAAATCACAGTGAGAAGACGCTGACGACCATAGGAAAGCATTGAGAAATGCTTTCCTATGGACTGTTTGAATGAGCGCGCGGCTCTTGCCGCACATGCGCATTCAAAGCTGATGTCGAGAGAGGGAGGAGAGTTCCCCAGCGCTGGAGAAGGGTAAGTATTCAGCGCAGTGGGCGTGGGAGAGTTAAAGACCGTATAGTGCCAGGAAAACGAGTTTGTTTTCCTGGCACTATAGTGGTCCTTTAAGCTCATCAACTGTGTTCAAATAGTGTATGGCTATATTTGGAGTAAGAGTGAAGCTGCACAGTGTGCTCCATGAGGCACCAAACAACACATAGAATGTGACGGCAGATAAGAGTAATTCACCCATCTAATCTGCCCACATAGTTCTGTGCAGCTCTTGCTGTAGGATGGGATGCATCATAAAATTGCAGAACAAGCCACATTGAGCTGCACTAAACTACACAAGAAGCAGCCTCTTGTACATGCAGGTTGCAGCTCACTGTCCTGAGTCCTAATCCTCATACTACACATTCTCTTGGTGACAGATGAGTTTTCCCAAGTTTGTCCCTTTTATGGCTATAACACCATAAAAAATACTTGTATTAACTTTTCTTTCACATGATGCGGTTTTCTTTTAAATGTATATTAAAGGAGCACTATACATCTATAAAGCACTTCAGTTTGCTAAATTGCTACATGGCTTTGGAGTATCCCTTTAAAATTCTCATTTATAAACGTGCCAATTTCACTGTAAAAATTTGCACTTTTACATTTCAAAACAGAGCACATCTACTTCCGTTCGCTCCACTGAGCAGATGGAAGAAGCAGGTGCATTTTAATATAGTGCTCCTGCCTTCTAATATTGACCGCAATGTTGCCTGGGACAGAAGAATATGTGACCCAAGAAGCACATCTAATGGCCGTCTAAGTGACTGCCACTGGGGGGGGTCCTAGGGAAAAATAAGATTTTAGTTATGAAAAAGGCCAAGAAAATAAATTAATGCATTTGTTTTCTTTACAGAAAAGCAGGGGCGGACTGACCACTCAGGCACTTCGGTCATGGACCGAGGGCCCGAGGCAGTCAGTGGCCCGGCCGCACAGCCATGCTCCAGCTGATCAGAGATCTCTCCAACTGGAACGAAAAAAAAAAAAAAAAAATTATTTAATTGATAGTTTGTGGGGCCCCTGATGCAGCGCGGGGCCCCACAACCTACCGCTCTCTAAATTCACCCCCCCTCCTCCTCCCATGAGACCTGGCAGCTTCACCTCCTCTCTGCCAGGTCTCCTTCTCCCTGTCCCGCGTGGTGACATCACTTCCTGTTTACTCCTCTCACACAGAGGTCACCAGTCACCCCTTCCTTCCTTCACAGTGACAGAGTTAGGGAGGGAGTGACTAGTGACAGAGAGAGGGATGGGGTGACTAGTGACAGAGTGAGGGATGGGGTGACTAGGGACAGAGTGAGTGAGGGGGTGACACAGTGAGGGAGGGGGTGACACAGTGACAGAGTGAGGGAGGGGGTGACACAGTGACAGAGTGAGGGAGGGGGTGACACAGTGACAGAGTGAGGGAGGGGGTGACTAGTGACAGAGAGAGGGATGGGGTGACTAGTGACAGTCACCCCCTCCCTCCCTCTGTCACTAGTCACTCCCTCCCTCTGTCACTAGTCACTCCCTCCCTCTGTCACTAGTCATTCCCTCCCTCTGTCACTAGTCATTCCCTCCCTCTGTCACTAGTCATTCCCTCCCTCTGTCACCAGTTATCCCCTCCCTCTGTCACCAGTTATCCCCTCACTGTCACTAGTCACCTCTTCCCTCCCTCACTTTGCCACTAGTCATCTCTTCCCTCCCTCCCCCACTCGTCACCCACTCCCTCACTCTGTCACCAGTCACCCCCACTCACTGTGTCTCCCCCTCACTCTGCCACCACTCAACCCCTCCTTCCCTCACTCTGCCACCAGGTACCCCCTCACTCTGCCACCTGTCACAACCTCCCACACTCTTCCACCTGTCACCTTCTCCCTCACACACTCTGTCACCTGTCACATATGCATTCACACAGACACTATATACAAAAAGCACATGTAGTCATCCAGACATGCACAAGTACATTCACACAGACTCAAATACAAACATGCATTGATACACAGGTCTTCACAATATACACATCCAAAGGAATGCCGTATTATGAGTTATATTTAACATTTATTTAATGCATGTATATTTGGCCTTCAAAGAGCCTGGGATCTAATTTTGCCCGGGGGCCCCAAAGGCTCTCAGTCCGCCCCTGCAGAAAAGGCATCACAGAGAAACATACTTACATAAACACTCTGCCTCATGTAATAATACATCCGCTGCCCAATGCATACATATTGCCTAATACTGCCAATATGATATTAGACTTTAGTGGTCAAGGTGCCAACTTGGACAACCAGAGCTGTATTTCGCTGCAATAATATGCGTGTGCGGATACGGATAAGCATCTCCTTGAGTCCAGCGCAGATTACAATGCTCAGGACAACTGGGGGAGGACAATACTCCATGCTGCAGTTGCGACTGATGCTCCATGAGTTTTTCCAGGTACGATTATAATTTGGTTAAAGCAGTGGAGCCAGGGTCCCGAAATTCAAATCTCGATCAGACCACGTCACCTAATAATATTACCATAGATTGTAAGCTGGTTTGAGCAAGGACGCCTTTGCCTCTTCTATCCTCTTTCTATAATTGCAAAGCCCTGCAGAATATACTGGTGGTATATAAACGCTAATAGTAATTGTAGCAGAAATGCCTCCACATGTTCCTGGAGGGGCCTGCTGGCTAGCCTCCTGCCCAAAGACTATGGGCCCTGCAAAAATACTTAATTCGTGCCATTTTCCTATGTTTGGAAATTGAACAGGAGCACGAACCATGGACCACTCGGGATCTTGTTAAGCCCTATCATCTCTTAGCAATACTATCCGCAGTGTTTTAATTGTTCGTCTGGGTGGCCGCAATTCGTATGAACGACCACAAAGGTGGCGGCCATTTTGTTCCCGCGAATGCAGGCAGCAGTGTTTGGTTGTCGAGTTCATGGATCTCAAATCGCACACGGAAACTCCCGCATACCGCTTAACTATCATCGTCTATGTTTGGATTCTACACCACCTAGAATGGCACTGTTCGGTGGAATCGTTCGTCTGGATGAGGGGAACAAGCTCCACGGTATGACTATTGACTACGTTCAGTAGTTAGTTAATTGTGAAACTACCGAACTTGACCGACCATTAGCTCTGAATTCATGGAACTGTTTTGGGCATATAACCATGTGCACGGTCGGTCAAATTATGACTTCCATAGAAATCCAGAATCCCTAAACCGATCTGTGTGATTTTTGGATATGTTGGTCACTTAGATCGGGGCAGTCAGTGGATGGAACTTTTGTGGGGTTTTCATGTGTTTTGGGGATACTTTTGGGGTGTCTGACATATGTGTTTTTCTGTACCTTGAGATAATTGAGTTAGTACAGTTCTTGACTCAATTATCTCTCAGGCACATAGGAGGAGTTTATAACTTGTATAAATTTTGTGACTGTGCTTCCATTAAACAGACTACTTCCCAGCATTAAAGAGACTCTCCATTACCAGGAAAACAAACCCGTTTTCCTGGCACTGCAGGGAATCCCATGTTGCTGAAGGGGTAAAACTCCTTCAGTGACTTACCTGAATCCAGCGCTGATTTCCCTCGACGCTGGGCCAGGCTCCGCCCACCTCCTCCCCCGATGACATCAGCCGGTGGGAGAGACCTAATGCCTATGCATGGCAATGGTCGCGTGCACATTAGACCTCTCCATAGGAAAGCATTATTCAATGATTTCCTATGGTGATTCCTGCGACGCTGGAGGTCCTCATGCATAGCGTGAGGACGTTCAGCGTAGTTTAATATACTTTTCGTGTTTTAAGAACATGGAACTCCCTCTAGTGGCTGTCTGATAAACAGCCAATATAGGAGGACTTAACCCTGCAAGGTAACAATTACAGTTTATAAAACCTGCAATAATTACACTTGCAGGGTTAAGGGTGATGGGAGTTGGCACCCAGACCACTCCAATGGGCAGACGTGGTCTGGGTGCCTGGAGTGTCCCTTTAAGTCTTGGCTCTTGTGTGGTGGGGATTGCTATACTGCTCTTTGGATCACTATACCTGCTTTACTCTCTGGGAGGGGAGGTCTTCCCACTGGGAGATAGATCTAGGTGTTGGTCCAGAGAGGGAAGGGACAGTAAGACCCCAGCAAAGCTGCGGCTGCTAAGGGGGCTACAGTGGTATGGTGTCTGGTGCGGTGTTTATAGTACTCAGTGTTACTAGGAAGCGTGATTGGCAGAGGTACCCAGTCGGGGGGTGAGCGGCGGTCCGCCACAGTAATAATACTAATACATACACACACTGACTAATACATACAAACAGAGACATTATATTTTAAGCAATCTGAGTGAATTTGTGAATATGTGGAAACTTACACAAACACTTACAGAGCAAGCAGCACTCCTTCATCCCTTACATACTTGGGTGGGGTTAGGGGTACTGAAAGCAGCACATTTTATACAACTTGTTACCTCCTCATTGCCTCAGGAGGTCACGCTGCCAGGCTTCCCACTGTAGAGGTCTTCCCAGGTGCCAGGAAGGGGGCAGCAGCATGTGGGTGGCAGGACATCACGGAGTGCGATTCCGTGCTGCCCACTTGCGCCCTTTAGACAGAGTGAAGTAATAAGTGTAGTCAACATATTCCTGGGGGCGTCCAGGCAGACAGCATATCCTCTATACTCTGTGGATTCAATTCAGGACTTTGCTCGGATCAGAATTTCATTCTCATGAATGAAACTATGATCCTATTTGTGCCGTGGGTGCATCTTGCATCTGCTTAGTAGATAACTCCCTAATTCCCACTGTATCAGGGAGCTATCTACCAAAAGGCTGAAAGACCTAAATTGTCCTCCCCCGGCCCCCAACCAACCAGAAAGTTATGCATCAAATTACATAGCATGGGAAAATTCCAAAGAACTTTCCCACGCTATGTAAAATGACGCAGAGCACTCTGATTGGTTGGATTTCAAATCCAGGTAAATTTAGAGGCTTACCTGTCAGCACTCTGATTGGTTGGCTTAAACCAACCAACCAGAGCGCTCTGAGCCCAATTGCATGGCGTGGAAAGGCTTTATAAGCCTTTCCCCGCCCTGCGGAGCTCAGTCTGCACGGTGCCCTCCATGGGTGAAGATGGATTATTTTTTAGGGTCAGGTTTTTTTTTTTTTTCAAAGTCTGACGGGTATTATGGACTTTTATTGAGCATTTTTGGGACCTGAAAAAAGAAGATTTTAGAAAAAAGAAGATTTTAGAAAAAATTAGACATCAAATGGTAAATTTTTTATTTACAGGGATTTTGTTTTATTGTTTACCCCTCACTATTTTTAGGGTGAGGGGGGTTGGAAGGGGTTTATTAATTTTTTTTTTGGGTGGGATGGGGACTAGGGGTTTGGGGTCCCCTAGTCCCCTTGGGGGCATGGGGTTTAACATTTTCATTTAGGGTCCCCACCCGCCGCTCAGGGGCAAGTTCTCTATTTGACCCTGTAACTTTCCAAAACACTATGAAACCTGTACATGGGGAGCATTATTGTACTTGAGGGACATCACAGCACACAAATGTGTTTTATTGTAGTAAAAGTGTATTATGACAGTCACCATTAAAATTCCACGCAGAACTCGGAAATAACATTTAATTTCTCACAATTTTTTTTTCTTATTAATAAATTATGTTTCATATATAAATATTTTTGGTAAAATTAATTTCCAATTTCTCCTGAACAAAATTATATATAATTAGTGTGGGTGCACTTAATATTAAAGTAGTAAAAACATACAGCTCAAATTCTAGATTTTGTACTGGTAAGAACTTGTACAATTGCCTCTGCCGTTAGGAAATTAAACTCCTCTGAACTCTAAAAATTTTACTATATTTCAACTAGAGATCGACTAGATAATATCGCCCGGTATTCAGAACTTTTCAGGCCGATAACCGATGGCGGCTGCGAGGGGAGGCTGCACTCCGCTCGCGGTACTCACCCTCCAGCCGTCCGCGGTCCCCTCCTCCTCGTGGGTCCGGCGAGCGGCATCCTTCCAGCCTCGGATGCCGCCCGCCGTTCCCTCCACGTCCCCCAGCGGCAGCATACATGACGCTGCACGCTGGGAGACCACCCAGGTTTATACACGCCGGGGTCAGTCACCTGACCCGGCATTAAAGGCACAGTGCCTTAATCACAGTGGGAGGTCTAGATATCTCCCACGTGTGATTGTTAATTCTGATTGGAAATTATCCAATCAGAATTAACCTTATGGTTTAAATACTTACCTTTCCTGTTCCTCCCTGCCCTGTTGTGGTCTTTGCTTTCTAGTATTGCTACTTACCTTGTGCTTCTGGTTACGTACTCTCTGGCTTGTTTATCTGACTCTGTGACTTTCTCCTACCCTTTGACCTCGGCTTGTTTCACGTTATTCTGTCTTCTGGTTCCCCTTACTCTGCTTGTCTCCTGACTATTCTGTGTGTGCTTAGCCCGGCCACTCTAAGGTCCGGTACGGCACCTTTTGTGTGTGTGTGTGTGTGCCAGCGTGTTGGGTTCCCCGAATCGTGACATTACAACAGGGCCATAATGGAACCTGCTGACATACCACAGCTCCTAGTTAAACAAGAGGCTAGAATGGATGGCTTGGACCACCGTATGGATCAGTTTGCTCAAGCTCTGCAAACCATACTGGCTCGTACTGCACACTTGCAACCTGCCGTTCAGGAGGCTGCTGCTGCTGTGCCCGAACCCATTCCCACTCCAGTACCTGTTCCCACTCATGTAGTTCACATGACGCCGCCACAGCGCTACAGTGGTGACCCAGCATTGTGTCGTGGTTTCCTCAACCAAATTGACATCCATTTGGTGATGAATCCACGCTCCTATCCCACTGACAGATCTAAAATTGCCTTTTTGATAAACCACTTGTCCGGGAGAGCTTTAGCATGGGCCAACCCCATTTGGGAAAATACGTCTCCTATGTCATTTGCAGATTTTCTGACAGCTTTCAGACGCACGTTTGATCAACCCGGTAGGGTTGCTTCTGCTGGCAAGGCTCTGCTTAGGGTCCGACAGGGTAACAGATTACACTATCGAATTTCGTACTCTAGCAGCTGAAGTGGTTTGGAATAATGACGCCCTCGTAACAGCCTTTCAGGAGGGTCTGGCCGCTTATATACTGGATGAAATAGCATCCAGGGAATTGCCTGCTCTTCTAGATGATGTTATAGACTATGTGATTCTTATCGATAATCGTATTAGAGAGAGGCGTAGCCAAAGACGTTTGGATACACGGGTGTTACCTGCTCTACCCAGTACTTCACTGCTAGCGTTACCCGCTCCTAGGCAACCATCCCCTGAACCCATGCAGTTGGGTGCTACGGGGTTAACTGAGGCCAAAAGAGCGTACCGTAGAAGGGAGGGCTTATGCCTTTATTGTGGGAAGAGGGGGCATCACTGTAAAGGCTGCCCTAAAGTACAGGGAAACTGCAGCACCTAAGGCCTAGAGAGGGGTCGGCCTCGGGTGTTATGACTTTGTCCCCTCATATGTCCATCTCCAGACCGTTTATTACGGTTTCTCTTTTGGTCAATAAAACCCACTATAACAACCAAAGCCCTGATCGATTCGGGTGCGGCAGACAACCTTATGGATGAGACCTTTGACAAAACCGCAGCCCTGAATTTGATCCGAAAGGAGACACCCTTGGCCGTTGAGGCCATAGATGGTAGACCACTGGAGAAACCTCTGGTGACTCATGAAACCCAGGAAATAGTTATGTCTGTGGGTGTTTTGCACCAGGAGAAGTTAACCTTCCAAATAATTGACTCCCCTACAGCCTCCATCGTTCTGGGTTTTCCCTGGTTAGTTAAACACAACCCTGTTCTTGATTGGGGTTATTTAGATATACTCTCCTGGGGGGAATCTTGTCAACGAGACTGTATGGCTCATGTACGTCCTGTTTGTTTACTTAACATGCCCACGGCTAAACCACTCTCGGTTTCTGTTCCTTCTGTTTATGCAGACCTTGCCTTGGTTTTTGAAAAGAGGGAGGCAGATAAGCTACCTCCACATCGTGAGTATGATTGTGCCATAAACCTCTTACCGGGTACTATGCCTCCTAGGGGAAAGGTCTACCCTCTTTCTGAAAAAGAAAACCAGATCATGGAGGAGTACATACGGGAATCCCTAAGAAAAGGTTTTATTAGAAGGTCCTCCTCTCCTGCTGGTGCTGGTTTCTTTTTTGTGGCAAAGAAGGAGGGCGATTTGAGGCCATGTATAGACTACAGGGGTCTAAACAATATAACGGTTAAAAACGCCTACCCTATCCCCCTCATCACTGAGTTGTTTGATCGTGTTAAAGGTTCTAAATTCTTCACCAAATTAGACCTCAGGGGGGCTTATAACCTTGTCCGTATAAAGGAGAATGAAGAGTGGAAGACAGCGTTCAACACACACAGTGGGCATTACGAATATCTGGTCATGCCTTTTGGACTGTGTAATGCTCCTGCCGTGTTTCAGGACCTCATAAATGATGTCCTTAGGGATCTATTGCATGTCTGTGCTGTAGTGTATCTTGACGACATACTTGTGTATTCTCCTGATTTGAAGTCACACCATAACCATGTTAGGATGGTGCTCAAAAGGCTATTGCAGAGCGGACTCTACTGTAAGTTAGAAAAATGTTTATTCGATCAGACCTCTGTGCAATTCCTAGGATATATCATTACTGAACAGGGTTTCAGTATGGATCCTGCTAAATTGGAAGCTATACTGTCCTGGCCACTTCCCCAAGGACTGAAGG
>OW240912.1:178246743-178275494 GCA_933207985.1 Pelobates cultripes
TGAGACTTTACTGAATACAAATATGTGTATTTTATTGCGGTAAAAGCAAACAGTATTATGACACTGACCGTTAAAATGTCATGTAGAACTAAAAAAATTAAAAAAAATCGTATTTTCTCTCCCATTTTTTTCATATTAAATTGTGTTTCATAGCTAAATATTTGATATTAAATGAAAGCCCTGTTTCCCCTGAATAAAATGATATATAATAAGGGTGGGTGCATTTACTATGAAAGAGGTGTATTACGGTTGGACAGACATGTAGCGCAAATGCCAGGTTTTGTTTACATTTTGTTTTGTTCACAACGTGTACATTTGGCTCCGTCCTTAAGGGGTTAATTTTTTTTTTGGGTGGGATGGGGACTAGGGGTTTGGGGTCCCCTAGTCCCCTTGGGGGCATGGGGTTTAACATTTTCATTTAGGGTCCCCACCCGCCGCTCAGGGGCAAGTTCTCTATTTGACCCTGTAACTTTCCAAAACACTATGAAACCTGTACATGGGGAGCATTATTGTACTTGAGGGACATCACAGCACACAAATGTGTTTTATTGTAGTAAAAGTGTATTATGACAGTCACCATTAAAATTCCACGCAGAACTCGGAAATAACATTTAATTTCTCACAATTTTTTTTTCTTATTAATAAATTATGTTTCATATATAAATATTTTTGGTAAAATTAATTTCCAATTTCTCCTGAACAAAATTATATATAATTAGTGTGGGTGCACTTAATATTAAAGTAGTAAAAACATACAGCTCAAATTCTAGATTTTGTACTGGTAAGAACTTGTACAATTGCCTCTGCCGTTAGGAAATTAAACTCCTCTGAACTCTAAAAATTTTACTATATTTCAACTAGAGATCGACTAGATAATATCGCCCGGTATTCAGAACTTTTCAGGCCGATAACCGATGGCGGCTGCGAGGGGAGGCTGCACTCCGCTCGCGGTACTCACCCTCCAGCCGTCCGCGGTCCCCTCCTCCTCGTGGGTCCGGCGAGCGGCATCCTTCCAGCCTCGGATGCCGCCCGCCGTTTCCTCCACGTCCCCCAGCGGCAGCATACATGACGCTGCACGCTGGGAGACCGCCCAGGTTTATACACGCCGGGGTCAGTCACCTGACCCGGCATTAAAGGCACAGTGCCTTAATCACAGTGGGAGGTCTAGATATCTCCCACGTGTGATTGTTAATTCTGATTGGAAATTATCCAATCAGAATTAACCTTATGGTTTAAATACTTACCTTTCCTGTTCCTCCCTGCCCTGTTGTGGTCTTTGCTTTCTAGTATTGCTACTTACCTTGTGCTTCTGGTTACGTACTCTCTGGCTTGTTTATCTGACTCTGTGACTTTCTCCTACCCTTTGACCTCGGCTTGTTTCACGTTATTCTGTCTTCTGGTTCCCCTTACTCGGCTTGTCTCCTGACTATTCTGTGTGTGCTTAGCCCGGCCACTCTAAGGTCCGGTACGGCACCTTTTGTGTGTGTGTGTGTGTGCCAGCGTGTTGGGTTCCCCGAATCGTGACATTACAACAGGGCCATAATGGAACCTGCTGACATACCACAGCTCCTAGTTAATCAAGAGGCTAGAATGGATGGCTTGGACCACCGTATGGATCAGTTTGCTCAAGCTTTGCAAACCATACTGGCTTGTACTGCACACTTGCAACCTGCCGTTCAGGAGGCTGCTGCTGCTGTGCCCGAACCCATTCCCACTCCAGTACCTGTTCCCACTCATGTAGTTCACATGACGCCGCCACAGCGCTACAGCGGTGACCCAGCATTGTGTCGTGGTTTCCTCAACCAAATTGACATCCATTTGGTGATGAATCCACGTTCCTATCCCACTGACAGATCTAAAATTGCCTTTTTGATAAACCATTTGTCCGGGAGAGCTTTAGCATGGGCCAACCCCATTTGGGAAAATACGTCTCCTATGTCATTTGCAGATTTTCTGACAGCTTTCAGACGCACGTTTGATCAACCCGGTAGGGTTGCTTCTGCTGGCAAGGCTCTGCTTAGGGTCCGACAGGGTAACAGATTACACTATCGAATTCCGTACTCTAGCAGCTGAAGTGGTTTGGAATAATGACGCCCTCGTAACAGCCTTTCAGGAGGGTCTGGCCGCTTATATACTGGATGAAATAGCATCCAGGGAATTGCCTGCTCTTCTAGATGATGTTATAGACTATGTGATTCTTATCGATAACCGTATTAGAGAGAGGCGTAGCCAAAGACGTTTGGATACACGGGTGTTACCTGCTCTACCCAGTACTTCACTGCTAGCGTTACCCGCTCCTAGGCAACCATCCCCTGAACCCATGCAGTTGGGTGCTACGGGGTTAACTGAGGCCAAAAGAGCGTACCGTAGAAGGGAGGGCTTATGCCTTTATTGTGGGAAGAGGGGGCATCACTGTAAAGGCTGCCCTAAAGTACAGGGAAACTGCAGCACCTAAGGCCTAGAGAGGGGTCGGCCTCGGGTGTTATGACTTTGTCCCCTCATATGTCCATCTCCAGACCGTTTATTACGGTTTCTCTTTTGGTCAATAAAACCCACTATAACAACCAAAGCCCTGATCGATTCGGGTGCGGCAGACAACCTTATGGATGAGACCTTTGACAAAACCGCAGCCCTGAATTTGATCCGAAAGGAGACACCCTTGGCCGTTGAGGCCATAGATGGTAGACCACTGGAGAAACCTCTGGTGACTCATGAAACCCAGGAAATAGTTATGTCTGTGGGTGTTTTGCACCAGGAGAAGTTAACCTTCCAAATAATTGACTCCCCTACAGCCTCCATCGTTCTGGGTTTTCCCTGGTTAGTTAAACACAACCCTGTTCTTGATTGGGGTTATTTAGATATACTCTCCTGGGGGGAATCTTGTCAACGAGACTGTATGGCTCATGTACGTCCTGTTTGTTTACTTAACATGCCCACGGCTAAACCACTCTCGGTTTCTGTTCCTTCTGTTTATGCAGACCTTGCCTTGGTTTTTGAAAAGAGGGAGGCAGATAAGCTACCTCCACATCGTGAGTATGATTGTGCCATAAACCTCTTACCGGGTACTATGCCTCCTAGGGGAAAGGTCTACCCTCTTTCTGAAAAAGAGAACCAGATCATGGAGGAGTACATACGGGAATCCCTAAGAAAAGGTTTTATTAGAAGGTCCTCCTCTCCTGCTGGTGCTGGTTTCTTTTTTGTGGCTAAGAAGGAGGGCGATTTGAGGCCATGTATAGACTACAGGGGTCTGAACAATATAACGGTTAAAAACGCCTACCCTATCCCCCTCATCACTGAGTTGTTTGATCGTGTTAAAGGTTCTAAATTCTTCACCAAATTAGACCTCAGGGGGGCTTATAACCTTGTCCGTATAAAGGAGAATGACGAGTGGAAGACAGCGTTCAACACACGCAGTGGGCATTACGAATATCTGGTCATGCCTTTTGGACTGTGTAATGCTCCTGCCGTGTTTCAGGACCTCATAAATGATGTCCTTAGGGATCTATTGCATGTCTGTGCTGTGGTGTACCTTGACGACATACTTGTGTATTCTCCTGATTTGAAGTCACACCATAACCATGTTAGGATGGTGCTCAAAAGGCTATTGCAGAACGGACTCTACTGTAAGTTAGAAAAATGTTTATTCGATCAGACCTCTGTGCAATTCCTAGGATATATCATTACTGAACAGGGTTTCAGTATGGATCCTGCTAAATTGGAAGCTATACTGTCCTGGCCACTTCCCCAAGGACTGAAGGCTATCCAGCGTTTTATATAGGATTTGCCAACTATTATAGGAAATTTATAAAAAAAAATTCACCACTTATCTCTCCTATAACGAAGCTGACAAAAAAGGTCTACACCCTAGGGTTTGGACTCCTGAAGCCCTTAAGGCCTTCGAAACCCTCAAGAAGGCATTTGCCTCTGCTCCAGTGCTGACCACCCTGATCCTTCTCTTCCCTTTGTTATGGAAGTAGACGCTTCAGAGTCAGGTGTGGGAGCCGTACTGTCACAGAGGTTGTCGTATGACAAACCCCTCCATCCCTGTTGTTATTTTTCTAAAAGGTTGTCTGATTCAGAGAAGAATTACGATGTTGGGAACAGGGAACTATTAGCCATTGTGTTAGCTTTTAAGGAATGGAGGTACTTATTAGAGGGTTCTAGACACAAAATTATGGTTATAACAGATCATAAGAACCTATCCTATATAGCTGATGCTAGAAGGTTATCTGCCCGGCAGGCTAGATGGTCTCTATTTCTCTCACGCTTCCAATATGTTATTACCTATAGACCTGGTTGCCGTAATGCCAAAGCTGACGCTATCTCTCGGCAGCATGAACCAGCAGAATTTGTTAACCCGACTCCTGAACCTATTGTACCTGCGTCTCAGATAATAGCTGCTACCCGTTTGGTTGTTTCTTCACCTTTCCTTGATAGTATTAAGACATACCAAACCCAGGCACCCCCTGAGACGCCGGTTGGTAAACTATACGTTGAAGCAAATGACAGAAAAAAGTTGTTAACTTTATTTCACACAGCCAAAACTGCTGGTCATCCGGGGGTTACCAAAACCTACAAGGGCCTCCTTCAACAGTTCTGGTGGCCTTCACTCAAGCGAGACGTAGTGGATTTTGTTCAGGCTTGTCAGGTCTGCACGCAGTGTAAGTCCCTTAATGTGAGACCCCAGGGTTTTCTGATGCCTCTATCTATACCCAAGAAACCACGGACCCACTTATCCATGGATTTCATTGTAGACCTGCCTCTTTCTGATGGTCAGACGGTGATACTGACTGTGACGGATAGGTTCTCTAAAATGGCGCACTTTATTCCGCTTAAGAAACTGCCTTCTGCGGTTCAGTTAGCTCAGGTGTTTGCCAAAGAAGTGTTCCGATTGCATGGGGTACCTCAGGATATCGTATCTGACAGGGGCCCTCAATTTGTCTCTCGGTTCTGGAGGGGCTTTTGTGCTGAGATGGGGGTCTCCTTGTCGTTCTCTTCCTCCTATCACCCGCAATCTAATGGTGCGGCCGAACGTGCTAATCAGTCTGTGGAATTGTATTTGCGCTGCTTCACTAATGCGCACCAGGATGACTGGTCTCGCCTTCTTCCGTGGGCTGAATTTGCCAGGAATACGGTGTCTCATTCATCTACTGGCTTAAGTCCTTTTGAGGTTGCTTATGGGTTTCGTCCTTCTGTCCTTCCCGGTGCGTTCTCCGACAAGGGAATGCCCGCCTTGGACCAGCACCTCGCCTCTTTGCGGAAGACGTGGGATCAGGTCCATGTTGCGCTGTCTCGTTCAGCAGCTGCTCAGAAAAAGTTTGCTGATCGCCGTAGGGTTGCGGCCCCTTCTTATGTTCCGGGTGATAGGGTATGGTTGTCCTCCAGGAACCTCCGTCTCAAGGTTCCCTCGATGAAATTTGCCCCCAGGTTTCTTGGTCCCTTCAAGGTGTTACGTAGGGTTAACCCCGTTTCCTACTCCCTTGATCTGCCTCCTTCCATGCGTGTCCCGAACACGTTTCATGTCTCGCTTTTGAAGCCCTTGCTGTGTAACCGGTTCTCTCGTCCCCTCGGGTGGCCCGTTTCCCCTCGCGGTTGGGTTCCCCGAATCGTGACAACCGATAACTTACTGATACAGATATTCTGTACATTTACCGTTTTTGAAAAAAAATAAACTATTTCTACACAAATCTACTGTTAACTGAACATGTTTATTATTATTTTTTTATTCAGGTAAATACACAAAATATACATGCCAGTCAGAATTAGTGCAATGGGGGCAGAGCTTATCGTGTGGCGGGGCTAAATGTGGCCTGAACTGGTAAGTGTGGGGTAAACTAGAAGTCCATGTTCCCCATCTATCTACCCCAGTGCCCTGACAACCCCAGCTACCACAGTGCCCCTGCTCGCCTATCTACCACAGTGCCCCTGCTCGCCTATCTACCGCAGTGCCCCTGCTCGCCTATCTACCGCAGTGCCCCTGCTCGCCTATCTACCGCAGTGCCCCTGCTCGCCTATCTACCACAGTGCCCCTGCTCGCCTATCTACCACAGTGCCCCTGCTCGCCTATCTACCACAGTGCCCCTGCTCGCCTATCTACCACAGTGCCCCTGCTCGCCTATCTACCACAGTGCCCCTACTCCCTGTCCATCATGGTGCCCCTGCTCCTTATCTACCCCAGTGCCCCTACTATCCTAGTGCCCATGCTCCCCATCCACCCAAGTGCCCCTACTCACCTATCTACCCCAGATTCCTACTCCACATATTTACACACAAAACACATACACACTGCATTAACTAATCAAATACTTTCACTGTATCCACTACACACATATTCTTGAAAACAAATTCTGACTGGTATGTATATTTTGTGCATTTACCTGAATAAAAAAAAAAAAATAACAACAAACATGTTCAGTTAACAGTAGATTTGTGTAGAAATAGTTAAAAAAATAAAAAATTAAAAACGGTAAATGTACAGAATATCTGTATCGGTAAATTATCGGTTATCGGCCTGAAAAGTTCAGATTATCGGTACAAAAAAAAAAAAATCAATATCGGTCGATCCCTAATTTCAACTCCATTACTTTTTTAGCAATCTAATTGCTTCCTTATGAGAAAACTCAATACTAAAGAACTATAGTTGTCTCAAACTCATAGATGAAATTTTTTTAATTTTTTTTTTTTTAAATATTGACCTGCATAAGGGACTAAAGCTGTAGCCCAATCTACTTGCCCTGACACAAAATTTTTAATTAGAAAGTTTGGGTACCCTGCTTAGACCTGAACATTGACAGAGTTATTCCCTAAACTCTTGAATCAAAAAGGAAAAACAAAGGCAAAAATAGCTAATTTTGAAAAAAATCTCTAGTTTAGCTTACTCACAACTCTATATTTGTTCCCCAGTTTCACAATTCAGATATAATTTTATGAAAATGTTAAGTTTAGTGTCTCAACCTCCGTCCTCCTCCAGTGTGTGATGTGCCATTGTGCCCTGGCTGTATTAAGAGTGTGTGTGTGTGGTTTGTATATGCTGACTATATGTGATGTGTATGCCTTCATAGGTTATATGTAATGTGCATGCGTACTACACGCTCGCTCACTTCCCTCACATTTTTGTGGCTCTGCCGCTGTGATGACTCTCAGGTCAGAGAGCATGGCAGCCATCTTAATTCAGAGTTTGAATCAGTAATGCATAGGATGTTTACTCATGTATTCCTGCAGGTTATACAGTAATAGTGCAGCAATAAAGAAAGTTGTATGAAACTGCTAAGCCTCATCACTGTAGTAGACAAGGAGTATAACAGCGTGATGTGCACTGGCTATATGTAATGTGCGAATGTGTGTAGTGTGTGCTGGCTTTATGTAATCTGTATAATTGTTCACTGTTCCAGTGAGGACATCCCTAAATAATCCTAGGTGGGGATTATACCACTCACGCCTTATCCAATGAGCGGTTTGCTTGCTCCATTAAATGTGAGTAAAAAAAAAAAAAATCTTATTTATTACTTCTGGTTCAGTTTACACAGCAAGGACTATTGTTGGTGTTTTCTATTTTTTTTCCTGGGTTTTATGTTCCCATACCGCTTTGATATCTGCTGACTATATCATCGCATGTATCTTACATGTGGGGAATATACCACTGTATGCCATTCATACTAGAGTTGGTTCTAGCTCTAGAAAACGTAAGTAGGACTACATCATTTCTACTTATTTCTGATGACTTAAATGGTAGGCAGACAATGCTAGCAGAATGCTTGATTGTGTTGGGAGAGGTATTAGCAGTAGAAAGAGGGAAGTGCTCATGCCATTGTACAGAACACTGGTGAGACCTCACTTGGAGTATTGTACACAGTACTGGAGACCGTATCTCCAGAATATTGATACTTTGGAGAGAGTTCAGAGAAGGGCTACTAAACTGGTTCATAGATTGCAGGATAAAACTTACAAAGAAAAGTTAAAGGAACTTAACATGTATAGCTTGGAGGAAAGACGAGACATGGGGGATATGATAAAAACATTTAAATACATAAAGGGAATCAACACAGTAAAGGAGGAGACTATATTTAAAAGAAGAAAAACTACCACAACAAGAGGACAAAGTCTTAAATTAAAATTACTTTACTGAGAGGGTAGTGGATGCATGGAATAGCCTTTCAGTTGAAGTGGTAGTTAACACAGTAAAGAAGTTTAAGCAAGCATGGTATAGACATAAGGCTATCCTAACTCTAAGATAAGGCCAGGGACTAATGAAAGTATTTAGAAAACTGGGCAGACTAGATGGGCCGAATGGTTCTTATCTACCGTCACATTCTATGTTTCTATAAGATCTACAAAATTATTAGTACCATATATTGTCGTGATATACAAAAAAACTGAGGAAAATCTTATAGTGTAGTATACTGATAAGGAGCCCAAGCATTTACGGATCCGGCATCTTCATAGAGACGAGACAAGATTTGGCTGTTCTACTTGCAAGTTTGCACATTTATTTGGACATTTTATTGGTTATTTTTAACTTTTTTTTATTTTACTATTTGGTTTTATTCTTCTATATCTATCTCCCATTGGGAATACCCCTGCCTGTTACATTACAAACCCCGTTCAGCTATAGCCCATTACACTCTTTGTCCTTTACCACCATTTGCCCTCCAAGACAGTCACTATAAGCACTTGCTCTGCTATAACAGTCAAACTTTGTTATAGATTAAATGCTTCTCTTACAACAGTAGTGAATTAGCACAGATTGGTGTTTTGCAGCGCATGTGCACTAGCGTCCAATACTTCCTTGTAAATCCATATACCGAAACCATCGTACACAGACTTCCCTACAAAGTGATCTATGTAATGACACAAGTGAGCAAAAACATTGAACCCTGAGTGGGAACTATTGAAGTCTCAGCTATTACTTGTTCTCAGAGATTTAACAACTTATTTTTCTCCAAGGCTTCAAAATTTTTAATCTCTTAACAGTTAGTAACAAGCATTATTTGTAAAACTACAAAATTAACATATACAACATTAAAAAGAGTAGAGCAGCATTTATTTATTTTTTTAAAACATAGGATGTACAGCTAGCACAAACAAATAATTTAAATAGTAATCTGTGTATTCAAAACTTTCCAGAGACACAATTTTAGGTACCGTATATACTGGAGTATAAGTCGAGTTTTTCCAGCACATTTTTCGTGCTGAAAAACCTCAACTCGACTTATACTCGAGTCAATGTCTGTATTATGACAACTTACATTGCCATAATACAGACCAGGACCGCCGGGCTCATTACAAGCCCGGCGGTCCTGTTGGGTGCTGGCAGCGAGCTGTTAATTACCTTCACAGCAGCTCCTGTCAGCTCCCGTCTCCTCCAGTGAAAGTCTTGCGGCCGCGCGGAGCGTTGCCACGGTAACCTGTGGCAACGCTCTGACCCCGCGGCTCTCGCAAGACTTACACTGGAGGAGACGGGAGCTGACCGAGGAGAGAGAAGGGAGCTGACAGGAGCTGCTGTGAAGGTAACAGCTTGCTCCCAGCCCCCCTCCTACACAGCCAATGCCACTGGACCACCAGGGAATGAGAGCCCCCCTCCCTGGCCAGCTAACAAGCAGGGAGGGGGGACAAAAAAATGTAAATAATAATAAAAATAATAATATTTAAAAAAAATAATAAAAAAAAATAAACATGCCCACCCCCCACCAAGGCTCTGCATCACACACACTGCAACCATACACACACACTGCATTCATTATTAACACACTGTAAATAAATATTCAATTAATATAATTTTTGTGGGATATAATTTTATTTAGAAATTTACCAGTAGCTGCTGCATTTCCCACCCTAGTCTTATACTCGAGTCAATGAGTTTTCCCAGTTTTTTGGGGTAAAATTAGGGGTCTCGAATTATACTCAGGTCATCTTATACGCGAGTATATACGGTATCTATTTAAATTATTTTTAATTCATCTTTCACAGAAATAGTGTGGAATGTTCTATTATTTTATATTATATGGAATATTTTTTGCATTTTTCCCGCCCCAAAAGGAACCAGATTGCATTCATAGCAATGGAGCATTATAATAATACCAAAATAAATAAACAATTTATGTATATTGGTATTTTGTCTATGTGGCGGAACCCGCCTCGCCACTGGACATTGGAGACGCCTGGCTGCCCGCCTCCCACCTGCTGACTATGGCCCCGGGTAAATTTGTACTTTTAATGCAATATTTGGGCATGTGATATTGTATATTGCTGCTACTGGCCCTTTAAGGGCCATCCAGGGACATATTATGACTTTTAGGAACAATACCCCTGTAAGACTTGGTAGCAGATTACAGTAAGGATGTCTTTTCTATTATGTATGTTTCTGTGTGTTTGGCTAAATTGTATATGTGTATGCAGCATTCCCCTGATTGTTCGGTAGAATCACTCCATTCATTATATTGAGTGAAACTACCGAACAACCAGACCACCCGGGAGTAAGTGTGCCTCCAATTACCGTTTGCAACAACGTTGCAAACGGGTAATTGGCAATCGATGTAATGTGTGGTTTTGTCCTCTGGGTGGCCGCCATTCGGGAAACGAACACGTGGCGGCGGCCATCTCAAACTCCCGAACAGCGGTGTTTTGCCGTCGAGTGTCTGGAGCTAAAATCGGACACTCTACTAGGCAAACACCGCCAAGACCTCCAGACTTCCATGAATTCGTGTGGAAACTACCGAATGACCCGCCGTTCAGTAGAAAGAACCCCACGAACAAGGGAATTCGTTTAAACCCTCCCCTGGCTCTATAACCCAGGCAATTCGTGTGTTTTCATTCCCTTTTCTGTGACCGACTGCAGGGCCAAAATACATGGAACTATTTTCGGATACTTTTGCCATGCAGTCGGTCAAAACTTTAATACATAGGGGGTGCTTAGTTGAAATAAATCAAAAAAGTGAGTACTGGACTCAAGTTAAAAGGATCTTTAGTGTGTCCTTATGAGATACAAATGTATCAGCTGGTCGGACCTGAACCTCCTATACAATAAGGCAGGTAGTATCCACCAGCTGCAAAATAGTTAATATAGTAAAGATCTTATATGTATAAGAATCAATACCACAGATAAAACATCTAACATACCCCTCTTAAGAAGATATGTATAGATAAAGGTGTAATGATAAAAGAGTCTAAAGTTAGTCAAATATATGTACAGCAGACATCAAACTTATATTAATACTTTATTGTCTGAACAGCACACGTAAAATATATAAAGACTAACAATAGTTAAAATAGAAACAGTCCCACATATGAGAGATGGATAGTATACCGGGTCACAGTAGACTGAGGGTCCAAAAAGGGTGGATAGACGTTTCTCTCTCTTGCCGGCCGGACAGAGAAGGAGGAGGACTGCCTCGTGCTATACTGACACCGGGTGTTCGCCGCGTGCGTTTCACTGCGGCTGTATGCGTTCCAAGTCTCTCTCTCCGGTACTGGAATAAGGACTGTGAGACTTTGGATTTTTATATGCCAATTTTATTTTATATATATTTTTTATACATACATACATTTATATATATATATATATATATATATATATATATATATATATATATATATATATATATATATATATATATATATATATATATATATATTTTATAATGTTACTATTATAATAAATATTGTACTTTTACACATTATTGGCATCATCCCTGCTACATTTTTTCTAAAGAAGGTGTGTGGACCTTAACCACATAAATGCAAAGATCAGAGCCGATTTGGATGGCTTTAAGTTTTTAAGTACCCCATCTTGGTTTATTATCCTCCTTTAAAGACCAACGGTACTGCACCATATTTGCTCTGTTTCATTTTAATAGAACATCAGAAGCACTGAGACTCAAGAAGGGTGAGGGTCGCCTTTACTGAACCCCAAGAGCGCTGAAATTGAGCTATTATATTATAGCTCTAAAAAGTGTGAGTGGGATTTTACCCCTATTTGATTCTATTATTATATTGTATTATACGGTATACACTATGTCCGTTCCGTTTTTCCTTTATGTTTTTTAGAAACTCAAATTGGGAAGATTTATTTAATTTGCAAAGACTCTGTAAGGTATCGCCTTTTTATCTCCATTTTTACAACCAAATATAGCGCTACATCTATTTTCCCTTCATTACTTGCCTGTTCGTGCAATTACGCAGTTCGTGTACTTCTGCGTTCGTGCGGCAACAGCCGACAGCAGAGTACCCACGCTTTCGTTTAAATCAAATTTACCGACCGCACATACCCTATGTTCGTCTGTTCTTTCGTACGTTCGTACAGCTGAACGCGTTCAAACCGCTTTTTTCATGCAGCCTTTCGTTAGTTTCCACTTAGACTGCAGCGGATTATACAATTGGCTTTCGTTTAAATCTTTTCATATGCTCCATTTAACCGAATGCAGGAGTTCTTTTTATTAACAGTTCTCTTGTTTATTCGTTTAAACGAACGCAAGAGGCTACAGTGTTTACATTTACAAATCTACTGCAAATGTACCTAGTTACACCATTTACTTAAACCAAGCACTCATTTTATCCTATATGAATTTATGTGTTTTTTATTATATGGCTCTTAAAGTCGCCACTTGGTAAATAATATGTGTTTTACTATTCCCGTCCATGGGCACATAATTATGGGACACCTATTTTTCACAGGGTAATCATAACCCCTTAAGGACCAAACTTATGGAATAAAAGGGAATCATGACATGTCACACATGTCATGTGTCCTTAAGGGGTTAAAGGCACAGTTTGGCCACTTTCTCTTTATAAGTTAAGTTAAAAAATACACCGCCCGGCATTATTATCTAACCCCGCGGGGACTTTCACTAATGTATTAGTTTTCTACGCAACTAATGTCGCTCCGCTCATATGTTAAGCCCTTACGGTCCTTTTTCACCACTCATTACAGACCATTAACACTATTTTAAAACCTCTGTTCCTTAAAAGACCTTATATACCAGTTTCTTACACTTAGACTGCATGTGTTTTTAGGTTCTACTAGTTTCCTCCAAACTGTGTTCAAGAAGATGTGGTATCCCAGTATCCTGTGTTATTGTATAAGGTAAGAAGGTTTACCAGTTCTCTTTTTCCCTCGAGGCCTCATTCAGTGTCCCCACCTCCCAAAGTGTGTTCTAAACTTCAAATGGGCCAGGTCTGAGATTCCTCACTACGATTAGAACATCAATCACACAAACCTACACCACCTTGCTACTACTTATTTAACGGTACATTACTTGTCTATTGTTTCTACATTTCTTCACTCAGACCTGTGTCATTACCGCAGTTTCGCGAAGTTGCACGGCATCAACCACCAACAAGACTACCTGGTTCCCTGCATTTCAGTTTCAGATATGGTAAATCTTACTCACCACGATTACGTTTCTCCTTAAGGCCTCACTTCGCCTTCGTATCATGTAAATCGTCACAATCGTGGGAACCCGGGGGGCTTGTCTCTACTTACGGACCTACGTTCATGTCCCTCATCGTACACGGCTTCCTTCATTACATTTTAATTATTACACTTTACCCATACGTTTGACATTTTTTACACTTTGCATACCAGAGGTACGCCTCAGGCCCCCTAGCATCTATATTACCCTTAGGATATCTTCACCGGATCCGTTCCCTGCAGAAGCAAGAATATATCGAAATCCTCCTGTGCACTGACCAAAGAAATAGGACAATACTCAAGGTTAAGTATATACATACATTCAATTACACCATTCTAAGAGACAAGCCCCATCAGGCCAGTGAACTGGCATTGAGAGTTAGGCGCTGACCTTAGCTATCCAAAGTAATACTACGGTCCAGCGAGGTCTACACCCCCACCTTATACACAGAGGTTCAGCCCCACGACCAAATCATAGTTAGCTACCTCGCTCGCCCTTCTTTAGGGCTACAGCTAGGGCTTCCCAAGTCACGGCCATACGTTTTGAATCTCTTACGGTCACAGAGAGGCCAACATCCTGCCACCACGTTCAAGCGGCCACAAAATTCCCTCGGCCCAAATCATAGGTAGAGCCTCTCTCCGCCACTTGGCACTAGCAGGGCCTCACCTGTCACTAGGTAAAGTCTTCACCTCAGCACTAGCTAACAGGCCAGTTCTCCGGAAGTCTCATCCCCACCTCTACGACACCTTACTTATCCAAATAATTATTCCTTTTCAGAATGTCACAAGAATCCATCCCAATAATCTGTCTGCTGTTGGACGAAATAACCAGCATGCCAGTCAGGCCTGGGTCTCTGAAGGAATCCCTAACCCCTTCTACCCTCAGTTACCTGGGATTCTGGACCATTCCTAAAATGTCAGCAGAGCTCAGACTCAGGGGTATCCCCTCTCCAGCCACTGCCAGTAAGGCAGAACTATACAGGCTCACGACTGCTCCGGCCAACGTCCCCAGGCCTGGCTCTAGTTCACAAGGGCCGTCTGCTTACTCTTCAGATACCACTCAGGGGACCCCGGTCGCTATCCCGGCCAGCCTCCAAACGACCAACAGGCTGGTAAATGGAATCAGCTATAGCCACACCAGGTGTCTCTTTAGCCCGGGCAGGCCCTTCCCTGGCGATCTCTGTCATACAGTCTGTCTTACCCCTCATTTTCCCTCCCCGTCCTCCACCACCCACTATCACTACTCCATACGTCTCACCAGCCCTCTCTGTTCCAATTTCCATAGAGAAGGGAATTCTCGATGGAAATGACGTTAATCTAACATCACTACTCAACTTCCCAAGACATCCTACAGTACAAAGGTTATATTCATGGTGACATTTCAGTAGTCCTTAAAAGTGAGACCC
The DNA here is from genome assembly GCA_933207985.1 of Pelobates cultripes. Taxonomy (NCBI): domain Eukaryota; kingdom Metazoa; phylum Chordata; class Amphibia; order Anura; family Pelobatidae; genus Pelobates; species Pelobates cultripes. The sequence continues at coordinate 178,261,555 of OW240912.1, forward strand.
ACAACTTAACAAGCTTTCCATTCCTCAGTATAGAGATAGCCACTTCCACTTCTCACCACTCCACCCCACGCACTAGACAGGGAGGCGGGCAGAAGGACAAGCTGGGCTGACCATTTCATTTCTGGTCAAGGCTCGGGCGCGCTATGACTTTAATGCTGGGGTATGCTATTTCACTACATGCAGGGTATTGCACATCTGCTCCAGAGCCCACATATACAGCCCAACTGTCACCTAAGATACGCCTAAGGTTAACATTGATATCTTGGAATACTATTTGCATTCACACCTAGCTAGGCATCTGGTAGATTCTGGTGCCGAGTTTCTTACAGGGGTTTCACACGTGCCTTATTACCACCCCCACAGGTATACTTGTATGCCCTTACCTATTATCTGCATCCACTGACCCACTTACGGTGTACCACCTTCTGTCCACAGCAATTATACGCTGGTTTCACTATCGGCCCTTTCCGGACTTCACATTTCTCATCTTGGCGTACCAATCCCATGGGGGTAGCCTTTCACAATACCAAAAATACGTTTGCTCATAGACCTCTTCCGCACCACACTCTTCCTCCATTCCCACTGAGGAGTTCTCACTGCATTGCGCAATCGACAATGCCATGCAAGCTGTCTCTTCAGAAGGAAGTACGGCTTGGTCGAGCAAGACAGACTTATCCAACGCCTTTAACTACTACCTATTCACCCTTCACTATGGCGCTGGCAAGGTGTAAAATGGAGGTGTAAGTATTTTTCGCTGCCTGGCCTACGTTTGGCTCTAGGAGCAGCCCTAGGTATTTAACATCTTTGCAGAAACCCTATGCTGGCCGCTCCTAAATATATTCAGGTGTCCATCAGTCATAGAATGAGCAGGGCCCTCCACCTCTCTGTTCCTGTACGTCCAATTGTCTGTCAGTCGACCCAATGTACAGCGCTATATAAATAATAAAATAATAATCATTAATATTATATTTATAGAGCGCCGTCAAATTCCGCAGCGCTTTACAATGGGTGGACGAACAGACATGTAGTTGTAACCAGACAAGTTGGACACACAGGAACAGAGGGGTTGAGGGCCCTGCTCAATGAGTTTACATGCTAGAGGGAGTGGGGTAAAATGACACAAAAAGGTAAGGATAGTATTAGACTAGTGACAGTTGCAGAAGAGGAATCAGTCCACTATAATAATCCACTATCTGGATGTATTTGTGTTGATTTAACAGGTTTACAAACACCCAACAGTGCTCACACCACCACAGCCCCCTTTTTCACGACAATCGGGGCCCCTCTGTCACCAGGTAAACTCTTGGTCCCTCTACCAGGCTCGCTTTCTGGGGCATAGTATTGGACATCACTACTTTCCAAGCCAGCCTACCAGACAATCTGTCCCGCAGTAGGAACGGAGTTGTCCTGTTCCTGCGGAGTGTTGCACACACTGAAAGGGGGGGGGGTGGGGGAGACTTCAGTCCTGATTGGGGTCCCTCAACTTTGTAGTGCGTATCATTCCGCGGGGTAGGTCTCTTGTCCCTGGGCTACTTAATTTGCTCTACGAGGTGCAGACTCGTGCCCAACCATTTGGGACGATCCAGCCAGGGCAGCTTTACACACTTTACAGTAGTTTTGGCCGTATGGATCGGGATCTCTTCGTTCATTCCCCCACTTTCAGAACACTCACTTTCAATTCACACAGACGCAGCACACACAGGGTTCAAAGCCATTTTCAGCAATCACTGGTTAGAGATAACTGGCCCAATGTGACGGATGCCTTGCCGGCCTTTAGAGAGACCTCTACTTTGTTGGAGATCTACCCCATCGTGGCGGCCACCCTTACATGGGGTCATCTTTGGACCGGCAAGTCAGTTAAATGCTGCTCTGGCAACTCTGCAGCCTGCGACATCATTAACAAGGGCGGTCATACTCGCCAACCATTATGTGGCTAGTTTGGCTGGCAGCAACCTCTCAGTTCTTTCTAGTCTACATTTACATTCCTGGTATCCACAAAAAAGCCACTGACGCTCTTTCACGCTCTCAATTTAAGGTCTTCTTTCAGGCACTCCCTACGACCCACTACCTACCATCCAGGATACCACCATTGCATGAGCTAATCTTGGACTAAGCACACAATTACACCACCACAGGTACGAAAGGCTTCACGCAGTTTCACGACCACTCTATCACTCGCGCCAGAGCCTTGTATATTGTACCATGTCACAAGTACAGTTTACTTGAATCAAGACTTTTGCAGGTAAACTATTGTAATTTGTGCCTCTTCCTCTAAACCTACAATCAAGCATCTTACTTAAACCTCCTATGCTGTCACTCTGCTTTTACGTCTCCAAGGTCAACCACACACTATCAATCCTAATCCATTACTTCACGTCTAACCCTTCCATTGACGTTGAGCTACATCATGGCTTCCTTCGCTGGTCTCTATTATTCGCAAAAGCACTGCATCAGCAGCTTCAAGCTCTTACACCCAATCTACATCACTAAGTGATGGGGCCACAGGTAATCCTCAGCTCAGTTACATATACCTCAGAGTAAAAGCTCCTTACAAGCTTTCAGTACTCACACTGTATAAATTTGCAATAAAGTGTGTTGTCTTTGAATACTCTTTTGCCCTCTTTTTACAGGCACTACTCGTACGCTGGTCTCGGCACACCTCAACCAACTTTGCTTCTCCTTCTACATCACATTACGTATTAGAAATTCTGAGCACAAGTTGGAAGGCCATTTGGCCTGAATTTGTGGGAGGAGTTATGACCCTATTTAAACCGTACCCCCCTACTTACCTTTGTCGTGCAAGCTGTTTGTCCCCACCCACCTACACGCATCTATATTAACAATTCACCTTTGTGGGCTCTCTTTTTACAGGCCTACTCGTACGTTGGTTTCAGCACATCTCAACCAGCTTTGCTTCTCTTTCCACATCACATTACGTATTAGAAATTCCGAGCACAAATAAATTATATATATTTTTTTTTCTTATATGGAAAAAAAAAAACACATTGAATTTCTGCTTTATATTTTGTAAATCTCATGTGAGCCACTAATTAAATTCTATAAACTGTATTTTGTCATGGTTCTCCGACCATTCACAATTTCAGCAGCAGGTACCATTCAAGACCTGAGGATACTCTGTCAGCATGGGGCAAGAATGATATTGATTAAATATATATAAAATATATATGTAAATACGTTAAAAATAAAAATTATATATGTGTAATTTTGTTCTAACTGTATTTTAAAATATATATTGATATTAAAAGACACGTAGAATGAAATATATATATCTATATACATAAGTTTATATAGCTATATATAAAAATAATTGTAAAATTCAAATACACACACACACACATATATATATATATATATATATTTTTTTTTATTTTTTTTATATATATTTATTTATTTATTAAGTCTACGTATACATTTATGTAAGAAAACATAATTAGGTCATTTTGTTAATTTTACAATTTGCGGGGCCTGCCTGACAACCCAGGCTGAAAGTCCAGGGAATTTAATTTGCTAGCACTATATTTAACCCTGTAACTTTCCAAGACACCATAAAACCTGTACATGGGGGTACTGTTTTACTCGGAAGACTTTGCTGAACACATATTAGGGTTTCAAAACATTAAAATGTATTGCAGCGATGATATCGTCAGTGAAATTGACTTTTTTTTGCATTTTTCACACACACAAATGGCACGGACGATATAATTGTTGTGATATGTTTTACTGTTTGGAAACACTAATATTTGTGTTCAGCAAAGGCTCCCGAGTATAGTACCCCTCATGTACAGGCTTTATGGTATTTTCAAAAGTTACAGAGTCAAATATAAGGCTTGCGTTTCAGTTCTCACATTGAAATTCATGGGGGTAATTCTCATTCCTGGGCTACCATATGATCTCAAAGGCAACCAATCTGGCGAATTTCAATGTGAAAACAACTGAAAACTGTAACATGCTATCTTTGACACTGTAACTTCCCAAAACACCATAAAACCTGTAGATAGGGGGTACTGTTTTACACGCGAGACATTCCTGAATACAAATATGTGTATTTTATTGCAGTAAACTAAAAAAAAATAAAAAATACACAATTAAAAAAATATTCTTATTTTGTTCCATTTTTAAATATATTATTCATGTTTCATACCTAAAAATTTGATGTTAAATGAAAGCCCTGTTTCCCATGAATAAAACAATATATAATAAGTGTGGGTGCACATAATATGAAAGAGGTGAACAGCCTGAACAGACATATAGCGCAAATTCAAGTTTTTGTTTACGTTTTGATCACAACGTATACATTTGGCTCAGTCCTTAAGGGGTTAATCATGGGTCAGAAAAGTTTAGTTCCCACGCCAATATATAGAAAATGTAATTGTGAAAGCACATTCATTATTTATTAAATTATGCGTGTGGTTATCAGTATGTTGGGCAGACTTCTAGATCGCTAAAAACTAGATTAAGGGAACTTAGGATCTCTATAATGAATCCCAAGTCTACTACATCTATACCTAAACACTGTAAACCAGGGCTTGACAAATTTGCTTGCAATCTAGCAGCCAGCTAAAAAAGTTAGGAACAAGAGAAATCAATGAAAAAAAACACAATTCTTAAAAGGAACACTATATAGTCACCAGAACCACTACAGCTTAATGTAGTTGTTCTGAAGTCTATATACTGCCCTGACCACTTTTTAATGTAAACACTGACTTTTCAGACAAAAATGCATTGTTTACACATTGCTGCCTGGTGACACCTCTAGCAACAGTCACTCAGACGCCCTCTAGAGATGCTTCCTGGGTCAGTGCTTCACAATGTGCAGCACCTACTTTAATGTTCCCTATAGGGATGTATTGATTCAAATTGGTGCAGTGGCATTTTGCCGTGCATGTGAAATAGTCTTCCAATACTTTCCTATGGGAAACATTGGATTAGCTAAGATCATCAAGATTGATCTCAGCCATGGAGGTGGGGCCAGTCGCGAGATCACCAGCACAGTGTGGGAAAAAAGGGGAGTAAAAACTTCTTTCCCATGTGATTGGAGGGAACACACACTGACAAGTAATTACTTGTTTATTTTAAATTTAGATCCATCCAGCCTCCCTACCTTTGGAGAGCTGGAGTGGTAAGGCTTTTCCTGGGGTCCAGTGGGTCTGCTGTCATTTCCCTACTCAGCTCCCTCTCAGACACTGTTTAATGAGCCGGGGGCCGGATTGACGTCATAACCCAGCTCCCGGCATTACTGCAAGGCGTGCGAGGAAGCTGAGCAAGGAGATTACAGCTCACTCCCTCGCCTCTGCACTAAGTCAACCGCACGCCTCCCTCATTCAGCTCTCCATGAGCAGGGTGCCTGCCTCCCACCCTCAGCAATCCATAAGTTGTGGCCACCCTGCTCCCTCCATAATACACAAGTCTATAATAACAGGAATAATAACAGGAAGTATTACTTTACAGAGAGGGTAGTGGGCGCATGGAATAGCCTTCCAGCTGAAGTAGTAGAGGTTAACACAGCGAGGGAGTTTAAGCATGCGTGGGATAGGCATAAGGCTATCCTAACTATATGATAAGGCCAGGGACTAAATAGAAAATTGGGCAGACTAGATGGACCAAACGGTTCTTATCTGCCTTCATATTCTACATTAACAGGTTATAACTGATGGAATTGGTAAAGTACTGGACTCTAGGGCAAAGAGGATATAAAAATTAGGAACCAAGTTGATCTTTCAGTTAGAAATATTAATGCCCCAAAGCTAAAGAGATTAATGATTAACCCCTTAAGGACACATGACGGAAATATTATATTTTATTTCAGAAGTTGTGTCCTTAAGGGTTTAAGATTTATCATATATGTAATTTTTATGTTAGATTGCAGAGATATTTTAGTTTTTTTGTTAAAGGACAAAAATTAAAACAATGAAAAAGAAAGCTAACTTTTAGTAAATTATTTTTTGTTGATATTTACTCAAGATATGCTAGGTACAGATGATTTGATTATTTTCCTATTGGATCTGTTTTTAAATATTAATCATATGTTTATGTTTATTTATGGTGCAAGAAATATACATTTACAGAGACACACGTGCTAAAAAGTTGGCATACCCTTGGAGAATTGGTAATACATGTACCATTTTTTAAGAAAACATAAGCAAGCAAGCAACCAAAAACATTTTTTATTTCTTACGGGATTCATATTCAACTGTAGGTTATAACAGAATGGCACAATCAAATCAAAATATGGCAACAAAGAAAAAAATGAAATGACCCTTGTTTAAAGTCTGCATACCCTTCATTCTTAATACTGTCTATTGCCCCCTTTAGCATCAATGACAGCGTGCAGTCTTTTGTAATTGTTGTCTATGATGCCCCAAATTCTTGCAGGTGGTAAAGCTGCCCATTCATCTTGGCAAAATGACTCCAGGTCATGCAAAGTCTTTGGTCATCTTGCAGAACCGAACGTTTGAGATCTCCCCACAGTGGCTCGATGATATTGAGGTCAGGAGACTGATGGCCACTCTAGAACCTTCACCTTTTTCTGCTGTAACCACCGGAGAGTCACCTTGCCATTAATTCTCACCCCCCCAATCAGTGAGTCACTAGTGCTAGAGTGTCCTTTAAAACAATGCTTTCACACCTAGATCACTTCTGAGTAATTCATGAACATAAAAATCTTCATAAAAGCGGTACTGTCACACCATACTATCCTTTTTCCAATCGCTTCCTCTTTCCTACTCTGTCTTTCTTGTTTTCTTCTAACTAAAAACATAAGTCAAAGTAGAGACTACTTGTTTTATGTTTGTTTCCTACAATTCTAGACACTGGGCAGAGCTACCGTTGCCTAGAAGTGTCAATCCCCCCCACTGTCACCAGTAATGGCTGCAGAGAATTAGTTTGGTCTATGAAGGATACCAAGGTCTCGGTTCAGGCAAGTAGAACTCACTTTTCCTGCACCCCCTTCCCAGCAGCAATGTCAAAGTTGGGAGTGTTTCAAATTCTGCAAAGTCCCCAGACAGTGACAGTAACTTTAATCAGTTATATTCAGAATCCATGAACTAAATCTATACCATGGTATACCACATATATCTCACCACCTAAATAATTTGTGCAATTACAATCCCCTGCAACTCATCTTTAGGAGCATACCACCTACAATTAAGAATCTATACTTGACAGGAGCTGACAACACTCATGTCATTGGTAAAAAAAAAAAAAATATATATATATATATATATAAAAATTTTAATAAGCCATCATCTAAGAAAATAATTGCCAAGTTAAAGTGTGCAATATACATACAAATGAAGCACCTTCACACACATTCATATACATGAATGAAGATGCTAGCGTTCTATTTTAGGGTTACATGCATATTAACTATAGATTTAGGAAAATGTACTATTTTCCACTAAGCTATAACAAATGTATAATTTTGTAATATTGTACCAAAAAAAAAAAAAAATGTACAATAGCACAATCACACAATTTAGGCAAACGTTTTTTTTTTGTTTTTTTAATAACAAATTGTATACTAATGAAGAAAAAAAAAAAAAAAAAAACCTTCAACAAAGACAAAGCTATAGTGACAGCTTGGCCATTCTATTGCCTGAATTTTGCCAGTCGATGTTTTAATTGGTAGAATTCAGAATGATCTAAATAAGACTGGTTTCTGATTTGGAAAAGAAGAATATATATTTAGTTCATTCTAGTCAGCTGTTTTGGTAAATAATCCCCGTAGACAATGTATATGCTGCTATATGAAGTCGCCCTATTTATTGTAATAACACTTATAAAGCTGGGATCTCCCTGCAGCCTGGCAGGTTATATTATCCTGCTCCCTGCAGCCATACAGTGTGTCTGTATCCAGCATCACAGCTTACATTAGCAGCCAATGTAGAGTGTGTGTGTGTGTATAGCCTCTCTCTCTCTCGCTCTCCGTGTATGTACAATGATTAACCCCATTCAAACAGATACCGGCTCCACGCCTCCTGCTAATCACTACACAACAAAGCAATGGCGGCAGCCTAAGGCTCACACTGACAGTCTGCGGCAACCCGCCAAACCGCTGACACGGAACTTCACAGCAGCCGCAAACCGCGAACTTCCGCCATTGAACTGACTATAAAATAAGCACTACTCACCCACCGGGCGAGCTGCGACACCCTGAGCCCCAATGCTACTGCACTACGCTGGTAAAATGGCGCGTCTCCCCGAGCCAGGACACGCCCCCTTCTCCTCTGCCTTTTCCACCAATCAGGAACGCCGTGCGGGGTCTGCGGAATCACATTCCAAGGGCCTGCAAGCTGCTTCGCTTGAGAGAGAAAGGAGCGGGAATGGAGGGGGGATTCTTGGAACCAATAAGAGCGGCGGAGAGAAAACGTCGCAGAGTCCAGCTGTGAAACGCCGACTATGATTGGTCGTAGTAGGGAAGGTTTTGTCCAATCATGGGGAGGTCCTTGGAATCCTTTCTGAGAGCAGAGAATGGATGGATAAAGAATGTGTCAAAAGAGAGAGACAGAGTGAAAGCTGTATTCATGGTATGCCGACATCACCTCTCTGGAATTGCTCCTATCATCACTGATGAAGACCCTTCCCCAATTCCTTTAACATTAAAACATACCATATATTTAGCTATATACTGCTTCATACTTTTAAAAAAATGTCATGTCTTACTAATGATATTATGTATGTCATTTAGATACATGTGTTTATTGATGAATTAATTGGTGGGGTTATATATGCACATGTGCATGATTAAAGGACCACTATAGTGCCAGGAAAACATACTCGTTTTCCTGGCACTATAGTGCCCTGAGGGTGCCCCCACCCTCAGGGACCCCCTCCCGCCCGGCTCTGGAAGGGGGAAAGGGGTAAAAACTTACCTTTTTCCAGCGCTGGGCGGAGAGCTCTCCTCCTCCTCTCCGCCTCCGTTACGCCCCGCCGGCTGAATGCGCACGCGCGCAAGAGCTGCGGCGCATTCAGCGGTCTCGGAAAGCATTTACAATGCTTTCCTATGGACGCTGGCGTGCTCTCACTGTGATTTTCACAGTGAGAAGCACGCAAGCGCCTCTAGTGGCTGTCAATGAGACAGCCACTAGAGGATTAGGGGGAAGGCTTAGCCCATTCATAATTATAGCAGTTTCTCTGAAACTGCTATAATTATGAAAAAATGGGTTAACCCTAGAAGGACCTGGCACCCAGACCACTTCATTAAGCTGAAGTGGTCTGGGTGCCTAGAGTGGTCCTTTAAGGCTCTACTGAGCCGAAACGTCACACTTTTTATCAAGTGGTTCACCTATTAATAAATAAACCATCCTTACTAGTGGAGTTTTGCCTGCGTTATATTCCTTTTGTTGATTATCTCATAACTATCTCACTCAGTAGGTCAGGGAGTAAGGTCACCCTCACAAGATTGTTATACCCCCTTAGTTTGCACAGGCAGTCCTGATGATCCTGGGAGCACTGACCTGGTGAAACGTGTGTCAGGTGCGCAAGTAGACTCACACTGGAATTAGGCAGTTTATTTATTTGATTTATTTATCAGGACTGGTGGGTGGCTGGCTGGCAAATTATTAGAGCATAGCAAGAAAGGGGCTGGGAATTGAGATGTTGTTAGGAAACAGCCTTGCCACATGTCTTGATCAGGATTTAGACTAATAAATTTTTTCCAGTGTGGGTTACTGCTGTCTATTGGACTATTTAGTTTGGTCCTCCACCTATATACATCCAAACCAGACATTAGATTAGGAATTTAGAGGGCATCACAATTGTATCTGGTTTTGTGCTGTTTGATGTATACAAAATGAGACTGGGGATGATTTTTTTTGGTGGGGAGCCAATATTGTCATGACATTCTAAGTTGATTATGAATATATGTTATTGCAATTATTGTACTAAATATAGAAGAATTACCAGATTTTACTATTTACATGACGTAAAGTCATGATTTTATTAAGGACATGGAGGCGAGTATTAGGCTTTATCTCTTTCTTTATTCCTCAGCAGCAAAGAAAGGATATTAAGGTATTAATATAATTAAAAACAAATACCCCTTAAAGAGTTAACCATCTAACATATTCAACAATGGGAGCAGTCCTTGTTCCATATACTCTCATGTGACCTAAGCCACTCCCTCTTTCTTGATGATGCCAAAGCCTAAAAAGTCAACAATAACAACATGAACAAATGACTCGACATAACCAAGATTCCAATTTCCAAAAGATTCGAAGACATGATCTGCTGGTAGAGGGTTCTACATTCTCAATTGTAAGCAAGAGAAGAAAATCAATCCGGACTGACCTATTGTAAAGGTTTAAGCTGTAGGAGACAGAAACATGTAGTAAAATATGTTCAAATACTGCTGTCATACATTTATAACTGTGACAATTAAAAATGTATCAAATTGAACATGTCACTGTGAGTTGTGGCCGTGACTTAAATATGAATATTAATCTCTTAATATATAATAATTAAGCAATAAGTAACAACATTAATTTTTTTTTATAGTTCGTGGTATTATGGTCGAATATGTGGATAGAAAATACACAAAATCTTGTAATATTAAATGCATATTTAATATAACTATAATAAATAAACAGATGCTAGCAGAATGTCAATTTACTACAATAATTATACAATACAAAACTACAACATATTACTTACAAAAGGCTATAACAGTTGCTAAATGTTACAATGGATTCATATTACTTATAAGGCCCCAGCCCTTTGGCTGGGATTAAGTCAGAACTGGTACTACATCTTAGGTTCAGTCAGATAAAGGCAAAAAAAGAAGAGTTCCTCCTACATCTGGTTTTTATTCAGTGTATTCCTAAATAGTCTGGCCTGTGATGTCACTGCTAGAAGCACATGTCTTCCTACACACTGCTCCTAGTGGTGTATCCAAAGAATTATGCTAACTATGCTTTCTTTATGATGTAAAGTCATTAATTAATAAATACCATTACACCGTGAGTCCAGCAAAGAAACAAATCATTCTAAGTATTCGGCAACCCACACTAAAGTCCAGACAAATCATGCATGCAGTCAAAATAGCGCCTCTAGTAGAATGAGCTCCGTAAACTGATGTGTCAATGTTAGCAGCTGACATTCACAGTGAATACTGGCTGATGAGGTTGCTTCAGAGCCAGGAACAGGGGTAGGAGACTGAAGTGATCTTCGATTTTGTACGTCTGGTGATATTAAACAAAACACCGTTTGGAGTAAAGGAACGTGCATCGATATCCAGAGCTCGGACGTCCGATACCCTTTTACAGGAAATTAAACACAATTTTGCAGACACTTGTTTGAGCGTGAGGTCCGAGTTCGTAGGCCAATCTTCCAATAGACGAAGAGCCAGATTGATGTCTCATAAAGCCGTGTATCGGGGCTGTGGTGGACGTGCAAATCTAATGCCTTGTAGAAGGCGACAAATCAGCAAGTGTTTCCCAGCCGGGAAGCCATCCAATCCGCCATGACCAGCTGAGATCACTGATCTATACACGTTTATTGTGCAGTAGGCCAAGCCTTGGTCATACAGGGCGGTAAGGAAACTCAAGATGTGGTTTATGTGAAACGTTCGGCATGACCCAAGGTCCTCGGAGAGGAGCCACGCCAGGAGTCTGAGGTGTCCCTGAACCAGAAGGGGGGGAGAGTTCCCATCAGGATCTGTTAGTAGGTCCATGGATCCCGGGATTAGTCTTTGGAGGTTGATAGACATTTCCATGAGCAAAGCGAACCAACGCTGTGCCGTCCAAAACGGTGTTATCAATACCAGTGACGCTCGGGAGCATTGTAGATGTAGGAGGGTCCGAGCTATTAGAGAGAAGGGAGGAAAAGCATATAGCCATTTGTCCGGCCAGGGTTGTAGGAAGGCATCCATTGCCAGGGCGTCTGGGTCCAGTCTCCAGCTGAAGAATGACAGAAGTTGAGAATTCAATCAGGAGGCGAAGAGGTTGATGTGCATTGGGCCCCAGAGTTGTTGGAGCCACAGGAATATTGTGCGGTTCAGTCGCCAGGCACTGTTTTCTTGTAGATGCCTGGAATTCCAATCTGCTACGATGTTGGATAATCCCGGAAGGTATTCCGCTTGTACCAATATGTAGCGATTCAGGCAGTAGTACCGAAACTCTTTCGCCAGATTTGTGAGTAGCGTGGATCTCGTGCCACCCAGATGGTTGATGTAGCGGACGGCCAAGATATTGTCCATGAGCAGTAGGATGGAACAATTGGTTGTGCCCCCGATGAGGCTCCGAAGGGCAAACGACCCTGCCAGGAGTTCCAGGCCATTGATGTGAAGTATATTTTTGTGTGAGGACCATTTTCCACCTGTAGAGGTGGGACAAAATGAGCACCACAGCTGAGCTTGCATGATGAGATCAGGGGTGGTTCTGAAGATTGTCCTGCCGTTCCATGCTTCCATGTGTTGAAGCCACCAGGCGAGTTCCTCTTTTGCCGAGCAATCTAGTGGAACAGAATCGGAATAAGACTGACCCAAGCGTAGGTGCATGGCTTTGAGTTGCTGCAGGGCCCTGTAGTGGAGGGGTCCTGGAAAAATCACCTGTATGGAGGCTGGGAGAAGGCCGATTATCCTCGCAAGTTGTTGCAAGGTCGTGCTAGCGTCCGCCAGATTGCCTTCTTGATGAGCTTCACTTTTGTGGTAGGTAAAATGAGCGTTCTGTGAATTGCATCTGTGTTGAATCCCAAAAACTCCATGGTGTGGGAAGGATGCAGGATTGACTTGTCCCAGTTGATTAAGAAACCTAGATTTTGAAGAAGGGACAGCGCCCAGTTGACTCAGTAATTGGGTGTCGTGGGCCATGAGTAGCATGTCGTCCAGGTATATGATCATACAGACACCTCTACTGCATAGGAGGGCGACCACCGGCTTCAGCAACTTGGTGAAACACCACAGGGCTGAGGACAGGCCGAACGGGAGGCATTAGACGCACCACATAGTCTTTTCCCATTGGAACTGGAGGTGTTGACACTCTTTGGCGATAGGAATCGTCAGGTACGCGTCCTGGAGATCGAGTTTGACCATCCAATCTCCCAGTCTGAGGAGGTCCCGAAGGCAGTGTATCCCTTCCATCTTAAAATGATGGTAGGTGACAAAGGCGTTGAGGGGTCGAAGATTGATTACCGGTCTCATACCACCACCTTTCCTGGGTACCAGGAATATGTTGCTTAGGAAACTGGTAGCGGTAGCCGGAACCTGGTAGATCGCACCTTTCTCTTTTAATGTGCGAATCTCCTCTGATACTAGACCTTTGTCTTGTTGGGAAAAAAAGAATCCAATGTGGTAGTGATAATTGGATCGGTTGTTGTACAAATTCGATGTGATAACCCAGAATGGTCTCTAGGACCCAAACATCTGATGTTAGTTTGTGCCATGCATCGAGAAAATGGGGTAATCTGCCCCCCATATATGATAGAGAAAGGGTGTGTGATGGAAAATAACTCACCATAAGGCCGATGGCCATAGGAGGATCCCTTGGTTCCACGGGGTTGCCATGACCTGCCCCTGGTTGGGAAGAATGGTGAAGGTACTCTAGGTTCCGGAGGTTGGAACTTTGTTGTGGCAGAGCCTGGATAGCCCCAGTACAAAGTCCAGAAGGAGCTGCTGGACAGATGGCCCCGATGTCTGCCGGCCCCACTTAAAGCACATACTCATTTGTGCTTGTCTAGTGCTGTGAAGGTACTGACATACTTGCCCAGGTATTTTACGAAATCGTGTCCGAACAAGAGAGCTTTTGCCTGTGTGCCAGGCTCAGATATTGCAAGGTTTAGGAGTTTTGGCTCATCAGGGCTGCTTCGACCATGTCGAATATCTTGGCTACAGGCCGTAGCACGTCCAGGACTTTGTCCTGACATTGTCGCAGTTAATAGTCTAGTCCCTGTTTGGCCTTCCAACCCGATTTACCCAGAGATTGAGC
>OW240912.1:178279133-178293867 GCA_933207985.1 Pelobates cultripes
CAAAATCAATGCCAAAGTCAAATAACCAGAATAGCCAGAATCAATAACACGCTCTCGGACAACCACAAGGGAAACCACGACAGGGCACTAAGCAGGATGAGAACTGAGCCTAAATACCCCTCCTCTAGGTCTAATAGGCTGTAACCGGCCTTTGACCCCAGAGGCAGTTACCAGATCTCATTTGCATAATTGCTGCTCAGCATTAACCCTTCTGTAGATTTGGTTGTTGCTCGGCACAACTTTTCCTGTGTGGACAGTAAATGTCATTAACCACATTTTTGTAAGCAGAAGAATACGTGACACCCCCTATCTAGAAATTTTACTAAGCACAATTGGGTGAACCTGTAACGAGAATATACCCCTACACGCAGGATCCAGCTAAACAGAGGCAAATACAGAGGAGAGATACGTCTACCGGACCTTAGAATGGCCGGACTCGACGTATATGAGAGGAGACAGAGCCAGGAACAAACCGAGGTCAAGGGCACAGAGAGACAGCGTAAACTAGGACAAGCCGGGGTCTGGTACACGGAAAACAGCAAGCCGGCAAACAGTACAGATAAGGATAAAGCGAAAACGAAGTCAGAATACGAAGCCAAAGTCAATACGAGAAAACACAACTGAACACCACAAGCGCTAAAGGGAACTGAAACAGAAACCACGATAGGGCAACGAGCTAAGGGAAAAAGGTAAGTTTAAATAGCTTTAAAACGAAAGTGATTGGCTCCTGTCACTTCCACACCCCCTATAGGTAATTGTACAGGGAGTGTGGTATGACAGGAGCCAATGGGAGCCTTTTGGCAATTAGGCTCCCACTGTCTCTTTAAGAGCGCGCCCGAGACTCGCGGCGCGCTCTTAGTTTCAGGCGGGACACGTGACCGCCTCACGCGGTCACTGCCCGCCTTCCATCCAAAGCAGTTGGATGAGCCGCGCGCGGCTCGTGCAGCCGCAGGACCGCGCGCGGCTTGAAGAGAGGACCGCGACCGGCCCCCGGTTAAGGTAAGTAACGCTACAGTACCCCCCCTGAGGACACGCCCCCCGGGCGGGTAGGACCAGGCCTGGCAGGAAAACGAGAATGGAAAGAGCGCACAAGACGGGGAGCATGGACAGCATCAGCCGAAATCCAACTGTGCTCCTCAGGCCCATAACCCTTCCAATGTACCAAGTACTGAAGTCGACCCCTAAGGAAACGAGAGTCAAGAACAGCAGACACTTCAAACTCCTCATGACCCTCCACCGAGATAGGAGGGGGAGGAGGAGTATGCCGGTATAGCGGTTGCGTACGAAAGGTTTCAACAATGAGGTGAGAAAAACATTAGGAATACGTAGATTCTTAGGCAGGCCTAAGGCATAAGAAACAGGATTAACCTTATGTATAATACGATAAGGTCCAATGAAGCGGGGAGCCAATTTCATAGAAGGCACCCGGAGACGAATATTCCGCGTGGAAAGCAAAACCCTGTCACCCACAACATAGGACGGAGCTGCTCTGCGATGCTTGTCAGCCTGAGCCTTCTGGCGAGTAGCAGAGTCCACCAAAGAACGCTGAACCTGCTCCCAAGTATTACGCAAACCAGCCAAATGCTCATCCAGAACTGGCATGCCCTGTGAGGAGAATGCAGCCGGAAGAACAACGGGATGCTGGCCATAGACAACGTAAAAAGGGGTCTTGCCGGAAGAATCATGAGTGGCGTTATTCCGAGCAAATTCAGCCCAAGGAAGCAGGTCAGACCAATTGTCCTGATGGTGAGACACAAAACAACGGAGGTATTGCTCCAGAGACTGGTTGGCACGTTCAGCAGCCCCATTAGACTGGGGATGATAAGCGGAAGAAAATGAGAGAGAAATACCCATTTCTGAACAAAAGGCCCTCCAGAACCTGGAAATAAATTGGCTACCCCTATCGGATACAATAGATACGGGAATCCCATGTAATCGAAATACTTCTCTAGCGAAGATATGAGCCAGTTCCTTGGATGTGGGCAACTTGCGAAGAGACACGAAGTGAGCCATTTTGGAGAACCGATCCACTATCATCAGGATCACTGTGTTACCATTTGAAGGGGGTAATTCAACAATAAAATCCATGGACAGGTTAGACCAAGGTCTCTCGGGAACGGGTAACGGATGCAACAGCCCACAAGGAACTCTACGGGAGGATTTCATACAGGCACAAGTAGTACAAGCACTTATATAGTCAGTGACATCCTTTCGTAAGGAATCCCACCAAAAATACCGAGAAACAGCTGACACCGTTTTGGAAATACCAGGATGTCCAGCGGTCTTAGTATCATGATATAATGACATAATATCCCGTCTCTCAGGAACATCAACGAACAGTTTATCATTAGGCCTCTCGCTAGGTGCCATGCTTTGTTTCGCTTGTATGGCCTGCAAGAGGGACGAGGAAATAGACAAAATAGTAGTAGCTATTATCCTGTCTGGGGAATGACAGGAGTAACATCAATCTCCTGTTTGTCAGTAGTTTCGAACTGTCTGGACAGAGCGTCTGCTTTAGTGTTGCGATCACCTGGCCTATAGGTGATAATAAAATTGAAACGGGACAAAAATAGTGACCACCTAGCCTGCCTGGAAGACAATCTTTTGGCTTCGCTAAGGTAGGATAGGTTCTTGTGATCCGTAAAAATGAGGATAGGATCCTTAGTTCCTTCTAACAAATGTCTCCACTCTTTAAGTGCTAAAATAATAGCAAGGAGTTCGCGATTACCCACATCATAATTTTTCTCTGCTTTGGACATTTGTTTAGAAAAGAAGCCGCATGGATGCAATGGCTTTTCAGGCGACTCTCTTTGGGATAAGATAGCACCTACCCCAATATCCGAAGCATCAACTTCAAGAATATAGGGCAGTGAGGGGACAGGATGCTGTAAAATAGGTGCAGAGGCGAACGTAGTTTTAAGAAATTCAAAAGCCTGAAGTGCCTCGGTAGACCAAACACGAGTATTGCCATCCTTTTTAGTCATACGGGTAATAGGTGCTACAATGGACGAGAAACCTTTGATAAAACGTCTATAATAATTGGAGAACCCAAGAAAACGCTGAATAGCTTTCAGACCTTGCGGTAGAGGCCATTCTATTACAGCAGCTAGCTTCTGGGGATCCATACGAAAACCTTTAGCAGAAATCAAATACCCCAAGAACTGGACTTCGGTTTGGTCAAACAGACATTTTTCTAGCTTGCAATAAAGACCATTAGCAAGAAGGGTCTTCAAAACTGTCGTAACATGTCTGTGATGAGTGTGTATATCTGTAGAATATATTAAAATGTCGTCCAAGTATACGATAACAAATGTGTGAATAAAATCTCTTAAGACATCATTAATAAATTCTTGGAATACTGCTGGGGCATTGCAAAGCCCAAATGGCATAACAGTATATTCGTAATGACCGGATCTAGTGTTGAATGCAGTCTTCCATTCGTGATTTTCCTTTATACGTATCAAATTGTATGCACTCCTAAGGTCTAATTTAGTGAACACAGTGGCATGTTTCAGCCTGTCAAATAATTCTGTAATCAAAGGTATAGGGTATGCATTTTTGATAGTGATTTTGTTTAGACCTCTATAATCTATACACGGTCTTAAATCACCTTCTTTCTTCGATACAAAGAAGAACCCTGCTCCAGCTGGAGAAGAGGATCTCCTAATAAACCCTTTTTCTAGTGATTCCTTGATGTACTCCTCCATGACACGGTTTTCTTGAACCGATAAGGGGTACACCCTGCCCTTTGGAGGTATAGTGCCAGGCAACAAGTCAATAGCGCAATCATAGGGTCTGTGAGGCGGTAATTTCTCAGCCTCCCTTTTATCGAAAACAGTCTTTAGAGATAAGTACTGAGGGGGTATAACCGTAGACAAAGGAGGACTGGTAGGTACCTCAATAGAATTCAAAGGTGTGACTTCCAACGTACAAGACTCGTGGCAGGCCTCACTCCATGATTTTATTTGCCCTGTCTCCCAGTCAAAAATGGGATTGTGAGCACGTAACCATGGATACCCTAATACTAACTGTGAAGAGGGAGAGGTGATGACCTGGAATCGAATGGTTTCATAGTGTAAAACCCCTGTGTACATGTGTAATGGTACAGTCTCATGAGTAACAACTGGAGAACTTAATGGTCTACCATCTATGGCCTCAACGGCCAAGGGTATCTCCTTCTCTCTGATGGGAATGTTGTTTCTCTTTAAAAAGCCAGAGTCTATAAAATTTTCAGCTGCCCCAGAGTCAACCAGAGCATATATGTTGTCAACTATACAAATCTCTCCCATATATAAAGAAACCGGGAGAAGCAAGCGGTTAGGAGGCAATTTAGGAGACTTAGATATCACACCCAAGGCCAGTCCCCTATAAGGTCTTAGGTGCGAGAGTTTTCCGGGAGTAAAGGACATTCCTTTACCATATGGTCTCTCCTACCACAGTATAGGCAGAGTCCCTCCCTTCTCCTATGTAATTTCTCAGTATCAGAGAGTTTGGCAACCCCTAATTGCATAGGTTCCTCCTCAGACACTTTAACACTCTCTGGTATATTAACTCTGGGGTTAATGGGTGTAACAAAACGTCTATTCCTGTTCTTGGTATAGAGCCTGTCACGAATTCTATTATCTATATCAATGAGGTAATCGATAAGGTCCTCTAAGGCAATAGGAAGCTCCTTAGCTGCTACCTCATCC
Organism: Pelobates cultripes; assembly: GCA_933207985.1. NCBI lineage: Eukaryota > Metazoa > Chordata > Amphibia > Anura > Pelobatidae > Pelobates > Pelobates cultripes. The sequence goes on from OW240912.1 coordinate 178,283,825, forward strand.
AATATCGTATCTGACAAACCTTCCATAAAGGCAGTAGTTAACCCATTGTTGGTCCAATCTACCTGCGAAGCAAGAGTGCGAAACTGAATAGCATAATCAGCCACAGACCTAGAACCCTGTTTAATTCTCATTAATGCTCTCGCGGCATTCTTTGACCTTTTCATTGTGTCAAAAGTTCTACGAAAAGCCGTAAGAAAACTGTTGAAATCATGTACCATAGGTCCATTAGCTTCCCAAATAGGATTTGCCCACTCAAGTGCCTTATCGGTAAGTTGGTGCATAAAGAACCCAACCTTAGACCTCTCTGTGGGAAATGAACGTGGATACATTTCGAAGTGGAATTCAATTTGATTAATAAACCCTCTGCAAGTCTTAGAGTCCCCTCCATACCTAGGAGGAGGTGTTAAATGGGCCGAAGTATTAGGCAAAGTAGATACTTCAGGGAGAAGGGGCGTAGGAGGGTTAGGTGTAGTTGCGGGAACGGTTCTAGCTAGGAGCGTCTGGAGAGCCTGAGCTATTTGATCCATACGGTGATCCTGCTCTACAAATCTTGCCTCATGGGACGCCATCTGTTGAGCTAAATCTGCGGGGTCCATGGCCCTATCGTAATGTAACGAGAATATACCCCTACACGCAGGATCCAGCTAAACAGAGGCAAATACAGAGGAGAGATACGTCTACCGGACCTTAGAATGGCCGGACTCGACGTATATGAGAGGAGACAGAGCCAGGAACAAACCGAGGTCAAGGGCACAGAGAGACAGCGTAAACTAGGACAAGCCGGGGTCTGGTACACGGAAAACAGCAAGCCGGCAAACAGTACAGATAAGGATAAAGCGAAAACGAAGTCAGAATACGAAGCCAAAGTCAATACGAGAAAACACAACTGAACACCACAAGCGCTAAAGGGAACTGAAACAGAAACCACGATAGGGCAACGAGCTAAGGGAAAAAGGTAAGTTTAAATAGCTTTAAAACGAAAGTGATTGGCTCCTGTCACTTCCACACCCCTATAGGTAATTGTACAGGGAGTGCGGTATGACTGGAGCCAATGGGAGAGCCTTTTGGCAATTAGGCTCCCACTGTCTCTTTAAGAGCGCGCCCGAGACTCGCGGCGCGCTCTTAGTTTCAGGCGGGTCACTGCCCGCCTTCCATCCAAAGCAGTTGGATGAGCCGCGCGCGGCTCGTGCAGCCGCAGGACCGCGCGCGGCTTGAAGAGAGGACCGCGACCGGCCCCCGGTTAAGGTAAGTAACGCTACAGAACCCCATTTAACATTCTTGTCTTACAACTATTTGTCAGAATCACTAATACAGTCCTAACTAAAATGGCTGACAATACTGAGCCGGCAATCTCTCAGGAACTTAAGCTGGTTTCAACCATTACCGAATCCATCTCCATGGCGTTAGCAGCCTTCCATGAAAAGACTCCTGGCGAAGTCAATCCCACCGCACATTTACTCTCTGACTCAGAGGCCTCTCAGCCCTCGGATCAGGAGGTCACACGTAAACGCCCTTGGAAAGGGAATAGTGTGTCTGCAGGCAAGGGCAAGGCTCCTGCCAAGTACCAAAAATTAACTGTCATTCGCTCCTCCCAAACTATATTCGACCCCTTGGAGGGTTCCACTTCTCAAATGGGCGATGGGGTTGAGAATTACTACCTTGGCTATTCTGATGAGGACCCCTCGGCGAATGCGATAGGGAATACCCTATCGGAATTTGTCAAGGAGACATTCATTACCAAAAAGGACACAGATGCAAACATCTCTATGCCCAAGGGACCCGACTCAGACACCCTTCTGGGTGCCTCGGGTGTCTCTTTTTTCGACCCTAGGGTCATTAGACATCCACGTTCGGCCAAATGGGCCCCACCTGACCACATCTCTAATTTTTGCAAGATGTGGCTGCGTAAGCCCCTTGAAAAAGAAATAAGGGCTAAACTCATAGCCGAATGCCCTCGGCCAACTATACCAAGTAAAGTGGCTCTCACACCAGAGTTTGACCCGCTATTTGTGACCTTCCTCACTAAAACAGGAAAAGACCCTCACAAGGGTATTGAGCAGGGTCTTAAGACAGCCCAGGACAAGCCCCTGGATATCGCTGGTCCCATCATCCAAATTTTCATACTAGCTGATGAAGCTATAACTAGTGGGGAGTTTGACCCTCACACAGTCCGAGAATGGGCCCAAAGAGCCCTATGTTTCCTGTGCAATGCAAATGTGGCTATATCCACTGAGAGACGTAGGGCGGCACTATATAAACTCGATGCTAAATTAGCAGACTTAAGCTCCCGAGAACTGGGACCAGAAGCCAATGGCTTGTTATTTGAGGACTCTTTCATGAGAGATCTGTCCAAACGTGTAGCGGTATTTACTACCTTAAACAAGCCCCAATCCTCCCTACGCAGGGTATTTCGCTCCCAGTCAGGTCGTTTTTCTGGGAGAGCTGGACATTATAGAGGCCGAATGAACAGCAGAGTTGCCTTCACAGGCTACAGGCCTCGTCCCTCAGAAAACGACTGGAACTCGGCACCCCGCCGACCCTACCACAGGCAGTTATTCACCAATAGAGGATCCATCCGGGGATGTGGATCTGCCTCCTTACGCAGATGCACTGTTCCAGGTAATAAACCTTCCTTTTTTTCAATGTACCTATTGCAGGTCGACTTACCCATTTTTTCCAACAGTGGGAACTGCTTTCACAGGATCTATGGATCCTACATACAGTCTAGGGGTTCAAAATAGATTTCCTTTCCACTCCCTTCCAGGACACACCACATGGCATTACACACAGAATTGAACAAACTGGTGGAAAAAGGGGCGATAGAAAGATCACCCTTCCCAAGTACCTTTCTAAGCAATATTTTTCTGGTCCACAAAAAATCCGGAGACCTGCGTCCAATAATCAGTTTGAAAGACCTGAATCACTATGTCAGATATCGTCATTTCAAAATGGAGGGCATCCATCTCCTCAGGGACCTCCTTTGCGTGGGAGACTGGTTCTCCAGATTCGATCTCAAGGACGCATATCTCACTGTCCCTGTCGCCCTCAACCATCAGGCTTTTTCTTCAATTCCTCTGGCTAGAGGAAATTTGGCAGTTCACATGCCTCCCGTTCGGTCTTTCTTCCGCACCACGGTGTTTCACAAAGCTGATGAAACCAGTGATGGCGCTACTCTGATCACAGGGGATTCGTTCCATTGTAAATTTGGATGACATCCTGATAATGGCTCAAGATCCATACCTTTTACGTCAACACACGGACATGACGACTGCCTTATTACAAAACCTAGGTTTTGTAATCAACTTTAAAAAATTGGACCTGGAAGGTTCAGTTTCTCGGATTCCTAATAGACTCCGTACAGGCGATTTTACAACTACCTTCTACAAAGGTAAGGGCTATAAAGAAAGACATTCACAAATTGCTATCAGCCCACCAGATTTGCCTACGCGATCTGGCTCATACCATAGGCCTACTGTCTGCCTCTATCCAAGCCATTTATCCGGGACCCCTACATTACAGAGCCATGCAATGGCTCAAGACTTTCTATGTAAACCGGTCCACCTCCTACGACCAACCGTAGGGATTATTTCTGGGACGTCACTCAGGTTTTTTTCCATTTTAGACCCTCTAATGAGAATTTCACGTTACGTCAACTCTGTCATGCGGTAACACTTCCGGGTTCGGCACTCCGCTGTGCGGACCCGGACCCTGCCCCCCCTCTGACGCAGCTCTGGCGTCAGAGAGAGGGGGCTTGGTGATACTGGGAGCTACTTCCGCCAGACTTACCTCTCCACAGGCTCTGGCAATGTGGGTCCTACTTCGGAGTATGAACGCCAGATCCTGGGACACGCCGGCTCTACAAGCTCTGATGTCGTCCTAGCCTTGTGGGCTAAGAAAAGTATACTTCATGCCATAGAGGATTACTGGAGAACAGAAACTCACTTACTTTACAAGTGGACCATACCTCGGAACTATTGGAGGACTACTCACATTAACCTTAAGTATATCTTTCAGCTATTTGTCTACAATATCATTTAATAATGAACTAATGCTTGCTTACTAAATCTTCACTGCTTCAAGCTACTAATTATATGGAGGACAACTCCCGTCATGCTTAATCACAATGAACTGTTTCTTGCTTAGCAAATACACTCAGTGCTTCAAGCTACTAATTGTATGGAGGACAACTCCCATCATGCTTATTAACTATGAACTGTTCCTGCTTTGCAAATATTTTCAGCTACTTGCTTAAAGTTACTATTGAAGATTATTCTCATTAACCTAAAGAATGTTACTTAATGCATCTCTGAGGAAATACTTATTAATGAACTTTGTATTGTTGATTACTTGCACTTCTTCTTATTGGATTATTGCCTAAATGCAATTCATTTAAGTTTAACACTTATTAAAACTTTGTTTGAATCAAGTTACCAGCAATTCTCTCTTTTCTTAAAGCTACAGTATTGATACTTTAAAGAGTCTCCATTTCTTCACTATGGTAATTAGGGAGTTTTAAAAGCTGCAGTTGAGTTCCAATCCAAATCACCCAAGTAGCGTAACAAACTCTCTGCCAAACTGGCTTTACTCCTATGTCTGGTATCCTTCCGTAGGGTCTCCGACATTTGAGCAGTTGATTTCCACGCTGTATTTCGCTTGAGGGCGTTAAATTTCCCATCACCAGGCGAATGAAGACTAATTCCTCCTCTGTATTCTACCCTTACTTTCCGAATAGACATTCGCTTTGCGTTGTGCTCTGTTTAAGGCAATATATAGATGCCACAACCACTCTGCGTTCCCCTACAGGACCCCTTCTCGTTTCCTATGTCAGACCACACAAAACGGTGTCCGCTCCCACCATCGCGCAGTGGTTCAGATGGGTACTAGCCCAAGCAGGTATTGACTCCTCTTTTGGAGAGCATTCAGTCAGAGGAGCAGCCGCATCCTCAGCCTTTCGTGCGGGTAGTTCCCTCTCAGACATTTTGTCGTCTGCAGATTGGACCAGGGAGTCCACCTTTTGTACATTCTATTTCAAACCTATGCCACATGCTGCATTTTCTATTATATAAGCGCGTTAAAACAGCAAATATGAAGCCTCCTGTCTTGCCATAAAATTAGGAATTATTCTAGCCCTAGTGACTGAATAATCTAAATTTTATTAACGACAGGAGGCGAATATTTTCCCTCCCTTCTTTGTTTTTCATTATCATTTATACCCGCCCTAAGGTAAGTTACTACATTTTTTTTTCTAGTCGATCTGTTTCTAACACATTCACACATCATCTGTCATAGGTTTACACCACAACACTCTAACCAAGAGTTTGACATACTTAACATCATTTTACATGAAATCTATTGAAATTGCTGTCCCTAGAATGCATGCCATAAACTTGCATTCAACTAGTATGAGAACCTATACTCTCATGGTTTTTTTCTCTACTTCCCTTTAGTGTGAAGAATCCCAACACTTGTGATATATGGATTCATTAATCCCATTGAAAGTTTAAATGGTTGACTACATCAGGACCTTGGATTGGTCACGGTTAGTGATGTCGCGAACCCGAAATTTTCGGTTCGCGAACGGCGAACGCGAACTTCCGCAAATGTTCGCGAACCGGCGAACCGCCCGAAACGCCATTGACTTCAATGGGGAGGCGAATTTTAAAACATGCGAACTTCCGCAAATGTTCGCGAACCGGCGAACCGCCCGAAACGCCATTGACTTCAATGGGGAGGCGAATTTTAAAACACACAGGGACTCTTTCTGGCCACAATAGGGATGGAAAAGTTGTTTCAAGGGGACTAACACCTGACTGTGGCATGCCGGAGGGGGATCCATGGCAAAACTCCCATGGAAAATTACACAGTTGATACAGAGTCTGGTTTTAATCCATAAAGGGCAGAAATCACCTAACATTCCTAAATCACAATCAATATGGATTGACACCTGACATATGACATATTGACACCTGACATATGGATTGACACCTGTCCTCAGAGCCCCTGATGCACACGGACACAGAGCAGAATAGAGACTGGTCCCTCTACATAGGGTCACTTGGCAGATATGGATTGACACCTGTCCTAAGGATCCCTGATACACACTGACACAGAGCAGAATAGGGACTGTTCCCCCTACATCGGGTCACTTGGCAGATATGGATTGACACCTGTCCTAAGGTTCCCTGATAGACACTGACACAGAGCAGAATAGGGACTGGTCCCCTTACATCGGGTTACTTGGCAGATATGGATTGACACCTTGTTACAAACTGCTATTTGTAACGGGCCCTTTAAATGGCAAATTGCCCTGCTTCCCTGGGTTGTGGAGAAGCCTATTTGCCAGCCTCCTCCCGCATGACTATGGCCCCTGGGAGATTGTGAAAATGTATGCACTTTTATTTGGTGTGCATGGCCCTTTAAGACTGTCGGTGGGCATATTGGGGCTTATGGACTCTTTATGTGACTGGTGCTGGCCCTTTAAACACCTTTTGGGACATCAGGAAGATTGGGACACTGCGCCTTTAAGGCCGTGTCCCCAGACTTGTTGGGGACACGGCCCCTTTAAGACGGTGTCCCCTGTGTCCCCAGACCTGGTGCAAACCCTTTGTGCCTGCCTGGCTATTTCCCACTTGGTTCAGTAAATGGGAAATTATTTCAGCTTCACCAGAGAGACTAAGTCCCATTCAGCGATGGGACTTAGTCTTTCCCTCAGCTCCTTTTTCAGCCTTATTTCAGCTGCAGAGACCCAAGTCCCATTAAGCGATGGGACTTAGTCTTTTTTTCAACCGTTTTTTTCAGCCTTATTTCAGCTGCAGAGACTAAGTCCCATTCGCGATGGGACTTAGTCGTTTTTTCAGCCTGAAATAGACCGACCTCACAGCCCAAATCTATGGAACTGTTTTGGGCAGGAAAATGTGCTTGCGGTCGGTCATAAAGGGACCTCAGCTAACTTTTTAACCCCTGGATGGATTTGGCTGATTTTTGGTTATGTTTATGTTTTAAGTGTGCTGATTCCAAATATGTAATTATGAAGATGGGATGTGTAGTTTTAAAGTTACAGTGTATGGCTAAAAACTGTATTTTTACTGCCTGTGTTTAATTATATTAATCTCTTCCCAAACGTCATTTTGTTCAAAGTGGAGAGAATGTTAAAAATATATTTTTGTTCGGACTGTGAGAAATGCTTTTCAGCCGCTTCTAATCTTAAGCATCATTTGAGGAGCCATACAGGAGAGAAACCTTATTTGTGGTGTGTTTAGTATTGTTCTGATCAGTTTAATACCTTCCGTCTCCTATCGGTGGGCGTGTATATAGCATTTTAGGAACCGTACACCTGGGACCCGAGCAAGGTCACCTCGTTCAACAGGCTTGCAGCGTATCCTTCAGGAAGAAGAGCCTGAACCCTTACCGGCTGCACGTGTCTTACCTGTACATGGAAAGCTGCTCTGGTTCCTTGATGAGCCAGCTGCCCATGAGTTAACATGTCCCGTGGAGAAGCACTCTGTCCTGTAAAGCCTCACCAAAAAGAAGGAGTGGTGTGTTTAGTATTGTTCTGATCAGTTTAACACCTTTCGCGTCTCCTATCAGTGGACGTGTACGGCATTGATTTTTATCTAAGCGTAAACTTTGCTGCTTGAAGTATATTCACTGTTGAAAAGGAGTGCATGGCGGTGGTGTGGGCCCTCAAAAAGCTGTAACCTACTTGTATGGACAACCGTTTACCTTACTCACAGATCACATTAAATTTGGGGCACTGCGCGGTCAAGCTAATGTGACACCAGATAGTAGTGGTGTGTTTAGTACTATTTTTATCAGTTTAATACCTTCCGCGTCTCCTATCAGTGGACGTGTACACGGCATTGATTGTTGTAACAGGGAGATGGAAGAAGAGGCTTGGTCGGTTCTCTTACTGCAAATTTGGGGCACTGCGCGGTCAAGCTAATGTGACACCAGATAGGAGTGGTGTGTTTAGTACTATTTTTATCAGTTTAATATCTTCTGCGTCTCCTATCAGTGGACGTGTACACGGCAGTGATTTCTGTAACAGGGAGATGGAAGAAGATGCTTGGTCGGCCCTCTTACTTCAAACGGGGCACTTTCTTGTGGTCAAGCTAATGTGACACCAGATGCAAGTGGTGTGTTTAGTACTATTTTATCAGTTTAATACCTTCCGTCTCTATCAGTGGGCGTGTTACGGCATTGATTTTTGTAACAGAGATGGAAGAAGGAAACTGGTGATTCCTCTTTTTAGGCGGGGAGCTTTTCTTGGCGGTCAAGCTAATGTGACACCAGATAAGTGGTGTGTTTGATACTATTTTATCAGTTTAATACCTTCATCTCCTATCAGTGGACGTGTACACGGCATTGATTTTTGTAACAGGGAGATGGAAGAAGAGGCTTGGTCGGTCCTCTTACTGCAAATTTGGGGCACTGCGCGGTCAAGCTAATGTGACACCAGATAGGAGTGGTGTATTTAGTACTATTTTTATCAGTTTAATACCTTCCGCGTCTCCTATCAGTGGACGTGTACACGGCATTGATTTTTGTAACAGGGAGATGGAAGAAAATGCTTGGTTGGTCCTCTTACTGCAAATTTGGGGCACTCTTGGCGGTCAAGCTAATGTGACACCAGATAGGAGTGGTAATGTTTAGTACTATTTTATCAGTTTAATACCTTCCACGTCTCCTATCAGTGGTCGTGTACACGGCAGTAATTTCTGTAACAGGCAGATGGAAGAAGATGCTTGGTTGGTCCTCCTAACTGGAGACTGTGTTGCTGTGCGGGTGGCAGGTGGAGCCATTTATAAAGCACACACTGCTTTATAAAGCCATTTATAAAGTACACACTGGCGGCTTGAACCCTAGTTGGTGGCGGATAAGTCACGCAAGTCAACCGGCATTCAGAGCTAAAATACAGCAGCGTGTGGACCATTTTTAGCCAAGGCAGCTCATCTCATCAGGCCTTTTTTACATAGGGTCACTTGGCAGATATGGATTGACACCTGTCCTAGGGATCCCTGATACACACTGACACAGATCAGAATGGGATATCCTACAGCCGGGTCGCAGCGGATATGGATTGACACCTGTCCTAAGGTTCCTGATACACACTGACACAGAGCCAGAATAGGGACTGGCTGTTCCTCCTACATGGGGTCACTTGCATCGCTGTTGTCAGAGGCAGACTCACAAAAAAAATGCCACACTGCTGAGCTCTGCAATAACGGCATTCTGGTGGTGGCAACAGAATGCGTTGATTGGCGTGCTGTCAGGCTGACCCCGGGTGCCGATGCATGCTGTCTGACTGTGCCACTAGCTCCTTGCGACGACCTCCCCCTGCTTCAAACTCGTCTCCTCCTCCTCCTGTCTCCCCATCTGAACTTTAAGCCCTGTTCTTCTTCTTGCCCGGCGAGGGCACACCGCATTGTTTATCCATGGGCCATCGTCATCATCAACCGTTTCACTTGTATCTGACAACTCAGCAAAGGAAGCAGCAGCCCGGGTACAACATCATCATCCATCATCACGTCGTCCATGTGTGTAATGCTGCCTGCGAACATATCCTGTTATCTACATCCTCTGTATGTAGTTTAGCATCCTTATTTCTTCAAGCGGATGTGTGAATAACTCCTCTGACATACCAACTGAAGCGGCTGTGGTGCTAGTTTTGAGTAGTGCTTGAAGCGGTGAGTAATTATCTTGAGAGGTGCCTGAAGCTAAGCTGGAGGAGGATGGTGCGTCAAGGTTCTGAGCGGAGGCTGTAGAAGATTGGGTGTCCTGTGTTAGCCAGTCAACTATATCCTCAGAACTTTTCAAGTTCAGGGTACGTGGCCTCTGAAAACTGGGCATTATTCTAGGGCCAAAAGGAATCACAGCACCACGACCACGATGGCCCCTGTGGGGTGGCCTGCCTCTGCCTGTCATTTTTTGGGGGATTAGTGGTACTATGCGTGCAAGCTACTGTGAGACCAGATATGAGTGGCAATGTGCACTGGCACAGTTGTACAGAGCACAGGCTGTAGGCCTGACACAGCCGCTTGAAG
>OW240912.1:178293967-178307464 GCA_933207985.1 Pelobates cultripes
TGTAACTTTAAAACTACACATCCCATCTTCATAATTACATATTTGGAATCAGCACACTTAAAACATAAACATAACCAAAAATCAGCTAAATCCATCCAGGGGTTAAAAAGTTAGCTGGAGGTCCCTTTATGACCGACGGCAAGCACATTTTCCTGCCCAAAACAGTTCCATAGATTTGGGCTGTGAGGTTGGTCTATTTCAGGCTGAAAAAACGACTAAGTCCCATCGCGAATGGGACTTAGTCTCTGCAGCTGAAATAAGGCTGAAAAAAAGACTAAGTCCCATCGCCGAATGGGACTTAGTCTCTGCAGCTGAAATAAGGTTGAAAAAAACGGCTGAAAAAAAGACTAAGTCCCATCGCCGAATGGGACTTAGTCTCTGCAGCTGAAATAATTTCCCATTTACTGAACCAAGTGGGAAATAGCAAGGCAGGCACAAAGGGTTTGCACCAGGTCTGGGGACACAGGGGACACCGTCTTAAAGGGGCCGTGTCCCCAATAAGTCTGGGGACACGGCCTTAAAGGGGCAGTGTCCCAATCTTCCTGATGTCCCAAAAAAGGTGTTTAAAGGGCCAGCACCAGTCACATAAAGAGTCCATAAGCCCCAATATGCCCACCGACAGTCTTAAAGGGCCATACACACCAAATAAAAGTGCATACATTTTCACAATCTCCCAGGGGCCATAGTCATGCGGGAGGAGGTTGGCAAGTAGGCTTCTCCACAACCCAGGGAAGCAGGGCAATTTGCCATTTAAAGGGCCCGTTACAAATAGCAGTTTGTAACAAGGTGTCAATCCATATCTGCCAAGTGACCCGATGTAGGGGGACCAGTCTGTATTCTGCTCTGTGTCAGTGTGTACCAGGGAACCTTAGGACAGGTGTCAATCCATATCTGCCAAGTGACCCGCATGTAGGGGAACAGTCCCTATTCTGCTCTGTGTCAGTGTGTATCAGGACCTTAGACAGGTGTCAATCCATATCTGCCAAGTGACCTCATGTAGGGGACCAGTCTCTATTCTGTCCTGTGTCCGCAGCATCAGGGGCTCTGAGGACAGGTGTCAATCCATATGTCAAGGTGTCAATATGTCATATGTCAGGTGTCAATCCATATTGATTGTGATTTAGGAATGTTAGGTGATTTCTGCCCTTTATGGATTAAAACCAGACTCTGTATCAACTGTGTAATTTTCCATGGGAGTTTTGCCATGGATCCCCCTCCGGCATGCCACAGTCCAGGTGTTAGTCCCCTTGAAACAACTTTTCTATCCCTATTGTGGCCAGAAAGAGTCCCTGTGTGTTTTAAAATTCGCCTCCCCATTGAAGTCAATGGCGTTTCGGGCGGTTCGCCGGTTCGCGAACATTTGCGGAAGTTCGCGTTCGCCGTTCGCGAACCGAAAATTTCGGGTTCGCGACATCACTAGTAATAAAACAATAGTCCAATGAAATGAGCTTATCACAGTCCGTGAAGGTAGGTCCCACTTGTAGAGGAATATTCTTTTGGCTGTAGATGGGATCGTATCTTCAAGTGTTGAAAATTCAGCATATGTAGAGAGAAGAATAAAACAGAACTCCAATAGCACAGTAAATCGGTGTATAAAATAAATATAAAAGTATAAAATCAGTGTTACTCACACTTTTCAGAGCTAGGTTCAGCTCTGATATTGCTCGCGTAAAGTGGAATGATCCCCACTTCAAGGATATATGGAGTGGATTTTGATAGTTGAATATCTGACGTGGGTTCAGCGTTCAATTTGACGTTATACGAGCCAGAGGAAAAAATAAAATAAAATATATAGTGCTCACTGTATGTAATCCAAAATAAAAGAAAGAAATGTATACTACTCAAGTAAAGTAGAGCAGACTCAAAACTGCTCAGTGAAGGCGCTCGGGTGGTATAATCCCCACCTATGGATTCTTTGCACTTCTTGCAGGGTGAGCCATATACGTAAAATCAGATAAAAGAAAATGTATGTAAAATCAGGTAAAAAAGAAAGCAAATGGCAATAAAGTATTTTATGCCAATAAAATATCTTTATTATAAAATTAAGAACAAAATCTATTAATATCTAAACGCATTTCACCTTAGCAGGCTTCTTCAAGTAGATAATAGGAAAGAGGGGGGGCATACCTGACATACATAATCTTATATAGGGTGTAGTAGTACTTTAAATTTAAAATTCCCGCCAAAATGACGTCATAAAATTAGCATATAGATAATACAGGGAAATTATTATAAAACAGTTATTGCACACATAAAATTAACAATACAATGATAAAAAGCATATTTGCATTATTTAAATATTAAAACGAAGGTTATAATTTACTTTTTAGATAAAAAAAGAGCGATCACGTGATGCGCGATAAGGAGTACTTCCGCGTCACGTGATGCTCTGTGGAACGCATGCGTTCCGTTCCGGTGGAACGCATACGTCATTAAGGCATATAGTGTAAGGGGGAGCTATACGGCCACACTCAACGATGGGGAGGAAAAGAGGTGGGGCCATTTATATCCAAGAGCAGGCAGACGGGTGTGGCTCCAGCATATGAGCTCGCCATCTGCCTGCAGGCAGACAGCCAGCCCCACATGAGTTCAAACCCAGTGAAGGACAATATGATTGTAAAACGCATAAATATTTACACAGGCAGAATAAATTATACAAACAATAAACAGCTAGTTTTTCATATTTTTTGTGCAAAAGAAAAAACATATGTGCTTGTATATAGGAACATATGTGCTTGTATAAATAAATATAAAAATAACATATGTTTATAGTGTAATAGAATAAAAAATAAGATTATAATAAGTAGAATAGTATATATATATATATAAATAGGCACTTTACAATATAATAAAATATTAGTTAAAAAAGGAGAAGAGGAGAGTAAAAACAAATACTTAAAGGGGTATCCTTAATTATAAAAATGCAGCAATATTATAAAAAATGTAAAAGATCAAAATCAATGTTAAGGCCAGTGGGAGCGAGATATTTCAGATTATATGCCCATTCCATTTCTTTTTTGCCTAAAACTTTGTTAATGTCTCCACCTCTCCAAGGAACATTGCAGATATCTATGCCGATGCATTTAAGGAGTTTTGGATTTTTTCCGTGTTGTAAAAAATGTTTTGAAACGGAATGATTTTCATAACCTTTTAAGATTTTTCTGCGATGTTCAGCCAGTCTGGTTTTTAAATCTCTAGTAGTCATCCCGACATATTGGAGCCCACAAGGACATTCTAAAAGATAAATTAAATTTTTTGTATTGCAATGAATAAAAATTTTTATTTGGTATGTTTTCTGTGTCCTTGTGGATAAAAACGATGTTGATTTAGATTTTATAGTGTCACTAGTGCGTTTACATACTATATGTTACGACACGTACCGTCGGGTAGATGAAGCCGCCGTTTAGTAAATAATCCCCTTCTCCAGAAATGCAGTTTAAATCCAGCCGACCACCAAACTCCCGAACGAAGTCCACGAACACGGCAACTCCCGATCAGCAAAACAGTCGAACGCCTTCAAACAGCTAAAAATAACGAAAGCGCTGTCCCAGTAATAATTCCCCCCACAAACGAGACCAAGCTCCGTCTTGAGGGTCAAATGAAGATCTGTTTAATGGGGGCTACCTGCCCGGTATTTATGCAGGTCTCCACAAGGTGGACACTCCCCGAGGGGACCTTGTGGAAGACTGTAAAACATATTGGACAGTAGCCAATCGCAGTGGCTTCAATAATAGCCCTTCCCATCTTACCCACAAATCCGTCTTCTCTACCCCGGAGATAATTAGGAAGAAACCTAATTATCTCCCAAGGTAGAGACAATCGCCATTTTAACTTACAGTAATAAAAATACATTAAAATACATAACTGAAGAAATACCGAATGCATATAGTTCGTGTAACGTATCCCCAGACAGCCTGGATCTGAGTGCATGTTTTCACCGAATAGCGCTCAGATCCGATGTATCTAGTCGAATCGCCATGGAGTCAAAGTCTTTCACCAGTCCTTCGGTATACGAATGACTCCATGGGATGGCTGTCTGGGTGAAAGTCCATACGAATGAATAAAAACTCCCGAACGACCGACGTTCGCATGCCTTGTCGAAATGGAAGGTAGGCAGCAGCTTCCAGCGGTGTTCGGTAGTTTAAGTGTCCGTTTTTAGTTCCATACAGTTTGTACCGAACACCGCTATGCGTTCGTATGTCCCAAAATGGCCGCTGCCTCGTGGTCGACATGCGAACGACGACCACCCGTACGAATGGAATGGAGAGGTGTCTGTGGTTAACCACAACGTTCTAATTGGGGCCAAGAGCAGCACACTCCTCTCCTGGGTGGTCGTTCGTTCGGTAGTTTCAATCGGTAGTTTGCAAATTACACGAACGGGGGTATAGGAACAGGCAATCCAGCGAACAAAGGGAACAGATGAACCAGCAATACAGATGAATCTGTCACACTATACATCTATTGCATTTAAAGAAACCACAGGGTTTAGTTAAAAAGGTGAAAGGATTGGGGGAATATATTTTTGTTTAGTGTAATTACTTGTGAGGATAGACTTAAAGCTTGGTGCCCCTCTAAATATAACTTGTGGTTTCTCAGGGATAGTGAGGCACCGAACGGATAGTTCCCGGCGAACATAGCATGTTCGCGTTTGCCACGGCGGGCGAACATATGCACGGTTCGATCCGCCCCCTATTCGTCATCATTGAGTAAACTTTGGCCCTGTACCTCACAGTCAGCAGACACATTCTAGCCAATTAGCAGCACACCCTCCCTAGCAGACCCTCCCACCTACTGGACAGCATCCATTTTAGATTAATTCTCAAGCTGCATGCTTAGTGAAAGGAGGGAAAGTGTAGCTGCTATTGATTTGACAGGGAAATGGATAGCTAGGTTAGTGTATACAGTGTCCACTACAATCCTGAAGGACTCATCCGATCTCTGCTGTAAGGACAGCACCCCAAAAAGCCCTTTTTAGGGCTATAACATTAGTCTGCTTTTTTTTTTTCTGTGTAATGTAATTGCAGTTGCCTGCCTGCCTGCCTGCCAACTTCTGTGTCAGGCTCACAGTGGATACTGTGCCCACTTGCCCAGTGCCACCACTCACTCACTGGTGTCACAATAGCATGCATTTAAATTTTTTTTTTTTTAAATCACTATAATAGATTGAATAGCAGTTAGTTGTCTGCCAGCTTCTGTGTCAGGCTCACAGTGGATACTGTGCCCACTTGCCCAGTGCCACCACTCACTCACTGGTGTCACAATAGCTTGCATTTAAAAATAAAAAATAAAAAAAATCACTATAATAGATTGAATAGCAGTTAGTTGTCTGCCAGCTTCTGTGTCAGGCTCACAGTGGATACTGTGCCCACTTGCCCAGTGCCACCACTCACTCACTGGTGTCACAATAGCTTGCATTTAAAAAAAATGTATTTCACTGTAATAGATTGAATAGCAGTTAGTTGTCTGCAAGCGTCTGTGTGTCAGGCTCGCAAGCGTATACTGTGCCCACTTGCCCAGTGCCACCACTCACTCACTGGTGTCACAATAGCGTGCATTTAAAAACCCCAAAACTTTTTTCACTGTTATAGATTGAATAGCAGTTAGTTGTCTGCAAGCGCCTGTGTGTCAGGCTTGCAGCGTATACTGTGCCCACTTGCCCAGTGCCACCACTCACTCACTGGTGTCACAATAGCGTGCATTTAAAAACCCAAAAACTTTTTTCACTGTAATAGATTGAATAACAATTTTTTTTCACTATAATAGATTGAATAGCAGTTAGTTGTCTGCAAGCATCTGTGTGTCAGGCTCGCAACGTATACTGTGCCCACTTGCCCAGTGCCACCACTCACTCGCTGGTGTCACAATAGCTTGCATTTAAAAAAAAAATTGTTTTCACTGTAATAGATTGAATAGCAGTTAGTTGTCTGCAAGCGTCTGTGTGTCAGGCTCGCAGCGTATACTGTGCACATTTGCCCAGTGCCACCACTTAGTCACTGGTGTCACAATAGCGTGCATTTAAAAACCCCAAAACATTTTTCACTGTTATAGATTGAATAGCAGTTAGTTGTCTGCAAGCGTCTGTGTGTCAGACTTGCAGCGAATACTATGCCCACTTGCCCAGTGCCACCACTCACTCACTGGTGTCACAATAGCTTGCATTTAAAAAAAAAACAATTTTTTTTTCTTCACTATAATAGATTGAATAGCAGTTAGTTGTCTGCAAGCATCTGTGTGTCAGGCTCGCAGCGTATACTGTGCCCACTTGCCCAGTGCCACCACTCACTCACTGGTGTCACAATAGCGTGAATTTAAAAACCAAAACACTTTTTTCACTGTTATAGATTGAATAGCAGTTAGTTGTCAGCAAGCGTCTGTGTGTAAGGCTCGCAGCGTATACTGTGCCCACTTGCCCAGTGCCACCACTCACTCACTGGTGTCATAATATTTTGCATTTAAATTTTTTTTATTTTTTTTCACTATAATAGATTAAATAGCAGTTAGTTGTCTGCAAGCATCTGTGTGTCAGGCTCGCAATGTATACTGTGCCCACTTGCCCAGTGCCACCACTCACTCATTGGTGTCACAAAAGCTTGCATTTAAAAAAAAATTTGTTTTCACTGTAATAGATTGAATAGCAGTTAGTTGTCTGCAAGCGTCTGTGTGTCAGGCTCGCAGCGTATACTGTGCCCACTTGCCCAGTACCACCACTCACTCACTGGTGTCACAATACCGTGCATTTAAAAAACAAAAAACTTTTTTCACTGTTATAGATTGAATAGCAGTTAGTTGTTTGCAAGCGTCTGTGTGTCAGGCTTGCAGCGAATACTATGCCCACTTGCCCAGTGCCACCACTCGCTCACTGGTGTCACAATAGCTTGCATTTAAAAAAAAAAACAAATTTCTTTTCACTATAATAGATTGAATAGCAGTTAGTTGTCTGCAAGCATCTGTGTGTCAGGCTCGCAACGTATATTGTGCCCACTTGCCCAGTGCCACCACTCACTCACTGGTGTCACAATAGCGTGCATTTAAAAACCAATTTTTTTTTCACTGTTATAGATTGAATAGCAGTTAGTTGTCTGCAAGCGTCTGTGTGTCAGACTCGCAGCGTATACTGTGACCATTTGCCCAGTGCCAACACTCACTCACTGGTGTCACAATAGCGTGCATTTAAAAACCCAAAAACTTTTTTCACTGTTATAGATTGAATAGCAGTTAGTTGTCTCCAAGCATCTGTGTGTCAGGCTCGCAGCGTATACTGTGCCCACTTGCCCAGTGCCACCACTCACTCACTGGTGTCACAATAGCTTGCATTTTAAAAAAAAATTGTTTTCACTGTAATAGATTGAATAGCAGTTAGTTGTCTGCAAGCATCTGTGTGTCAGGCTCGCAACGTATATTGTGCCCACTTGCCCAGTGCCACCACTCACTCACTGGTGTCACAATAGCGTGCATTTAAAAACCAAATTTTTTTTCACTGTTATAGATTGAATAGCAGTTAGTTGTCTGCAAGCGTCTGTGTGTCAGACTCACAGCGTATACTGTGACCATTTGCCCAGTGCCAACACTCACTCACTGGTGTCACAATAGCGTGCATTTAAAAACCCAAAAACTTTTTTCACTGTTATAGATTGAATAGCAGTTAGTTGTCTGCAAGCGTCTGTGTGTCAGGCTCGCAGCGTATACTGTGCCCACTTGCCCAGTGCCACCACTCACACACTGGTGTCACAATAGAGTGCATTTAAAAGCCCAAAAACTTTTTTCACTGTTATAGATTGAATAGCAGTTAGTTGTCTGCAAGCGTCTGTGTGTCAGGCTCGCAGCGTATACTGTGCCCACTTGCCCCAGTACCACCACTCACTCACTCGTGTCACAATAGCGTGCATTTAAAAACCAAAAAACTTTTTTCACTGTTATAGATTGAATAGCAGTTAGTTGTCTCCAAGCGTCTGTGTGTCAGGCCTACAACGTGTACTCTGCCAACCTTTGCCAGTTCAAAGTACCACTCTTATCTGGTGTCACAATAGCGTGCATTTAAAAACCCAAAAACTTTTTTCACTGTTATAGATTGAATAGCAGTTAGTTGTCTGCCACTGCTGCCAGCTTCTGTGTCAGGCTCACAGTGGATACTGTGCCCATTTGCCCAGTCAGTGCCACCACTCATATCTGGTGTCACAATAGCTTACATTTAAAAACAAAAAACTTTTTTCACTGTTATAGATTGAATAGCAGTCAGTGTCCTTAAAGCGGGTGTGTCAGGCTCACAGTGGATACTGTGCCCAGTGCCACCACTCACTCACAGGTGTCACAATAGCGTGCATTTAAAAACCAAAAAACTTTTTTCACTGTTATAGATTGAATAGCAGTTAGTTGTCTCAAAGCGGGTGTGTCAGCCCTACAGCGTGTACTCTGCCAACCTCTGCCAGTTCACAGTGCCACTCATATCTGGTGTCACAAAAGCGTGCATTTAAAAACAAAAAACTTTGCAATCTCCAGCAGTTGTTCTTCTTCTTGCATAGACATGCTAGATTTGCCTGATTTGTTGGCAAATGGGTCGCGGATCCATTCCTTACCAGTTTGTAGTTGGGAAGTAGCACTCAAACTCTTTTAAAAGCAAAGACAGGTGATCGTGCACCAACTGGCAGAATGAATGTTCAAGCTCAGTCTCACCTAAAATCCCCGCTAATGTCTGAAACATGTCTAAAATGCCTCTGTTCACGTGCCGTCCCCACAACTCCAGTTTGGCTTTAAATGCAGCTACTTTGTCTGACAACTTGAAAACAGTTGTCATTTTCCCCTGCAGGCCCAGATTGAGTTCGGCCAATGGCGTGGGGTTTGTCTTACGGCCAATCAGGAAGCAGGAGGACCCAGGAGGAGGATCAGTGTAACAATAGGGAATTTTCATTTGCTATTGTCACACAATGGGCGGGCTCGGGATGGCGCAATGCTCTGCTCCTCGGCCGCCACAGTGAAATTAAAGTTCCTCGGGCGGCCGTTTGATCCACGTACCGGTACGCGGCCCGGGGGTTGGGGAACACTGTTTTAGGGCACTTTCTGCCTGGGAAACAAACATCAATTCTTCTGGCCGCTGCTACAGCAGCGGCTGCAACAATACCAAATTTTTCAGGCATGTGTACATGCCTAATTTTTCGGGCCTCTGGTGCTGCACTGTGGTTTCGAAAACCAAACAAAAAAAAAAGGCACATAACAGGGATTAAACTGAAAAGAATAATACTACTTAACACCCCTTATAATAACGCAGAGAGAGGCAAGACAGATAGAGGAGTCTGAAGAAGAGGAGTCAGAAGAGGAAGGTGGCTTTGAGGAGGTGGAAGACCAAACACAGCAGGCGTCCCTGGGGGCTTGTTGTCACCTTTCGGGGACCCTTGGTGTTGTACGTGGCTCGGTGGAGGAAGAGACCTTCAATGACATCAGTGAGGACAAGGAACGGGACTTGGCTAGCTTGGTATCCAACCTTGTGCAAATGGGGAGTTTGCGGTTGTGCAAATGGACTGTTTGCGGTTGTTTGCGGTGCGTTAAACAGGGAGTTTGGTCTGTCACTGTGAAGCCGGCGTAACCCTTACACTACCTGATCGATACAACATCATACAGTAGGTCCTCCCCTCATTATTTTTATTGCCCCCACCCACCGCTCACGGGTGGGGGCGGGAGGACAGTAGGTCCCCCCCCCCCACATTAAGATTTATGGCCCCCACCCACCGTGCAGGGGTGTGGGCCGGGGGGGAGGACAGTAGGTCCCCCCTTATCCTTATTTACTGAATGTTTGGCATTTAGAGAATATTCCCTATTCTGCTCTGTGTCAGTGTGTATCAGGGATCCTTAGGATAGGTGTCAATCCATATCTGCCAAGTGACCTATACTTTAGAAGTCAATCCCATATCTGCCAAGTGACCCTATATATATAGCCTACTTATACTGTGTCAGTATGTATCATGATCTCTGAGGACGAGTGTCAATCCATATCTGCCAAGTGACCCTATGTAGGGAACAGTCTCTATTCTGCTCTGTGTCGAGGTATTGTATCAGGGGCTCTGAGGACAGGTGTCAATCCCATATCGCAGTGACCCCTATGTAGGGAACAGTCTCTATTCTGCTCTGTGTCAGTGTGTATCATGATCTCTGAGGACAGGTGTCAATCCATATCTGCCAAGTGACCCTATGTAGAGGAACAGTCTCTATTCTGCTCTGTGTCAGTGTGTATCAGGGGCTCTGAGGACAGGTGTCAATCCATATCTGCCAAGTGACCATATGTAGGGGTAACAGTCTCTATTCTGCTCCATGTCAGTGTGTATCATGGTCTCTGAGGACAGGTGCCAAGTGACCCTATGTAGGGGGAACAGTCTCTATTCTGCTCTGTGTCAGTGTGTATCATGATCTCTGAGGACAGGTGTCAATCCATATCTGCCAAGTGACCCTATGTAGGAGGAACAGTCTCTATTCTGCTCTGTGTCAGTGTGTATCAGGGGTTCTGAGGACAGGTGTCAATCCATATCTGCCAGTGACCCTATGTAGGGAACAGTCTCTATTCTGCTTTGTGTCAGTGTGTATCATGGTCTCTGAGGACAGGTGTCAATCCATATCTGTCAAGTGACCCTATGTAGGGGAGCAGTCTCTATTCTGCTCTGTGTCGGTGTGTATCATGGGCTCTGAGGACGGGGTGTCAACTCATATCTGCCAAGTGACCCGATGTTGGGGTAACATTCCCTATTCTGATCTGTGTCAGTGTGTATCAGGGGCTCTGAGGACAGGTGTCAATCCATATCTGCCAAGTGACCCTATGTAGGGAAACAGTCTCTATTCTGCTCTGTGTCAGTGTGTATCATGGGCTCTGAGGACAGGTGTCAATCCATATCTGCCAAGTGACCCTATGTAGGAGGAACAGTCCCTATTCTGCTCTGTGACATTGGGTATCAGGGATCCTTAGGACAGGTGTCAATCCATATCTGCCAAGTGACCCTATGTAGGAAGAACAGTCCCAATTCTGCTCTTTGTGGCCAGTGTGGCTACATCGCGGTCTGCAAGGACAGGTGTCAATCCATATCTGCCAAGTGACCCTATGTAGGGGGAACAGTCCCTATTCTGCTTTGTGTCAGTGTGTATCAGGGTTCCTTAGGACAGGTGTCAATCCATATCTGCCAAGTGACCTATGTAGGGGAAACAGTCTCTATGTAGGGGGAACAGTCCCTATTCTGCTCTGTGTCAGTGTGTATCATGGTCTCTGAGGACAGGTGTCAATCCATATCTGCCAAGTGACCCTATGTAGGAGGAACAGTCTCTATTCTGCTCTGTGTCAGTGTGTATCAGGGGCTCTGAGGACAGGTGTCAATCCATATCTGCCAAGTGACCCTATGTAGGAGGAACAGTCCCTATTCTGCTCTGTGTCAGTGTGTATCAGGGATCCTTAGGACAGGTGTCAATCCATATCTGCCAAGTGACCCTATGTAGGGGAACAGTCTCTATTCTGCTCTGTGTCAGTGTGTATCATGATCTCTGAGGACAGGTGTCAATCCATATCTGCCAAGTGACCCTATGTAGGGGGAACAGTCTCTATTCTGCTCTGTGTCAGTGTGTATCATGGTCTCTGAGGACAGGTGTCAATCCATATCTGCCAAGTGACCCTATGTAGGGGGAACAGTCTCTATTCTGCTCTGTGTCAGTGTGTATCATGGTCTCTGAGGACAGGTGTCAATCCATGTCAGTCTCTATATATCTGCCAAGTGACCCTATGTAGGAGGAACAGTCTCTATTCTGCTCTGTGTCAGTGTGTATCATGATCTCTGAGGACAGGTGTCAATCCATATCTGCCAAGTGACCCTATGTAGGAGGAACAGTCTCTATTCTGCTCTGTGTCAGTGTGTATCAGGGTCTCTGAGGACAGGTGTCAATCCATATCTGCCAAGTGACCCTATGTAGGGGAACAGTCTCTATTCTGCTCTGTGTCAGTGTGTATCATGGTCTCTGAGGACAGGTGTCAATCCATATCTGCCAAGTGACCCTATGTAGGGGGAACAGTCTCTATTCTGCTCTGTGTCAGTGTGTATCATGGTCTCTGAGGACAGGTGTCAATCCATATCTGCCAAGTGACCCTATGTAGGGGGAACAGTCCCTATTCTGCTCTGTGTCAATATGTCATATGTCAGGTATCAATCCATATCCATTGTGATTTAGGAATGTTAGGTGATTTCTGCCCTTTATGGATTAAGACCAGACTCTGCATCAACTGTGTAATTTTCCATGGGAGTTTAGCCATGGATCCCCCTTCGGCATGCCACAGTCCAGGTGTTAGTCCCCTTGAAACAACTTTTCCATCACTATTGTGGCCAGAAAGAGTCCCTGTGTGTTTTAAAATTCGCCTGCCCATTAAAGTCTATGGCGGTTCGGCCGGTTCGCCGGTTCGCGAACATTTGCGGAAGTTCGCGTTCGCTGTTCGCGAACCGAAAATTTCGTGTTCGCAACATCACTAGTCTTGAGTTGTGTAAAGGGCCTTATAATTTCTGACAGAAGCCCTGACCACTGCTCTCCATCCCTCCCCCTGCACTCTAGATTTTTACTGTCACTGTTTTCTCCTATAAAGAATCAGCCTCCTCACTTATCACAAAACTATCTCACTCAGTAAGTCAGAGAGTAATATCACAAGATTGTTTATACTCCACTAGTTTGCACAGAGTCTTGCTACCTAGTCAGGTAATCTCCTGTATGTTTTGGACCCTACTATGGGTATGTTTTGGACCCTACTCCACTTGGAAGCTATTAATTGATGCCTGGATGGGTGATTAGACCATTTCTGACAACCTCATATTTCCTAACAACAACAGGTTCCCCTTTACCATTTTGAGATTTTCTTTTCCATTGCAGGGCCAGATGTTCAAGGCTTTTCCCCTCCTTGCTTCCCTCCTTTATCACAGACTGCAGAGTTATTTTGAGATATCTCAGTTACTACCCCCTCCCCCACCCATTACTCTTCCCTATTATTCCCTTTGAAAATCTGTAGCTTTAGCACTATCCCTACTCATGCCATCACTACCCTATATACCCCCTACTATGCTCTATCTGTTCTTCTCTTTTCCTGGTTGAGTGGGGTGCAACTCTGTCTCTCAACCCCTTATGGAACCTCTGTGGTACATAGTACTGTCCTAGACTCATTGCGGCTCAGCATGTTAATTAACAGATATACTGGTAGATAAAATGAGTTTTATAAGCATAAGAGCATGCCTTAGCACATCTCTTCCGAATGTCTATCATGGAGTAAAGACAAATACCTTACTAATGTGGCCAGTAAGTCATGCAGATAAATTACTGTTCTATTATGAAAGATATTGCTTTAACTGATATATGCTCACATCCCAAATTTTCTGCAACCATACAAAGTGTTATTTTTTGGGGCTGAGTGCTTGAGCATAATGTTTTTGGCTAAATTGATTATTTCCAATTACTTCACCTTTCTTATTCAGAGAAATCTGATTCAATATTAGTACT
>OW240912.1:178307564-178486285 GCA_933207985.1 Pelobates cultripes
CTAAGTTGAAAACTGACTCAAGTCCATCAGGTTCAATCCTTAAGCACATACTTTTATGCTGTAGATCCATAAGAAGGCAAAAGAAACAAATTAAAACCCTAAACAACAATTTGAAATGATGGCCAATAATGCCACAAAAAAGGAAAAACATACTAAATCAGATCAGATGCTCTTTGGATCAACAAAATCACGGGGGAGCTAAAGCCCCAGACGTGGATCTTTTGAAAACAATAATATTTCAACAACTAGTGGAGGATTTTAGTGTTTTTTTTGTTTTTAATCATTTACTTTGGACAATACTGATGTCTGTTGTAAAACAAAGGCTGTGACAGAAGCTCCCATGCCATGGCCTTTTGGAGAGGTTTGAATAAAAAACAGGGGCAGGGTGATAGCTGACCAAGATGGTGGCAAATTGCTGGAGCTCCTGGGGGAAACTCATTTAATAAGCCCCGTCTTGGAACATAACACTATATTTTTGCCTTAACGTGCTCGTTTTTTGTCATGGAGCAACTCATTTGGAGTTTGGCCTGCTTTGGCTTGATTCTGGTGGGCACAACCCATGAAAGAGATTTCTGCGGCCTCTTGCCCACAGACTATGGACTTGGTCCCAAGATCTCCTGCCCATAGTCTGTGGGCAAGACTATGGACAAAATAATAATTGTTACTTGATAACTCTGCATTTGGTAATGTTCTATATATATTTGTATTTTATATTTGTATTTAAACCACATGTTTAAGGACTAGTCCCCAAAGACTAGTCCTTGTCAAAAATTGTTATGTTAGTTCATTTTGGAACTTTGTGTCCTGTGTAGATTTGTTCAGGGATCCCAGTGACAGAGTCTTCAGACCCGTTGGCTAGCTGCATGGTCCTTGTAGCAAATGCAAAAGAGCTAGGTCTGAGAGATACAACTAACAAAACCTGCCCGGAAGAAAGGAGCTGCAGCCTGGTTGAGGGGAAAAGTTCCACAGAGACCTCAAGTTTCGTTGACTTTGGCTGAATTGTTCCAGAGTACCCTCTGGAAGCGAAGAAGCAGACCTGGAGGTGGTACTCAGTCAGAGTACGGTGGTTCCATCATAAAGGCATTAAAGATTTAAATCAAAATATTTCTGGTAACATTAGAAGTAGTAAATTTGTATACGTCTATTTTTTTATAGTTGAGGGTGGAAGAAGCTTTAATAACAGTACAAGGTGACTTGGGATACTGTTTAGGAATGAAATAAGACCGTACATTAAGGCACATCGTGTGATTTTCCTCTGCTCCGATTAACGCAGAGGGGATTTTTATGTGATCTGACTATTCTTCTTTTTCAAAACAAAGAAAACTGTTTCCAGGAGTTCAATGAACTTTGAGAAGAGGAAAAGCCAAGCTACTCGGACCATCTGAAGAGCCATCGGGCTATCAGACACATCCAAACATACTCTTTTTTTTGTCAAGGAGCAACTCATTGTGAGTTTGGCCTGCTTTGGCTTGATTCTGGTGGGCACAACCCATGAAAGAGATTTTTGCGGCCTACTGACAGACTCGAGGCAGGGGAGGTGGACAATCATCTGCCTAAGCCTGTAAACACCGCTCTCAAGCCTTGTCCCCCACCCCCCCTTGGACCGGAGGGCGTTATCCCGGTCCCCACTGGCACTCGTGGCCTATAGTAAGCAGACTTGTTACCCGGAGTGATTCAAGAAGTGGAGGCAGATATGCAACCCAACCCACAGCTATACAACTATGAGGACCCAATCCTACAGGCCTTTGACAGACTGTGTGCCCAATTCTGGGCAAAGCTTAGGGCTCGGGCACTTACCACTTCTCCTCCTAACCCAAACAAGTCTCTCAGATCAGATTACCCCCATGATGGCATACAATTTGCAAAAGTAGACAACCCAAGGTATTGAAAATGGAGTATGTCCAGTCCAGAAAACACCATAAAACCTGTACATGAGGGGTACTGTTATATTCAGGAGACCTGAACACAAATATTAGTGTTTCAAAACAGTAAAACGTATCACAACAATTATAACGTCCGTGTAAGTGCCATTTGTGTGTGAAAAATTCAAAAAATTTCACTTTCACTGACGATATCATCGTTGTAATACATTTTACTGTTTTGAAACACTAATATTTGTGTTCAGTGAAAGGACGGCGGGGACATGCTATACCGCCCCCCGGCGTTTAGAGCCGGGTCCCCAAGGACAACATTGCACGCCCGCCGTCCTTAAGGGGTTAACTACTTTAACTACCTTGCTATGAATCAGAATATTATTTTGCCACTAGATGTCACTAGAGTAGTGGAAATGGTGATACATGCAAACAGAACACTATTTGGGAGATGCCTATATAATTGTTACTTGAATTAGTTGTCAATTATTAAAGGGTTAAATCAACCTTCATGATCACCTCTGCCTTCAGACGTAGTCATGGAGCAAACAATTGATTGAAGCGCTGCCTATACCGAGTAATCTGCACCTTTGTGACAGAGTATAGTTACATTTCCAGCACATATGACTAAGACAGCCTGGAATTTTGGACTGCCTAATGTTAGTTCTGTGCAAAAATGAAAATGAAAATAGTGGAACAGCACATGCCGTGAAGATGCCCAGGAGTCCAGTATCGCCCATTGACAAAATAAAAAAATGCTCCGGCACATCTTTAATATTTCAGTGTCCCTTTATTAAATGAACACAGCAGATATAGAGCAACATTTAAACTGTTTACCCATCTTTGCCAAGCTAAAGTATTACACACAGTGAATGATATAAAATGTGTAAAACCAGGAAATAGATGGAAAGAGAAACTTCCAATAGATAACAAAATAAATATATTTTCAACTTATCACACGGTATAATGATTAACTTTATTACCTTCAATGCTAAGCATCACAACATTGTATTAAGTGCTACATTATAATTGTATTATTTAGTCATGTTATAATGATATAAATTATGCTACTAAGTTCTACAAATTGTGCTGTATCATGATTCACTTGAAAATATTTAGAGTCTTGTAAAATGTTAAATGAATATAAAAATGTCTTCATTGATAATAAATTTTCAGTTTATGACAGAACAATTAAATAGTGTGTGAAAAAATTCATTCAATAGCAATCCTAAAATGTAATAAAGTACAAAAAATAGGGCAATTTAAAAAAAACTTTAAAATAAGCAAACTAAATGTACAGGGAGTGCAGAATTATTAGGCAAGTTGTATTTTTGAGGATTAATTTTATTATTGAACAACAACCATGTTCTCAATGAACCCAAAAAACTCATTAATATCAAAGCTGAATATTTTTGGAAGTAGTTTTTAGTTTGTTTTTAGTTATAGCTATGTTAGGGGGATATCTGTGTGTGCAGGTGACTATTACTGTGCATAATTATTAGGCAACTTAACAAAAAACAAATATATACCCATTTCAATTATTTATTATTACCAGTGAAACCAATATAACATCTCAACATTCACAAATATACATTTCTGACATTCAAAAACAAAACAAAAACAAATCAGTGACCAATATAGCCACCTTTCTTTGCAAGGACACTCAAAAGCCTGCCATCCATGGATTCTGTCAGTGTTTTGATCTGTTCACCATCAACATTGCGTGCAGCAGCAACCACAGCCTCCCAGACACTGTTCAGAGAGGTGTACTGTTTTCCCTCCTTGTAAATCTCACATTTGATGATGGACCACAGGTTCTCAATGGGGTTCAGATCAGGTGAACAAGGAGGCCATGTCATTAGATTTTCTTCTTTTATACCCTTTCTTGCCAGCCACGCTGTGGAGTACTTGGACGCGTGTGATGGAGCATTGTCCTGCATGAAAATCATGTTTTTCTTGAAGGATGCAGACTTCTTCCTGTACCACTGCTTGAAGAAGGTGTCTTCCAGGAACTGGCAGTAGGACTGGGAGTTGAGCTTGACTCCATCCTCAACCCGAAAAGGCCCCACAAGCTCATCTTTGATGATACCAGCCCAAACCAGTACTCCACCTCCACCTTGCTGGCGTCTGAGTCGACTGGAGCTCTCTGCCCTTTACCAATCCAGCCACGGGCCCATCCATCTGGCCCATCAAGACTCACTCTCATTTCATCAGTCCATAAAACCTTAGAAAAATCAGTCTTGAGATATTTCTTGGCCCAGTCTTGACGTTTCAGCTTGTGTGTCTTGTTCAGTGGTGGTCGTCTTTCAGCCTTTCTTACCTTGGCCATGTCTCTGGGTATTGCACACCTTGTGCTTTTGGGCACTCCAGTGATGTTGCAGCTCTGAAATATGGCCAAACTGGTGGCAAGTGGCATCGTGGCAGCTGCACGCTTGACTTTTCTCAGTTCATGGGCGGTTATTTTGCGCCTTGGTTTTTCCACACGCTTCTTGCGACCCTGTTGACTATTTTGAATGAAACGCTTGATTGTTCGATGATCACGCTTCAGAAGCTTTGCAATTTTAAGAGTGCTGCATCCCTCTGCAAGATATCTCACTATTTTTGACTTTTCTGAGCCTGTCAAGTCCTTCTTTTGACCCATTTTGCCAAAGGAAAGGAAGTTGCCTAATAATTATGCACACCTGATATAGGGTGTTGATGTCATTAGACCACACCCCTTCTCATTACAGAGATGCACATCACCTAATATGCTTAATTGGTAGTAGGCTTTCGAGCCTATACAGCTTGGAGTAAGACAACATGCATAAAGAGGATGATGTGGTCAAAATACTCATTTGCCTAATAATTCTGCACTCCCTGTATGTCTAGGTTAACTGCCTCTTCAGTTTCTTACTTGTTTAATTAGGAAGAACCAGTATAAAAATCAATACATTACTAGCTGGTTTTTTAAAGTTTTTTTCATTTTTATAAGCAATTCTAGGGTATATCTGAAATTCTGTCAGATTCTCAATTTGAAGATTGTTTGTCAAAATAGACCAATGTTCCCTAAAGACATATAAGATTTGTTTATTGTGTAACCCAAACTCGGAAATACATTTTATGCTTTTAGGAGATTTCCTACCATTTGGGACCAGTAAATCAGACCTACTCAATCTTTTAACATTTTCAAGTTCACCACTAAGGGCATTAATTGGGTAGTCCCTAGATCAAAATATTGATGCTATACTATCCAATCTATTTTCTAAAAAAAACTTTTTTGACACAATTCTCTTAGCATGAAGTGGCTGACCATTGTTTTTAAAACACTTTCCAGATGGGAGCTGCAAAACCAAATTATTACAGTCAGTTTCTTTGGAAAAGAGATCTGTCACTAATCTACCTATATCTATTTTTTTCAGAATAATTGTATCCAAATATTCCCTCTCATCAACAGACATGATAAATTTGTTTGGACACAATTATTCAACATCACAATAAAATAAATCTAAACCACTTAAAGGGACACTCCACTGTCTAAATACTATACTATATGTACAGGCCCGGACTGGCCATCGGGCAAACCGGGCAAATGCCCGGTGGGCCGCGATGGCCATGGACCAAGGGCGGTAGGAAAGATCAAGAGATCTCCCCTACCGGCCCATGCGCAGCAGCACCGGCCCTAAGATGGAGTTCTATCCCATCATGGGCCGGAGAGGAGATCGGGCAGTGAGCCAATCACCCTCTGCGCACGCCAAGCAGCTTCCTTTCTCCTCTTCTCGCGAGCTCCGAGATTATCAGAGCGTTGCCATGGTAACCCACGGCAACGCTCTGAAAAAACGGCGCTCGCGAGAGGGAGAGAGACCTTGTCTGTACCCTGCGGGGTACAGACTGAATTACCTGCCGCTGGACCGCCAGGGATGTGTGTGTGGTGTAGTCCCCCCTCACTGGACCACCAGGTATGTGAATGCTCCCTCCCCCCCTGCAAAGTTAAAAGGGGGAGTAAATGGAATTATTATTATTATTTTTTTTAAAACTTTTTAATAATAATAATAATTTAAGGCCATATACACACACAAACACATTACACACATACAAACACACTACACACACTGCACCACTAACACACAAACATTCTGCTCCCCACCACTAACACACAAACACACACTGCACTAACACACACTGCACCACTAACACACACACACTGCACTAACACACACTGCACTAACACACAAACACACACTTCACACACTGCACCACTAACACACAAACACGCACTGCACTAACACACACTGCACCACTAACACACACACACTGCACTAACACACACACACTGCACTAACACACAAACACACACACTGCACTAACACACACTGCACCACTAACACACACACTGCACTAACACACAAACACACATTGCACTAACACACACTGCACCACTAACACACAAACACACACTGCACTAACACACACTGCACCACTAACACACACACACACTGCAGTAACACACAAACACACACTGCACTAACACACAAACATACTGCTCCCCTGCACAAACACACACTGCAGTAACACACACTGCACTAAAACACAAACATACTGCTCCCCTGCACTAACACACTATACACACAGCACCCCCTGCACTAACACACAAACACACTACACCCCCTGCACTAACCCACAAAAACACTGCATACACTCTATACCCCTACATACACACTACAGCCCCTGCATTAACATACAATACACACTCTATACCCCTATATCCACACTGCACCTCCTGCACTTACACACAAACACACTACACACACTCTATACCCCTTATATACACACTAGTCTCCTGGCACTCACATACACACACTAAACACACTCTATACACCATAAACCTACACTACACTACACTCCCTGCACTCTCATACGTAATACCCCTATTAACACACACATTACACCCCCTGCATGCACCCACACTAATTTATATCGCCTATAAATACATATTCTGCACCCCCTGGACACACTACACCACCTATACATACATTATCCCCCCTATACACATGTGCTCTACAGCTCCTATATGCATACACACCCTAGAGCCCCTAGATACACTCACAAACACACAGTACAGCTCCTTACATGCACACACTCCACAGGCCCTATATAAATACACACACACAAACACACATACTTTACAACCCAGAGACACACACACTACAGCCCCTAGCCACATGCAGTATGCCACAAACAGACCCCTTCACACACACAATTGCTCTACACACATGCAATGTCCAAACATATACAACAACACAAGGAACATCCCCACACATGCACAACACTCTTTAACAGTCCGGTTCCTGTTTTGATCTCTGGTATCCCACTATTGAGGACACCAGAGACAAATCGCCAGCAAACGCAGCACAAACTCAACCCCCCTTGCCCCTAGAAAAACCTCATGGCATTTATTTTAGCCAGGAGCACTGGATGCTCTGGAGGAGCGTCACATTAACATACTCATTTGGTGGGGGGGAAGGGGGTGTGCGTGTCAATGGTGGTGACATGACATGCCCCCTTTCTGGCCCCGCCCCTAACAGTGGGCTGATCTGCCTTTAATTGCCCGGGCTGAATTTTTGTCCCAGTCCGGCCCTGCCTCTGAATAATGTTGATAAATAAGGCTGGCGGTTCAGTATGGGCAGTCCACGGTCCTGATTGGCCACTTGAGGTAATATGTGGGCAGTACTCACCCTTTAACCCCAAACTTCTGGAATAAAAGGGAATTATGACATGTCACACATGTCATGTGTCCTTAAGGGGGTTAAAATCCGATACACCGAAACCACCTATTCGCATTTGAGGAAGTGGCATTCCTAGTGCAGAAATGCTCATTGAGCAGACGCTTGTGTTTTTAGCAGGAGGGAACCAAGCTATCTGAATATATGAAATGTGTACTTGGTATTAGTAGATTTATATCTACACACATGATTAGACTGCCACGAAGCAGTAAGATTTAAAGAGAATCAGGTTAATATCTAGATAGACAGTGCTAACTAGGGCATTAGCCGTTTAACTGGGTCGGTAGTAGGATTTTTTTGGCTCACTTGAATATATACCTCTTGATACAAGGATCAATGCACCCCCTTGGAATTTTATTGTGCTTCCTAGTATTTGGACTCACTAGACTTCTTGAGCGTTACTTTTCATTCTGAACTTTTATTTGAAGGTAGTATGTTTATCTTGTAATGATTTTCCCACATAATCTACAGAACTTTTTAATAATGAATTTAAATAGATACTGTTTAGGTACCAAAATAGTGACTTTTTCACGTTTATCGTCTTTCAGTATGCTAGACTCTCAGTGACTATGTGAGATTTATAACTGCACAGACACTTGAGGATTACTACAACCTAAAAGCCACAGGCACCTTGCAATTTACTAAATTTCAACGACAATCCGGTTAAATCCTTGAGTTCATTCGGATAACCTCTGAATTATATGAATGTGTGGGATTTTTATAAACTAAATTCTTTAGACATCTGCTAACACTTGAAGCAATCCATGTGAAATTGTAACTCCAATACAATGTTTCTTCTGTCAATATGATTAGATACTTTATTATGAAGTTGCTACTTCTTTGAAACATATCTAAATATCCTATATCAACTAGTAATTACTTGTTAAATCTATTCAGATCTGGGAGTTTACCTTAAAGTGGCACTGTCATGGCCGAATCCTGGTTTTTTTAACCTCCCTCCCGACTCCACTATATCTGGTTGACCCCCTAGTCATCCCCAAATGCCCCTAACCCCCCATCTTACCTAGTTTTTAAACTTTATTTTGTGCCCGGACCTAGGTTCTGGGCGCCGCCATCTTTGTGTGGGTAGACGCAGTCCCTGTGGAACACTTCATCTGCCCACACTAGATAGCGCTGTGAGATTCCTGCACATGCCCAGTTAAACACTTGGGCATGCAAGCAGGAATTTCATCCATTCATTTGTCAGAAAGACGAATGAATGAATAGAAATGTCAGGCGAACAAACAAACACTGAATATCAGTGTTCGTTTGTTTGTATGTTCAGTTTATTACAAGGAGGGAGCTACCGGCCTGCAGCTCCCTCCTTGTAAAATGTAAAAATAGAAGGGGCAGGGAGCAGTGCTCCCCGCCACATCCTAAGCCCCCCATGTCCTCCCTCACTCTATGGGGGTCAATATGACCCCCATAATAGCATTAGGGAGATTAAAATGTCTACAAAACAGTGAGCAGTCACTGTAAAAAAACAAAACCCTAGTACCCCCTTCCAGAGCCCCCACCAGTACAGCGCGAGTGGGGGCTATTAAACTGAAGGTGGGACCTAGAGTCCCCCGGCCCCCAACCCTGGGCCCTAAATGAGAAGTTTGGGGGAGAACCTATTGTCTAGGGAATTATCTACTAAGCGGCTGCAAGATTCAGCCGCGGCACAAATAGGATCGGAGTTTCATCAATTCGAATGAAATTTCGATATGAACAAAGTCCCGAATTGCGTCCTAACATGAATTAACAAACTGTTCTCATACTGTTAGGACGCAATTCAGTAGTTTTGCCAGCGTCCTGTCTAAGTGACAGGACGTTCGGGAAAAGGTATAGGAAGCATCGCGGGAACAAGGAGAAGCATCGCGGGAACAGGGAGGAAAGCTAAGAATTGTGGGAAAATTTCTCTCACTGCCAGAAATGAAGCATACTTTGCTCCTCTGCTGGTCAGAGATGGTTAGATGTAGGAAACCTCCATAAGACAAGTAATCCCTACTATGTCTTATGTTTTAAAGAAAACTAGAGCAGACAGGAAGAAATGAAGAACAGATCATAAGAGAGGGAGAGAAGAGGAATTGATTAAAGAAAGGTAAGTTCGGCATGACAGTGTCACTTTAAATACTGACTTTCTCCTTTTCTCTAACAGTCTATATATCTAATTTTGAGATCTTGGTTTCCCATCCTTTTTAATCACTTTAAATTGCTGCTTGAATCACTCTGTCTTTTATGTTAATCGTGTATTTTATATGATGTTGTACATTAAAGGTTTTTTGTTTTGGTTTACTAATATTGCCTAATGAATGATTATCTTATTTATGGTGGTAACATTTTATGACCTGATCTCTCTCATTTGTGAGATCCTCTTTTTTTTTTTTTCTCATTTATTCTATTATTTGACAATTTACCCTATGTTACCTACCTAGCCCATTTTTTTTTTTGCATCAGTGGCTCAGCATTTCTTATGTTTAGCAACTGTAGCAACTTTTTTTCTTTAATATCAAATATATACCATAAACAATTAAGTGAAAACAATTACTCACTCTACATGTTAATGCTCTTCACCTGTTGTGAAAGGAAGAGCCCATGTGCACCAGTGAAGCATATTCCCCTGTACAGTGTTACATCTTACTCTGCCCTGGAAGACACTAAAAAGCGAAACAGTTCCAAGTGTTATATGTTTGTGCTACTACATGTGTTTCTCTATTAAACAGCCTCCGGGGTGCTTCCACATAATGTGGAAGAAAAGCATGCAAATGAATACATAATTAAATTAAATAAAAGGTACTGGAGAAAATAAACATTATATGACATTGCTTCAAATACATATTACTCATTGTATATTATTGTCAAGTAAACCCACATTTCCAGTTATCCTATAAAGAAAAATGCATAAAAAGAAAAAAAAATCACAGCGATTTTGTAAAAAAAGTAATATATTAATTTAGAACATAATGAGCTATGATACTTAGGATCCTTATCCAAAAAGGCTCTCTTTGGAGAAGAAGGCTGGCCATGTCCCCACCTCATCTGAGCATGGGTACCGTACCGATATCTTTGCTTGTAATATCCTGTACATCTGTAGCAGCCCAAATTGGTAGTTTTACTTTTCAGCCAATTCTCTTTACAACAGTGTTTAGGGCCTGTAGATATTACTATATCGCTAATGCTCTTGCCTGTTAAAAAACTAAACTAAACTTAAAGGTCTGTGGTAACATTTTATCACTTGACACAATGTTACAATGAGTCCGAATGGACTTTGCTGTAAATTCAGATGCAACTGTGTATTGACTTATACATGAATTTTGGAGATTGTTTAGTTTGTTTCCTAAGTGATGATACATTCATCTGGGTTTGGGTATCAGCTTTTCTTGCTTTAGATCAGGGGTCCTCAAACTTTTTAAACAGGGGGCCAGTTCACGGTCCCTCAGACACTGTTGCGGGCCTGACTATAAAAAATATTAACACATTTTTATGCACACTGCACACACACGCATAAATACACACACACAAACTGACATACATACATAAACAGACAGACACAGACATACACATACATGCGCATAAATGGCCACGCTCGCATTAGAATCTCCCCTTAGGAAAGCATTATTTAATGCTTTCCTATGGGAATTCCGTTGACGCTGAAAGTCCTCATGCATAGCGTAAGGACGTCCAGCGTTGTTTAGACGACCAAAAGTCGTCTAAGCACCCGGAAGTTTCTCTAGTAGCTATCTGGTGGCACAATGTCACAAACAACATAATTGAGGAGACGAGGTAGAAAAAATATATAACAGCTGGTTTGTGTTTGCATGTATTAGTGTATTTGTATGTAT
The DNA here is from genome assembly GCA_933207985.1 of Pelobates cultripes. NCBI lineage: Eukaryota > Metazoa > Chordata > Amphibia > Anura > Pelobatidae > Pelobates > Pelobates cultripes. The sequence continues at coordinate 178,319,019 of OW240912.1, forward strand.
TGTTGCCATTTGAATCTGTGTTTATATGTAGTGTTTGCATTTAAATGCAGGTGTGTATTTATGTATTGTGTAGTGTTTGAATATGGGTATGTATGTACACATACACTGCCAGTCACACATACTTACACAGATATATACATGTATACAAACATAAATATACATAATGACAGAGATACACATACCCACATATACTGGTAAAATTACACATACACACTGGCACACACACCGATACAAACACTAATAACAAAGTCATTATTTCCATATTTTTGCCTCCTTCCTTATTCCATACCTTTTAGGTGCAGGAGGGTGGCTTTCCTGGGATCCAGTGGGCCCTTCAGGCTGATAATGGGAGTCTGTATCTTCTGTGCTTCCTCTCTCTCCCCCTCCTCTCTGCATCTCATCCTCCTAACATGGCTCTCTCTGTTAACTGGGAGTAAGTGATCTTAACTCGCTTCCTCCCAGCACCAACTTGACAGTGGCCAGTTGTGCTGTTAAAGGTGATGTCCATCGAGTGATGTCTGGTGATGTCCATCGAGTGTCCCTATGAGCAAGTGAAAAGTTCTGAGAGACTTTGACAAGTGCCAAATACTTGTAGCTATATGCCTTGGTTAGATCATCTTTAAAACCGCAAGTGCTGTGTGGTGTTCTTTGTATGCAGTGGTTAGTACCTCCTGAACAACCAAAAGACAACCGGTGAACCGGCATCAATGTCATAAGGTTCCATGACTCATTGATGCACTTGGGGAACGAAGGCTAGCCCATCTGGTCTGATCACACAGAAGAGCTACTTTAGCTCAAATTGCTGAAAATGTAATGCTGACCATTATATAAAGGTGACAGAACACACAGTGCATCACAGTTTGCTGCATATAGGGTTGTGTAGCAACCCATGATGACCCCTGTCAGCCCCCGAAAGCCATTCAAAGGAGACGCAAGTGTCAGAACTGGACTATCAAACAAAGAAAGAAGCCTATTTTCTTTAAGATCAGGTGCATGACTTGTTGCATGTGCATCATTTAACTGGAAAAGAGATGGCAGCAGGATGTGCTATGAGAAGAAGGCAGGCTGGCGGTGGCAGTGTTGTACTCTGGGCAATGTTGTGCTGGGTAACCTTGGATGTAGATGTTACTTTGGCAGGTACTATCTATATTGACAATGGTATTCCCTGATAGAAGTGACCCCTTTCATCAGCATAATGACCCATCAACACTACAAAAAATATTCAGCAATGGTTTAAGGAATATAACAAAGAATTCAAGGTGTTGCCTTGGCCTCCAAATTCCCAACACATTTTAATCTGAACATCTGTGGGATGTGCTGGAATAACAAATCTGATTCATGGAGGCCAAACCTCGCAGTTTGCAGGACTCAAAGGATCTCCTGCTAATGTCTTGGTGCCAGATACAACAGGACACAATTAAAAGGTCTTGTGGAATTCATGCCTCGATGCATCAGAACTGCTTTGGCAGCACAAGGGTGACCTACACGATATTAGGCAGATGGTTTTAATATTGTTGATCAGGGTATGTGACAGTGGTCATAAAATTGACACTTCATGTAGGATGACTTATGTTTAACTCACCCTGTGCCCATTATAGATGCCGGGTGTGCACTGTAATGTGGGAGTGCCATGTGTAATCTACTATCTAGCTACTACACCTGCAGGTTGTAAATGAGTCTGCAACAGTTACATGCAGCACCACCTGTTTGCAATAGTTATGTGCATTAACTGAAAAGCAAGACTCATTGCTTACGCAGGTAAAAGACATAATCCCACTTGTGTTGGCCTTTCCAAAGTGTCATTGTAAAGACAGTAATTGGAAGGGGGCATAGGTGTCACTACCTGCCTGTGAAAAGGAGGACTGGCAGAGTAGTCGATACGTGCCTGGGAGTAGGTGGACAGGCGGAGAGTTTGATACCTGCCTGCGAGTACAAGCACTTTCAGAGATCACATCTGCTATGGTGTTGTAGCTGCTGGCTTGATTCCAAGTATCGACAATAGTCTTCACTTATAGACCTACATCCCCGGTGGCGTTTCTTCAGAGTGCTTATTGATTGATGCTCTATTTAAAGTTAGGACAATTATCAGTATTAAAAGTTTTTCTGTTTTAATAGCAAGCCTCCATATTATAGCCTTCCATGTATTCTATATACTGCTAAGTTAAATGCAGATATAATTATGACCACACTGCCAGACCGGTGTATGAAAGTTATTCTCACTATATAGAATTGTTGTATGTTGAATATGCAAGATACTTTAGGACCTTTTTTATTACACTCCACTTTGTGCCTATATCCATATGAATAGCATTTTTAGAATTTTTTTGGAAAACTTCTATACTTATGTGCGGATTCTTTATTCCCCCCCACCCCCTTTTATTGTATTGCTCATCTAAGTATGATATGCTCTAGAGATCCAAGGAACTTAGACCATACTGAGCCAAGATATTGATGTTTCCATAAAGATCTGTATTGTAACTGTAAAAACTGGTGGTTCCACAATACTAATACAGAGAGATTACTGGGGAGCTTTAGAACCCTAGTTTCTTATAAAACTAAAAACCTCAGAAACGGCGGGAGAAAGAGCACAAAAAAACCCACACACACACACACCGCACATTTATTCCCACTAGAGTTATATCTAAACATAGCTTGCAAAAGCTGCTGCTCTCTCGTCTAAAGTCTTTGCAAGCCCTCCTATTCTAACCCAGCTCAACATTTTTGTGGCTGTCCAATCAGGTTTCCCCAATGCAGCTTAATAAAGTAATGTAAGGCAGGTGTTTAGTTTAGCTCCAAAGAGTTAAACAGTAACAGGACTGGATCTTTGATTCACAGCCAGGTGGGGGTGTAATTTTAGGAAAGTGACATTTTTTATTAAAATTTGTGCTTTGGTTAGATTGGGGGGGTGGGGGGTAGAGGAGGCACTGATGTTTTAGGTGCCTTTAACACATTTACCAAACAATTAAGGTTTGTAAATAAATCAAAATTTCAACATAGCAATGTATTTCAGTCCCCCACATCTGGTTGGCACTCAACACCCAAAGAGTACCAGCAAGTTTTAGTGATCTGGATTGTCCCTACGTTGCCAAACTACATTGGGGCATCACGGAACTTGTGTTCTAATAGTTCAGAAACTAACCAGAACATACATATTGAATTATGGTTTTAGTTTAACAATAATGGAATAATTCTCTTGTTACAAACCAGCTTTTCAAGATTCTATATCAAAGTGTAAGGCCCCACTCATTTAACAAATCCAGAGCTGTGTAGACCAGCAAATGCAAAATAATCTGGACAGTGTATAGTAATGAAGGACCTTTATGGATTACATTGTGATCTTTAAAAAGGTTACAATCTCATTTGATCTTCATTAAGAAGACTACCCAATGTACAATAACAAGACACTGTGTACACCACAGGAAATAGTAAGGTTTATATTTATTACATCCATACAAGCTTTGTGAATTAAGTGAACCTCAAACAGAAAACACACAATAGAGATGCAATTATCCACTAATTTAATCGTCGTTTTTGAGCTCCTTGATTTTTTGCTTGCGGCGTGCTATCTCCTTTTGCAAACGATCAATTTCATCCTTGTGATGGTCTATCTCCTCTTCATGGTGTTTCTTGAGGGCAGAGAGTTGCTCCTGCTCTTTTTGCCTACAGAAATGATAAAGATTGACAGACCATAATGTCAATTTTTACATTGTTAAATCTTTTATATTTATATATATAAAAAAAAAAAAAAACACAAAAAAAAAACAAAAAACACAACCACAAACACTGCAAGAGATTGTAGCCCTAACTTGTGATTACGAGCAATTAACCACAGTGTTTGGATTTTTTCCATGCATTCTGCAGTATCCACCTTTTAGGGTGTTTATCCTGAAAAAAGTAACCATTTTTTTCCCCAAAGCACTACCGGTCAATACAATATATTCTGTAACATCAGGAGGATTGACAATACTTCTGTTTTCTGTCTATGGCTTACAATGGTCACTCTAAGCAAACTTACAACAGCTTGTGGTACTGGTTATGGTATTCTTACAAACCACTCATACAAAACAATTTTGCCTTGGACAGCAAAGAGTTTTCAAGCTAGCCACTACTTACAAAGAGATACCCAAATATAGCTACTTTGTGCCATGTTGGTGTTTAAAAGCTAAACTGTACATGGCCTGCAGGTTCTAGAAGGGACACTCCAATGCCTAACCAAAAAACAAAAAAACTGCATTTAATTATGTTTTTTTCATTGTAGGTGTATCTAAAACTAGCACAGAAAGCTGAAATGCTTTCTGGAGTGACCCTTTAACCATTTCTATAATTATCCAGTACACCAGGCTGAGCAGGTGTTGCATTCTAGAGTCGACTACATTTACTTGTTAATAGGAAATATGTTCACATATTGCAGGAGGTATATTTATTTTGTTTTAAATTATTTTACTTTCAACCTAAGACGTGCCATGGCAACTTGGCATTCCCTTGTAGGACTAAATTCTGTTTTACATGCAATGGAACTTTGTATTCCTCTTACTGTACTGGGGTCAATTATAGCCCCAAATATCAATCAAACCAGTTGCTTATTTAATCAACCACATGCCAGTCAGTGTTCAAGATAACGTAAGTTTTATATTGAAAATTCTACACTTTTCATTTGCTCGAGGAGCACCCCAAGAGTGCCCTGGTCCTCCAGTGTAAGTAAACAAAACATTTGCTGGGCCTGTTCCTCCCCCTTCTAGTCTAACACCTGGAGGTTCCTGCTAGACGCTTGTTAGAGCCCCAGAATTATATGGCTGTTATATAGGTTTAGACCTATATTCACTAGGCAAGCTGACCCCTAAAATAACGTGACTACTTCTGCTTAGGCGAGGCCTGTGGACTCAAGTGATAACAGTGATGGTAAGCACTCCTGAAATTCTATTTCTGGGCAATCCATGGCAGCATAACAATAGTGTTCGCTCCACCCACTAAATTATAAAAATAGGACACTCACCCTGAAAAATCCAGATTTCCCCTCCCTATCCTGTCGACTGAACAGGGTTTTGTTTAATATTGCATGTTACAGCTCGTTTCTTTTTCTTTACCAAGAATAATATTTAGCACTCCCAAAAGAGACCAGCCTCTCTCATGCAAGACCCCAGTACATAGCACTGTTTTGGAACAGTCTCTTGGGTATAAGGGTTTTACTTTGTATCAAGAATACAATAAATGTGCTGTGATCATTAGTGGTCCTTGGATGGATAGGGAGCTTCCTGCTATGTGCAACCATGGGATGTTATCAAGCCTGAATCTGGCTTTATTTCTTTTTTTGTCTTAAGTACCAGCATGTTCTTACCCATTTGAGCAATCTCCTCCTTCCATTTATTTCTCTTTTTCAGCACTTCGCCTTCTGAGACAGCCAAATCTTTGAGCAAGTTATGTGCATGCACGAGTCTGCCCAATTAGAATCTGGTTCTTTGGGAATTACTTGTCGTGCTTAAATTGCCGATTAGAAGATACACTAGCTCGTTCCTGGGTGCAATGTTCGAATTTCTTTTCAAATACGTGTAGTATGAAATGAAAGAAGAAAAGGCTGCAGGCCATTCAAAAGAACCTTCTCAGTATATGTTAAAGTGGATCCAGATGAGCATGGACCAACGTATAGAACAGCATAGGTCTTGCAAGCACACACACGACACATAAAGAAGAGTGAGAAGACCCAGCATATAAGACTGACCTCCCCTTTGAAGATTTATGGTTTCTTCCTAAGAAGGGGAGTATGACACCCAGCAGGACCAAATGAAGACTCAAGAAATTTACTATATAATATATATAAATAAAAAACACTTCAACTTGGGATTCAGTGCCTCAAATAGATATGGCTACAAATTGAGTAGAAATAGCCTTACCTATTGATGAGCCTTGTTAAGAGACCATATGGTCATAAGTCATCTTGATTGTTTCATGTGTCAACTAATGTCATGATTGTTGATGTAAATTTTAACATTTGTCAACTTACTAATATGTTCTTTGATGACTTATGTTTGTTGAATGGTATTTGTTTTTGGGTACTTCTATATATTTTGGTCTTTACAACATCTATTTTTTGAATATATAGGGTTTAATATATGTATGGATATTATAACCAGGATTTGATATATTTATACATATTTTCTTTTTCGCTCCTATTCTTCTTTCACCTGGTGCCGCGGCTGGAGTGGAACGCATATGCGTTCCAGCCGCGGATAGATGACGTATTCAGAGGGACGTGGAGAGAAAGAAGATCTCTTCCGGACTGGTGGAATGCATGTGCGTTCCACAACGGCTAGGCAGAAGTCCATATATAAACTTGGACGCAAGAGAACTCAGAACAGCTGTTATAGAACACACGGATTGTTAGACAGGGCGTGGAATACGGCGAGAGGGACTTTTAAAAGAAGACCGAAGACATATGACTTTTATTGATGTATTTCATTTGATTGTACTACATGTTTTATTGTTATTGCTCCTGATGAAGTCTATTATATAGACGAAACACATAGAGCTGCCTGCAATTTCTGTAACCTGCTCCTTTCATTCACCATCTTGGAGAGAGGGATAGATCTTTGATGAGCATTTTTATTTTCCACTTTTTGTAAGTGCTTCAATTAAAGCATGTTTTTTATATTATTAAGATTTCACACTATGTCCAGTTCTTTTTTCTGCATGTACCCTTGAGGAATTTCATTGCAAGATCTAAAGATACCTCGATGGGCTTTGCACTACTCCTCTATTCTGTGAGTGCAATACTTACAGCAGGAACAGCTCTACTAAACGGTGTTTCCCTCTGCTTTTGTTTTTTCTAGGTATATCTTGTTTTGTGTATCGGTTTGTGTGGATTTGAGGAATCCTTTGTTACAGCCTAGATTTAAAGGGAAGTAATTAATCTTTATCCCCAACAAACCGCTGCATTTGGGTGGTCTTTTTGCTTATACACAGACCATATGGACTGTTGGATCGATCTGAATTTGCACAAGGATTATGTGGCAGGAGGGGAGACTAAAGCTAAAGCTCTCACTTAGTGGCTTTCCCTTCTAGAAGAAGACATTGAGATAGGGGTCCATAGAGCTTCTTTGGTGGAATCTCTTTCTGAATTTAAATGGGCTGCAGAATTTATTAAAATTTTCTTTTGTAATCTATTCCATACTTTAACTAGATATATGGCCTTACTGGTAACAGCACAAAAAGCCCTGAGGCTTAAGTCTTGGAATGCAGATTTATTTTTTGAAAGATTATGAGAAGTCTAAGATTATTATAATGGAGGCAGAGGGACAGAAGGTTTTACTTGCACGGTAAGAAAGGATCTCAAGCGATTGCCGTAAGACTCCAGCTCTTCTACGGGGGAGAGAGTTATTATGCATTTGGGGTTTTCATGAGCTGCAAGCCATAATCATCGCACTTATGACAAATCACGGCTTGAACTATCTTGCTTGGCATGTAATGCGTCTCATATTAAGTTGCATTACTGAAATAAATTAACTTTTGCACAATATTCTAATTTTTCGAGTATCACCTGTACTTTCTGAAGGCATGGTTTCCCAGATCTTAAAGTTGGGGGCCCGACTTCACTTCTGGGAGCACTGGGCTCATTCAAAACATGAACCACTGGGTAGCCTCTATCCTAAGGATGGAATGTCAAATAGAATTTCAAAATTGCAGTTTTTCAAGCACTCCAAAGTAAGACCTTATTACACTACATCAACAAGATAATTACAATGGTTCCATCCACTAGAGTTTCAGAAGAGTCTACTTGCCTCTTTTCCTAATGCCGAAGTAACCCAGCAATTGGAGACCTATTTATCTACACGAGGGGTTCCCAACCCAGTCCTTAGAGCTTCCCTAACAGTACAGGTTTTTGGGATTACCATGTTGTGCCCAAAGTGTTTTTTTTTTTTCTTAAAAACACTTTAGACAACTGGGTGATCCCTAAATCCTGGGCTGTAAGGAGGTACTTGAAGAGTGGGTTGAGAACCACTAATCTACACAAGCTGAATCAAACAAACATTCCACAAATTCAGAATGGAATCTCATTAATTATCTCAATGGTGTATCAATTAGATTGGCTAATCTCCACGGAATTAAAAATATGCCCATGTCAATATCCCAAACGCAGCTCATCAGTTTAAATTCTCCATTCCAGGAGACCATTTCCAGTTCAGAGTCATGCCTTTTTTTAAAGTTATTTTCACCCTAATCACAGAATTGAGACAATGTCTAAATATCTTCATTATTTGGACAATATAATTTTTATGGTGTAGCGGAGAGGCAGTATAATCCACAATATCTCCGCTGGGTAACAGGAACAAGAAAGGATAATCCAGGGGAATCAGCATGCAATAATCCAGGTAGCGCTGTAGTATTCTTTCCCTCCCAAGAACTAGACGACACATAGGCTGGGAGTCAACTGAGGTCTTTATTCACAGCTCCACAATTTATACAATTCCCCATGCAAGGGGTTTCCTGAGTCCTATTCCAGGGGCATTCCCAGAGTGGACTACAGGGGAAACTTAATGTACAGAGCTTTTCTCCCATCAGGCACTGCTGCACGAGAGGAATACTCCCACTGGAATGTACCGTTAAGTGGATTATCCCTCCGTGCAGCAGAACCGAAAATTCACATTAAAATCTATAGCTTTTCATATACTTGACAGATTTAAACGAATGGGGTCTGAGCACACCGTTCGTGTGAATACCGCTCAGATCCCAGCTAAATCAACCGAACGCCATACAAAAAACACTTTATTCATAATACAAGTTAAAAATACCGATTGATATAAATGAACAAGATTACCGAACGTCCCGGGACTCCCGAATGCTCTGGAAGCCCAGCGGTGTTCGCGCCGCCGAGTAGCCGTTTTCAGTTCCATGTGCTCGACGACCAAACACCGCTGGGGGAACAAAGGATCCAAGATGGCCGACCGCCGCATGGTCGGTAGTCGAACGGCGGCCACCTAGGAGAGCCTCGAATTACCGATTGCAAAATTGTTGCAATCGGTTAACAAGCGCCACACGCCTCTTAGTGTGTGGGCTATTGAAAGCTAGTTCATTCGGTACACGAACGGCTTGCAAAAGTGCCGTTCGGGAAACGAAATAGAAAATGACTATCAGCGTTCGGCAGATAGCCAATACAAGTAATACAGCAGGCAGGATACAGCAGATGCAAACAGTTCCATACACAAAATATACCGGCAACCCTTAAAGGCATATTGTCCCTGTTTAGTCCAAGTGGCTAGGTTTGCCCCATATGGGAAACTCTATGGAAACAAAAGCAGTTTCAAAAAGGGACAAAGCTCTTCATTCACTTAACCCCTTAAGGACGAGTGACGGACGAGGTCCGTCACTCATGGGATTGCCATAACTACGAGTGACGGACCTTGTCCGTCACCTGTTAAAACTAACCCCGGATTGCAGCGATCGCGAGGTTAATGGGGCTCCGGTCTGCCTCTGTATTAGAGGCAGACCAGGAGCACCTGATCAGGCTGCCCCAGCACGTGCTTGCTCTGACAGCATGTCAGAGAAACAAAGAAACATAGAATGTGACGGCAGATAAGAACCATTCGGCCCATCTAGTCTGCCCAATTTTCTAAATACTTTCATTAGTCCCTAGTCTTATCTTCTAGTTAGGATAGCCTTATGCCTATCCCACGCATGCTTAAACTCCTTTACGGTGTTAACCTCTACCACTTCAGCTGGAAGGCTATTCCATGCATCCACTACCCTCTCAGAGCGAGCACATGTGCTTAGTATACTTACCTTCCGCCTCCCTGCACTTCCTGGTCCTGTGTGAAGTGCAGGGAGACGGATCAGTGATGATCCTGCCCCCTGTTAAAAAATAAAGTTTATTTAAAATCCCACCCCCCTTTACTCATTTTAATTAAAAATTAACCCCTTCCCTGCCAATTGATCACTGACTACAGTGATCAATTGGCAGGGATTACATTTTACGGGCATCTGATTTTTTTTTTTTTTAACCCCTGAGGGTTAATTTTTTTTTTCTAAACCCTCTGGGGTTAAATTTAATTAATTAAAATAATATATGTTTAGCTAGCTGGGGTGGGTGGAAGTTAGTGGGGAATTGGGGGATTTGGTGTTAGGCTAACTAGGGGTTAACGTAAAAAAAAAAAAAAATTAAAATAAACTTTAAAAAGTTAAAAATTAAGCTAAAAAAAGTTGTAATAACGTTTAAGTAAAAAATAAAAAAAACACCCCCCTTTACCCAGTCCAAATAAAAATTAACCCCTTCCCATCGATCACTGCTTACAGTGATCAAACTACAGATCACAGTATTATACTGTGATCTAATTTTTTTTAACCCCTGAGGATTAACTTGGATTTATTTTTTAACCCTCAGGGGTTCAATTTATTTAATTAATTTAAATATTTTATAATTATATATTTTGTTAGCTGGGGTGGGTGGGAGTTATGCGAAAATTGTGAATTTATGGTTAGTGCTGTTTACTGCTAGTTAGGGGTTAACGGTAAAAAAAAAATTAATACGCAAAACAAAAGTTTAAAGACTAGTTTTTAAAAGAAAAACAAAAAAAACAAAAAACCACACATTTAAAAACGCTAATTACCACTATACCTGGAACAAACTAGAGGAAAAATGATCCCACGCTAAGGTTCAAAATATGCCTTTTGAATTACCCCAGGGTGTATTCTTTAATAAATAGTATGTGTTTGTGGGGGAAGTTTCAATAATCAACCATCTAAACTACTCCAAAATGGAACATGGACACAGCGTAAAACTTCAAAGTTAGAAAAAGACTGAATAGCTGCGTCTCAAATGCGCTCCTTCAACATCCACATATACCTGGCAAAGGTACATACAGGGGGTATTGCTGTACTCAGACCACATAGCTGATCAACAAATGAAGTATTATACAGTCGTAGCATACATAAGGTTTGCAAAATATACTGTGCAAACTCACTGTCAAAAAGGCAAAACACACACTTGGTACAAGCTAGCGGAAAAATGTTCCCATGCCAAGGTTCAAAATATACCTTTTGAAATACCTTGGGGTGTCTACTTTAAGAAATGGTAGGCCTTGTGGGGTAGTTTGAATTTAAACCCTGCTAAGAGGCTTGGAAATAGCACATAGGCCCAGCGTCAAAATTCAAAGTTCGGTTAAAAAAAACTGATATGGCTTGGTCTCCTATATGGCACTGTAGCTTCAAGAAATAGTGCCAAAGACATTTATTGGGGGTGTCTTTACTCAGAAGACTTAGCTGAGCATAATTTGGGGGGTTTGAACTTAATGGCACATATGAAATATACAAAATGCCCAGCAAAAATGCAATTCGTATGTAAAAAAAAAAAAAAAAAACAACGCACAAAATTATTTATTACATACTTTGGCATATATTGGTGAAAAAATGGGGGCCTGTTAAGGCACAATATGCACCTTAGGAGATACCCTGGAGTGTCTACTTTTACAAATGGTAGACCTTTGTGGGGTTTTTTTGAACAGTCAAACTGGTATAATACCCCAAATAGAAGCATAAGCTCATTAAATCCGTCTCAAAATTCTACTATGAGTACTGAAAAGGACAGGTCTCCTATATGGCACTGTAGCTTCACGAAATAGAGACATACAATGGGGGTGTCATTTTACTCAGCAGATGTAACGGAACACAAAATAAAACTTTGTACAGGAATAGCACACACCAACTTTACCAAATACACATGAGAATTTTTGTTCTAAGATTGTGTGCCAAAAACAAAACACAATTTTACTCCAATATTTAGCAGAGGTTGGCGGTGAAAAAAAAAAAAATTTAAATCCCAGACACATTATATATTCTGTAAATCAGAAAAACTAAATTAATTTATTTTTAATTACTTTCTTTAACCTGCACTAATTATGCACACATAAGGGAGAATTTATTTTTAAAATTAGAGAAAGATAATGAAATTGTTATCAAGCTGGCGGACAAGGGAGGGGGAATAGTCATTTTAGATATTACACGGAATACACGAGATTACTGACAGATCACATCACGTATACAAAATTGAAGGGCGACCCAACAGGTGAAATTAAAAATAAATTCTTAGAACTTATTGAGAGGGGCCTACAAAAGGAGATCCTGAACAAAAAGGAATTTAATTATCTGAACATAACCCACCCAAAGATCCCTGTGTTTTACTACCTCCCTAAGGTACACAAATATCCAGAACGACCACCTGGTAGACCGACAGTCTCAGGTATTAATTCAATATCATGCAGACTCTCGGAGTATGTGGATAAATGCCTCCAACCCATAGTACAAAACATCCCGAGCTATTTAAAAGATACAGGCAAAACACAACGTGACATTTTTAGATTTAGATATTTTTATAGACAATGACCAAATTAAGACCAAAACCCATTTTAAAGATGTGGATGTTAATAGTTTTATCCACACTTCCAGTTGTCATTTTTCTCCATGGCATTCCTAAGTCACAACTCATACGCATCAGAAGAAATTGCACAGACGATACCACTTTTAACCCCTTAAGGACACATGACATGTGTGACATGTCATGATTCCATTTTATTCCAGAAGTTTGGTCCTTAAGGGGTTAAAGAACAAGCGAATAAATTAATCTCAGATCTGCTAGAGAAGGGTTAGGAGGAAGATAAATTAAAAGAAACATTGACACAGGTTTCTAAAATTCCACAGAGCACTTTATTAAGGGAAAAAAACAGAAAAGAAAATACGGAACAAATTAATCTACCCATAATATGCAATTACAGCTATAATAATAAAACACTTAAAAAAAATAAAAAATCCTCAACAGACACTGGCCCATCTTATTACAGGATGACACTTTAACACAAATTTTACCACGCAAACCCAAAGTAATATTTAGGGGAGCTGCTAATCTAAATAGACTCTGTAAAAAAACATTTAAAAAAAAAAATACCAAACCCATTACCTTCTTGGATAAAGAAAAGGTCTTTTACGGATCGGCACATGCCTAGCATGTAGAAACACGAACAATAAAAAAAGACCTTTTACAAAATTTAAGAACTTCAATAGTAAAGAAGAATTCCAAAATTAAAGACCTCATAACCTGCCATTCCAACAATATAATATATCTGTTGGAATGCCCATGCGGTCTTAAATATGTGGGCCGCACTAAACGTAAATTACACACCAGGATAGAGGAACACACTAGAAACATCAAGAAAAAAATTTGAGGGACATAGCGTATCCCATCATTTCTCTCTAACACACAACAGCGATCCCACACTCCTCAAATTTATGGGGATACAGAGGGTAAAAGGCAATTGGCGAGGAGGGGATTTTTTAAAATTACTTGGACAGAGTGAGATGAAGTGGATATTCAACCTTGGGACCTTAAAACCCCAAGGTTTGAATATAGACTTCGAACTCTGCCATTTTATTTGAATTATTTATTTGTGACCCCCCCTCCCCCCCTCAATTTATATGTACACACATACATAAAGAATTTCACATTAAGCACTTTATTCAGTTCACAATATTTATCAATCATTTCCATTCATCTCTTTATATATAGTTTTTACACCTCAATTTTTATTCTTATTTCCTTTATTTATCTATTCATTCATTATCCCTATTTTTACTCTTATAATTTTGATTTATTATATTTACATCCATTTCTATTAGTATTATTTATTCTCATCATTTAGGTTTTATCTTCTAATTCATCTCGATATAATTTTTATGAATACCACTCAAAATTCAACCATCACCTTAAGAAATGTTTACCATTCACTAGCATTTCAATATCACTAATGCATCACTGTAAGTTTCACAATAGGACTATTATGGGTATCAAATCAGTGCTCTTTAATTTTTCTCTATTAATATAATCTCATTTTGTTTCATTGCAATCTATTTTATTTATTTACATTAGGCCATCCAGATGGTTTTTCCCCCCTCCCCCAGTCTGATTCATCCTTCCTTTTGTCATGTGCTTAGCACCTTCTGCTGCAGACCGGGGGAGGAGCCTAGGACCACTCCAGCACACCCTATGGGCGGAGAATGCCGGAGAGGACGTACACCGCTCCCTCCCCCCAACCTGCACGCAGGAATAGCGTGCGTCATGACGGAGGGGTTAGGGAACTTCCGGGCGGGGGCGGAATGGCGATCACGTGGGTCCGTGACGTCATTTCCGCCAACCGCCCGGACGCAAGCGGATAACTTCCGCCAACCACCACAGCCCACCAATGAAATTCGGAGATAAGAAAGGCGCCAGTTATTAGATCCAATTAAAGGGACACATAATATACCATATGAAGGACATGTAACCACCAACATGATTGGACAATATGGACTGCAGCCATTAAAGGGGAGGACCCCAAAAAAACATTCAAAATGGAAGATCCAGAGTACCAAACATCACAGCTGACTGAGGAAGCTCCACAACAAGGAGTGAAACGCGTATTGGCTATTTTAAAGGACTTTTTATAATTGTTTTTATTTGTTTTATATTTGAATAAAGCCATTACTTTTCATTTAAGATCCTTTTAATTCCTTTTTTGGAAACCTCAAGAGTATCTTCCCAGGGGTAGTGCCATCCCCATTCAAATTGGCGCAATACCTATATACCTAGAGCCGGGACCCACAGGCTCAGGACCAGGTGAGCACACCACTTCTTTCTAAAATATTGTGTTTCCACAAACACCATCTACACATTGGTCTGCTTCTCCTATTTTTGTCTTTGAGAAATACCCCATACCGAAGGAGACGGGCGGTGCTACCCAAAAAAAAACAAATAAAAAAAAAACACACACGCCAAAATACGGAGCCAGTACTCCATACAGGCTCCTTGAAATGTGAGTGTTCCATTTATCAAGACATCACCATAATTTTATTATTTTAAAAACCGTCTGCACTATATTGTATTTCTTGTATTTTTTTTCCTCGACATGCACCTTATACTCTATTATTGAATGAGAGACCATTTGGTAAGCTATATGTGTTAGAGCAATAACAAAAACAAGAATAATAGGTTGCGCTACGTAAATATCAAATGAAAAAGGGATAAATATGGCAAAACACTTTAAAACGTAAAAGAGGAATAATATGTATAAAGAAAAGGGGATTTAATAAATATATATAACAAATATATATATAAAAAGATAGTCCAAATTTTTGATATAATTTAAAAAGTTCAAATAAGTGGATGATAGTGACAGTACTTGGTATATTTCTCTTTCAGGTTCCGGTAAGTATTTGGAGGTAGAGAGTCCAATAAGAGACTGAATCTTCTAATCTTTAGAGGAGTCTTGATTCAGAGATGAACATGGAAAATATAAGCAACAAAGACGATCCAATAGTGTAGACTGTCTGTGATAAATAATAATAATAGGTAGGTAGTACACTCACCTATCTTAGAGCATGAACTTGCTCTAGTATGTTGGGCGTTCAGTGGCGTTTATCCCCCACTGGTAGGATATAGGTGAAGGTAATTCCTCGGTAATAAAAAGGAGATAAAAGCAGAATATAGTGCTCACTGAATCAAAATGAAATAAAGTGAAATAAAAGGAATACAAATACTCACATTCGAATGAGCAGGATAAACTGCTCAGTATATTCGCATAGGTGGTACAATCCCCACCAAGGATTCTTGGTCGTGGGTAGATTCCAAGTTGGTGAATGACCAGGTGACAGGAAATATTTTTAAAACAAAATTTTTAAAAATAAGATAAAAAGGTATATGGCAAAATTGATGTAAAAAAGCCACTATTCCTTTATTAGTACAATAAAAAATATATAAAATAGCCAAAACGCGTTTCGCCACACAGGGCTTTATCAACTGGCAATAATAAAAATCAGCCTGGTACATAGATACTTTTATAAACTATGATAAAACATGCTTATTCAAATTTTGGCGCCAAAATGACGTCATCCATACAGTGTGTAAAAAGCAAAATGATTAATAACATAAAAATACATAAAAATACAAAATGCATAGTATTCATAATTTAAAATGTAAAGTAATACATAATATTTAATAATAAAACGAGTGTTATTTGTTGAAATAATAGATAGAATCAAAAAATCATGTGATCGCAATCTAATGCGATCACATGGTGAACACTGAGGCAATATGGGAAATGTAGTGACAGGGGAGAAAGCAAAAATAGATGGTCACGTGATCGCGGACCTTCGCGATCACGTGACTGATTGCACACATCGATATAGGGTGTAGCCGCTCAGACGGAGGTCGGCAGCCTACGGCACGCCTCCGTCTGACATCAATGGTGGGGGCGGTGTATACCGCGAGTGCTCATGGGGTGTGTAGTGTTCAGACGGGGGCCGGCAACTAGGGGCACGCCTCCGTCTGACATCTACAAAAAAGGGGCGGCGCCTAATGCCGTTCGTGATCCACCTTGTGAAAAAATAAAAATAAGTGGCATAACAGCCAAAATTAAAACTATTATGAATAAAACAAATATGAATATATAGAACAAATATGAGTATAAAAACAAATATGAGTATATGAAGGAATAAGAAAAAGGAATAATAGAACTAAAAAAAGTGAAAGGTGTATTTAGGAGCTAAATAGCTAGGTATATATTGTTAACCTTATAAATAAATAAAGGGTAAAAAGTGAGATATATAATAAAAAATAAAAATAAAAATAATTTTATAAAAAATTGAAAAGGTCAAATTCAGCGTTCAAGCCCTCAGGAAAAAGAGTCTTAAGTGTAAAAACCCAATACATTTCTCTTTTGCCTAAAGGTTTTTATAATATCTCCACCTCTCCATGGGAGAGTGACTTGTTCTATACCAGTTACTTTTAGGAGTGTCGGATCTTTATTATGTATTAAAAAATGCTTGGAAACTGAGTGACTCTCATAACCTCTCCTAATGTTACGGCAATGTTCTGCTAGTCTCACTTTAAGGCATCTTTTAGTCATGCCCACATATTGGAGCCCGCATGGACATTCCAATAAATATATCACATTTTTGGTATTACAACCTATATATTCTTTAATGGTGTAGGAGGTTTTAGTAATATTAGAAGCAAAATGGATAGTTTTAGAATTTGTAATTCCTTTAGTTGTTCTACACACAATACATTTGTTACACTTAAAGCAACCTTTTGGTCTAGATAGAAAAGTTTTATTTTGTTGTACATTCTCTCTTGTGTAGTTTTTTGTGAGGATGGTTCTGAAATTGGGGGCCCCTCTAAACACAACATTGGGTCTCTCTGGGATGTAGTCTTTTAAAAGGTCGTCTTGTTTAAGGATATGCCAATGTTTATTTAGAATTTTTTTTAAAGTTTTATTTTTATTGTTAAAATCCAAAATAATGGGTAATTGAGGAGGATCTACTTTTTTCACTTTATATTCAAGAAGCTCCTTTCTTTGTTTCGTTTTAACTGTCTGTAAGGCTGTATTTAACTTGTCTGCCTCATAATTTTTGTCTAAAAACATATTTTTCAATGAGGTAGATTGGGCATTAAAATCAACTGTTAAGGAACAATTTTGATGAAGACGGAGGAATTGGCTTTTGGGGATACCATCCAACCAACCACCTCTAAGGTCAAAGAAATTCTAAATGTATATTTAAAAAAAGGATCAGATATGGGAATTTTAAACAAACATGAATTTGACTACCTCACCATTCCTTATCCTAAAATCCCAGTGATTTACTTTCTTCCGAAAATCCACAAGAATGCAGAAAATCCCCCAGGGAGACCTATCGTATCGGGTATTAATTCTGTCCTATCTAATCTTTCTGAATATATCGATATTCTATTACAACCTTTGGTTAAACAAACTAGATCATATTTGAAAGATTCTATGACTCTTTTATCTTTTTTAAGTGATTTTAACTGGCACCATGACTATATATTGGTAACATGTGATGTGCAATCATTGTACACTATAATTCCTCATGATATTGGTTGCCAATCAGTGGAAAGGATTTTAAAACAAAATAGTTCTATTTCAGATTCTCAAATCGATTTCATTATACAAGGTATAAAAATTATCCTTACAAACAATTACTTTTGGTTTTTAGATTCTTTTTATATTCAAAAGAAAGGTACAGCTATGGGAACCAGGTTTGCCCCCAGCTATGCTAACCTCTTCATGGCCGATTGGGAATCTACGGCGGTCTGGGGGGATCATAGCTGGCGGGCAAACCTGGTCTCTTACTTTCGTTACATAGACGATTTATTTTTCATTTGGCAAGGCTCGGAAACTTCTCTTAAACTGTTTTTAGACTTTTTAAATGTCAATGATAGAGGCATAGTTTTATCTTCAGATTTTAGTACAACGTCAGTTAATTTTTTAGACTTAAATATTTTTATTCAAGATGGACGTATTCAAACTAAGACCTTTTTTAAAGAAGTTTGCACTAATACGATTATCGACCAAACTAGTTGCCATCATAGACCGTGGTTGGATGGTATCCCCAAAAGCCAATTCCTCCGTCTTCATCGAAATTGTTCCTTAACAGTTGATTTTAATGCCCAATCTACCTCATTGAAAAATATGTTTTTAGACAAAAATTATGAGGCAGACAAGTTAAATACAGCCTTACAGACAGTTAAAACGAAACAAAGAAAGGAGCTTCTTGAATATAAAGTGAAAAAAGTAGATCCTCCTCAATTACCCATTATTTTGGATTTTAACAATAAAAATAAAACTTTAAAAAAAAATCTAAATAAACATTGGCATATCCTTAAACAAGACGACCTTTTAAAAGACTACATCCCAGAGAGACCCAATGTTGTGTTTAGAGGGGCCCCCAATTTCAGAACCATCCTCACAAAAAACTACACAAGAGAGAATGTACAACAAAATAAAACTTTTCTATCTAGACCAAAAGGTTGTTTTAAGTGTAACAAATGTATTGTGTGTAGAACAACTAAAGGAATTACAAATTCTAAAACTATCCATTTTGCTTCTAATATTACTAAAACCTCCTACACCATTAAAGAATATATAGGTTGTAATACCAAAAATGTGATATATTTATTGGAATGTCCATGCGGGCTCCAATATGTGGGCATGACTAAAAGATGCCTTAAAGTGAGACTAGCAGAACATTGCCGTAACATTAGGAGAGGTTATGAGAGTCACTCAGTTTCCAAGCATTTTTTAATACATAATAAAGATCCGACACTCCTAAAAGTAACTGGTATAGAACAAGTCACTCTCCCATGGAGAGGTGGAGATATTATAAAAACCTTTAGGCAAAAGAGAAATGTATTGGGTTTTTACACTTAAGACTCTTTTTCCTGAGGGCTTGAACGCTGAATTTGACCTTTTCAATTTTTTATAAAATTATTTTTATTTTTATTTTTTATTATATATATATATATATCTCACTTTTTACCCTTTATTTATTTATAAGGTTAACAATATATACCTAGCTATTTAGCTCCTAAATACACCTTTCACTTTTTTTAGTTCTATTATTCCTTTTTCTTATTCCTTCATATACTCATATTTGTTTTTATACTCATATTTGTTCTATATATTCATATTTGTTTTATTCATAATAGTTTTAATTTTGGCTGTTATGCCACTTATTTTTATTTTTTCACAAGGTGGATCACGAACGGCATTAGGCGCCGCCCCTTTTTTGTAGATGTCAGACGGAGGCGTGCCCCTAGTTGCCGGCCCCCGTCTGAACACTACACACCCCATGAGCACTCGCGGTATACACCGCCCCCACCATTGATGTCAGACGGAGGCGTGCCGTAGGCTGCCGACCTCCGTCTGAGCGGCTACACCCTATATCGATGTGTGCAATCAGTCACGTGATCGCGAAGGTCCGCGATCACGTGACCATCTATTTTTGCTTTCTCCCCTGTCACTACATTTCCCATATTGCCTCAGTGTTCACCATGTGATCGCATTAGATTGCGATCACATGATTTTTGATTCTATCTATTATTTCAACAAATAACACTCGTTTTATTATTAAATATTATGTATTACTTTACATTTTAAATTATGAATACTATGCATTTTGTATTTTTATGTATTTTTATGTTATTAATCATTTTGCTTTTTACACACTGTATGGATGACGTCATTTTGGCGCCAAAATTTGAATAAGCATGTTTTATCATAGTTTATAAAAGTATCTATGTACCAGGCTGATTTTTATTATTGCCAGTTGATAAAGCCCTGTGTGGCGAAACGCGTTTTGGCTATTTTATATATTTTTTATTGTACTAATAAAGGAATAGTGGCTTTTTTACATCAATTTTGCCATATACCTTTTTATCTTATTTTTAAAAATTTTGTTTTAAAAATATTTCCTGTCACCTGGTCATTCACCAACTTGGAATCTACCCACAACCAAGAATCCTTGGTGGGGATTGTACCACCTATGCGAATATACTGAGCAGTTTATCCTGCTCATTCGAATGTGAGTATTTGTATTCCTTTTATTTCACTTTATTTCATTTTGATTCAGTGAGCACTATATTCTGCTTTTATCTCCTTTTTATTACCGAGGAATTACCTTCACCTATATCCTACCAGTGGGGGATAAACGCCACTGAACGCCCAACATACTAGAGCAAGTTCATGCTCTAAGATAGGTGAGTGTACTACCTACCTATTATTATTATTATTTATCACAGACAGTCTACACTATTGGATCGTCTTTGTTGCTTATATTTTCCATGTTCATCTCTGAATCAAGACTCCTCTAAAGATTAGAAGATTCAGTCTCTTATTGGACTCTCTACCTCCAAATACTTACCGGAACCTGAAAGAGAAATATACCAAGTACTGTCACTATCATCCACTTATTTGAACTTTTTAAATTATATCAAAAATTTGGACTATCTTTTTATATATATATTTGTTATATATATTTATTAAATCCCCTTTTTCTCTATACATATTATTCCTCTTTTACGTTTTAAAGTGTTTTGCCATATTTATCCCTTTTTCATTTGATATTTACGTAGCGCAACCTATTATTCTTGTTTTTGTTATTTCTCTTTTGAGGACTTCAGAGGGAACCTCATACCTATAGGCTGCAGCTTTCCACTTGATCACATCACACAGCGCTGATCCATTTTCTACCTATATGTGTTAGAGCGCTCCACTTACTGGTATAAGTCTTTTGTAACTTACACCACACTAAAAAATTCAAATTTTGTTTCGTGGAATAGAGGATATTTCCGCATAAGTGTATAGAGCAGCTTGTAAATCACTGTATCTGTTTAAAAACTCTGTTATACACATTCCTCTGTAAAAGGAGGTATTCTTTGATTGGTATTCATAAAAATTACATGGACCTAAGGACCAAACTTTCTGATTCCAATTTCCCTTTCTGAGCTTGACGGCTATGTCATTGTCAATCCCTCTGATATGAACTGCCGAAATATCTACTAGATATTTTTGCACCTCAGGAAGATAACCGCATGCAGGCGATTAAGAGCGCCTACTCTGGTTCCTCCTTGCCGGTTGACGTATCAAGCCGTTGTACAAGTTTCCGTATGAATCTTTACGGCCTTCCGCTGTATCCACGGTCTGAAGAGATGAAGGGTGGGAAGCACAGCTTTAAACCCCTGAAATCTGTGTTCTCCCTTAACCTAGACCACAAAACATGATGGAGACTAGATAAGCTCACCAACCAGGTTTGGTAGCATCTGTAGTGATCACCAAGATCTTTAGACGGAAGGCAAGCCTCCTGAAGGGAACTCTGAGGATTTCCACCAAGAAAGTAGAGCTTTACTCGATGGAAAATCTGAAGAAAAAAAAAAAAAAACCCCACACATCTAGATCCTCTACCTTTCCCGACTAGGCTGATAGGAACTCCCATTTTAGAGTCATACATCGGAATTTGCCCACTGGAACCACGGGAAAGGCGGATGTGTGGAGACCTAGAATGTTAAAGCGCGTCTGATGGAGCTATCTCTCTCTAATACTGTGTTTGATACTATTCAATTTGGGCTCCTGCCTCTATTTATTTATACTGCCTAGATATTACATCTGATTCAGAAGAGTATCCGGTTTTGCTATACTGTGGGTTTATCCCTTTCCATTGGAGCAATTCAAACCCAGAGCCAGGGGTGATAGGGCTCTGGTCCATGTGAGTTGATCCCCAGACACACTTAATTTTGCATATCCTGTACATACAGATAGTCTGCACTATATACTGTATATTTTTTCAGAGTACTCAGAAGATCCTGACTCTAGTGCAGTTGCTAGCACACTCCAACTTTTTGGTATCTATTGCTAATTTGTGTCACTTGGGGGTAGTGCAGCAGCACTGCAGATATTCTTAAGCACTTTGAATCCATCTGGTTTTTCACTTAGTGAGTACATATACTGCTCACAGCAACTTGTTATAGAACATATAGTGGGTACATATACTGCTCACAGCCACTCATATATAGAGCATATAGTGGATACACACTGTGTCTCTGCAGGAGATATCAGCCCTATGTCCATAGGGTTAAAATGCCGAAACTTTCTCTATAGGGAAAGCGGACCAAAACATTGCCCATCCTGAAATAAAAGCTTGTTTTTGTTTTTTATGTTACCACTCTCCGTCCTCTTTTCCTCGTAGCTTCATACTCCTTGTAAATTAAGTGTATAAACTTTTACAGAGAATTTTGAAGGAAAGATTACTTTTACCTCAAAATACCTCTGAGCTATGTGGGGCGGCTGGTGACACAGCATACCACTTCTGGCAAGCATCCATGCTGTCAGTGGGTACTGCACAGCTTCATCTATGCCAAACAAATTTCGTTTTTTTTGTTTTGTTTTTTTAACGGAAAGAGCATGGTCTCTCAGCTAACCGCACAGGCAGCTCTCGGACTGGATCTCCCAGACCAGCAGCCTGTGTTTCTCACCATCCAGATGCTGTGTCCTTCCCTCTCTGGACAAGAAAGGAAACTGGGGTAGGTTTTGCCGGATAGTCCTTTTATAGGTCATGGGGGAGGGGTTTGTTGATTTAATTAATCTTGTTAGATGCTTGTCCACAGGAAAGGGGCAAAACCCACATGTACTGCCACCATATGACAGAAAAATAAGCCTTTTTAATTACCCCAGGGTGTATTCTTTAATAAGTAGTATGTGTTTGTGGGAAAGTTTCAATAATCAACCATCTAAACTGCTCCAAAATGGAACATGGACACAGCGTAAAACTTCAAAGTTAGAAAAAAAACTGAATGGCTGCGTCTCAAATGTGCCCCTTCAACATCCATATATACCTGGCAAAGGTACATACAGGGGGTATTGCTGTACTCAGACCACATAGCTGATCAACAAATGAAGTATTATACAGTCGTAGCATACATAAGGTTTGCAAAATATACTCTGCAAACTCACTGTCAAAAAGGCAAAACACACACTTGGTACAAGCTAGCGGAAAAATGATCCCATGCTAAGGTTCAAAATATGCCTTTTGGAATACCCTGGGATGTGTTCTTTAAGAAATAGTATGCCTTAATGGTGTAGTTGTAATATGTAGCCTGCTCAAGTGCTCCAAAGTGGGACACTGACGCATCAAAACCCTTCATGAAAATTCACACTTAAAAACCTGAACTGGTCACGTCTTACAGCACTGTAACTTCACAAAATAGTGTCTAGGTCATACATTGGGCATATTGTTTTACTCAGAAGGCTTAGCTGAGCATAATTTGGGTGGGGGTGTTTGAACTTAGTGGCACATATTAAATATACAAAAATGGCCAGCAAAAATTTAATCCGTATGTACCAAAGGCCCAAAATTAGGTTTTACATATATTGGTTAAAAAAATGGGGGCATGTTAAGGCACAATATGCACCATATGAGATACCCTGGAGTGTCTACTTAAAAAAACCCACAAAGGCCTACCATTTGTAAAACAGTCAAACTGCTCTAATACCCCAAATTGAAACATAGGCCCATTAAATCCGTCTCAAAATTCTACTGTAAATAGTAAAAAAGGACAGGTCTACTATATGGCACCGTAGCTTCACGAAATAGTGCCAAAGACATACAATGGGGGTATCGTTGTACTCAGCAGATGTAGCTGTACACAAAGTTTTGTACAGCAATAGTACACACCAACTTTACAAAATACACATGAGAAGTTTTGTCATAAGCTTTTGTGCCAAAAAAATTAAATAAAACACAATTGTACTCCAATATTTAGCAGAGATTGGCAGTGAAATGGCTACGTAGAAAGTGTCAAAACAACCTTAAGACAATAGCCCGTGATGTCTACTTTATATAAATATATACTTGTGTGGCGATTTTGTTTTCTTTTATGGTTATTAAGCTTACAAGACAAACATACCAAATTCTAAAATCGCTCCACATTAAAAGTTTATTTTACTCCTTGTGCTTTGTGACCTGTAACTACCCAAAAAAAAAAAACTTTAAATCCCAGACACATTATATTCTGGAAACCAGAACAACTAAATGAATATTTTTTTATTACTTTCCTTAACCTGCACTAATTATGCACACATTATTGCAAAAACTGTAAACAAAAAAAAACAAACAAAAAAACAAAAAAAAAAACTAAATTTTTCTGTAATATATAATATACACACACATGGCCTGTATTTGTGGGAGGAGTTAGCGTTCCTATTTAAAGGCTACTCCCCCCTTCCTACCTTGCCGTACGCACGCTGTTCACCTAGTTCGACAAGTTCAATCATATCGTAAGTTTTTGTTTTTTCCCTGCTTGTTCACACGAACAAACATTTGAACGGGCTAACAGGCGAACGCTGTTACAATTATTCATTTTCACACAGAAATTCAGTAGTGTTTTCCCATGTGTAGTATCAAAGCATATAAATGAGGATTGATTTAGTTCATTTTACAGTTAACCCCATGAGTGCTGATTACGGTCTCTGCCATCACAATATTGTTTTTATAGTTAAACTGTCGCACATAAATTGTCTGTAGATGGCATATCAAGAGCGTATGGCATGTTTAACCCAGTAAACAGATCAATAAGTTACAGGTATGAGGAATTAGTAATTGCTATTTACAGATAAGTGGGATGTCTACTTTAAAAGTAAATAACAGAAATTCGGATAGATTCAGCCCTAAAATTGTTTCAGCAACTTTTCATTACAATTTAGCATACGTGTAAAGGGCTATAAAACATAAGCTCCAATTTAATTTGCAGTCTTCAAACATATGCAATTTACATTACAGTGCGTTGTGGATTTTCTGTGATCAGCCTATAATGGGATCGTTCAAGTTTGTCCTTATCTGCATTGTATTATTGAAAGACTGAATGCACGCATGCACCTTCTCCCCCTGTGGGTCCACCCAAGTTCCCTTAAATGTTTTACTATTTGTTGTTTTGATAAAACAAAATTAATCAAAATGTTGGTTTTGTGTATTCTACCAAGCCCGGTCTGCAGCGCATACATGTCCAGTCACATGATTTTCTGCATAATACCATGGTATGTTTGTGGTAGTGATTGTTCATGTACTTCCTGCAACATCTGTGCAGTTATATTTTTCTGTTTTGAACATAATGGAAACCCTTAATACAAATTATACATGGAAAAGTGGTACTGACATTTAAGGTGATTGACCGTCTCTGAAAAATAGAGTATTTTAATTGTATTAAGTTATCATCCCGATACCATGCGATCCAGTACATAATTACAATACCTGCAATTAATATATATTTGGTATATCTATCGCTGGACATGCCGGTTATGGTATTTGGGTTTAAAGGCTTACAGCCTAAACGTGACCGGTTTATCATGAATATAAGTAGTTATCCCCGATCCCCTGTAGTCTGAGTGCCATTACCACAAATCATTATAATCCTTTTTATGAAGCCCTGTACTATCATGGGGCTCGCGATCCGCCCAGAGAAGGGCTTTAAATTCGTGAGGGGACAAGTGCCTGACTGGGCACAGACGGGGTAATGTGGGTGTCAGATCCTTTCACAGCTCACTCAATTATCTCCTTCCCACGATTGGGAAACCATTTGCCGCATCAGTCTGTTTGCTCTGCATAGCGAGCCTGCAGATCGCGGTCCTTAAAATACCTTGCAAGCACAGCGTCTGCTTCATTACCTGTTCGGGTCCTGCGCTATCTGCCAGGATCACCACTCCCATCACAATCAGCACCAAGTAAGGCAGATTTTATACAGCAGCTGAGTGTGATAAAGCCTTATGTACGAGTTATATGAAACAGTTAGTTTGGAGTATAATGTGGCTGCCTGAATTTGATGAGAGCTATTCTCATGAACAGCTGCCTATTGTCTGTCTCAGACTGCAGTTTTCCTAATTGATATCACCTGTGCCTCCACGCAGCCCATACTTTAAGGGAAATATTGATTTTGTTTGTGTGTAATATATATATATATATATATATATATATATATATATATAAATATATATAATTTAAAAAAAAAAAATGATAGCTTGGCACTCTCCTTAAAAAAGAAAGACAGTATTACTTGAAAAAGACCCAGCAGGGTCGAAACGTTGATTGATTTTTGTTGTATACCGCACATGGATTAATAAAGCACCATTTTTTTCTTATATCTGAAGACCTGTGAGTGCATCTTGATTCGTATACATACAATATATATATATATATATATATATATATATATATATATATATATATATATATATATATATATATATATATATATATATATATATATATACATATATATATACATATACACATATACACACACACACACACACACACAATACACATACATATTCATACATATACATATATATATACACACACACACACAATACACATACATATATATACATATATACATATACACACACACACACACACAATACACATACATATACATATACATATACACACACACACACACACAATACACATACATATTCATACATATACATATATATATACACACACACACAATACACATATATATATATATATATATATATATATATATATATATATATATATATATATATATATATATATATATATATATATATATATATATATATATACACACACACACACATACACACATATAAATTATACATTAGTTTCACAAATTACTATGGTTGTTTCATATTGTCATCTGCTACCATTAGACTAATTACTGGTTCGCTATTGTCGCCTGTTTCTATCAGGTTTAAAAATATGTTTTTCGTTCACATTCCAAACGGCCTCTATAAGGCTACGTTGTTACACGATTGGGGTACAGGGGCTTGATTCCTGCCTTGCCTCGTCAGGCCACGGCTACACTCGACAACTCGTCATACGTTCATTCAAACTCACTATCAGTAACAAACGTCTTGTTACTCGCTACCTTGCTAGTTTTACCCTCCTCTCTCCGTCAGGTACTATCACACTTTCTTGGCACAGCACCTTCCTACATCTCCCTTAAGGAATATATAGTAGGCATCACAAGAATCTTCAGCACCCTCAGGGTCTAAGGATACTGTACGATATTAAAGGACCACTCTAGGCACCCAGACCACTTCAGCTTAATGAAGTGGTCTGGGTGCCAGGTCCTTCTAGTGTTAACCTATTTAGAAACTGCTATGTTTATGAATGGGTTAAGCCTGCCCCCTAATCCTCTAGTGGCTGTCTCATTGACAGCCACTAGAGGCGCTTGCGTGCTTCTCACTGTGATTTTCACAGTGAGAGCATGCAAGCGTCCATAGGAAAGCATTGCAAATGCTTTCCTATGCGACGGGCTGAATGCGCGCGCAGCTCTTGCCGCGCGTGCGCATTCAGCCCAGGAGGAGGAACGGAGGAGGAGAGAAGGAGGAGAGCTCTCTGCCCAGCGCTGGAAAAAGGTAAGTTTTTAACCCTTTTCCCCTTCCAGAGCCGGGCGGGAGGGGGACCCTGAGGGTGGGGGCACCCTCAGGGCACTATAGTGCCAGGAAAACGAGTATGTTTTCCTGGCACTATAGTGGTCCTTTAAACAACCACAAATATATCTCCAAGAACTGCACTATACTGCATTTAAATTTTCTTTCCCTCAACCACAGTTCCTTTCCTCTTCTTTCTTCCTCCTTCCCCTCCCTTCTTTTTCCTCTTTCTCCGACTAGGAATCTCCATGTACCGATCATAAACCACGACTTGGGTTCACCAAGGACATTACGTTACCCCCTTATCAAGCCCCCGTCTAGGGTCAAAGAAGCTGGCCTTAGCTGTACAACGTAGCTGGTCCTGCGAGGCCAACTCCCCAATCGTAACGAGGAGATTTTCGCCCCTCGGCCCAAATCTTAGTTAGTGCCTCGCATTCACCCACCTATCGGGTTTATAGTTAGGGCCTCACCTGACACGGCCACACGTTTTGGATTTTTTTTACAGTCACCGAGAGGCCGCCACCATGCTAGTGGCTCGAGCCCCACGCCCAAATCATAGGTAGAGCCTCTCACCAGCCGCTTGGCAACTAGCAGGGCCTCACTTGTCACAGGGTAGAGAGCTTTTCGCTTTGGCACTAGTTAGCCAGCCAGTTCTATATTACTTAACCGTATTGTTGTTAATCAGTTCATTGTTGTGGTCATATTCTTTTTCAGTATGTCCTAAGAAGGCAACATCGGAGAAGGGATTGCAGCATTTACATAACTATTAGGGATTACTGACAACACCCGAACATAATCCGCATTTCAGCATCCCCAACAAGTTATCACCATAGTGTTATTCGCTTGCACTAAGATACATACGACAGACGTGACATTCTTCCAAGACTTAATTCCAATCACAAGGTATTTCACAATACGATATTAAACGACCACAAATAAATAGAGATATATATCTCTCATCCCTATCACTCTCTCTCTCATCAAAGGCCTTTCTGTATATAATATATGTGTCAGTGCAATAAATTACTAAAATGCAAACTGCAGTTGAACGCAAACAAAAAAATGCAAAAATTGCTTGTGCCACTAAGCGTAAGACAAGCTTCTGAAGTCGGCTGCACTCTTGCTCATTGCAGTTCTAAGCTTGTTTTCAAGCTGATGCAGGTCGATCCAGTGCTGTAGAGGAGAATTGAGTTTTAACCATTCATGAAGAGTTTAATCCCTAAAGGTAAACCAGCACCTAGGACCTCCTAGCACCATAACAACTTTATTGTGATGATGTTATGGTGTCATTCGTGTTACTTTAAAGCAGGTGTCCAAAAGGTAAATCCCCAGATGTTTTAAAACTACAGCTTCCATGATGCTTCGTCATTCTAAAGGCACGCAAAGCATTATGGGAGTTTTAGTTTTACAACATCTGGAGATCTAACTTTTGGGCAGCGCTGCTTTAAAGGGACACTCTAGGCACTAAAACAGCTTCATCTTAATGAAGGTTTTTATGGTGCCAGTTATTTTACATTGCTTTGTGAATGACCAGTCAACTTTTTTCCAGTCTTATAACTTTTTTCCAGTCTTATAACTTCGCAAAAATAAAAAAAAAAAAAAAAAAAAAAAATCCAACAGCACTGTGGCCAACTTGACACTCATGGGAATGGAAACTGACACATTCTATCACTGTACTGGTTTCATGCTGCGTCATAACACTGGATTGGATTTCAGAATAATTAGTCTCAATGGCAAGTTTTGAGTTAAATCCACTTCATGTTATACAAGACAGTTTTCCTTTTCTGGTTATTTTGCCATAAAATTTGACAGAATAGAGACAATGCAACACATTTGTTGCAATACATTCTGCATGAAATTATATTTCTAGTTATATGCATCATTCTAATTTTAAGAGCCAAACGCAGAAATACAAAAGTTTCAACAAATGTGACACACACTATAAGGAGGTACAATAATTGAGGAGCCGCAGTCAACCTTTGTGTACCGCCTCCTACAAAAAAAACAAAACAAAAAAAAACCACCACACTTAATGCAGTTATAATTTACACACATTATTTGGTTATATTTACCGAAAATATTTTTCCTCTTCTGCAGCTTGCCGTTTGCCAAAAGCACCACCAGCATCTCTAATCGATCCACCTCCTCCACCTCCTTTCCCAGCACCTTTCCCCAGTTCTCCCAACTAAACAGACAAGATTAAAAATATGTTCAGTCTTAACAGGAAGCAAAGTGGAAAAGTAACAAAAATTTTTAACAAACTTTCTAAGTTAATGAATGCACACACTCACGAGATGTATGTATACTTTACAAATTACTTAAAGACACTCTGGGCACCAATACAACTTTAATGCATTTGATTTTGACCTCATTAATATGCTAGCCCCATACTGACCTATGCTCTGCTCAATTAAGGATTTAAATAAATCTTTGTTACAATAAATGTTATGCAGTTTTATATTCCTGCTCACAAAAGAAAACCCATATATCAATAGATACCTGGTTCTCCCCTGTCACCTGGGGCCATTTTAGTGGCCCCAAACAGACATGTGAGTTGCATGCAGAGCTCAAAGCAAGATTGCCATGCAACTCTTTCAATTGATATTTTAATCCCCAAAGAGAGCAATGAAGTGTGAGCAAGGTTAAAGGGACAATATAGGCACCCAGACCACTTCAGCTCATTGAAGTGGTCTGGGTGCCAACTCCCATCACCCTTAACCCTCCATGCGCAATTATTGCAGTTTTTATAAACTGCAATAATTACCTTGCAGGGTTAAGTCTAGTGGTAGACAGCCATTAGAGGGACTTCCGGGTTCTTAGACGACTTTTGGTCGTCCTCACGCTATTCATGAGGACCTACAGTATCGCCGGAATCCCCAAAGGAAAGCATTGAATAATGCTTTCCTATGGGGTCGTCTAATGCGCGCAGCCATTGCCGCACATGCACAATAGGTCTCCCCCGATGGTGGCAAGGAGCGGAGCTTGACCCAGCACTGAGTGACATCAGCGTTGGATTCAAGTAACTGACTGAAGGGGTTTTAACTGGGGACTCTCCTCTTCCTTTCCCAGTCATCGGCTGAATGCGCGTGCGCTCACACATTCGGCCAGTCCACAGGATAGCATTCTCAATGCTTTCCTATGGACGCTGGCGTCTTCTCACTGAGAAAATCTCAGTGAGAATCGCAGAAGCGCCTCTTGTGGCTGTCAATGACACAGCCACTAGAGGCTGGATTAACCCATATTTAAAGGACCACTCTAGGCACCCAGACCACTTCAGCTTAATGAAGTGGTCTGGGTGCCAGGTCCTTCTAGGGTTAACCCATTTTTTTATAAACATAGCAGTTTCAGAGAAACTGCTATGTTTATGAATGGGTTAAGCCTTCCCCTATTTCCTCTAGTGGCTGTCTCATTGACAGCCACTAGAGGCGCTATGCTTCTCACTGTGATTTTCACAGTGAGAGCACGCAGCGTCCATAGGAAAGCATTGTAAATGCTTTCTATTTGACAGGTTGAATGCGCGCACTTTGCCGCTGCGCATTCAGCCCAGGAGGAGGATCGGAGGAGAGGAGGCAGAGAGCTCCCCGCCCAGCGCTGGAAAAAGGTAAGTTTTTAACCCTTTCCCCTTTCCAGAGCCGGGCGGGAGGGGGTCCCTGAGGGTGGGGGCACCCTCAGGGCACTATAGTGCCAGGAAAACGAGTATGTTTTCCTGGCACTATAGTGGTCCTTTAAGCATAGCGGTTTCTCTGAAACTGCTGTTTACAGCAGGAAGGGTTAATTCTAGATGGACCTGGCACCCAGACCACTTCATTAAGCTAAAGTGGTCTGGGTGCTTATAGTGGTCCTTTAAAATTCTAATCCAGTAGTTGACCAACTTTTTTTTAATCCCATTATGTAGCTGGAGGGGTGGGGTGGTGGTGGACTGTGTGTGTTAGTGTTTAATAGTCACATACGTGAAACCAAACAAAATGTTATCCAATGTAAGCAAATCATCACTGGATGCATCACCTTTGTTTTAAGAGTAATTGATTAACCAAATCCTCACAGACACATAGATATCTGTATCTCTGGAGGTAAATAACTAACTATTGCATTACACTAGAACAGAGGCTGATACTTCAAAAACAAGGCCAATGTGATCAATTTAATGTAACCCTAGTTCAGTATAGCACAGAATAAAGCAAATCGAAATAATGACATAGAATTCTAGATCGCCCTAACACCCAGAACTCAAACATTAACCATCTTTTTCAGCAGTAGAGGCAGGCCGGCCTTCCCACTCATTCTAATTGTCATTACCATGACCAATGTCCTCCTACACCAAGGCACTCACTGCTAATAAGGACAGTGAGCAACTTGAACTTCATTTTCTACATCGTCCGCGCTGCCTTAGTGCTGGCTGAGGGTACATAGAAGTGTAATTCGCACACGGGCATAGTGAAGGTTAGTAATCCCAGGACAGGACACGCTTGGCCATACCTGATCTGAGGAGCGCCGCATTTGGACGTACACAATGTTTCTGAGACTTGCTCGCAGCAATGACAAACTCCCGGCCATTTTGCTGACAAATCTGACCTTGCAAGTTGACTACAGGATTCTGGGAGTCTGTCAGAACGTCATGGCCCACGATTCTTTTATAACCAGTGAACGTTCAGGATTCCGGGCATGCGCACTCAGCAACACCGTGCGTTCCAACCCTCACTGTCATTATACGTGTGTCTCCGAGCGGATAGACAGTGTTCTTTCAGTGACACTTGTTCAAAGTGACACGGGATAGCTTACATTCTATTGGTAAACTTTTTTTTTAACTCTCCAATTACTACAAGTCCTCTATAAATTTATGAATTATAATGCTCGCAGTGAAAGTGCCAGTTCATGTACTGAATGTGGACTTTTTTTTATATATCTAATAGTGACATAATTGCGGTAACTTCTTATTTTAGCGTATTTTCCTTTTCCATACAGAAATTGATACACATACCCCGCCCTGTCTCTTTTTTTTTTTTTTTTTTCAATGTATGTTTTTATTGTTTTATAAAGAGGTACAGTAGAGGAGACAAGTTCCTCATGTAACATAATACATACAGCTTATTATGATACACAAACAAGATAACAGAAAGGAAGAACATAAAAGAGCATAAAAGAACATAAAATTACGGTAATGACATATACAGTAGCCTTATTATCACGTTTCACTTTATACACGCTTATATACATACACCATGTGAAGGAAGGAGTGGTCTGGCGCATTAGGTACCTACATACATACATATGGGGATACACAGGTAAACATTACTATTGATTGTAGCCATGAAGTTCGATATTTGTCGCCATTTTATATACACGGCTGATCTAAGCCGCTCTCCCCTCTGCTGCATTAGTATCTGCTTGATGTACAGCCAAGTATCCGATAACAGGATAGCAGTTATGAAGATATAATATTAAGAGAGGGAGAAAACACAGCTGTAAAGGTGATGCAGGGTAGCTTGGCCTATTGTGAAGGGTATGTAGTTTCGCCAGTAAGGGTAACTTATAGATCAAGTGGACTTGCCGTATGTTGTAGTGTTATGAGGGTTTATAGGTAGTGGGCGAAAGTTATGTGATATACTTAAGTTCTCCTCGATCCATGGTGGACACATCATTCGAAACTTTCTTACTGCTCCCAGGCAAATATTTATGTGACATATGCTAGCATAATAAGAACTTGATATAAATAAACAGTTACAAATATATATACATGAGATAACCGTAATAACTGAAAGGGGAGGAGGGGGGAGTGGGAAGGGTACAGTAGGGCGCATCTTGTCTTAGGTTATAGTACTTTTATTATTATAGCGGGGTATAGCAAATTAGTGGTATGGATGTGGCTTAGTAGTCTTACTAGGTATAATGGGATAGGGTAGCCTAGTAACTCGTCATGTAGTGGTAGGCCTTGTTCTAGATAGAGTACTTTATCCACTCTTAGTTGCGGGATCTGCTCTTTACCTTGTAGCATGAGAATCTTTAAAAGACTCCCAATTATTCCATTTGTCCAGAACGTGTGACCTATTACCTCCTTTTGCCCATTCGCATTCGTGGTGGTATGTAACCTCCACCCCCCTCTAGAGTCTCCTTCAAAGAAGGAGGCTTGGTGTCTTTCCAGTGGGTTTTTTTTTTTTTTTTTTTTATCTAAATCCAATGCATTTGTCATGGTTGGAAAATGCAGTTTATATTCAACATGCCACAGGCAAATATTCACAGTAAATTGGTTATGTAAACAAACACTCGAGACACCATAACAACTTAAATTTGTTTTGGTTATGGATGTCCCTGGCACTGGCTCATCAGTGGTTTAACACCTAAGTTTATGTTGTTGTGCTGTATTGAACTGCCTCCTTCCACTATCGGAAGTCCTAGTTCAGGGGTCAGCAACCTTTGCATAGCACAGAAGGCTGCCAGAGCCAAACAGGCTTTGGCTATTAGGAGTCCCAACGGGACTTCAGATATCTGCTACTGCAAACCGAGCTGTGATTGCCGGTGGTGAGAGCCTGCAACTACTATCACAGCTCCTGCCCTTGACCTGTACCTGGCCAGCCTGGTCCCTACTGGACCCCAGGAAAGCCACCCACAAAGCTAGATATAGACAAAAGGAAGAAGAAGCCTCTACTTCATACAATTATTCCCTTAAGGACACAGTTTCAGAAGCTTTTCTTATCCTTAAAGCGGCACTGTAATGGCCGAATTCCATTTTTTTAAAACCCCCCCTCCCTACTCCACTATATCTAATTGTCCCCCTAGCCACCCCCAAATGCCCCTAAGCCCCCATCTTACCTATTTTTTAAATCTTTGTTTTCTACCCGGACCTAGGTACTGGGCGCCGCCTTCTTTGTGTGGGTTGATTAAGTTCCTGTGGGACACGTCATCTGCCCACACTAGAAAGCGCTGTGAAATTTCCGCGCATGCCCACTTGTGCATGCGAACGGGAATTTAATCTATTCATTAATTTTTCAGAAAGACAAATAAATGAACAGAAATTTCAAACGAATGAAAGAAGACCTCTTCGTTCATTCGTTTGGTTTATTACAAGGAGGGAGCTACCGACGTGCGGCTCCCTCCTTGTAATATGTAAAAATAGAAGTGGATGGGGGCCTTCAATGAAAATGGAGGGGAGGACCTGTTGTCCTCCCCACCGGCCCCCATCCATGAGGGGCCCCGAATGAAAATGGGGGCGGGGACCTATTGTCCAAGCCAACCAATCAGACTGCTGTGACAGGTAAATGTAGAGACTTACCTTTCAGTCTCTTCATTTACCTGTCAGAGCTCTCTGATTGGTTGGCTTAAACCAACCAATGAGAGCGCTCTGAGCCTAATTGCAGGGCGTGGTAAGGCTTTATAAGCCTTTCCCCGCCCTGCGGAGCTCAGTCTACGCCGTGCCCTCCCTGGGTGAAGATGGAATATTTTCTAGCGTCTGGGTTTTTTTTCCCGTCTGATTCAATTAAGAGAGGAAGAGCGCTCCCCATCTCGTAGGCCAAGTTTAATTGCAAGGGTTCGATTGTTTCCCCATTTACAAGCATCGCATGAATTATATCCTTTGATACAAAATACATAGGTATGCTTCTCCCTGCCAATTCACTCATTCCGGTTTGCACTTCGTAGATGTGGAAAGCAAGTGTGTGTAACAAGATTGGGTCATGTAAGAGTAGAAGTTTACGTTTAAACAAATCGTGACTTAGGTGCAACTCAGTGGACTTGGCAATTCTGAATGCAAATTGGTTGTAACAACTGTATTTTCCACAATGGTTAAAACGTCTTGAAGTTATTTTTGTTGGTGTATAGCCTGATGAATATAATTAATGTGTTGTTTGAAAGCAAAGATGTCCATATCCAGTGTTTGCACTGTGATAGAATTGGCTGCAGAAATTCCAGTTGCAACAACTGCACCAACTGCGGAACAAACCAAAGCAACGATGATTGCTGTTAGGAACCTTTTAGGTCGGTTATTCATCGAAATAGAACTGGGTACAAAAGGTTTCCGAGCTTGCTTGAAGATGTTTCGCACACAGTCCTGTGCTCTTTGGAGGTGCATCTGGTACCAGGCTTGTATCTCAGGAAAAACAGTTGTTTGATTAGCGCTCAGTGGCCAATTAGAAGCTAAGAAAAAATAGAGGGTAGGCTGCAACCTAAGGGTATGATGTTCCCTCACAGACCATCAAAGAGAATAGAGTACAAAAACAAAATATCAGGTCACGCTACAGTAAAGACAATAAATATTAAATAATGCAATAGAACCAAAAGGTATACTTACATACATAAAGTCATAAATGGGACATAGAATAGTCCTGGTTTAAAGACATAAAGATAAAAATCTGTTGGTCGTAAAGATTCTGAGGTAGTTGGATATTCAGGTTCCATTGGAACATATAAATGAGAAAAAACTCCAATAGTGTATCTGGTAGTGTAAAAGAGGAGCTTAGCAGTAATAGTAATACTCCTACTCACTTTTTAGAGAGCTAGTACAAACTCAGGTGTATCTGGCAATAAGTGGCGTTGATCCCCCACTGGTAGGATGTAGGTGGTGGTAAGTGGTGAGGGTCTTCTTCTTTTTTTTTTTTTTTTATTCTTTATTGTTGTAGTGCAGGGAAATACACACTGTTGTACACATGACATGTCGTATGGGAACAGCACAATTAGTCTTAAAGAGGTTTACATTATGTCACATAATCTGCACTTTTTGTATTAATATGCATACATGCATAGAGGGCCTGCACGAACATAAGACAGGCTATACGATTCAAGAGACTGAGGAAAAGAAAACCTCAGGCAGGCTCATAGATTACCGTTAAGCATTAGGTTAATTATGATAAACGACTAGTAGTTACATAAGAATATTTTGCCCCGGAGACCCCATTGGCTATGTGATAAGCAGAGTAATAAGCAGAGTAACCCTGCGCCTTGGGTTAGTTAAGAATTATTTAGGGAAGATAAGTATTAATAAGAGAAAGCAAATATCGATAGGAGAGGGCCCAAAGTAAATGTTAAAACTCAAAGTGATATTAGATGATACAGCATGGTGGTAGCAGATATCCCTGCCATCTCAGGAGCTTGCATCAGGTGTCCCCTTCCAGCTGTAAGCTGCATTCACTATGGATTCTGGCTGCAGCATGGAGAGTTTGTGTGAGTCATTGCCCCCTTGTGGTCAGGCTGTCTTCAGGCACAGTGGCCCTGTTGCAGGGGCTGGGATCCCTCTTTGAAGTGTCGCTTTTGCTGGACTGGCCCGAAGGTAAGTTCTTTAGGGGGGAGCGCTGTGGGCTGCTTCTAAGCTGCGTTTGCTGGTCTGCCGATGTTTCCATCTTGTTTGCTGTCTGTTGGTCCAGACTCATGGCGGTTCTGGTCTGGCGAGTACCGGGGCAGCACTGCACAGAGCCCCAGCTGATTTGGCTTCCCCAACCTCGTCTTCAACCTCCGCCAGGGTTCTTTGGGGAGTTTAGCCAGCCAGGAGGGAGAATTAGTTTGCCACTGGGTATGGGCTGTCGGAGTCGAGTTTGCCGCCATTTTATTTGTGACTCTGGGTCTCTTCCACAGTGGGGTGACGTTTTGTTGCTGCAGTGGCTTCGGGGCATGGACCAGGATAACTCCCACCGGCCCAAGGGGGGGAAGACGTGGCCAGATCTACGAGCTTGCGGGAGTCTGGCGTGACACTGTCGGGTGGGGCAGTGGCCGTCTACCCCGCTCACCACCTGAGTAGGCTTCATCCTGTGCGGACGACATGGGTCTGTCTGAGGGACTAAAACAAGGATTGCAAGCCTCTCATATCCAGTGCCCCCTAATGTACCGGACCGTGGCCTCTGATCTTCAAGAAAGTACCAAGTCAGCTTTTAATAGCTTAAAGTCCACCTGAATGCAGGAGCTGTTGTTTCATGCGACTGTTCGGCATGGCGGTAAGGCCCCGCCCCGGTCTTCTTTTTTTACCTTTATTTTATTTTTTATTTTTACTCTTTTTTTATAAGGATTTACACTTGTGTTTTTATTTTATTTTTACTTATATATTTTTTATATATATATTTTTAAATTTTTATATTTATTTTTTCATCTTTTTATTTTTTCGGTCCTGTATATGAGTCTTTTTCCACACGATTTTACCTAATGTACTTCTGTCCCTCTTAATATTTTTATGATCTTCACATGTCTCCCTTCTTTTTACCTAAGATGGGAACTTGATCCACCACTTAAGGTCTATTGACACAAATAAATGAAAAAAAACATCTGCTCTGGTTTTAAAAATGTAGGCTACCTTTTTAATAAAATGTTTTACCCCACCCTTTACAAATAAGTTACTATCCTCATATTATAGTTTATTATTAAAATGGCTTACCCCACCTACTTACAAATGGGATATTATCCTCCCGTGGCAAACTCACCCATTTAAGGGAGTTTGCCATGAGTTTTTGGAGGGGCCTGCTTGCCCGCCTCCTGCACTGTGACTTTGGCCCCTGGGGGTATTGCCCTTTAAAGACATTATTTAGGCATAATGGACTTGTATTGGGCCGTGTTTGCCCTTTAAGAACCGTCTGGGGACATATTGACACTTTGTGTGACAATGCCCCTTTGTGTGACAATGTCCCAGACCTTTAAAATCCTTTGTGCATGGCTTTCTGCCGCTTGGTTCAG
Organism: Pelobates cultripes; assembly: GCA_933207985.1. Taxonomy (NCBI): domain Eukaryota; kingdom Metazoa; phylum Chordata; class Amphibia; order Anura; family Pelobatidae; genus Pelobates; species Pelobates cultripes. Next base: position 178,357,442 of record OW240912.1, read on the forward strand.
TAAATGGGGCTTACTGAACCAAGTACCACACAGGCGGACCACCCAGAAGTAGAAGTGTGCAGGCAATTTACCTCCCACGCTGGGAGGCTGCTGTAGTTAAATTGCCGACCGCTGGGGGGGCCACCGTTCGTACAAATGAACACGTTGCGGCGGCCATCTTTATTCAGGCGAACACAGTCAGCGGTGTGTGCAGCCAAATTCATGGAACTGAAATCGGCTACACATTTAGCCGAACACCGCTGACCCTTACCTTCTCCTGTTCGGTGATTCGAACACATGTTCGTATGGGACTTAGTCGTTTTTTCACAAAGGACTTCCGTCTAACTTTTTATCTACTGGAGGGATTTGTATGATTTTTGAGAGTGTTCATATTTGAAGTATGCTGATTAAGAATGTGATTTTATGAAGATTGAATGTATAGTTTTAAAGTTACAGTATATGTGTAAAAAGTATATGTTTCCTGCCTGTGATAATTACTTTAACCCATTGTGTTCAGTAATTATATCACAGACAGAGGGGAGGATTTTGTGGGAATGAATGGGAGTGTTCTACTATATATTACGTGTTTGGTTGTTCTTCAAAACCCTGTGGGCGGTACTATGTGTGTAAAATGTGCATAAAAGCAAAGCGTTTCATTAAAACTTCAGTTCTACTTCACCCTCAATTTGGAGTGCCGTCTCTTATTGGGGGAATCTGCTACAAGGGATTGATCTGCTAGTCATACTCTCTTGCTATATCACTACTAAGCTCTTGTAAGAGCTTGTTCCTGTATTGCTCTCTGAAGGAGTCCACGGTGGTTATGGTGTCGGCTGGAGTGCTTGGAGCCCTCAGGAAGCGCTAGGAGCATCCATCAACGGAGGTACCCAATCGGGGTGCCCGTTGATCCATTACATTATAACAATCTATTGCAAGTTTATCCATCCATTATAACAATCTATTGCAAGTTTATCTCTCTATATATTCCATATAAGAGGTTCTATCAGTAAAGCCCACCCTGTTTTTTCCAAATATGCTCATATGCTTCTATTGATATTTATATTTGGCTTCAATATTAATATACATGTTATTTCGTTACATAACCCTCGTTTTAATAAACCAATCACATTTTCATACTTTATATAATCCACATGTCTCTCTAACATTGCTATTAATTTGTTTTGTATTTTATAATATTCTGTAATTATGATGTAATTTGGCACCACAATTTGAATAAGTAATTGAATGTACTGCCTATATAAACCCCTATGTACCAGGTTAATGTTTTTACTGCCAGTTGATGATGTCCTGTGTTGGCAAAACACTTTTTGGCTGTTTTAATACTTTTTTATATGTACTACTAACGGAATATTGGCCCCTTAACCTTGTGTGTGCCATGTACCTTCTCTACATATTATTTTATTTATTTATTTTATCTTCTAACCTGGTCATCAAGAACATCTGAGTATTCACTCACCCAAGAATCCCACGCTATTTTAGTGAGCAGTACTTCCTGAGTATTATACCATTTATATACGTACTTTTTATTATGATATACAGAGAGCACTATTTTTGTTTTAGCTCTCTAAAAGGTGAGTAGGAGTATTACCATTGCTGCTAAGCTCCTCTCTTACACTACCAGATACAAATTACACCATTGGAGTTTTTTCTCATTTACATGTTCCAACGGAACCTGAATATTCAACTACCTCAGAATCGTTGCGACCAACAGATCTATATCTCACTCAAGTTCCTCAATCAATTTGGACTTTTTATCTATGTCTTTAAACCAGGACTTATTCCCATGTATGACTTTATGTATGTAATTATACCTTTTGGTTCTATTGCATTATTTTATATTTATTGTCTTTACTGTGGCACAACCTGATTTTTTTGTTTTTGTAACTCAGGAAGCTGAATGAAATGTTGTATGCCTTGTCAATGGAAATCTTTGGGTCCAGGCTCACGAACAAACGCTGGGGCAGGATCCATTTCTTGGTCGAGATAAATCCTGGAGTCTCCTGGATCAAGATGCCGGAGGATGGTGATTCATCACTACCCAGAATCTCTTTACTCTGCATAGGGGGAATTTAGTATCTATATTGTCCTATTTCAGTATGCATATTTCATTGTATGTGTCTGATTCATGTCCTCTTAATTTTTAACTTTTATTGTTAGTTCACCGATTCTCATTAGGTGGATGTCACTATATACCAGGGTGTTGCACTTTGAAGTATAGACAACTCTGGAGATTTTAGACACTTTTAGTTCTTTCCATGAATCATACTAACTAAGTAGGAGGCTCATATATCTATTCATGTTCTTTATAATGTAGAGGTACAAAGAGATATACAATTTCATACATATACTGATACTAGTTTTCCCTTTTCGGGACTTGTGATGCCCTAATTCTAAGTTATACATGTTTCATTATGCCAAGAAATCTAACACCCTAAATTATATGATAAATCTTTAAGGCATTGGTATGTACATACTAAATGTATGATTGACATCAGTCAGCCAAATTCCTAGGAAGGAGTCCTATAAATAACGATGGATTAGTCATAAATCAACATTACAGTGTGGCACATAACTACATATTGCATTGATTTTATAATATATCTTTAAATTTCTTGTGTGCAAATATTTCATGTGCAATTAACATCAGTCAGTTATACTCCCACGAAGGAGTCATACAGATAACGACAAATCAGCTATAAATTAACGTTACAGGTATGACACGAATAACTATACTTTAAATGGTTTATAGGATATATCTTTAAGGCTCTCTTATGTACATATTAAATGTAAGTCTGACAGTAGCCAGCTAAATTTCTATGTAGGATCCCTACAAGTGGTATTTCATCAATGCAATATTTATTATCAAGTCCGGCATCTATAGAGGAAGGGATTAAGATTTAATTCCTATGAAAGTCTGTGTGCCTTTGGGAAAACATAACAAAACTAAAAATGAGACAGCGCTAAGTAACTTGTAGGCAGCAACCTTTAAAAGGGGATCCCTCAGACCCTTTAGAGCTAGATAAATAGAAACAATAAAAGGCTGCGCGCACAAATAAAAATAAAGTCCAATTAAAAAGAAAGGAAAAGTCCAACTGTTTTATCCTTACAAATGGTCTTTGATAGTGATGTCTTCTCTTATCGTAGTGGTTCCAATTTACCAGAGCTACTGTCCTAGCTCTGGAGTGAAGCGCATACAGCGGTTTAATCCCCGCTTATGGGATTTAAATGGGTTCCTCTCTGTGATTGGTGTCCAATTCTCGGAATAAAAGAAACAGCCAATAGTGCTCACTGTATAGCAATATTGATAAAATAATAAAATAATGTACTTACAAAACAAGAACAGACCAACTGCTCCGTGATGACAGCTTGGGTGGATTCATCCCCACCTAGGATTTCTTTAAGTGCAGGAAACTTCCAGGGATTTTCAAGGTTTTTTATAAAACCAATAAAAAGTAAATAAAATAATTAAAAAGCCAGGATAAAAAAGAAAGGTTATGTGTCTATTAAAAAGATTATTGGCACAAACGAATGACCAAAAATACTTTAATATATTTAGAAAAAACACAATAATTTAAATTTCCATAACGCGTTTCGTCAAAGACTTTTTCAAATGGAATAACAAGTACTACCTGGCTTGAAGGTGTTATATAAGAGCATAACTAATTTAAATTTGGCGCCAAAAATTGGTCCATCCAATCAGAAATAAAAACATATTTAAAACTTTAAAACATGTCTATAACTTAATCAATACACAATTTATAGTGCTGTAACATATTTCTGATATTTATAAATCGAAAACGAGGGTGAGAAAGTATAATTTTAAACATTAAAAAATAATCACGTGACATACGGCACTTCCGCATTTCGGAAGTTAAGCTGCAATGCCACATGGGGGATGTAGTCGGAATTGGCCGCGACCAGCGGCCGCATACAAAATAAGAAGACATTTGGTTTATAGATAGATTGAAGTGTTCTGATGCAATTTCAGAGATTTAAATTACAAAACGAAGGTTACAAGCTGTAAATATAAGTAATAGACGGATGAACACGTGGTTTTTCGGCACTTCCGCAAATCGGAAGTTATAGCCGAAATGCCTAATGGGGGATGTAGTTTAGACTTAGTTATTGGCTATAGCAGCTGAAAATGAATAAAATACAAATAAAAACTATCCCATAATATAAAAAATAAGGAAGTTTGATACTGCAAATTGAAAAGAAATGCAATAAAAAGAAAAAATTAATAAAGGATGCAAGATTAAAAGCGTAGTTTTAAAAGTACTGGCATCATTTTCACAATGTAATAACATATGAAGAAAATATATAAGAAAGTCTATATAAAAGACACTAGTATTATAAACAACATTAGAAATATGGATTTAAAAGTACAAGCATTATTTTACATACATTGTCATAAAAAATTGTATAAATCAAAATCTGCGTTAAGACCATGGGGTATAAGAGTCTGAAGTTTATACACCCATTCCATCTCTGTTTTTCCAAGCAGCTTTTTTATATCACCTCCACGCCAAGAGGTAGAACATTTTTTATACCGATGCATTTTAGTAGACGTGGATCTTTATTGTGCATAATAAAATGTTTGGATACTGTATGATTTAAGTATACATTTTTAATATTTCTGCAATGTTCGCTCAGCCTTATCTTTAAGCACCTTGTGGTCATCCCCACATATTGGAGGCCACATGGGCACTCAAGCAGATAAATAACATTTTTCGTGTTGCAACATATAAAATCATAAATATTATACACTCTTTTTGTCCGATTGGACATGAAATTTGTGACTTTAGATGAAATAAAATGATCTGTGGTTTTGCATACGATACATTGTTTACATTTGTAAAAACCTTTCGTCTGAGGAAAAAAGGATAGATTTTTAGGAGGAGATTTTTTATTAAAATTTGTAGTTAAAATAGATTTAAAATTTGGTGCTCCTCTAAAAACAATATTTGGATGAGTAGGTATAATGGGATTGAGTATCTCGTCGTGTTTAAGTATATGCCAGTGTTTTCTTATAATTTTTTTAACATCATTACTTTTATTATTAAAATTAAAAATAACTGGGAGTACTATTGATTCGTTATTTGCTTTATTTTTTACGTCAGAAGTTCTTTTCGTTCTTTTTGTTTAACTGTATTAATTGTAGTATTTAAATCTGATTCTAAATATTTCTTTTCCATAAATTTGTTTTTTTTAAAATCTGCTTGCTCGTTAAAATCTGTAAGTTCTGAACAATTTCTGCGAAGGCGTAAAAACTGGCTTTTTGGGGCACTCTCGAGCCAAGGTTTATAGTGGCAACTAGATCTATCTATAGCCGTGTTTACACATACTTTTTTGAAGAAAGTTTTTGTTTGGAGTTGTCCCTTATTAATAAAAATACTAAGATCTAAAAAATTAATGGATTTTTTACTAAATTCATGTGTAAGAATAATACCCCTATGTTGGTATTTAAATGATTAATAAAATCAATAAGATGGTTCTCTGGTCCATCCCAAATAAAAAAGAGGTTGTCTATGTATCTGAAGTAAGAGACTAGGTTTGCCCGCCATTGATGATTGCCCCAAATAGCTTCTGTTTCCCAGTCAGCCATAAACAAATTGGCATAACTGGGGGCAAACCTAGTCCCCATAGTAGTACCTCTTCTTTGCAAATAAAATTAGTCTAAAAACAAAAAGTAATTGTTTTTTAAACTAATATTTATACCTTCTATTATAAAATCAATTTGAATATCAGGAATCCTAGCTTCTTGAGTTAAAATTTATTTTATAGCTCGACAGCCAATATCATAAGGGATAATGGTATAGAGAGACTGTACGTCACATGTAACTAGTATAAAACTATTTTTCCAGGTAAAATCACTTAAAAATTTTAAAAGTGACATAGAGTCTTTTAAATAAGATTTCATGAGTTTGACCGAAGGCTGAAGAAGGGTATCAATATATTGGGAAAGGTTGCATAAAAGTGAACCTATCCCAGAAACGATTGGTCTACCTGGGGGATGTTGTTCATTTTTATGAATTTTGGGGAGAAAATAGATGACAGGGGTAATCGGGAATTCTTTGTTTAAAAAGTTAAATTCATGTTTATTTAAAATGTTTAAGTTTAGACCCTTATTTAAAAAATTAAGTAAATTAGTTTGTATATTTTTAGTAGGATCAGTTAAAAGTTGTTCATATACATTTTTGTCTTTCAATTGTCTATGAGCTTCATCAATGTACATCTTACTGGACTGGATAACTACTCCACCACCTTTATCGGCTGATTTGATGACAATATCTCTATCTTTTTGGAGTTCTTTAATTGCCTGTCTTTTGGCATTTGTGAGATTATTAGTATCATATTTTTTGTATTTGATTTTTTCTAAATCTTTATGAACAAGTTTCTCAAATAAAATCAGAGGGGCCGATTTAAAATGAGATGGGTAAAACTTAAGAGAAGACGTCACTATCAAAGACCATTTGTAAGGATAAAACAGTTGGACTTTTCCTTTCTTTTTAATTGGACTTTATTTTTATTTGTGCGCGGAGCCTTTTTTATTGTTTCTTTGGGAAAACATGCCTGTGCTTTACACCGATCCATTACAACACTGACTCCATTTTCCTTTTTCGCATTACCTGAATCTCAGGTGAAAGTTAATCACATTATTAAGGAGCCTCATTATGAATACATACTGTGTATATATCTCCAGAGTTTCCCATCATCACTCATGTTGAGAAAGCACCAAGGAGGTGCGAAATGCGTCCAGGGTACTCACTTTTTCTTCAGCGCATAGTAGTGTAGATGGTCTCCCTCATGTCTGGCAGCAGCAGGTATTGCAACTTTTTTTCAAATCTGCTTTTCAAGTGTTTCTATTTTGCAATTGTGTTGCCACTGCTTGGAATCATATCATGGGTTTGAATCAACTGAAACCCTTATATATTGCTTTGTGTACCTACTTTTTGTATTTAACATTTTGAGTTCTGCCAAAACCATTTTTCATGTCACTGACCGCTGCAATTTTGTTAATAAATGTGGATTTAATTTGAGGGGGGTGTCTAGGGGCTTGAAGACCCCTAGTCACCTTGTGAGGGGGGGGGGTACTTTTACATTTAGCCACCACCCGTCACCCATGGGGGCTGGGGAGGACAATAGGTCCTACCCCCCTATTTTAATTTAGGGCCCACACTCGTCTCTCATGGGTGGGGGCTAGCAGTAATCCTCCTACTATTGCCAACATAACTTATTCGATATGGACTTATAAATTAAATAAAAAGCAAAATGAAATAAATGTTATAATTAGTTCACAAAAGAAGATGGTGGGTTCTAAACTTACAACCTGTTTTTTTTAAATTGTGAAAATGCATTAAACTTGGCATAACATATCTCTCATCTGCCAATGAAACTGGCACTCAGCGCCTCTTCTGCTAATGTGAAATTCTGGGTACTAATGTTGGCAAGTAGTGCATAACTTAAGGATAAGAGAGCACTCTGAATGTGGAAAATGAATCAACTGGCTATTAACCTTAATTCAGTTCTGTAGCAGAACTCACAGGTTTTAGGTAAAGTACTTTTCCAGTGGAAAGATAAATTTAGTTCAACGAAATCTCCTATCAATCAATATAAAAGCATCAATGTAAAAGGAGTATCGGCTCTGCAGGAATGTGAAGTTAAATTATTAATTGTTTTTTGTAGTAGTTTGTAAACGTAGTTGGTAATCTAAATGTTTCAAATATTTTATTGAGTTTTTCATATATATACATATAATGTAATAACAATAAACATATTGACAATACACACTGATAATACATGAGTTTTAACAACAATGAGTCTAAAAAGTTACCAACAATATAATGAAAATAAAAAATTAAAACAAACTAAAAAATGCTAAAATAAATAAAATTAAATTAAAAAAATTAAATTGGGGGGAAATAATAAAAAGAAACTAAACAATAAAATTATTTTGTAAAAATATGTAAAATACTGGTAATCTAAATGTAATTAACAGATAATGATAAAGGTGAAACCAAAGTGTGTCAGTTACTTATCTACCTATTGAAGGAAACTTGTTTATCAAGTGACTATTGAGTATGTTGACCTGAGGACAGGTGTATTGGGCAGGGCTCAGTGCAGGTAAAGCTCTCATAGATCGAAGTAGACTTTCAGAGCCTACAGGCCTACTGTCTTTCAGAGCTAATTAGTAGTAATTATCCCCTTAGTTTATAATCCTGTGCATCTTCTTTTCTGCCCAGTTGTAAATCATGTAGGCCATCCACTGAATCACCCAGGTTCTTAAGTACCTCAAGAGTAGAGCTGAGCGGACACCTGGATGTTCGGGTTCGCCGAGTTCTGCCAAACTTCGTCAAAAAGTTTGAGTTCGGGCTCAAACGTGACCCCGAACCCCATTGAAGTCAATGGAGACCCGAACTTTTGGGCACTAAAATACCTCTAAAAAAGGAAAGGGACCTCTACCCCTGGAAAAGGCTAGAGGGCTGTAAAAGGAAGTAAAATGGGGGTAAGAGTAGGACAAGTGCCCTGCAAACAAATGTGGATAGGGAAATCACTTAAAATAACATAAAATAAGCAGTCGCTTAGTAGATAACTCCCTGATTCTCACAGTATTAGGGAGCTATCTACCAAAAGGCTGAAAGACCTTAATTGGTCTTTCAGCCACATTTACTAATACTAAGTAAAGATTACTTAGTATTAGTAAATTCAGCCTCTACTCGCTATACCGCAAGAAGGGGCATGTCTAGTAAACAGTGGCTGCTCACTGTAATAAAAAAATAAAAAGCTATTGTCCCCCACCCCTGAACGGCGGGAGGGGGCCCTATAGTAAAATAAGGGGGGGTGGACCTATCGTCTTCCCCCGGCCCCCACCCCTGAGCGGTGGGTAGGGGCCCTAAATAAGAGTGAGGGGGGGACCTACTGTCCTCCCCCCCAGCCACCACCCCTGCAGGGTGGGTGGGGGCCCTAAATAAGATTGAGGGGGGACCTACTGTCCTCCCCCCCGGCTCCCACCCACTGCACAGGGGTGGGGGACCTAAATAAGATTGGGGGGAACCTACTGTCCTCCCCCCGGCCCCCACCCCTGCGCGAGGCGGGTGGGGGCCCTAAATAACAATGAGGGGGACCTACTGTCCTCCTCCCCGGCCCCCACCCCTGAGCGGCGGGTGGGGGCCCTAAATTAAGAATATGGGGGGGACCTATTAGCCTCCCCCCGCCCCTCCTTTCCCACGCTGTGTAAAATGACACAGAGCACTCTGATTGGTGGATTTCAAGCTAACCAATCAGAGTGCTGTGACAGGTAAATGTAGAGACTTACCTGTCAGTCTCTTCATTTACCTGTCAGAGCACTCTGATTGGATGGCTTAAACCCACCAATCAGAGTGCTCTGAGCCTAATTGCAGGGCGAGGCAAGGCATTATAAGCCTTCCCCCGCCCTGCAGAGCTCAGTCGGTTATTATGGATTTTTATTTGGCCTTTTTTGAGGCTGAAAAAAGAAGATTTTAGAAAAAAGAAGACATCAAATGGTAAGTCTATTTATTTATTTTTTACAGGTATCTAGCTTATGGTCCCCCCTCATTATTTTTAGGATGAGGGGGGTAGGTAGGGGTTATTTTTGGGGGGGAGGGGAGTGATGTTTAGGGCCCCTACCCACCGCATAATTCTAAATTTAGGGCCCCCACCCACCGCTCAGGGGTGGGGGAGGACAGTAGGTCCCCCCCTCATTGTTATTTAGGGCCCCCACCCGCCGCACAAGGGGGGAGGACAGTAGGTCCCCCCCTCAATCTTATTTAGGGCCCCCACCCACCGCGCAGGGGTGGGGGCCCAAGGGAGGACAATAGGTCCCCCCACCTTATTTTACTTTAGGGCCCCCACCCATCGCTAAGGGGTGGGGACTAGGGGGGAGGACAATAGGTCACTGGCTGCTCACTGTTTACTAGACATAGCGTAGACAAGGTATAGCGAGTAGGCGCTGAATTTACTAATACTAAGTAATCTTTACTTAGTATTAGTAAATGTGGCTGAAAGACCAATTTAGGTCTTTCAGCCTTTTGGTAGATAGCTCACATGCTGCACTGGCCAATCACAGCCATGCCATTAGTAGGCATGGCTGTGATGGCTTCTAAGGGCACACGAGTCAAACGCTTGTTGATTGGCTGCCCTGGAGACTTTCAAAAGGCGCCATTAAATCGCTGAACACCGAACTCCAACCCGAACATACAGTGAAATGTCCGTGTTCGGGTCCAGGGTCCAAAAACCGTAATGTTCGGTACGAACTCTACTCAAGAGCCTTTGGTATTTGATTCAATCTTTAATGAAGCTTTAAACACTTTGACATATTTTACATGTGAGTAACAAAGTCATAGATCAGTTCTTTATTTTTAGCTAAATACGTTAAATATGGTTTCATGGTCATTAGACCTGGATCTCATATTCGTTTAAGAGTAATATCTGTAACGATCAAGGATTTCAACGGTAACATCTAACTGTAAATTAATAACTTAAAAATATCTATCCTTCGCTCATGCACAAAAAGGAAAGATGGAAAGAATTTTTTTTAATCTTGACTGGGCCACATTGTGTCGGTGGAGATGAGGTTACTTCCAAACCTCCAATTCTTTTTCTTTTTTTTCATATAAATATAAACTTTTTATTTATTTTTGCCATTACAAACCATACAATACAGAGAGACACATTTACATAGCAAGAAGATAAAACACACACACATATATCTATCTATCTATCTATCTATCTCTATCTGTCTCTATTTATCTATCTATCTCTATCTATATATGTATCTGTCTCTATATATTTAGCTATATATGTATCTATCTATATTTATATATCTATGTATCTATCTCTATATATCTATCTTTTTATCTATCGCTATTTATCTATCTATCTCTATGTATCTATCCATCTATCTATGTATTTAGCTATCTATCTCTATATATCTATTTATATCTCTCTCTATCTCTATTTATCTCTCTATTTCTATCTCTCCCTCTAACTCTCTCTATCTATCTCTATTTATTGATCTATCTCTCTATTTATCTATCTATCTCTATATATCTATTTATATTTCTATCTATCTATTTATCTATCTATCTCTGTTTATATATCTGTCTATCTCTATTTATCTATCTCTCTATTTATCTCTCTCTCTCTATCTATATATTTAGCTATCTATCTCTATGTTTATATCTATCTATCTATCTATCTCTATTTATCTCTCTATTTCTATCTCTCTATCTATCTCTCTCACTATCTCTCTCTATCTATCTCTATTTATATATCTATTTATCCATCTCTCTATTTGTCTATCTATCTCTATTTATATATCTATTTATATTTCTATCTATTTATCCATCTCTCTATTTATCCATCTTTCTATTTATTTATCTATCTCTGTTTATATATATATATATATATATCTCTATTTATCTATATGTCTATCTCTATTTATATCTCTATTTATATATCTATCTATCTCTATTTATATCTCTATTTATATATCTATCTATCTATCTCTGTCTATCTATCTATCTCTATTTATCTATCTATCTATTTATTTATCCATATTAAAATTCCCTGTTTTCTGTTTTTTTTACAAAATGATGGTGAAAATGTAACTTGAACTTATTCATACAATTCTTTTATACCAAATTATGCATGGAATAACAGTATATCAACCTTCACCTAAACCAAAGTGAAGTGAAGAAAGCAAAATAATAACTTAGCTTAATGAGATTTGTACAGCTTCCCACAGGTACCTCCCATATGGCAACCTTTTATAGAACCATGTATGCTCATGCAACAATTGGGATACAGCTGTTAAAGAAAAATAAACATAAATAGTGCAATATGTCAACAAAATGGAATAATGACACTTTTACAAGTAGCGCTCACTATAAGGTAGATTGTACGTAGCCTTAAAGGACCACTATAGTGCCCTGAGGGTGCCCCCACCCTCAGGGTCCCACTCCCGCCGGGCTGAATGGAGAGGAAGGGAGTTAAACACTCACCTTTCTCTAGCGCCGGGCTTCTCAATGCTTTCCTATGGACGCTGTGATTTTCACAGTGAGAAGCAATTGCTTTATTTGCAATAGGTACAGGTAAAATATAAAATTCAGATTAAAAAAAGATTAAAACTGTCCTAACCGTTTCGTCCAACCCGTGTGTACTTCCTCAGGGACCAACAATGTTGTCAATATCACAATAATTAAAGCCAATTCCCTATTGGAAAAAACAAACAATTAACTACCTTCCCCCAAGTCCTGGTTTTTATTTTACCTGTACCTATTGCCAATAAAGCAATTATCAAAACTTCACTGTATTCCTGATTTTGGTTCCGGAGACATCCTGGTTCCAGTAAAAAGATCCATACAAAGGGCAAGAAGGCGTTAGCCCCCCAATACCTTCAGGGGAGGTACCCTTAAGGCGACATAAAATTTACATTATAGTGAGTGCTTCTTGTAAAAGTGACATTATTCAATTTTGTTGACATATTGCACTGTTTATTTTTCTTTAACAGCTGTATCCCAATTGTTGCATGAGTATATATGCATGGGATGCTTTGCATTTCATCAGAAAACATTAAGTTTCAATTTAAAATTAAAAATCGTTAAAAGTTGTTTTTAAAGTTCAACATTTACTACAACTGCAATATTTTTGACAAAATTAATATATGCTAACTGGCTTATATTTTTTCATAAACAGAGTTGAAATTATACTCCCCCCCCCACCTTAGAAACTCTGTTAATATCAAAAAATATAACAGAAGGGCAACAAGTTGTTTTACATCTTTTGCTTCTCTAAATGCTCTGCAAAAATACATATTTATAAAATAATTAAAAAGAATATATGTGTAAGATAAATGAGGGCAAAATAAAATTGTAAATATACAGGATCTCTGATAACTTTTAAACTGAAATTGTTGAAAGATTTATTTAAATGAAATGTTAAATACATTTTTAAATGTGACCAAAAGATACTAAATGATGTGTTAAGCCAAGTTGGCCCAATTAATTAGAATAGCATATGTATTCTATTATTTAAAGTGCACATTTCCTACACAATGGTACTGACTGTAATTAGTTCAGACACATGTAGAAAACTAGGTTTTCATAAAATAAGATTAAATATCAATGTTGTTTATATATAAATATATCAATATTGTTTATAAATAAATATATATAGACTAGGCAATAAGAGCATTTACATGCTGTACCAGGCTGCATTCAGCAGCCTGCTGTCTCAGAGCCAGGAACTGAGTTGTAAAAAAACAAAGAGGTGATGGATAAAATAATTTCTTCTATAAAAGATATGTGCTGCCGCAGCTATATACATATAAATACAGATGAGGGAACAGCGTAGAAATAAAAATACAGTTTAAAATCTCATATATGGTGATTTGGTTCCACCACATGGCAATATTCTACAGTACCCCAATATTGGTGCATTCTACACTAATTCTACTAATAGTGCTAATGCTGAAAGAGGCTAATTTTAATATGTTGTAAGAGCATTGTGAATATATATAATGCAAAATTAATGTGATATTGCATAGCCTGCAATATTCTAAACAGACATTAAAATTTAAAAAAAATAATAATAATGCACAATATTTTTTAAGAAAAAAACAATTTCAGTGTCAATTAAAGTGATAATGCTCTGATATATAAAATTTCATTGCATATCTGCTATATGAAAAGTATAATTAAAGTGACATTACTGTCCAAAGCCCCCTCATATCTATTTTATAGAATCTATACTTTTCTGTGGTCACCTCCAAAGGGGCCTCTGAAACTGGGGGTCTGAGAGGGGTGCTCATCCCAAAAGGAATCTGATTCAAGACTTAAAGGACCACCATAGTGCCAGGAAAACATACTCTTTTTCCTGGCACTATAGTGCCCTGAGGGTGCCCCCACCCTCATGGTCCCACTCCTGCCGGGCCCTGGGGGGAGGTAGGGGTTAAACTTACCTCTTTCTCCAGCTCCTCCTCCTCTTCGGCTGAATGCGCATGCACGGAAGGAGACAGCCACTAGAGGCTGGATTAACCCATTTATAAACATAGCAGTTTCTCTGAAACTGCTATGTTTATAGAAAAAAGGGTTAAACCTAGCTGGACCAGACACCCAGACCACCTCATTAAGCTGAAGTGGTCTGGGTGCCTATAATTGTCCTTTAAAGAAAAACAAAAGATAGAAAATGAATCATGGGAACCCAGAACATGCATTTTTGTATATAATCTTAATTTACAGATAATATATGCCTTAAAAAATATAAAGGATTTTCAAATAAATATACAGGTATCTTTAAAAGTAAATCAATGTAAAAAAGAAAAGAAAAAAAATAGTTAAACAGATTCAAGTACAAATACTTATGGCATGAACTTTATCAATCCGTTTACAACAGGCAGGTTTAGTATAAATGCAAATAATTTTTTTTTGCATTGATATTGCCCAAGAAATCTCTGAACATATTCAGATTTTTTGGGAGCAGCATAACTTTATTTGTCTAACAAGTAAAAACAGCAGATTGCAATGGACACCATTACAATATTGATTTGTCGATTGAGGTCAGAGCTTTAAAGAATAAATAAATAAATATTCTAAAAATCGCTAGACCACTGGCTTTTAATGAACACATATATTAGAAAATAGTTTGTTATACTGCACATTATAGCTGTGACAAATTAAGATATGTGATACTCATCGCAAAAATTAATGGTATTATATATACTTTGGTTAATATTTACGCACCAAATTCGTGTCCAGGGGATTTTTTGGATAAAACTATGGAAAAGGTTGATGAATTAGCATGTGGTAACATCATAATTGGGGGAGACTTTAATTGTGTATTGGACCCAACACGGGATAAAAGCCATAAAAATGTTAGAGATTATAAATTTGTAAATACCTATGTTTCTGATTTTTCTAAATTTCTAGATAGGAATTCTCTGTTTGACTGTTGGAGGACTTTGAATCCTAGTGAGAGAGATTACACTTTTTTTTCACATGTCCATCAGACCTATTCTCGAATAGACATGTTTTTGGTGAAAGCTGGGTTTTTGAGTTCTATTATTAAATCCAATATTGGTTCCATAATTGTATCAGATCATGCACCAGTATTCATTAAGGTTAAGATAAAAGGTGGTCTTAGACCAAGGACAAGGTGGAGACTTAATGAAAGCCTCTTGAAATCAGAGTGCAACATTGATTTTTTGTCATCTGAAATTGAAAACTTTTTGATTACCAATGATAATGGGGAAGTTTCTATGGTAACGGTATGGTGTACCCTTAAAAGCTATATAAGGGGACTATTGATTAAACTTGGCTCTGAATCTAAAAGGAAGAAGGGAGAATCTTTGCAAGAGCTAAGAATAAAATTGGCAAATAAGGAACGTCTAAATACAAATATGGTGAATAAAGACTTAATTGAAGAAATAGCTAAATTAAGGGAAACTATTAAAGATAGAATTTATGATATGGTCAATAAAAATATACTATTCCTTAAACAAAGATGGTACCATAATAACAATAAAATAAATAAAGACCTTTCTAATAAAATTAAAAATAATCTCAAAGATAAATCTATAAAAAGAATTGTCTTAGGTGATAAACATTTAGTGTCACCAAATGATATTGTAAATGCATTTGCGGAATTTTACAAATCTTTATATAACCTAAAGGAGGTAGGGAAGAGTAGAGAAGAAATGAATACATTTTTGAGTAACCTTAAATTACCAAAAATTAATCAAAGGAAGCTGGAAATGCTGAATGCCCCATTTTTACTATCAGAAGTAACAGAAGTAATAGATAAGTTAAAACTGAATAAAGCTCCAGGCCCAGATGGCTTTTCAACAATGTTTTATAAAACTTTTTCTAGACTCATTTCCCCTATCCTTTTAGAGATGTTTACGAAGGCGTCCGCGGATACCCCCTTCCCCAACAAGATGTTATTGGCTTCAATCATTCCTATACCCAAGGTAGGGAAAGACCCAACACTTATTACTAACTATAGACCTATATCTCTCATTAACTTAGATATAAAGATATTCTCTCAAATATTGTCCAACAGATTTAAAGAGGTAATTGGAGAACTGATTGACGTTGATCAGTCTGGATTTGTGCGAGGGAGAGGTACTACAGATAATACACGTAGGATATTTAACTTAATACATAGAATAAATGAGCATAAATGGGGATCTGTTATCATGGCCCTTGATGCTGAGAAGGCCTTTGACAGAGTCAATTGGAGATTCCTGGACTCTGTCATGAGCCAATTTGGCTTAGAGGGTCAGTTTAGACATAAAACTATGTTGTTATATAGGAGTTCTACAGCTAAAATAATTAACCCTTTTGTTGAGTCTGACCATTTTGAGGTCAAAAATGGTACTAGACAGGGTTGCCCTTTGGCTCCCCTGTTATATATTCTTACAATTGAACCTTTGGCTACCTTGATCAGACAGTATACTAATGTAAGGGGGGTCAAGTCTCTTAATGGGGAAACCAAGGTTTCCCTTTTCGCAGACGATGTCCTCCTTACCTTGATGGATCCGATGGTTTCAATTCCATCGGTACTGGATGTTATATCCAATTATAGTAGTTTCTCCAACTATATGGTCAATATGAAAAAAAACTAATTTTAGCCTCTTTTCTATCTGAGGCTCAGAAAGATCTTCTGACTGCACACTTCCAACTCTCATGGGCAAAAGATACTATTGGTTATTTGGGGATTAAAATATCCTTTGATATAGAGAGGACGATAGAAATAAACTATGATAAATTATTAAGAGATTTGCAACAACTGGTAGACAATTGGAGGAAGATTGAGTCCTCATGGATAGGAAGATTAAATATGATCAAGGCATTTCTGATACCTAAACTTATATACTATTTTAGGGCGATTCCTTATAGACTGGGGAAAGGTGTTCTTAACCGTTTTCAAACTTTGATTTCCAAATGTATTTGGGCAAATAAACCACCTAGGATAACTTTTGACACTCTTCGAAGGAGCTATCAGAAGGGTGGTATAGCATTTCCTGATGTTGATAAAATCCATGAAGCATGTATGGCGACTCATCTTCTACAGTGGTTAGACAAGGAACAGGGATATATATCATGGCTTACCATAGAACAGGAGGATAGCCCTAGATATAAATTGTTTATTCTTTTTTGGATGGGTATGTTAAATTTGGCTGAATTGGATACCAAGAATTTTTCGAACCGCATATTGATAGATATGATTAATACTTCCAAAATCCTAAATAAAAAATTGAAGCTAGAAGATAAATTATTATATAGGGTTCCATTAGTGGTCCTACAACACATAATGGATAATATAAATGTTCAATCTTGGACACACCTAGGCCTAGTGAAGATCTCGGATTTATGGGATGGATGTAAACCCATCCCATTTATACAATTGCAAGAAAAGTTTAATCTTTCCCCTAGAGATCTTTTTCAATATCTAAGGATTAAGAACTTTTTACTATCTCGGACTATACTTAAGGATCACAGCGTTAATCCCCTTATTGTTTTATATAAAAAGAAGGGAGGGATCTCTAGATTTACTAAGGTGCTAGAATCAATGAAACAAGACTTTCATGTTACCTCCTTTGTTAAATGGGAACAAGATATTGGGGAATCCTTTCCACTTTTGGAATGGACCAAAGCTACACTCCTAGTTAAGCGCTGTATACATAGCGTCTCTCTCTATGAAACACATTTAAAGATAATATATAGGTGGTATATGGTACCTGCTAGACTATATAAAATATAATCTGTACATTCTAAGAATTGTTGGAGATGTGGAAATGAGGAGGGCACTATTTATCATATATGGTGGGAATGTCACGGTAAATCTAAACACAGAGACATTAATACAACAAGGAATCTGTAATGGTTCTATTGCAGATCTAATCTACCGATGTACTCCTTGCTCTTTTGGTATGACTATACCAATCAAAATGTTAAATGGCTCCATAGAACCATAGACAAAGGATTCTTGCTATATTCTGGACTTCCAGGAATGTGGTGCATGGACAGAAAAATTATAATTACTAAAGCAATCATGCTATTCCTTTTCTCTGTATCAGAAATGTGTCAGTGACCATGTGTAATATAATACAGATACTGTAATTAATGGTATAAAAAACACATAATGTGTTAATTACAAAGGTGGGTGGGACTTTGTGAATATCTGAAATGTAATTGAAAAATATTGTTAAAATTCCATATGCATCTGCGGTCTGGCCTACAAACCAATATAATAGACATAAAGTACCAGAGTATACCAGCTGATTATCCAGATGAATGTACATTAATGCCTGTGTTTTGCAGCAAAACGTAATAGCTAAACAATGCAGATTCCTTTATATCTACTAGACATTTACTTGTAGATTAAATCTAAGCAGTGGCCAGATTATCTGATTTTAACAATGTATCTTTACATAATTGAATCATGATCGTTAAAGATCATATGATTACAATAACAACTGCAATAATGAATAATGTTTAAATTTTAGAAGAAAATGTAAAATGTTTTTATTAAATCATGAACTACTCGATATTCGTTTTAGTTTGCAGAGTGGTATGATTAATATAATCTAATTAATATAAGTAAAGTACCTCAACAGTTAAAATTTAACTGTAAGACAGGCAGAAACTTTACTTCACTTACCACAAAACTTTATTTATAATGATAAACATGTTCAGTCTGCCAGAGCCAAGGTCAGTCAATGGAAGGTAAATGAGTATTATGGATTAACCATTAAAGGTTATATATATGATGAATTTGGAAATTGATAACTTAGGTTACCTATTGCAAACAGATGAAACAATGTCAAAGATATAAATTCAACATCCATACCACTATATGTATGTATGTATGTATATATACAGTGGTGGCTCTAGACTTTATGAGGCAAAACTCAAACAAGAGGCCCCCACTAACACTCATAGTAAAAAAACATATAGGGGTTGCATCGTTTGTATAATGAGCTGTTGTTATATTAAATGACAGGCTTGCAGCACTGAATACAGAGATTTACTGCCTGTATTCACTGTTGGGGTGAGTGTGGCACGGTTGAAGGAGAAAGTGTACCAGGGCGAGGGAAGGTGAGAGTGACAGGATGAGGGAGAGTTATGTGACAGGGTAAGTGTGGCATGTCTAGGCAGGATGAGTGACAGGATAGGAGAAGTTAATGTGATAGGGTGAGTGTGGAAGAGCGAGGGCCGGTAATTGTGGTATGGATGGAGAGGGTGAGAGCAACAAGATTAGGAGAGGTTAATGTGAGCGAGGCTGGGTGAAGGGGGCATGACAGCATGTGTGGGGGTTGGCTGTATGTGTGTGGAATTGTGACCGTGGGTGAGAGTGTGGGAGGCAGTGTTGAAAAGGGTGACAGTGTGTGCAGGGGCAGTGTGTGGGAGGAGTGACTGTATGTATTGGTGACATAGTGTTGGGGGCTGACAATATAGGGTGCAAGTGTGTGAAAGGGTAACAGGGTGAGGGAGCAGTGTGGAGGAATGTGACAGTTTAGGGGGCAGGGTGTGAGTGGGTGACAGTGAGGAGGAAGATGACAGTGTGGGGTGGCAGTGTGGAGAATGGTGACAGTGTGTGACAGTGTGGGGGGACAGGGTGTGTGACAGTGTGGGAGGGCAAGGTGTGTGGGACACAGTGAAGAGAGGGCAGGGTGTGTGACCGTGTGGGTGGCAAAGTGTGTGGAAGATAGTGTGGGGGAGCAGAGTGTGTGACACTGTGGAGGGCAGTGTGTGACAGTGGGGGGCATTTTGTGTGAGAAACTGTGTGGGGGCAGAGTGTGTGAGAGACAGAGTAGGGGGGCAGAATGTGTGTGAGACAGTGTAGGGGGGCATTGTTTGGGACAGTGTGTGGGAGTCAGAGTGGGGGGCAGGGTGTATGGGAGGCAGTGTGTATGACAGTGTGGGGTGCAGGGTGTGTGGGAGTCAGTGTGTGTGAGAGTGATTGAGTCAGTGGAGGAGGCAGAATGTGAGGGGGACAGTGTATGTGGTGGTCAGTGTGGGGGTAAGGGTATGTGGTGGTCATTGTGGGGGCAGGATATGTGGTTGTCATTGTAGGGGGCAGGGTAGTCATTGTGGGGGACCGTTTCAGTGGGGGGCAGTGTATGTGGAGGTCAGGGTATGTGGGGCACAGTGTCTGTGGTAGTCAGTGTGGGGGCAGTGTATGTGGGGGGCAGGGTATGTGGCTGTCAGTGTGGTCGTCAGTGTGGGGGGCAGTGTATGTGGTTGTCAGTGTGGTGGTCAGTGTTGGGGGTAGGATATGTGGTTGTCAGTGTGGAGTGCAGTGTATGTGGTGGTTAGTCTGGGGGACAGTGTATGTGGGGGTCATCAGTGTGGGGGCAGTGTATGGGGTGGTCATCAGTCTGGGGGCAGTGTATGGGGCAGTGTATGTGGGCAGGGCATGTGGTGGTCAGTGTGGGGGCAGTGTATGTGTGGGGGAAGCGTGGGTGCGGTGTATGTGGTGGGGCAGGGCAGTGGGGGGTCAGGCAGTGTGGGTGCAGTGTAGCAGTGTATGTGGTGGGCTGGGCAGTGTGGGGGGCTGGGTATATGACTGGCAGGGCAGTGTATGTGGGTGGCAGGGCAGTGTGGGGGCAGGGTATGTGGGTGGCATGGCAGTGTTGGATGCAGGGCAGTGTTGGTGGTAGGGTATGTAGGGGGCAGGGTTTGTGGGTGTCAGGGCAGTGTGGGGGTGGGAGGGCAGTGTTGGGGACGGACCTTGTGGGAGAGAGCAATGGGGACACGGCAGGGGGGGGGGAGGCAGTTTTGGGGTAGCGCAGTGGGGGTGGAGAGGGTGGCAGTGGGGTGGGAGGGCAGTGTTGGGGACAGGGCAATGGGGGTGGGAGGTCAGTGTTGGGGTAGCGGGGATGGTGGGGGTGGGAGGGCAGTGTTGTGGCAGGGCAGTGGGGGTGGGAGGGCAGTGTGTGTGAAGGCTGTGACAAGCCTCCACACAATTAAATACCTTATTTTTGAAATATTCCATGGTGGTCCGGTGGTTGCAATCCCTGGTGGTCCGGTGGGATGACTGTTCCGTCTGCAGCTCCGTGAGAGCTGCAGACCTCGTTCTCGCGAATGCCTGTCAGAGCGTTGCCGTGGTAACCCACATTACGTGATCTGCAGCTCTGCACTCGACGGAGCTGCAAATCAGAGGCCGGCTCTCTCTGTGGGCAGACCATGTGGGGGGGGACACCCGGCGGCATACTGGTCAAGCAGCTGGGCCCCCTCTCACTTTCAGGTCCTCGGTCATGGACCGAAGATCCAACAGTTCAGTCTGCCCTAAGGCGGTTTAGGCGGCCGCGAGGCCCCAGCATCGCCTAATTAGAGAGCTGCCTCTGTATATATATATATATCCTTTGCGGTTGTAACATCACTGCAGATTTGGTATTTCTGTGGGAAAAGCAAGTCTTATGGCTTGACTAGTGTGCAGATTTTTGTTTAACATGGTATTAACTATCCACAGACTTCAGGTGGAAGGGGTTTTCACAATTTGTCCCCACCATAACCTATTTGGATTTATATATATATATATATATATATTAAAATACATGTGATCAAATATTTTATTTATCTGGTTTTCAAATACCAAGAAAATGTTATTTGTTTTGTGATGATTAAAGGTACATATACCTTGTGGTAATGGCCCTGCCACATCTATTGATTATGTAATCAATACATCATACATCATACATATGATTATTAATTCATATTCTGATTGTTACATACCCCCACTTTAACCAGTTATAGTTACAACAGATTCTGATAACTATTATTATTTTTTTTTTAAATGTGTTAAAATCACCTATACAAAGGTAGAGTTAAAATATAATACCTTCAATAATGTTGTTTCTTAATGTTGTTTCTTAATTGGTGCTTTCTTAACTCACTTTTAAAAAAATAATAAAAAAATTCAAATCACCTTAAGCTCCACCCAACAGCCGCTGGAAAATATACTAAAACAAATAAGATTCATATTGGTAAGCATCCAATCTCACGAACATGACTTTCCACAATGGCTTTCAGATCTTGATAAAAAGAAATTTTAAGACAATTTTTGGCTGTTTCTGGTATTTTTAGCCACTAATAACTGTAGTTATTTTATTTATTAATTATAACTTAGGAAACAAGGTGTCTTCTCCCTAACAAGACAAAGACAAATACCAACACCATCACCACGGTGATGATGCTGATAACGGCAAACAATTGTAGCCAAACATTTGGATAGCTGGACTCTACAACCAATACTATACAACTAATACCTGGGTATTCTACAAACACAACCTCCAGCAATGTATCTAAGGAATGTAAACTTCTACAGGCCTTTAAAAACTTTGGACAAATACAATTACTACTTTGAACTTTGGATTACAATTCCTATCAGGATCCATCCAAGAATATCTACTCTGGAACCTGATGTTCTTTTTAATTATTTCCCAGACAAAAGCTTTGCTCATTTTAATCAACCACATTTACATGCAAAGATCACACTACAGATGTTTTACCATTACAACAATGATTAAAGACGCTGGGAGCATAAAAACCGAAAGACTGTTGGAGAACTTTGGTTTACTAATTTAAGGAAGAAATACTCTACAATGCCCACAGTTTAATAGAGAGGGCGTTATGGGCAAATGCAAATATTGTATTTCTCAAACTGTGTACTTTGTCTTTAAGAGATATTTCAATCTTACAAGTTGTTAGAAATGGAACATATTGTTTTACATACATGTTTCTTTAAGCAATAGCCTTTTACATACTTTCAGTGCATAATATACAATAACAATGATGCATAAACAAGCTTCAAGGCTATGCTACGACTCTTTCAGTACATAATATACTGCGGTAACCCTAAATAGATTAAAATGTTCAGACTTTGACCACTCAAGGACCTATCAGGTACGTCTGACAAAAAACGGTCCTCTGACCGCGAACGTACCTGATACGTCCAAGGGGAATTAGAGTGCTGGAAGCGATCATGATCGCTTCCAGCAGCTCTAATGATATTGCAGCAATGCCTTGATGTTGAGGTGGCCCCCGGAGAACACCGGGTGATCGTTTCCCCTGGAGCGATCACTTCGGGTTTGTTCCACGTGGAGCCCGGCAGTGAGACAGAGCATTGGAAGCCATCAGGCAGGCTTCCGATGCCCTGCCTGTACTGAGTGCCTCGAGTGCCCATGTACTTACCGATCGCCACCGTTCCCCCTCCGGTGATCTGTCTTCTTCTTAGGGGGGACTGTCTAAGCTGAGCCAAGAGAGTCTCTCCCTCTGCAATTTAGGACACCAGGGGCCATATGACCGATATATGTATGTGTGTGTGTGTATATATATATATATATTATATCTATATATAATATGTATATATATCTTATATAACGTCATACTATGTTTATTTTTTATTAATATATATATATATATATTAATATAAAAATACACTTAGAGTAAAATTACACACGTGTGTATATATATATATATATATAATAACTATATATATTGTGTATATATTATAAAAATAAATAAAAAAATAAATAAAAACTGTAAAAATAATTTTAAATAAAAAAAATATATATAATATAATATATATATATAATATACATATTATATATATATATATAGGTCCTTGCGAGGAGCATAGCCGTCCATGTCAATGCCAGCAGAGGTAATGACAGGTATTCCCCCTGCTGCCTGAAAATAGTAAAAAAAAAAATGTTTATATATGATCTAAGTATATATATATATATATACACATATACAAACATACACATACACTGTCTAAGTGTATTTTAATATTAATATATATAATTATATATTACTATCAAAATACATGTACAATGATATTGATTAAATATATATATATAATTTTCATTATATATATATTTATATATAATCTAAAATAAATATGTGAATACGTTAAAAATTAAATAAAAATAAATAAATAAAAAATATATATATGTGTAAATTCGTTCTAACTGTATTTTAAAATTGGCAAACAAGAAAAGACTGAACTGTCCAGTGACCTCTATCAGAGATTAAGAAGGGCTAGAGAGATACCTAGCTCTAAAAAATATAACACTACCCCCTCTTCAAGGGGTGGCCGCTTACAGGCGAAACGCGCGTAGGGGCTCCTATTTGTAGCCGTACTTTGAGTTCCTTGAGACCAGCAAATTTTATTAGTCCTTGACTAATCAGATTAGTGGGACTAGCAAATCTGTTACTACAAATTTAGGTCTTTGCAGCTTCAGTAAGCTTAGAAACCTGTAAATCAGCTATTACTGCTCTGGCAGCAGTATCAAATCAGTAAATCAGCTATTACTGCTCTGGCAGCAGTATCAGCTCAGCCATAGACAGGGAAAGATGGATATTCCTTCCTCAAACCTAGCCTAGTCAGATATTATTTACAAGCTACATTAGTCTTTTTAGTCCAGGGCAGATCAGCAAATCACTCTGACAGGGCTACTGTTTTGCTGTCTTTACCTCATTATCTTCATTACCCTGGGTTATTTTATCTTATAATTTCTCCGATTATGTGTTCAGGTCTGGCAGCAGACTGTGATGCACCTTAAAAGCACCGTTTAGACATTAAGTGCCGTTTTGGCATCGGATTGAGTCAGGCTCTGCACTAACCTTGCATCGACTATTGTCTCAGTCAGGTCATTATTATACATTAGGACAGATACGCTATTTAGATGCCTGCATAACTGTGCTCTGGCTTTGCTTAAATTCTAAGACTCGCTAGTATTAGTTTTATATCACTCTATTCTAGTCAGTCTAACTCATTCTGCGAATTCTTTATCTAGCTACTGCTATCTTTGATAATCTGTCATCTCAGTCTTTCTGATAGACGGACTAATTTGATACTTTGTTTTCACGATTAATGTCTCAGTGAAACAGTTATTATGTTTCATTATCGATTTTAGCAGCAAGAGCACACATTGTAGCAGGATAAAAAGAGTTAAGCCTCTCTGTTTCCACCTATTAGTCTAGCCGAGACTATACTAGTCTTGTATTATTTTATATGTATATATATTCTCTGTACCCTATATGTCTCCCCCTTCTTTTCTGTTATGGTTAATGTAGTGTTATATTTTTTAGAGATAGGTATCTCTAGCCCTTCTTAATCTCTGATAAATTAAAAGTTAATTTTTAACTACTATAGAGGTCACTGGACAGTTCAGTCTTTTCTTATTTGCCATTTATTTCTAAGGGTTATCCCCTATTATCTCTGTCCAGCATTTTCTCTAATCGCTTCATTAAACCCCTCTTTTTTGTCCTGTATTTTAAAATCATTATATATATATTGATATCAAAATATATGTAGAACAAAATAATATATATATATATCTATAACTAATTATATACATATATATCACTATATACACCAATATATATAAAAAAATCTAAAAAAATTGTATACATATATATATATATATATATACACACACGTGTATATATACACATATTAATATAATATTTCTACGTATATATGTATGTAATAATTTTACATAATTAGGTCATTATATTAATTACAATTTGCGGGACCTACCTGACAACCCAGGCCGAAGGTACAGGGAATTTAATTTGCTAGCACTATATTTCCAAGACACCATAAAACCTGTACATGGGGGGTACTGTTTTACTCGGTAGACTTCGCTGAAAACAAATATTAGTGTTTCAAAACAGTAAAATGTATTTCAACGATGATATCCCGAAGTATCCCGAGTATAACAGTACTCCTCATGTACAGGTTTTATGGTGTTTTCAAAAGTTACAGAGTCAAATATAAGGCTTGCGTTTCAGTTTTTTCACATTAAAATTCGCCAGGTTGGTTATGTTGCCTTTGAGACCATATGGTAGCCCAAGAATGAAAATTACCCCCATGATGGCATACCATTTGCAATAGTAGACAACCCAAGGTATTGCAAATGGGGTATGTCCAGTCTTTTTTAGTAACCACACTGGCCAAAATTGGCATTCAAATGAGTTTTTTGCATTTTTCACACACAAACAAATATTAACTTTGGCTTGTGTTTGTGACCAAGTGGCTACTATAAACGACTGGACATACCCCATTTGCAATACCTTGGGTTGTCTACTATTGCAAATGGTATGCCATCATGGGGGTAATTCTCATTCCTGGTCTACCATACGGTCTCAAAGGCAATGTAACCAATCTGGCGAATTTCTATGTGAAAAAACTGAAGAATGTGACATGCTATATTTGATCCTGTAACTTCCCAAAACACCATAAAACCTGTACATAGGGGGTACTGTTATACACGTGAGACATAGCTGAATAAAAATATGTGTATTTTATTGCAGTAAAAGCAAACAGTATTATGACATTCATAGTTAGAATGTCATATAGAACTTAAAAATGTTATTTTCTTCCATTTTTTTAATATGTTATTCATATTAAATTATGTTTCATACCTAAATATTTGATGTTAAATAAAAGCCCTGTTTCCCCTGAATAAAATGATATATTATAAGTGTGGGTGCACATAATATGAAAGAGGCGAATTACGCCTTAACAGACATATAGCGTAAATTCAAGTTTTTGTTTACGTTTTGTTTTGATCACAACGTGTACATTTGGTTCAGTATTTCAGGGGTTGAAGATACCAATGATATTTGCTAGAGATGTAAGGAAGAAAGGGTATAATTTTCTCATATATGGTGGGACTGTCTGGACATAAAAAAAAGCATGGAATATTCTGTTCATGTTTATTGCTATTCTTCACAGAGCCAATGTATAATCAGACAAGGTGTTAGCCCTAGTTCATGTTGATATAATGAGCTTACCTGAAGATATTAGAAATATTGTAGTCCATCTAATGATGGCTTTTAAACTACAAATAGCCAAAAAAAAATGAAAAGTAGAAGAAAGAACAGACTTTTAAAGATTTATACATCATAATGGAATATCAGGCCTCAATGGAAAAAGCCTTTATTATAATAATGCCATTGGAGTAAAAGAAAAATTTAAAAAAATACTTTCTTTACTTGTCTCTGGCAGAAAAAAAATAAATCAAATTTTGTCCAAAATATTGCAGTTGTAGTAAACACGGCCCAAATGCTGAACCTAAAAACAACTTATTAACATTTGTTTTAATTAAATTGAAACTTACTAAATGTTTTCTAAAGAAATGCAAAATATCCCATGCATAATTTGGTATGAATGGAAGGTATGAATAAGTTCCAGTTACATTTTCACTGTCCCTAAAAAATAAATTTAAAAAAGGGAGGAATAATAAAACTAGACATATGGACATATGTATAGAACATAATCCGTGTGTATACTTTATTAACACCTCAATATATTACTAAGATATATATATATATATACATGTTTAATATAAATGTGTGTCTCTGAATTGTATTGTTTGCTGTGGCAAATATAAATAAATAAAATAGTTTATATTTATATGAAAAGAAAAAAGAAAAAAATGAGATCCAGGTCTATTGACCATGAAACCATATTTAACTTATTTAGCTAATAATAAAGAACTGACCTATGACTTTGTTACTCATATGTAAAATCATATGTGTTTAAAGCTTCATTAAAGAATGAATAAAATACCAGAGGCTACTGAGGTAATTAAAAACCCGGGTGATTCAGTAGATAGCCTACATTAATTTACTACAACAATTGGGCAGAAAAGAAGATGCACATTGGGTTATAAACTAAGGTAATAATTACTATCAATTAGCTCTGAAAGACAGTAGGCCTGTAGGCTCTGAAAGTCTGACTCGATATATTAGAGCTTTACCTGCACCGGGCCCTGCCCGATGCACATGTCCTCAAGTCAACCTACTCTTACAAGTCACTCGATGAACAAGTTTCCTTCAATAGGCAGATAAGTAACTGACACACTTTGGTTTCACCTTTATTGTTATGTGTTAATTACATTTAGATTGCCAACTAAGTTTACTAGAAAAAATAATTGATAATTTAACCTCACAATCCTCCTGCAGAGCCAATACTCTTTTTTAACCTTTTACATTGGTGCTTTTTCATTGATTGATAGGAGATTGTGTTGAACTAAATCTAACTTCCATTTTGCACTGGAAAAGTACTTTTTCCAAAACCTGTGAGTTTTGCTACAGAAATGAATTTGAGTTAATAGCGAGTTGATTAATTTTCCACCTTCAGTGAGAGCTCTCTTCTCCTTACGTTATATATTACTTCCCAACATAGTACCCAGCATTTCACATTCGCAGAAGAGGCATCGAGTGCCAGTTTCATGGGCAGATGAGAGATATGTTATGCCAAGTTTAATGCATTTTCACAAATTACAAAAACCAGAGGGGAGAAAATCTTCTTTTGTGAACTAATTATGCCAAAATAACATTTATTTCAGTTAACTTTTATTCAGTTTATAAGTCCGTCTCTAATAAGTTATGTTGGCATTGATAACTCTTTGAGCAAGTTGAAAACTCTCATAGAAAAAACAAAAATGGTAATTAATATGTAGATTAAGCCTTGGCTTGACAAATTTGTTTGGAATCTAGGAGCCAAAAAATAAAAATAGGAGCCAGTTTGTTTAAACGAACAAAGTTTACTTTTTCAATGACAAAAATAAATTTTTGAATGGGACATTATAGTCATCAGAACCCCTACAAATTAATGAAGTTGTTCTGGTACCTATAGCCTGTACCTATAGCCTGTCCCTGTAGCCTTTTCAATGTAAACACTGCCTTTTCAGAGAAAAGACAGTGTTTACATTGCTGTCTAGTAACACCTATAGTGACCGTCACTCAGACAGCCACTACAGAGTCCTGTGTCAGTGCTCTGCATGTAGGTGCAGAATGTTACCCATACATAACATGCGCAATATCCTCCCAATGCTTTCCTATGGGAAAACATTGGCTTAGCTGAGATCATAAAGATTGATGATCCCAGCCATGGAGGCGGGACCAGCTGTGGCGAAACTGGCACAGCGTGAGATAAAAGGTGAATAAAATCACCTTTCACATGTGATCGGGGGCAAATACCTAAGCAGACAGACACATACACACACACACACACACTCTGACACACACACAAACACACACTTACAGACACACACAGAGACATGCATACACACACACTGACTGACACACATACACACACTGACAGACACACATATACACACTCACAAATAGACATAGACATGTTTGTTTTCATTTAGGTCAATCCAGCCTCCCTACCTTTGCACCCTCTCTGTAGTGATGCCAGAGTAACGTCATATTCCGGCTCCCGGCATCATTAAACAGCGCGAGGGAGCAGAGAGGAGCTTCTTAAATATTACTGCCTCTTCGTCTGCTGCCTCAGCTGGCCGGCTGCTTCATTGTTCCCTTTAACTAACGGGCTGACAAATCCCAGGTGCCAGGGCGAAATTTCTAATTGCCATGGCGACCTGGCACCTGGGATTTGTCGAGCCCTGAATTAAGAAAATTCTGTGTGGAAATTAAGTTCATTAGCTCCAGACATCTACAGTCATTGGTACTTTTTACCTGCCAGCTGTTACTTGCTAAAGTACCTATCACTAAAGTACCTACTACGTTTAGCAATTCGTCGCTGTTCAATACCTGCCAATTTCGTGGCAACAGGGATTTACCCGCAGCAACTACTAAAATGCCACCACAAACTGCTGTCACTGGTGGTAAATGAGCAATGGCAGATTTTCAATTTTTCCTTTGATGAACATAGGGCTGGTCTGGAGTATCTAATGTTATTGCTACTTGGAAGGCTTTATTCCAGGAAATGTATTACACTTAAGCTGTACATTTACAATACTGTCCAATATGGCAACTCAGATTAGTAAACCTTACTAAGTGACAAAGTGACTTTGACAGGAAAAATGTTTGGGGGTATATATCTGTGTGGGGGGATGGATTTTACAGGCTTACTCTGGGGGCTGGCAGTGTGGTATATCTATGGGGCTGAGTGAGGCAAGGTGAGCATGGGGGTTGTGT
Source organism: Pelobates cultripes (assembly GCA_933207985.1). Taxonomy (NCBI): domain Eukaryota; kingdom Metazoa; phylum Chordata; class Amphibia; order Anura; family Pelobatidae; genus Pelobates; species Pelobates cultripes. The sequence continues at coordinate 178,387,429 of OW240912.1, forward strand.
GATTGGGGAGACTGTGTGTGTGTGGGGAGACCCCAGTCCGCATCCCTTTTGGTTTGGGGGGATGCCAGTGTGGGGGTACAGACCTGCTCTGAGAGCAGGGCAGAACCGAGCTTGTAGATCTATAGATCTATACTCCCAAACATTGATATGCCAGAAAGTGTCCCAGGCCAATTACACAGGGCAGTCCATTGAGCGCTGTTTTAAGGCTCTCTGCATGGTCCTAGTGTAGTATGAGGGTGTCTAATAATGTACTCGTGCTACACATTTTGGGGACTGTTGCGAGGCCTTTTGATATCCCCCTCGGCCCATACACCTGCAGGTGCACTCAGCAGAGCTGGAGGGATAATGGTAATACCGTCTTTGTGATCTGCGACCCCAAAAAATATCAACTGTCAACAAAATTCTTAAATTCACAATAAAAAATTTTTTTTTTGCAATTTTTAAAATCATGTACATGATTCTGGGGTTTATTGGTTATACCTAATAAGTACAGTTTTAATATAATACAGAGTAGAAGCCAATTTATTTATCCATCACAATCAAGGATAAGGCAAAATAAAATACAAATACATATAAATTCTACTTAAAGCTTGTGAGAGCAGTATAACATATTAAATAAAACAATTATCACTTTAAAACACATGGTGAGAATAATAATTAAGTGACCATTCTACATGTCTTACTCTAATTGTAGCTGTATAATGAGGTATTACTGTGAAAACTGACTTAATCTCACGCAATATTGGCTCCAAAGACACTCCCTGCGATACTCACATCAGCAATTTATTGTTTCTACCTGTGAAAGACAGGACAAGGCCCCAGGGTCTCTCATGCATTATGCCTTAGATCTTCCATTCTGTCTGCTGATTGGTTAATGTCCCCTCACTTGTTGAATATAAGGGACACCTAAGGCTGTACTCACATAGAGCGAGAGAGTAGCAAGTTAGCATCATTCTGATAACAACACTTCACCAAGAAGCATGGATCTGACATTCATCATTGTTTTACTGGTCTTTGTGGTGGGGCCTGCACAAAGTATTCCAATACCAAAACCATTTCAGGTAACATTCTACATCTTAAATGCTGACTTTGTTACTGCTCTTCAATCCTTAAATCCAGGTAATGAAAATGGCACATTAAACTTTTTAATAATCCAATACTATTTTTTTTTTTAGGATTCCACACCTGAACTGGAAGAACAATGTAAGTGATTATCTACCTTTCATATTTCAGTATGAGGCACAAAATACTTAGAATTACTGACTGGAAAGATTTACTAAGCAAACAGATTAGGTTGGAAGCCATCCTGGTGCTATGTCTTATTGATATTTGGAACAAACTGAAACATCTTAGATTCAAGAAAAACCACCAAATTCCAATGTAACGATTGATATAATTATCTGTTAGAATAAATGTATCTTTGTTTACCTTGTCACACTATTTTTACCCACAGACACAGATGAAAATAAAACAGAAACTCTGGATGTATTCACCCGGATTATTAATGGAAACAAAAGTAAATATCTACATGTATTTTTCTATCAGTCACATGATATATTGATGCTCACTGTCAGAGTAATCTCTTCTATCTATTTATCTATCTATTTATCTATCTTTCTCTATTTTTTAAGTTCTACAAAATGTGCAGGTATGTTCTGTCTGTCTTTCTTTCTCTCTGTTTAACTGTCTGCGTGTCTGTCTATCTAAATATTACGGTACGTAAGATAATTAAAGTAATGCCAGACTCTTGTCTTTACGTGGTGGTAAGTTGTTAATGCATGTGGATAAGTGGTTGTTTCTTATGGATTTATTTTGACAATGCTGATCCCACCATGTGCTCTTAGGGTATGTTGCAATTGAGATTTATTTTACTAAGACCTCTTCCTAAAATAATTTATGAGTTTGATGTGCACAGCATTGCTTGAAACTTTATTTACCTATTTATACTAAACAGTCAATTAAATAAGTAATTAATTAAATAAAACTGAGCTAATCTAGAAAAAAAAACACCTGGTTTGAAGGTTTTGCTGTAAAGTTACTGTAACTGAATGGGGGTCTTTTATCCTTTTCTCTTCTATTTGCAGACATTAATATTCCGGTACATGATGGCGATATCATCATAAACAGAGCGGGTCGCAGTGCCATGAAAGATGCAGGATGTTTCTGGCCAAAATCTTCAAATGGGACAGTCATTGTGCCTTACAGCCTTTCCCCTAAATACAGTGAGTTTTCTTGTTTTTTTCAGTTATTATAATATTTAAATAAATTTAGGGATGTTTTGATTAAATGAAGAATCTTATCTCCTTTTTTCGTGTAGCTACTGATCAGGTGGATCTGTTTAAGAATGCCATGCAAGAGATCGAATCTGTAACCTGTGTGCGATTTGTTAATCATACAACCGAGGTGTCCTACCTGAATATTGTGGAAACAGGAGGGTAAGTACTGAAACCTTTCTTTATATGTAGGGATACACCGGGAGTGTCTAATTTGAAAGACCAAAGGTAATTTACAAAGGTTGTGTGTTTTAAAGCATTTTCACTTAGGTGACAGACAGACCTTTCCAGCTCATATGAAGGGCCTTTTCATATTAATACATAGGCAATCAATAAATTGTTCTCAAATTAAAATTAAAACTACGTTCCACATCACGGATATTACTTTATTGTTCTCGGTGTGTCCTATGCTCTGTTGTTTAATATAAACTAATTGATACACTATATATATGAACGAACCTCCAGTTATGCCTAGCATAAATCTGCTAATTTTCAAAAAATATTTCATAATTAGATTTCTTTTAATAAATAATGATTCCTTATTTTATACCATCAGTTGTGCATCCGTTGTTGGAAGAACAGGCATCGCCCAGGATATATATCTGGATTCCAGCACTTGCATGTCCAGAGGGACCATTCAGCATGAGCTAGAACATAGTCTGGGATTTTACCATGAGCATTCCCGGAGTGACCGTGATGACTATGTTACCATTATGACCGAGTATATATCACCAGGTAACCAGTGCAGTGCTAATCCATGTCATAAATACATAATCTCTGTAAGAGTAAAATATCGTAACTCACTTATTAATTCTAAAATCATAAAAAGTCAAAAAACAAAGAGCCAATAAAGTATTTCTTTTACACTTGTTTAATGAAATTAAGACTATTTAATTTAACTGAAGTAGTGTAATAAATAAAAAGTGAGGAACTTACCATTATTTCAAGATTTATCCTGCAATTAAGTTCAGCTTAACTCCATTGCATGTTAACACTGAGGAGAAGTGAGGAACGAATTATACAGATCTTTGTATCCACACATCATCTAGGTACATTCTTAAACATCCTATTATAAACATTGAGCAGTTATTGATTTAAGTCTGTTTTTTCTTTTAGAAAATCTTGGTAACTTTAAAAAGACGGACACGAATAACCTGAATATGGAATATGACTACTACTCTGTGATGCATTATCCCACGTAAGTACCATACTGTCTCTCTGAACTACATTGTTAAACACAATACCAAATGTCCTGGATGTCCATGTGTAGAATGTACCAGTGATTTCTTATCTGTTCTACATAGATTTTCAATACTGAATGTAATTAAACAAAAACTCAAAGCATCATAACCACTATATTACACTGTAATGGTTATAATGCCAGGAGTCCCCTGGAGCCCCTTCCCTAGTTTAAGTAGTTAAATAATTTGCTAACAGTTTGATATCTTTCTTGGGATACACCAGTTGTCTCTCAACTATTGATATTGAGAGCTGGAAGCTCCTGCTAGACACTTCTGTAAGTTTTCCTGTGCTAAGTCCTGCAGTGCTGAGCGGCAGAGAGCAGGCAACACAGGTAAAACAGGTGGAAGCGTATTACTGGCTCCATAACAATTACAGTGTTCTTAGAGTGTTCTTTCATTACATTTCACAAAAAGGTCCTGCTTATTGACAGTTGGTTGTCTTCCTTCTTTGTAGCTATGCATTCAGTAACACATCAGGAAAAGACACAATCATCCCTAAGCCTGACCCTTCTATACCCATCGGACAAAGAGATGGACTTAGTACCCTGGATGTTTCTAAAATCAATGCCCTTTACAATTGTGGTGAGTTGTCAATTATGTGATTCCTTTATCTGCTAACATTGGTTATAGCTAGAACGGATCACTGTGCTACCTGCACATAGAAAGTGAGACAAATATGGATGACGACAGACAGATATTAAGGTATTGTTTGCATGTGTGAGATAGTTCTTGGAAATGGGAGATTCAACAGGAGAGGAACAGATACAATAAAATGATATAAAATACCTAAATGAACAAATTTCCATTAATTTTCCGTGATCTCACTCTTTCTATGCTACTTGCAGATGTCTGCTCAATGCTGCTTAGTAATGTCAACGGGACAGTGACCTCAGCCAACTACCCAAATAATTACCCCAATAACAGCAACTGTGTTTGGCTGATCAGAGTTCCATCTGGACAGGTAATTAACTGTTGCATTACCAGATACCTTGCAGTAAAGTTCAAGGGGGGTGACCGCTTATTCAGGGACTATGATTTGCATTAAAGTACATTTCATTCCATTGTAATATGTTGTTGGTTCCCCCTTAATGGTATACAGCCACACTGCCTTGTTTGCTTTTATTTTTGATTACATTCTAGGATCAGTAAACTAATTTTACCTCACAATATTATAAAAATTTTATTATTCATTTTTCTTTATTATTATTTGCAGGTTGTTCTGAAATTAGATTTTCTTGATGTTGAGTCCTCTATTGGCTGCTCTGCAGACTATATTAGAATTTATGATGGACCCAGTAAGACGTCTCCTGTGCTATTAGACAAAACATGTGGTATGCCACTGATCCTTCCAATGACATCGTTATCTAGCCAGGTGCTCATTGAGTTTGTCTCTAACCAGAATGGAAGTGGAAGAGGCTTCAATATCACCTATAAGTCAGGTAATTCTGTCATTCCTTTGTTTCGTGATCTTATTGTATTTTTGATTTTATAGCACATCTTACAAGACCTTATCCATCAGACACATTACACTAAAGGTGAAAAGCATTTTCCTTAGCTACAAGTCACAGTGAACTAAGTTTTATTGCGGTATAATTCTAAGTATATAACTAAAATTGTGTTGTATATAGGAAATCTGTTAATTATACGTTTCATTTTCTATGTTATATTTGGTTCTAAATATCTTGAAAAATATATAGACTAGAAAATGTCATATTTAACTCTACATGAAGATTTTCTTGAGGGCTGATAAAACAGCACTTTCTCTACATCCAGCTTATTGTGAATGAACTGACAATATAAGTAGAACTAAATTAGAGAAGGTCTCATTCTGTGTAGAACTGTGACCGTTGCAAAAGGTAAATCTCAGTGGGAAATGGATAGAAAAAGAGCAAAACCAGAGTGAAGTCTTATAAAAGATGGGCGCAATGCCCTTTAAAAAAGTGCAAAAATATGCAAAGCTAGCAGTAGGAGGTACTGTGTCTTCTACCACTTCTATTGCTATATCTAAATATATCATGCAAGTTTTATCCTAGATATTATTCTTGTTAAAGAGCGAACTTTTTAGGTGAAATTATTGCGTGCACACTATAGATAAAAAATAAATCATATGTAATTCATTCCCTTTAGCATTATTAATATGCCAGCTGTCCTTTTGAATAGTTTTCTTTTGAAATAATGCTACATTTGTAATAATTACACCTACTCCTACTAAAAGAAAATTTATTTTAAAGGTTACTTTTAACTTTGTATATTTAATTTAAATTGACATTAGCCATTTTCTTCTTTTCTAAAATCAGTAAAAATATTTAAAACATATAGAAATGATACTCTACTTTACTAAAATCAATCCTTCCCTTACAGTACAATGTGGAGGTGAGTTTTATGCTCCTGCAAAGAACTTCACTTCTCCTGGATACCCGAATGGCTACCCTCCAAATTTGAACTGTACATGGATAATTTCCGCTCCTCCTCAGTACAAGGTATGATGTTTTTCATGGAAGGAATAAGCAATTGCTCTATAGGAAAATACTGTGGACTCTCCAGAACAATCTCTGCTGCTGCAACAAATGTTGTAAACTGAAATTCAACATGTGGTCTCACACTCAAACTCTGCCAATATGGCTACAATTCTGTAATTTACTATCATCATATATAACAAATGTTCTGTATAGTGAAATTATTAATTTGGCTTTTTGAAATCTCATACATTTGCTCTTGTTTGATAAAGTTTGATTGTCAGGATTCAAAAGGCAGATGGAAAAGTACAATTTGAGGAATTAACTTAATTAGCTGGCATTATAATGCATCTATCGTTGGGTTTTGTGACATGCAGGGTACTAAAACATATTATTTGTTCTTGATTCTTATAGATCTCTTTAACTATAAACAACTTTGAGCTTGAGCCTATGTTCTATTCGATGTGCAGCCGTGACTCTCTGTCAATATATAATGGACCAGATGCTGACTCTCCACTGATCGGAGAATTTTGTGGTGTTCGATATCCCCGTTCTATTACTTCAAGTGGAAATTCAATGTTTCTACAATTTCTTACTGATTTCTCCATCCAATATAAAGGATTCAAAGCTTCATACAAATTTGGTGAGTATTGCAATGTCCCTCACATAACTGACTTACACCCATTTACCAAGTCATTAAATTTTATGTATTGGCCACAGTGATTGTACGGCTTTCCTGTCCATCGCGATCCACTCATATTAGGACAAGCTTCCTATATATTATATATATTCCTAATATAAAATTGTATTTAGTTCTTTAAAAGATTACTTTGTGATGATAGTAATATGATCCTTTACACTACAGTGTGAAATTAACAAAATGAACAAAAGCTGTAATCGATACGACCTATTTTGTCCCTTACATATTTTTGTGTTTTCCATTGCAGTGCCAAAGTAAGAGTAAGGATTCGGAACAGAAGACATTGTTTGTTACGGATAAAATGAAGCAGAAAGTGCCTTATATAGCCTTTGCATTATAAATTGTTTTTATATTTTTATGAAGTGAATGATGTTTATGTTTGTCTGTTTTCTGTAACATGGATCATGGATCAATGTTCTTTTCACTTTCATATATTTTCATATTAAAACAAAAAAAGTAAACATTTTGTAAATCGAAAAAATAAACTTGTTGATATTTAATAAACTTTGGATCTTTATTTCCTGCAATAAGGGTAGTTTCTAGACACAAAACGCACACAAAACTAACATGAATTTCAATTAAAATAATTGTAATGTGAATATAAGGAACTATGAGAATACTTCAGGTCGTATTCTGTAATTTCTTTATCATATGCTTTCCAGAATCACAAAGAGTATATACAGTAACTCACACAAGAGAGAAAACTCAATATTTCTGAGTAATTCTCCTGCCTGAGGTTATGGAGTTTAAAATGTACATGAGCACAGGACTCAATTAACAGGTTTGACAGGTGAGTTTACATACTATTGTTATAAAGTGAAACTATAAACCTCATTTAAGCATTAATTAGTTGTTAGCATGGCATAGAGGAAAGGTCTGGCTTGTTTAAAAAAAAAAAAAAAAATGAATGAAATCTTCCATTTGTAACAATAAGTAAATGCCCCTAAAATTAATACACTAGGACTATACACTATTGGCTTTGTCTGTGTAGAAAATTGTCTATTTTAGGACATAATCTAATCACATTCCTGCAGACGAAATACAGATTTTCATATGAACCTGACAGTGAACACTGTAGAACTAATTACATATTATATCTACGGCATTTCACCAGTCTTATTTAATTACCGGTATATCATATGTTTCCCTGTTATTACAAGCAGTATGCTACTCCGTAAATGTAGCAATTTCTTTGGTTGATATGCTAATATCAAGTGCAGAATTAAATATTGTCTACCGGTTGTTTTGCAGCTTGTGTTTCAGATTGTTTGCAACATCTTTCAAGACAGCGAGAATTTATACTTTTATCAATAGAGACATAAGTAAAATAGTTTCATGCTTCTCAAAGTACATTTCAATCTTATCACGAATGTATCCATTTTAGGTTAGACATGAGCTATTATATAATAAATGCATTGTTGCATAGTAATGTATATTGAAATATTAGTTTTGCCTATGGAATTCAGCTTTATTACACTGATAATTGAAAACCAGGTGGTTTACAATTGTTGCTAGTAGGAAAAAACATTCTTGACACTAAAGCAGCAATTTAATAAAGTTTCACTTTTACATTAATAATTAACTAGCTATCAAAAACATCTTCTGATTTTGATAAAATAATTAAACATGTGCATTTGTTTTCGTAGGACTCCGATTTCGTCCGAAAATTAGGGTTTTTTCGTATTCGTTTACTAAAACGTAAATGAAAGCCCTACAAGCAAAATATAAACGAAACGAAAGGGCAAATGCCTTTTCATTTTGTTTTGTTTATTTAAGACTCCTTGCTGCTGGGGAATTAACCCTCACGGCATGGAGAAATAACAGTGCGCATGCACTCCCAAAAGAAAACAAAGAGGGAGCCGGCAGCACTACCAGCTCCCTACTTGTAATAAATAACTATTCCTACCTCCTCCCCGCATTAAAACCTATGGGGGTCACCATATTAATAAAAGGGAGATTAAATCTTCCCGCATGCCCCTACTCGTGGCATGCCGCGAGTAGGGGCGTGTCTCCGTAACAAATTTAAAAGTAATAGATACTGGGCAGTTATTGGCACAGGTCCCCCATTTTAGTTATTTGGTGAACACAAATAACTAAAATGGTGGGGACATAGTGCCCCCCGCACCTCCCACCCATGACCTGTAGGTGGGAGCTATTAATATAAACACAGGGTCCTAATGTCCCCTCTGGTCCCCACCCATGTGCAGCAAATTCAAATTGAAAGCAACCAATCACAGTGTTATGAACTTTCCAAAGAACTTTTCCAGGCTGTGTAACATGACACAGAGCACTCTGATTGGTTGGATTTCAAGCCAACCAATCAGAGTGCTGTGACAGGTAAATGTAGAGACTTACCCATCAGTCTCTTCATTTACCTGTCAGAGCAACGCTCATGGGTGGGTGTTTAGGGGGGACATTAGGTTCCCCCTTTAATTAATTAGGGTCCCCACCTGCTGCTCATGGATGGGAACCAGGGGGGATAATTAAGTTCCCCCATTATTTATTAAGGGTCCCCACCCCCTCATGGGTGGAGATCAAGGGGAACATTAGGTCGCCCATTTAATTAATTAGGGTTCGCACCCACAGCTCATGGGTGGTGACCTGGAGGAGACATTAGGTCCCCCCAATATTTAGGGTCCCCACCTGCCGCTCATGGATGGGGACCAGGGGGGACATTAGGTCCCCCCCATTATTTATTTTGGGTCCCCACCCACCCCTCATGGGTGGAGATCAGGGGGAACATTAGGTCCCCCATTTAATTAATTAGGGTTTGCACCCACAGCTCATGGGTGGTGACCTGGAGGAGACATTAGATCCCCCCCATTATTTATTTAGGGTCCCCACCTGCCACTCATGGGTGGAGACCAGGGGGGTCATTAGGTCCTCCCCCATTTTTTATTTAGGTCCCCACCCGCCGCCATGGGTGGGGATGAGAGGGGACATTAGGTCGCCCCTTTAATTAATTAGGGTCCCCACCAATGAGCGGCAGGTGGGGACCCTAATTAATTAAAGGGGGGACCTAATGCCCCTCTCGTCCCCACCCATGAGTGGCAGGTGAGGACCCTAAATTAATAAAAACATTAGTTCCCCCCATTTATATTAATAGCTCCCACTCACTGGTCATGGGTGGGAGAGCGGGGGGGCACTAAGTCCTCCGCCTTTCTCAGTTATTTGTGTTCCACACCACGGGGGAACGGGGGGACCTGTGTAAGGTCGAAATTCGGGATTGACAAATTAAATTTTTATTTAAAAAGACAGAATCTACCTCTACTTGGAGGTAGTTAGTGTTACAATATTGTGCCTATACAATGAGCCGCTCAACACGTAAAGTGGAATACCCCTATCTCCACAATCAATCTTAACCCCTTAAGGACACATGACGGAAATATTCCGTCATGATTCCCTTTTATTCTAGAAGTTGTGTCCTTAAGGGGTTAAACACAAACATAATATATGGTTTAAAAATATATACCAATTAGTGGAGCGCTAAAATAATAAATACATAAAACATGTGCAGGGGTTAACTTACCCCATAAATTAAATATGATAACATACTTGAAGGTACATGTGAAAAGAAAAGGAACAAAATTGAGAATATATAGTGTAGATGGTCTTGAGAATAATGATCAGTAGTAGATAAATAACTAGAGCCACTCGCTAAAATGGGCCTCTTTGCTTTTAGGGCAGCAACACACCACTCACTCTATGATGTTTCCTCCAAGAGAAATACACAAAAGGATAGAAGCGACCAATGTGTAATACTGTACAAATACAGATAAATCTCTTGATGGTAAGTGTGACGGACTCTCCATCAATCTATGCTCCTAGTGCTCACCAAGGACCATCAGCACCACGACAGACACCATAAGCACCGCAGACCCCACGAACCGCCGCAGCTTGGTTGGGGCCTCGCCGTCTCCAACCCACCCTGGACCTACGACAAGGCTCCAGGTTCCAGTGAGTGAACCTCTCTTCCTTCAGATAGCGTAACAGGAACAGCTCTTTCAAGAGCTAGTGATTATCCAAGGGAGTATGAGGATCATAGCATTCCCTTGTAGTGATATAGCAGTTCCCTACAACACGAAACGAGGCTGCGAACTGAGGGTAAGAAGGTTTTCACTCATCCATGAACTTCCTCAGTCAGATGTAGTGTAGCCTCAAAAATCTTCCATTTTTTAAATGTCCTGTGGGTCCTTTGCATCCTCCCCTTTTGAGGTCACATGTTATTAGATTGGCCAATCCCAATATATAGAAATCTATATAGTTCTAAATGTAATAATAAAGAAACAAATGCTGGATACAAATATCGCAATCTGGTTTGAGTGCTGCTATAAAATACAATGCAGCAATAATCAGGCAGTTTATTATAGTACTCTGGGAGTACAATATTCCAAGTGCTTAGAATGAATAGAATGTTCAATATTCTTTTTCAAATAAGGCTTATAAAAAAACAACTGTATGTCTAAATCAGAAACAACTATCCATAGTGCTTACTGTATAACAACAATTTAATTCAAATGAGGGATTAAAAACACTTACAGATTGGAAGTATAAAGGTTGCTTGTCAGGGGATAGGTCCCCAGTACATCTACTACTTGTTGAACCTGTTGCTCCTATGCCAGCTCTGTATCGAAAGAGCTGAAGTCCATGGAGATGAGAAGTAAAGCTGACAATGAGTTAGGGTTCCGTGTGTTCTACCACCCGCTTCCGTTCCACACAGAAGTGAGAGCCAGTAATCTAACTAATTAAAAGAGCATTGTAGTGTTAGATGTACATGTTTGCATTCCTAGCACTATAGTGTTCCTTTAATGGTAATCCCAGAAAACTAAATTATCACACAAAAGAAATATATATATATATATATATATATATATTTATATATATTTGTGCTCGGAATTTAAATACGTAATGGATAGTATCTGTGAGCAAAGTTGGTTGTGGTGTGCCGAAACCAACGTACGAGTGGGCCTGTAAATAAAAGAGGGCCCACCAAGGATAATGTAGTTAAAACAGGGTGTAGGTGGGTGGGGACAATCAGCTGAGCGGCAGCGGTGAGTAGGGGCTGGGAGTTTAAGTAGGGGACTTACTCCTCCCACAAATTCAGGCCTAATGGCCTTTCTACTTGTGCTCGGAATTTAAATACGTAATGGATAGTATCTGTGAGCAAAGTTGGTTGTGGTGTGCCGAAACCAACGTACGAGTGGGCCTGTAAATAAAAGAGGGCAAAAAGATAAATTCGAGAAAATACACACTTTATTGCATTTTACAAGACCAAGTTCCTGAAAGCTTGGCGAAGCTCTTTCTCTGGTTGCGGAATATATGCGTTATATATGGAGGATTTCCATCGCCCCAGCCTTTTGATGATGTGGACCGGTGCGTTTGTGCTAGAGGCTGCTGAGGCGGCTCCTATGCGGAAGGAGTGCCCGGAGAATGCAGCCGGGTTGTGTCCGAGCTTAGATAACAGGGTTCTGACATGTAACATCAATTTTGCCGTGGTAAGCGGGTGCCCTTGTAATGTTAAGAGCGGAGAGTCTGGCAGGTGAGTGTGATGAGTTGACCGTAGTTGGTCGAGAACTTTCACCGGACACCAGGCATTATCAGTAGGGAAGAGAGGAATTATTGTAGGGTGTATTGACCGGTTGGTTTTAGTGGTAGGGATAGAAAGGAGGTAGTGATCCTCTACCTTGGTGAGGTGTGAAGTTTTAAGGCATCGTGCGATATCTCCTTGACAAACCACGGTGAACTCTCTAGGTCTGAGAAAACCATAGAAAGTGAGATATATGGCAGATTTTATCACCGTATTGGTGTAGCTATCAAATGGGGCTGTGTCAAGGAGATTGCTAAGTGACCTGAAGATAGGCCCGTCTATGGGTAATCTAGTGCTTGCGAGTGGTGGTGAAACCTTTGATATACCTTTCAAGACCTTTTTAATGGGGTATGAAGACAAAAACGGAGTGCTGTTAGGAAAATTGGTGAGGCTGTGATGCTGAACCCCGGTGTGGTAAAGTTTAATGGTGTTGTGTGACAGATTAAGGTGTAGGTGGCAGAAGGAGGCAAAAGACACCATGGTTTGGATAGAAAAGTCACCTTGTAGCCCGAATTCTGCAGTGAATTTGTTAAATATGTTAAGTGCCCTATTGTAAGTGATAGCAGTGTTGGGTGATAATGCTTGGTGAGTGAGTGATCTAGCGTGAAGCAAGAGTGTGCTTAATCCAATATTAGTTCGTGAAACCGTGGTGTCCTGGATGGCTGTTGGTGAGCTGCTGGGAGTGCCTGAGAAAATGCCTGGAATCGAGAACGAGAAAGAGCGTCAGCGGCGGTGTTGTGAATACCCGGGATGTGAGAACATACTAAGTGAAACTGATTGGATGCTGCCAGCCAGGTCAACTTGCGAATCAGCCGCATGATGGTCAGGGATGATGAGCGCCCTTTGTTAATGATATCGCAAGCTGCCGAGTTATCTGAGTAGCATTTTACTGCCTTGCCGGACCAGAGATGACCCCAGGTGTGTGCGGCCGCCACAATGGGGTAAATTTCAAATAGGGCTGAGGTCTCCCTGAATCCTGGCAAGGCATCCGTCTCAGTGGGCCAGTGGCCCCTAAACCAGTGGTTCCCGAAAATGGCTGCGAAACCGGTGTTGGCTGCTGCGTCTGTGTGGATGATGGGTGAAGAGGTGGAGAGAGGGGGGATAAACATGGAGATACCATTCCAGTCTTTCAAAAACTTCCCCCACATAGCTAAGTCAGCCTTGGCGTGGGGGTCCAAAGAAACTGTGCCGGAGTCCGGGACTCCGTGGAGCAGGCAAAGAAGTCTGGAAATGAAAGACCTTCCCTGCGGAATGATGCGCATGGCGAAGTTCAGAGATCCAAGAAGGGACTGAAGTTCTCTCCTGGTGCAAACGTCATTCCGCAGGAACGTGTCTATCTCCCCTCTCAATCGTGAAAGTTTGTCGTGGGGAAGGCTAGCTCTGAGTTTGACAGAATCGAGCTCTATGCCTAAAAAGGTCAACTTTGTTGTGGGTCCTATAGTTTTGGCTGGGGACAAAGGGACTCCAAGTGTGGAAAAAAGTGCGGTAGTACTATTGATTGCTGTGGGTGTTGATGACCCTGGCTCTATCAGTAGAAAGTCATCTAGATAGTGAATAACGGAGTGACACCTGATGACGTTCAGAAGCAGCCAGCATAGTGACTCTGCGAAAATGTCGAAAAGTTTGGGGCTGCTTCGAGAACCGAAAGTGAGTCATGTTGAGAAGTAATAATACCCTCGCCATTTAACACCGTGTAAGTGCCAGAGTGAGGGGTGTATGGGCAGTAATTTAAAGGCATTAGTGATGTCTGTTTTGCTGAGCCAGGGTCGATTACCAGATGTCATGATGGACTGTATGGCGTCGTCGATGGTGACGTACTGCAGAGAGAATTCGTCTGCTGGAATGAGTGCGTTTATGCTTGGAACAAAAGAGGAGTGCGGTGCCGATAAATCGATAATGAGACGTTTTTTATTAGAATATTTGTGAATAGCAATACCAATAGGGTTAGTGCGCCAGGAGGAAAACGGTGAAGAGGTGAAAGGACCGATCATGAAACCGTTTGTGGTTTCTGCGGAAATGAGAGTGTCTACAGCGACTGGGTCTAAACGTGCAGACTGGAGATTAGGACATTCTAGTGTACCTGGGGGAATGGCTACTATGCCTGTGTGAAACCCTTGTGAGAAACCTGTGGTGAGAAAATCCACCAAGTGCCTGCTGGGGTGAGACCTTAGATAAAAAACCAGGTTGTCGATATTTATGTCGGTTAGTCATTTATTTGGTGACAACCTGGCTGGACACATGGTCTTGGTATGTGCCCTGAAACATATGGAGCAGATGTGCAATAATCTACAGGCGCTGAAACTGCAAGAGCCTGCGTTGAAATTATTGCACACCTGTGCTTTACCTAAAAAGGAGATGGGCCTACCCAGCTTATCCCGGAGACCACCCGCTGGTTTGTTGTGAGGGGTGAAAGAGGAGTGAGGTGTGAACGTGGGGTGAGGGGTGGGAGTGGAGGTGGTGGGATCTGGTTCGACGGGACATAAGTCCGCCATGTGGGATGTAGAATTACAGATGGCACAAGCCGGGGGCCTGAGTCCAGCGAAGTGGCGACAGAAAAGTTCCTTGTCCATCTGACCCCAGTTCATTCTAATGTTGAACTGCTTGAGATGGGTCGCCGCCTTCGCCGAAACTGACTTGTGGTAGTCATAGAAGGAAGAGCCCCCGTACTTGATGCCTAAATCCACTACCTTGTGGAGATAGAGATCTAGCTCTTCTCTCCTATGGGGATACACCGTACAAATGACGTCGCGGTATATCCCAAAAGCTATCACAAACTGTGGGATTGACAATTTTTTATTGAGCCTGGGATCCCTCGTTTTGAGCACAACTGAAATGTCACCATAGTTGTATGCCTTGTTCTCGAGTATGTCCTGAGAGGCTATGAGTAAAGACACCAGACACACATCCTTCCCGTCTAGGATATCTATCCTGATAGAGTCTGGGACGGAGTGTGCTGGTGACTCGAATGGTGTGATGGCTGTGCCAGGTGCTGGAGGGGGGAGCATAGCGGGGCAAGTAGGTATGGCAGGTGCAGCCGTGGTAGAGACTGGGACTACGGTGTTAGTACCTGAGGAGGAGATGGCGCTCTCCACCTTAGACAGCCTGCTATTGAGGGTCTGTAGATTGGCCAAGATATCTGCCAGGGTATCCTGGGTGGCCGTGCTGTTTCTAGGTGGTTGTCCTTGAGAGCTAGTTCCCGGCCTAGGCTCAGGGACTTGGTGGGTAAGCAGCCTGTAAAGTTCTGCCTTTCTAGCTGTGGCCGGAAAGGGGATTCCCCTGAGCCTAAGCTCGGCCGTGATTTTGGGAATAGTCCATGCTCTCAAGGACGTGGGGGTTGAAAGAGTGAGTGATTCGCCTGGAGACACGGGTCTGATTGGCGTGAATGGTGTTTCTTCTGACAGTTCTTCGGTTGGAATTGGTTCTTGGGACATTCTAAAAAAGGAATGATTATGTGAAAGATATATTAGAAGGGGAGTGAGGTAAGTAGGGGGGTATGGGGAGTGGTGTATCTGAAAGAACTGGACTGTAATGCTAGATGCCGAGGCGAAAAACGTAACTATTGAATGACTGGATAGGTGAGGCCCTGCTAATGCCAAGTGGCGGTGAGAGGCTCTACCTATGATTTGGCTTATGACATAGGTGCCACAGACGTGGTGGCGGGATGTTGGCCTCTCGGTGACGATAAGAGAAATCAAAACGTGTGGCCGTGACAGGTGAGGCCCTAACTAGAGCCCTGCAGTAGGGCATGCGAGGCTTAACTATGGTTTGGGCGTGGGGCCGTACCTCCGTGTTGAGGTGGGGTGGGGGTGATAGGCCTCGCGGGATCGGATTTCCTGATAGGGTGGGCTAAGGCATTAGCCTGTGCCCTATAGCCAGTTTGATTGTATGCTTAAGGGTAAAGTGAGAGGACTGGAGTGGTGTGTGGATACTAACCTTGACTGGTCACAAATGGTATCTGGAGCCTCCTGATAAGTGTAGAGAGTCTTGTCTTAATGCTGTCTTTGAGGAAGAATCCTGGGGGTTTAAGACAGATGTTGGTGTGTTTATACGTATCGTGATGTCGTATGAATAGTATTGGGAGAAGGTTTGTTAGGGGCGCCACGTGAGATCCTGCATTGAGGGATCTGAGAGGTTTAGGTGTAGGAATGGGATGATTTTTTATATGAGTGAGAAGGCAGAATGAGGCCTTGGGGTAGCGAATGGACGTACTTGAGTAAGGACGTAAGTACCTGAAGGTATGGCTGAGTACCGGGTCAGGTTTTTTGGTGTCTTCTGAGCCTGATGGCCGTATGACCGAAAGTCTGTGTAGACAAGTAGTAAAGAGATAACGTATCTTGGGCGTAAGCCTGAGGAAAGGTAGTAATGGAGTTGAGACCGCGTGAGGTCTAGTATTGAAAAGAGAGTGAACTATACCTTGGTTTTGAAGTACAGAGATTATGTTTAATCGTGGCAGGTTAACTGCGTAGAAACGGTGGAAGCTTAGACTAATACAGGATCTAAGGGTTAAACCAAGACAATTTCCATATTTAGCGATAGATGTGAAGGTAATTGATAAAAACCTGATAACTCAAAGTGATAATATACCATACCTGTTCCTGTAATAAAAGGACCTTGAAATAACAACTTTAGTGCAGAAAAGCAAGAGACCGATGCAATCTGTAAAAGCCAAAATGTGACAGCGTGATTTATGTGAAAGGAATAGTACGGATTATGTGTGATGGGTATTACTTGTGAGTAGTGTTAAAATGACTTATAACTAAGTGTTATTTGGAAAGAATGGTATAGCTTACATTTAGACACGTATTAAGTTATGAACCATGGTAAAACAGTATGTTTATTTACAGAAAAATACGTTTAATCGTTTTATCAAAGGTAGGAAAACACCATGCTGGTAGTTAAAACAGATAGTGTAACCACAAACTGATGTGAAGGAATAAATAATAGTAGAATTTGTGTGATTAGAACTTATGCATGCTTAGCTTGAAAGAATAGAAAATAACCGAATGTAAATTAGTAAGACGGTGTTCGAGTATTTAACCATACGAATAGGTTGGTGCTGAAATGACCGAACGGAAAAAGGGAGTACAGATAATACTGAGCTTAAAACATTAAATATATATTCGGTAGTTTGCGTACGAATATGCTAAACGATAGTGAAATGAGCCGAACGTTCGTGCGTTTTTTGGCGCGAATGGCGATTTTGACGAAAAGCATGTATTCGTGTAAATGCGAAAGAGGGAGCCTACCCCTATGTTTTTAGGCCCGAACGGCGGGGAATAGCGAACGCTAATTCCCACGCCTTGCTTACGTGAACGTGCCGGTCTCGTGACTGGAAGTCGGGTACCTCGACCGGGGAGAAAACAGAGTGAATGGACCTCGGACGGACGGAGGATTGAACCGGGCGTCTGGCTGCTGGAAAACAGGTACAGTTCTGGCGGGAAGCTGGACCGGAAGTGCTGGACAATCAGCTGAGCGGCAGCGGTGAGTAGGGGCTGGGAGTTTAAGTAGGGGACTTACTCCTCCCACAAATTCAGGCCTAATGGCCTTTCTACATATATATATATATAGATATACATATATATATATGAAACATACAAAATCCAGTGCACTCACTAATTCACTAAACAGTGATTTCAAGTATCACAGACCTAGGCAAAAAACAATGGGGGCTTAGTTACAGTAAATGATCATACATTTCATAAGCTTTCCACGAGAGAGAGAGAGATACAGGATATTTACCATGGGATATTTTTTTTTCTTTTATAAATTCTTTATTTTGGAAGATTTTGTTGTTTTGGGTGGGGGTACAGAAATGAAAACTTGGGGATACAGTTTTAGTACAAGTTTCGCAGAGCTGACATGTTTTAACATGGCATTTGACCAAGCTTAACAGTTTTGCATGTCTGTCATCGTTGTCTTGGGGTTGGGGTGGGGTACAGAAAGAAAAAGGGTGGGGGGTTGGGTACACTATCAGGCACATTTTCCTTTGTGCCTTTATTTTTTTTTTTTTACCTATGTGTGCCTTTTGCGTAAGGTGGTGTCCATGTTGATTTGTGCTTTGCGTTATTTGTCATGTGGTGCCCAGGATTTGTGACCCGTGGGTGGTGTTGCCCTGTCTATTTTGTTTCACGTGTGTGTGTTCTTGGTGCCCCGTTTTGTTCTGGGTTATGGTTTTGTTCGTTTTGTCTTGTGTTGTGGTGATTCTGTTGTGTGTTAGTGGAGGTCGAGCTGTTTTTTGCAGCCTCTTGGTACCTCGGTTGAGTTCGGTCTCCCTGAGTGTATTGCGGTGTGTCCTAGTTTGGGGGTTGTGATCAATCTCCAGGAAGATGTTGCCTGATGATTCTCTCGGTTTTGGTGGTCGTGGGTTGTGGTTTTAATCCGAGGGATTACGTCTCTTCAGGTGTGGGGGGGGGAGGGTTGAGGTAAGGGGAGGAGGATGGTGATTCAATGTGGTGTTTGTGAGTGGAGTGTATGTGGTGTGACTTTGTGTGGGGTGGATCGGTACGTGTTTCAGGTGGGGAGTGGGAATTCGTAGAACCACAGGTCCCAGATTTTATGGAAGTGTTTGGTCGTGTCGTGGACCATTGCGGACCTTTCGTCCATTTTAATTGCGTCTTTTATGGGGGCGTGGCTTAGGCTCTGACCGGGATGGACGCGTGATTTGAGAGCTCCGCTCCACCGGCGCTGTAAACAGCCTACTAAACAGCAAACACTAGCGTCTATGGGGCGCCACCGACGCACCGAGACCCCCCAAACCCCGAGGGGTACACAGCTGGGCCAGACACACGGCCCGATGGACGGGTTCCTCCAGACCCAGCCTGATGCGACAGAGGGAACAAGCGGATCCAATATGGCGCCGACGGCATCATCCCCCAGGGAACCACATGGTGCTGCACTGGAAAAGATTGGAGAAGAACTCCGAAATATGGCAACTGCAATGGCCACGAAAGCTGACTTACTAGTCCTGACTACCACCATACAGGACGCTCTGAGAGCTGAGATGGCAGGGCTCCGGACGGAGGTAACTGCGCAAGCGGGCCGCATCCAGGAACTGGAACGCACACAGGGGGCTCATGCTGCGAGACACCAAGCAACAGACACAGCACTCACGCGTCAAGGGGAGCTGTTACTCCACATGAGAAGGTCAGTTGAAGACCTAGATAACAGGGGGTGCAGATGTAACATTAGGGTCCGTGGGGTCCCTGAAGCTGAGGGTAGGGAGGAAAATGCGGCAGACATTTTATCTAACCTATTCCGCATGATATTGGGAGAGGAAGCACCCCAGACTCTCAAATTTGAACGCGCACATAGAGCTCTACGTCCCCGGTCCCAGGAAGAAGGCCCACGGGATTTGATTTGCTGCCTCCACTCTTTTAGAGATAAGGACGCTATCATGAAAGCGGCCCGTTCCCGCCCAACCTGGGATTTTCAAGGGGCCTCAGTGTCTCTATATAGTGACCTCTCGCCCATCACGCTTGAAGCCAGGAGAGCGTTAAAGCCCATAACCACAGCCCTGCAGGAGCGAAATATTCCTTACAGGTGGGGCTTCCCCTTTGCCCTGCTGGCGCGCAACCAGAATGGATGGGTGTCGATCCGCTGGCCTGAGGAGGTCCCACGGTTCCTGGAGGAGATGGACCTGCCTCCGATATCAGTCCAAGATTGGGTTCTAGGCCCACTGGGTGGGAGACCACGCCAACAGAGAGCGCCCCGCAGACGCGGAGATAACCCACCAAGAGGCCCGGCTCCCCGCAGACGCATCAACCCGGAGGCACCAGAGTGACAGGTGAGCCCTCTAGCGGTCCCTCTACCCCCCCCCTAGACACCCCACTGGGGAGGACACCCCAACCTGCACAGGCGCTAGGATAGGAACTGACGCAGTCCCTCATATACACACCGGGCAATAAAAAAGATTTACAAAAAAAAAAAAGGTATCCCATGACTGTATCCCTATAACTGACTCCATACCCCTCCCAGAGAGTCGGTCTGAGGCTCTATCTATCCTCTTCGTTTTCAAGACATGTTGAAAAAAGGAACTGTCTCTCCCCCTAACGGAGGCGCTGGGGAACACATCTGACCCAGTGAACGACACAGCGGAAACTCATTTGGGAGGTGGGCTGCTATAGGGGATTCTTTGACTGGGGTGGGTCCTGTTTATAACCTCATAAGGCACGTTTTATATCACTAACCCCAGGAGACTTTTTCACTCATATTGGAAATGAACTCAACGGGACTACACCACTCTCCTGCAGATCTGAGCTGTGGACTCACGGTATGGGATGATATCACCCGGTATACACCGCCTAGGTCTCATTCACCAAATCCATGATAGGTTACGATTGTTTATTGCCATGCCTAACCTCTATATTTCATACTGGTGTTATACTCATGTTATACTAGCTGTTGAATGTCGCACCTCCTGAATATGTGCTCCCCCCCACTTTAGCAGACACATAGATAAGTGAGATGACCTGACTTACTATAACGCCCCATGACGTAGGAGACGGCATCCTAACTATTGAATGATAGGGCACACCGCCATTAACAGATAATTGAGGGGACCAGAACGATAGAGCAGGGTTTAGGTGGGGGGCGCAATAATCGACA
Organism: Pelobates cultripes; assembly: GCA_933207985.1. Taxonomy (NCBI): domain Eukaryota; kingdom Metazoa; phylum Chordata; class Amphibia; order Anura; family Pelobatidae; genus Pelobates; species Pelobates cultripes. Next base: position 178,408,290 of record OW240912.1, read on the forward strand.
TGCAAGCACAATCAGACAGATGAACGGGGGACTGCTCAGAGGACACGCAACGGCTGCCACACATTGCAGGGGGAAGACAGAGGACGCTGGGAGGGGGGAACGGACGGGGCTTGGACCAAAAGGTGGGATAAGGTACAAGTCATATGTGTAGGAACCTTCATGTTGTACTCGCATTATGGTATTACTATATTGTTGAATTGTTATTGTATTCATGATCACATGTACCACCCCTGTTGGGTGGCGCCTTGACACTTAGAAACTTCATATGGCACTAGGCTGCGGTGCTGGTGGGGGGGAATCTCATTTGGTATCGTTCTCATTTCTCTCTCTCACACCGGTCTGGAGCGGAGCCATTGACTCCACCTAAAGGTCGTGCAACTCTTCTGACAGCGGAGCACCTGGTGGACCATATCCCGGTCTGGTTACTGGAGTGGCCCCCGGCAGATCCGGCTGTCGCACGACTAATACCTCCAAACACTGAGGAGGTATTGAGGAGAAATCCTCAACCCACCCTGTCCCCTCACATAGAGTAACCTCTTCACTTGAGGTCCTGATTTTACGACCCTCCCCCCCAAATCAAATTTTTTTTATTTTTTTTTCTCTTAATTTTTTATTTTTTTTTATTTTATATCATTCACACTTCCCTGGTGTCCACTCTCCATCCCCGACAGGGACGAGTGCCACACACAGAAACCACACCCTCCAAACACCAGTCATATAAGTCCTTGACTGTCGCGAAAGCGGTAGCGAATTTGCAACCAGTCTGTACAGGGGGGCATAGGAAAGGAGGAGGGGTTGCCCATATACAAGACAACCCTAGCACCGATAACCCTGAGCCCGGTGTGGGGGTACGTAGTCTAGCTCTCCGGCACCGCGCTCCCGTTAACGCCAAAAGACATAGGATAACGGATAGGACCTCAACGGGTCCCTGTAGCTAACTGTAGCGAAGGGAGTGAGTTTCAAACGCAAAGCTCTCCGCGTGCTCTCGGGGCTCTACAGAGATGTCCGCGTCCTACCACGACGCGCCACTACGTGTCCTTACCCTCAACTGCAGGGGACTGAATGTTCCCGAGCGCCGCACACATCTGCTACGCGACTTGAGGAAGACACAAATATCTGTTGCTATGCTTCAGGAGACCCATTTCCTAGAGGGCCTCTCACCTAAATTGCGGAACCGGTACTACCCCAACAATTACTTCAGCAACCACAACACGGCTCGTAAAGCGGGCGTAGCCATCATCCTGTCAGCTGATCTGGACTTCAAGGAATTAGACAAGATATTCGACACGCAGGGGAGGTTCCTTTTCCTGAAAGGCACCATAGCGGACAAACTTTACACTTTCGTGTCAATTTATGCTCCCAACACAAACCAGGCCAGATTCCTCAGACGAATTCTGCGTAAACTGAAGGGCTTCGCGGAAGGGGCAATCATCATGGGAGGTGATTTTAACACTCCACTAGACCCCCAGATGGATACGTCAACAAGCCATAGTAGCTTACCAGCCTCAAGCATTCACTCAATTCGCAAATCACTGAGCGAAATGGGATTAGTGGACTGCTGGAGAGCACTCCACCCGGATTCTAGAGACTACACCCACTTTTCAGCATTACATAATCGCTACTCGCGAATTGATTACGTACTGATACAACAGGAAGGATTGTCGCGACTCAGGTCGGCTACCATAGGCCCAGCCACGTGGTCAGATCACGGTTCGACGATAGTGGAACTGGAATCACCTCTATTCAAACCAGCTCGCTGGACCTGGCGACTGAATGAGTCCCTACTTCAAGACCCTGAGGTAATAAACGAAGTCACGCAGGCACTGGAACTATATTTCAAAGAAAATGATGGGGACCAGATCTCGCCAATTACACTCTGGGAGGCACACAAAAGCGTAATACGGGGCATTCTCATTAGAATAGCCTCTCGCAAGAGAAAAGCAATGATGCGGGAATTAACGGAAGTCTATGAAACCATTGCAAAATTGGAACAACAGCACAAACGGATGCAAATTGATACCACACAAACAGAATTGACGAACGCCAGACGACAACTCAGAGACCTTATCACACGGAAATATCATCGCTCTTTGCAATATTCGAAAAATTTCTTCTACACTCACGCCAACAAGGGCGGCAAGTTTCTGGCAAGCCTCCTGAGGGGCGACACCCCCCGCACGAGGGTGCACAAAATACGCCTCCCATCGGGATCCACGTCCTCATTCCCTGAGGACATCGCAAATGAATTCCGCCGATACTATCACACCTTGTATAACCTTCCTACGCCGACGGAATCATCGCAAGGACACACCGTGCCCGCATCAATCCAGGCCTTCCTCCGGGATAATGTAAGCAGACGAGCAAACATAGACGCGACAGATATGTTAGACGAACAAATTAGTGTCGAAGACGTGGCTGCGGCCCTGAAGGCCACGAAGGTGGGCAAGGCACCAGGCCCGGATGGATACTCTGCGGGATATTACAAACATTTCTCCTCGATCCTCTTACCTTGGCTAACTAAGGCATTTAATAACATTACAGAAGGGGGACGATTCGGCACAGAATCACTGGCAGCTACTATAGCAGTCCTGCTCAAACCCGGTAAAGATCCCGAACACTGCAGCAGTTACCGGCCAATTTCCTTAATAAACGTGGACTCAAAACTTCTTACGAAAGTGTTGGCCACCAGAATACAACGAGTACTACCGAGCATAGTCCATGCGGATCAGACGGGGTTTATACCTGGTAGGGAAGCCCGAGACAGCACACTCCGACTCTTCTCCATACAACATCGAGCACGGATTTCACGAGAACGCCTTATACTGCTATCCACGGATGCTGAAAAGGCCTTCGATCGGGTCAACTGGTCTTACATGATGCATACATTGAGGGCCATGGGATTGGGACCGAAGATGATGTCGTGGATATCGGCATTATACGATAAACCCAGCGCAGCGGTTAAGGTAAATGGAGCACTTACGACCAGCTTTGAGATTCACAACGGGACCAGGCAGGGGTGCCCCCTATCCCCCCTTTTATTCGCAATGTCTCTGAAACCGCTCCTACAGGCAATACGACAGAACCCTGACATCCAGGGCTATTCATGGAAAGGGACGGAACACAAAGTGGCCGCATATGCGGACGATCTCCTCTTTTTCGTCTCTAATCCACGAATCACACTGCCATGCTTGCTCCGGGAATTTGAAAACTTCGGCAAAATCGCAGGATTCAAACTTAATTTATCTAAATGTGAGATCCTTAACGTCACCTTCCCACCAACCGAATTTGCCACACTGAGCGCAGCTTTCCCATTTCGCAGATGTGAGGGGAAGATGAAATATCTCGGCATCTGGGTAACACACAACCCACGCGACCTGTACCAACACAATTTTGCCACCATACTACGACAAGTAACTTCGGACCTAGATCGATGGGCATATCCACACATCACCTGGCACGGCAGGATAGCGGTCCTCAAGATGAACGTGCTACCACGGATATTATACTTATTCCAAACCATCCCAATATCGCTACCTACAACGTTCTTCTCTAGCCTGAAATCGGCGGTCATCCGATATGTTTGGAGAGGGGAAAGATCCCGCCTTCGACATGAAACGCTCTGCCTACCCAGGATCAGAGGAGGCCTTGCACTGCCGGACTTCAAAAAGTACCAACAAGCCACTACTATGCAACGTATCCTGGAGTGGCACGCAGCAGAGGACCCGAAACAGTGGGTAACTCTGGACAGAGAAGACTCGGGGACCAAACTTAAAGCAGACGTATGGAGGGAGGCGAAAGGTCGGTGTGGATCAGAAGAGGACGGCAATCCGGTGGCACAGACTCTGAAGATCTGGAAATCAATTAGGAAGATGGAGCAGGTCTCTCCGACCCCCAGTCCTATGATCTCAATCACACACAACCCCAATATAGGGGGAGGACTCCCCTTTAGGACCTGGGCCTTTTTAGGGGAAAGAGAATATATCCCAATATGCACGATCCTGGAGGAAGGTCGGATAAGGTCCCTCAGCTCACTATTAGCTGGAAGACCGCAGACTCCCCTCCTGACCCTCCATTATCTACAACTATCACATTACTACGAATCCTTACCCCACAAGGACCTCCTACACAGAGACCTTACATGGTTCGAAAGCATATGCCGCAGAGGTTCTAAACTCGAGAACGCGATATCGATGCTCTATCAACATCTACTGATTGGGGCCTCTTCGGATAACAATACATTTCAAAGACGATGGGAAACACAACTAGATATTGCCATTACACCAACGCAATGGGGGACAGCACTCCTCTGGCAGCACAAAAGCTCCTCAAGCTCCTACTATCAGGAGGTCAATTATAAACTGATCTCCATGTGGTATAAAACCCCGGTAGCCATACAGAAAATCTATCCAGAGGCGTCCCCACTCTGCTGGAGATGTCAAGACGCGAGAGGTACCATAGTACATTTATGGTGGGAATGCCATACCATCGCACACTATTGGGAACATATCCACGCCACAATAAAGGAGATTTTGGGGGATGACACGGAATGGTCCCGAGAATTGGCCCTACTACATATTACCACACAAAATATCCCTAGATACAAGAAATCAATTCTACGCCATCTCTTAAATGCTGCCAAATCCTTAATCCCAGTATATTGGAAGAAGGCAACCGTTCCCACGATAGAAGAATGGATCCATAGGGTCAAAGACATCCAGGCGGCCGAGGCGGTGCGGGCATCTCTGGCGGGACGCTCGACAAAGCACGCGGAGACATGGCAACCCTGGTTCTCGTACCAGGCGGACAGATAAAGGGTCCATGTGGGGGCGGGGGAGCGGGGCGGACAGGCTGGGACTGGTCACCTCTGTTGGCCGAACTCACCCTCAGGTGCCGGATAATTCATCTTGGGAGGGGTTATGGTCCGTAGTAACATACGATCCCTTATTGACCCGAACTTATGCTCGCGCACGCTAGAAAACCGATACTGTGATATCATGAAATACCTACCGACTCACACACGACCAATCGACGCACATGATAGACTGAACTACAGCATATAAGACACATCACACGGCTGTGCAATGTAGGAGATGGAGCCTGAAGGGACGGACCCAACACACAGTATAGAGTCGACCACTAGATGAATCCACTGAGACAATAACACAACATAGGTTCACAATACATGACCAACGTACCACAGCAAGCCGCTAGGACAGGACCTGACAAAAACCTGACCATCACGCCCAAGCTCAGGACCCGTTGCGGGTGGGGGGGGGAGTGTGGACACCGGGGAGAACTATCCTCACACATACACATCATCCCTTAACCCTCTTCTCTTTCACCTTATAACACGTTATATATTTTTTGTTACTCCCGTATGTCTCTCAGGGATATAAGTCACTAACCTGACGAATGAAAGCAATATTTGCTCGCCTATATCTAGAGGTTAGAGCATCAAAGGAGGAACATGCCCCACACAAACACACTAAATACTATCCTGCAAGCAAGTACTAAAAAGGGTTCTCTTGTATTGTATGTATGCAAATAACATGTACGCTGATTAAGCCTTAAATTGAGAATGGAATGTAACTGCCTTGAAGTTTTGGGAAACTCCCAATATATTGTTTTGAAGACTGACATATGTTATAACAATTATTAATGCTATCCACCGAGGCCTGCGAGCCTAACTCTTTTTCCTCAATAAAAAAGATTTACAAAAATAATTGCGTCTTTTATCTTGCGGTTTACTGTGTCCATTGATGGGGTATCTGGGCTGCCCAATTTTTCTCCTATGGCTCTCCTGGTGGCTAGTGCTATTTGGCTATTAATTTGTTTTGGGCCCTGGGTGTGTTGGTTAGTGGTTTGGATAGGAGCCACGTCCAGGGGTCTAGTGATATATCTGTGTGGAGGATTCTCGATACCATGGAAGCTACTTGTTGCCAGAGTTGTGCTGTGGGTGTGCAGTCCCACCACATGTGAAGGTATGTACCCTTTTGTCCGCATCACTTCCAGCAGGAGTCTGTGTCTGACCTGCCCATCTGTTTGAGCTTTAGGGGGGTGAGATACCATCTCATTAGCTTCTTGTATGCCTGTTCCTTATGGTTGACGCATATAGATATGGAGACTGTGGCCTCCCAGATCTCGGCTCAATCAGATGGGTCCTCCGCCGGACCTATATCCCTCACCCAAGCCGACACATATGTAAGGGCTCAGTCTTTGACGTTTTGAATTATGTGTCTATAGAGTGCAGATATTTGGCCTTTTTGTATTGGTGATTTTATATATTGTTTTTCGAAGGGTGTGAGTGCTTTAGTACCTTCTTGTTTGATTGCTGGTGTTTCCAGGAAGCTTTTGATTTGGATGTGGCGGAACATGTCGAAAGTGTGGTATGGTGTGGTTTGTGGGAGGTCTGAGAAAGGTATTGGTTGTTGGTTTCTGTAGAAGTGGTATAGTCGGGTGAGGTCCTTTGCTTCAAAGCGGGCAAATTCTTTGGGTGTCATGCCCGGTGGGAATTGTGTGTTGTGGAGCAGCGGGGTTATTGGTGAGTGTTGTGTTGTGAGACCACTTTTTTGAGTTGTTTTGTCCCAAATGTTTATGGTGTTGAGTATTGCCGGGGATGTTCGGGGCAGGGGGGGTCTCGCTGATTTTGGTAGCCATATATATAGGGAGGGGAAGTCTCTGCCGAAGATGTCATGTTCTAGGTCTACCTATCGTTTGACTACGTACAGGGCATGCCAGTTTTGGGCTTGCGTTAATTGGGCTGCCTGGTAGTAATAGGGTAGGGTGTGGTAAGCCTAGGCTCTGTTGGGTACATGTTGGACCAGATGACTTTGTCGATTGTGGGTTGTAGCAATTTGAAGTCGGCACTGCGAATTGGAATTGGTAGGGCTTGGAACAGGTATAGGAGCCTAGGTAGCACATTCATTTTGACTGATGCCAATCTACTCAGCCAGGATATCGGCATGTTTTGCCAGGTGGAGATGTCGTGGGTTATTTTTTGTATCGTGGGTGTATAGTTCAGTGCGTAACTTTGGGGGAGGTCTGCCGGGATGGAGACCCCCAGGTATTGTATGTGGGTGGAGTTTAACTTGAAGGGGTACTTATCTTGGATGGCTGCTGTTGTGGGGGGGTCAATGTGTATGGGTAGGGCTTCTGTCTTCTGCGTATGTTTCCAGGGCGTGTAGAAGTGGTGGCAGGGAGGTCGCTGGTTCTGTGATTGTGATGAGCAAATCATCTCCGCATGCCGCTGTTTTGTATTCTTCCTTGCAAGGGTCTGTAGGAGCGGTTCAAAGGAAAGTGCAAAGAGGACTGGGGATAGTGGGCATCCCTTGCACGTGCTGTTGTGAATCGTGAAGGTGGGGGGTTGTGTAAGCGGGAGTAAGAGGTGGGCCTGTGGTGTGGCGTAGAGTACCTGTAGGGCGTTCCTGAATCCTCGTGGGAATCCGAATTTCTCAAGGGTCGCAAACAGGAAGGGCCAGAGCAGTCTGTCGAAAGCTTTTTCAGCATCAAGTGAGAGAAATAGGGTCGGGATCTGTCTTGTGTGGGCTGTCCAGATGAGGTTGTATGTCCGTCTTGTGTTGTCGCTTGCCTGTCTTGTTGGTATGAAGCCTACCTGGTCTGTGTATGGTAGCTTGGTTGATCATGACTCCCCGGATTACTGCCTTGTGGGCCGCCTATAGGGACCCTTTGGAGGTTGCAGAAACCTTGTTTAGTGTGAAATATTCTGCGATGGCTCGGGCTACAGTTTGTCGGATTAGTGGGTTATGTAGTAGGGTGGGGTTTAATCGCCATGACCAGGGTCTTGTTATGCAAGGTAAGTTGAGTGTCAGTGTTATGTCTGCGTGGTCAGACCACGTGATGGGGCCTATTTTCGTGTTTTTGACCATGGGTGCCAGTGCCGGGGATATGAGAAAGAGGTCTATGCGGGAGTGTGATTGATGTGGGTGCGAGAAGAAGGTGTAATCTAGAAATGTGGGGTGGTGGGATCTCCATGTGTCGATCAGGTGGGTTCTCGAGATGAAAGCGGAGAGCATTTTGTCTGCTTTGGCCGTTGGTTGTCAGCAGTGTGCTTGTGATTGTGTGCGGCGTCTGTCTACCGCTGGTGATGGTGTGGCGTTGAAGTCCCTGCCTAGTATGGAGTGGTGGGAAGGGAAGAGGGCTAGGTGTGCTTGTATCGTGTGCCAGAATGCCCTGTAGGGGATGTTCGGTGCGTATATTGATGTGAATGCATAGGGGTGCGTGCCTATTTTGCCTATTAACGTAATGGGATATTTTTATATAGCCATTTACCTGCCAATCTCTGTAATTTGTTTACATGTACATTGCAATTTAGCAGTTTATTTTTAAATCTGATGTTTGCTACTGCAATAAAAGTCACAAAATTAGGCTCAGCATTTCTCCAGAGTACATAATAACCCCATTTCACATACCATTGTCAAGTTTGGGTATATGGTGCATTTTCTGGCATTTTAGTATCTTACATATTTAAATCACTCCAAAAATGCATAACATATGCAAATGATACCCTGTCTTTAGGGACTCTACTACATCCTCTTGGCATCAGGAAATTATTTCACCAATGTGTGCCTTCTCAGGAATACCAATATGCCGCTATTCTCTGAAAGGAAAAAGACAGCTCTGCTCCTCATTGGCAAGAAGCTGGTCGATCTTGAATCTAAGAAACTGGGCCAGTGAACCCTGTGTGGAGATCCTGCCATGAAAAAATTCAAGAAACACATTATCTCTTTAACCATGCTGAGCAAGGCACAGGTCTCTTTGAAGGAGGTCTTTAGAAAGACACCCACCCAGACGTGTTTTTGGCAGGACTGGCAGACAGAGGGGTCATGTCTCCAGTTGCTTCAGGCACTAAGAAGTCTCACCATAGCAATCTCCCACCTTCTTCCAAGAGGGATTATATTCTACCTTCACATAAAAGCAGGGATCAGACTGTGGATGAGACATATAGGATGTGCAGATCAAGGATTCCCAATGCTAAATGCTCCAATCCTAATTCTTCTTCCTATCTCCTTTTCTGCAGGTTACATAGCACTATTTACTTGAACTTGGTGGGGAAACTCAGATGCATGGATCTTTTATGTGGTACAGGGCTTTGTCATTAAATTATCTGCTCTTCCCTTCAGGAGGTATGTTCCTCGATTATTTTTGTTGTCCTTAGTCCAACAAACTGCTCAGCGACAACAAAACTCACTCTCTGTAGGCCAAAGGAATCATTCAACTTGCACCATACTCTTCTGGCATTTCAAGACAGAGGTTAGCCATCTTGGCTTGCTGCGTCTGAGGGGATTGGCTTATGATTTCATCATAAGTGTATTTTGAGATATATAGAAATTAGGAAAAGAGAGAGGGTAGATCCACACAGTCACAATAGCATGTGAAGGTGTAGAGTCTATCCTAAATGGTGCCTACCTCAGAGCTATAGAATAGGGGGTAACCCAAAAATATATAATTAAATAAAGGAGACCCTTGAAACAAGGGGATTCTGGTGGTAGCTCTGAACATACAGAAAAACATATATGTAGTTACCAGATAATAGTGGGAAAGGTGGAAACACACATAAATGGGTAATAAAATGGTAAAGGTGGAGGTTGGTCAGTAGCCTCCTTATATCCCCTTTTGTGGAGGGTGTTTCATCCTGATCAGTGTCCGACCGCTCAGACTCCGCTCCTGAGCGGGGAGAGCTCAGCGGGTTTTCCTCCTCCTGGGAGGCCTCTGATGGCTCCGGCGTCCCATGCTCCTCCGGTGCCATTTTGGTCTGGTGCTGTGCCACCGGCTTCTCAAAGGAGAGCCAAATATCTTGCTGCCGGGGAGCTGCCAGGTGCTGTGGCTTCTTGTATTTGCGCCCCATATCCTCTTTGTGTGGGGGGTGTCGGTGCGGTCATCGGGATTGCCGTTTTAAAGGCTTTTTTTTTGCTTCTTTCCCCGGCTCAAACGGCGCTCATGGGAGACACATCTGCTTGCAAGCGCTGTAGGCCACACTCTCTAGATATTTTTATATCTAAAATGTGTATCATAAGGGTAAGTATAAGGGGTAGTGTGTGGGGCAATGTGTGTGTAAGGGGGGCAGTATGGGGGGCAATGTGTGTGTATGGGGGGCAGTGTGTGTATGGGGGCTGTATGGGGGCAGTGTGTGTGTATGGGGGCAGTATGGGGGCAGTGTGTGTGTATGGGGGCAGTATGGGGGCAGTGTGTATGGGGGCAGTGTGTGTGTATGGGGCAGTATGGGGCAGTGTGTGTGTATGGGGCAGTATGGGGGCAGTGTGTGTATGGGGCATGTGTGTGTGTATGGGGCAGTATGGGGGGCAGTGTGTGTATGGGGGCTGTATGGGGGCAGTGTGTGTTTATGGGGCAGTATGTGTGTATGGGGGGAAATGTGTGTGTATGGGGGCAGTGTGTGTGTATGGGGGGCAATGTGTGTATGGGGTAGTATGGGGGGCAGTGTGTGTGTGAACACCCCACCACCCAGCCTACCTGTCACTGGAGGATGTTGCTGGGGGTCAGGCAGCCATCTTCTGCAGCAGCATGGGCTGCTGCTTTACGGCGGGGTGGGGCTTATCGGCGGGAGGCGGGGCTTTGTTTGGGGGCGGAGCCTTGCTGGGGAGCCAATCAGTGCTCCCTCCAGCCACAGACAGCCCCCAGCACCTCAGCACTGCATTCCCTCGGGCTGTAACAGGCTGTAACAGTCCGAGTGAAGCCCATGGCCAGCAGGTTGCTGGCATTTGGGGGGGCCCAAGGGGGGGCACAGCATGATGTAGGGGGGGCCATGACCCCCTCTGGCCCCCCCCTAGCGACGCCACTGCATAGGAGCAACAGGTTCAACAAGTAGTAGATGTACTGGGGACCTATCCCCTGACAAGCAACCGTTATACTTCCAATCTGTAAGTGTTTTTAATCCCTCATTTGAATTAAATTGTTGTTATACAGTAAGCACTATGGATAGTTGATTCTGATTTTGACATACAGTTGTTTTTTTATAAGCCTTATTTGAAAAAGAATATTGGACATTCTATTCATTCCAAGCACTTGGAATATTGTACTCCCATAGTACTATAATAAACTGCCTGATTATTGCTGCATTGTATTTTATAGCAGCACTCAAACCAGATTGCGATATTTGTATCCAGCATTTGTTTCTTTATTATTACATTTAGAACTATATAGATTTCTATATATTGGGATTGGCCAATCTAATAACATGTGACCTCAAAAGGGGAGGATGCAAAGGACCCACAGGACATTTAAAAGATGTTTTTTGAGGCTACACTACAGCTGACTGAGGAAGTTCATGGATGAGTGAAAACCTTCTTACCCTCAGCTCGCAGCCTCGTTTCGTGTTGTAGGGAACTGCTATATCACTACAAGGGAATGCTATGATCCTCATACTCCCTTGGATAATCACTAGCTCTTGAAAGAGCTGTTCCTGTTACGCTATCTGAAGGAAGAGAGGTTCACTCACTGGAACCTGGAGCCTTGTCGTAGGTCCAGGGTGGGTTGGAGACGGCGAGGCCCCAACCAAGCTGCGGCGATTCGTGGGGTCTGCGGTGCTTATGGTGTCTGTCGTGGTGCTGATGGTCCTTGGTGAGCACTAGGAGCATAGATTGATGGAGAGTCCGTCACACTTACCATCAAGAGACTTATCTGTATTTGTACAGTATTACACATTGGTCGCTTCTCTCCTTTTGTGTATTTCTCTTGGAGAAAACATCATAGAGTGAGTGGTGTGTTGCTGCCCTAAAAGCAAAGAGGCCCATTTTATGGAGCCAATATTTTATAGGCTCCATACCATGCGAGTGGCTCTAGTTATTTATCTACTACTGATCATTATTCTCAAGACCATCTACACTATATATTCTCAATTTTGTTCCTTTTCTTTTCACATGTACCTTCAAGTATGTTATCATATTTAATTTATGGGGTAAGTTAACCCCTGCACATGTTTTATGTATTTATTATTTTAGCGCTCCACTAATTGGTATATATTTTTAAACCATATATTATGTTTGTGTTTAACCCCTTAAGGACACAACTTCTAGAATAAAAGGGAATCATGACGGAATATTTCCGTCATGTGTCCTTAAGGGGTTAAGATTGATTGTGGAGATAGGGGTATTCCACTTTACGTGTTGAGCGGCTCATTGTATAGGCACAATATTGTAACACTAACTACCTCCAAGTAGAGGTAGATTCTGTCTTTTTAAATAAAAATTTAATTTGTCAATCCCGAATTTCGACCTTACACAGGTCCCCCCGTTCCCCCGTGGTGTGGAACACAAATAACTGAGAAAGGCGGAGGACTTAGTGCCCCCCCGCTCTCCCACCCGTGACCAGTGAGTGGGAGCTATTAATATAAATGGGGGGAACTAATGTTTTTATTAATTTAGGGTCCTCACCTGCCACTCATAGGTGGGGACGAGAGGGGCATTAGGTCCCCCCTTTAATTAATTAGGGTCCCCACCTGCCGCTCATTGGTGGGGACCCTAATTAATTAAAGGGGCGACCTAATGTCCCCTCTCATCCCCACCCATGGCGGCGGGTGGGGACCTAAATAAAAAATGGGGGAGGACCTAATGACCCCCCTGGTCTCCACCCATGAGTGGCAGGTGGGGACCCTAAATAAATAATGGGGGGGATCTAATGTCTCCTCCAGGTCACCACCCATGAGCTGTGGGTGCAAACCCTAATTAATTAAATGGGGGACCTAATGTTCCCCCTGATCTCCACCCATGAGGGGTGGGTGGGGACCCAAAATAAATAATGGGGGGGACCTAATGTCCCCCCTGGTCCCCATCCATGAGCGGCAGGTGGGGACCCTAAATATTGGGGGGACCTAATGTCTCCTCCAGGTCACCACCCATGAGCTGTGGGTGCGAACCCTAATTAATTAAATGGGCGACCTAATGTTCCCCTTGATCTCCACCCATGAGGGGGTGGGGACCCTTAATAAATAATGGGGGAACTTAATTATCCCCCCTGGTTCCCATCCATGAGCAGCAGGTGGGGACCCTAATTAATTAAAGGGGGAACCTAATGTCCCCCCTAAACACCCACCCATGAGCGTTGCTCTGACAGGTAAATGAAGAGACTGATGGGTAAGTCTCTACATTTACCTGTCACAGCACTCTGATTGGTTGGCTTGAAATCCAACCAATCAGAGTGCTCTGTGTCATGTTACACAGCCTGGAAAAGTTCTTTGGAAAGTTCATAACACTGTGATTGGTTGCTTTCAATTTGAATTTGCTGCACATGGGTGGGGACCAGAGGGGACATTAGGACCCTGTGTTTATATTAATAGCTCCCACCTACAGGTCATGGGTGGGAGGTGCGGGGGGCACTATGTCCCCACCATTTTAGTTATTTGTGTTCACCAAATAACTAAAATGGGGGACCTGTGCCAATAACTGCCCAGTATCTATTACTTTTAAATTTGTTACGGAGACACGCCCCTACTCGCGGCATGCCACGAGTAGGGGCATGCGGGAAGATTTAATCTCCCTTTTATTAATATGGTGACCCCCATAGGTTTTAATGCGGGGAGGAGGTAGGAATAGTTATTTATTACAAGTAGGGAGCTGGTAGTGCTGCCGGCTCCCTCTTTGTTTTCTTTTGGGAGTGCATGCGCACTGTTATTTCTCCATGCCGTGAGGGTTAATTCCCCAGCAGCAAGGAGTCTTAAATAAACAAAACAAAATGAAAAGGCATTTGCCCTTTCGTTTCGTTTATATTTTGCTTGTAGGGCTTTCATTTACGTTTTAGTAAACGAATACGAAAAAACCCTAATTTTCGGACGAAATCGGAGTCCTACGAAAACAAATGCACATGTTTAATTATTTTATCAAAATCAGAAGATGTTTTTGATAGCTAGTTAATTATTAATGTAAAAGTGAAACTTTATTAAATTGCTGCTTTAGTGTCAAGAATGTTTTTTCCTACTAGCAACAATTGTAAACCACCTGGTTTTCAATTATCAGTGTAATAAAGCTGAATTCCATAGGCAAAACTAATATTTCAATATACATTACTATGCAACAATGCATTTATTATATAATAGCTCATGTCTAACCTAAAATGGATACATTCGTGATAAGATTGAAATGTACTTTGAGAAGCATGAAACAATTTTACTTATGTCTCTATTGATAAAAGTATAAATTCTCGCTGTCTTGAAAGATGTTGCAAACAATCTGAAACACAAGCTGCAAAACAACCGGTAGACGATATTTAATTCTGCACTTGATATTAGCATATCAACCAAAGAAATTGCTACATTTACGGAGTAGCATACTGCTTGTAATAACAGGGAAACATATGATATACCGGTAATTAAATAAGACTGGTGAAATGCCGTAGATATAATATGTAATTAGTTCTACAGTGTTCACTGTCAGGTTCATATGAAAATCTGTATTTCGTCTGCAGGAATGTGATTAGATTATGTCCTAAAATAGACAATTTTCTACACAGACAAAGCCAATAGTGTATAGTCCTAGTGTATTAATTTTAGGGGCATTTACTTATTGTTACAAATGGAAGATTTCATTCATTTTTTTTTTTTTTTTTAAACAAGCCAGACCTTTCCTCTATGCCATGCTAACAACTAATTAATGCTTAAATGAGGTTTATAGTTTCACTTTATAACAATAGTATGTAAACTCACCTGTCAAACCTGTTAATTGAGTCCTGTGCTCATGTACATTTTAAACTCCATAACCTCAGGCAGGAGAATTACTCAGAAATATTGAGTTTTCTCTCTTGTGTGAGTTACTGTATATACTCTTTGTGATTCTGGAAAGCATATGATAAAGAAATTACAGAATACGACCTGAAGTATTCTCATAGTTCCTTATATTCACATTACAATTATTTTAATTGAAATTCATGTTAGTTTTGTGTGCGTTTTGTGTCTAGAAACTACCCTTATTGCAGGAAATAAAGATCCAAAGTTTATTAAATATCAACAAGTTTATTTTTTCGATTTACAAAATGTTTACTTTTTTTGTTTTAATATGAAAATATATGAAAGTGAAAAGAACATTGATCCATGATCCATGTTACAGAAAACAGACAAACATAAACATCATTCACTTCATAAAAATATAAAAACAATTTATAATGCAAAGGCTATATAAGGCACTTTCTGCTTCATTTTATCCGTAACAAACAATGTCTTCTGTTCCGAATCCTTACTCTTACTTTGGCACTGCAATGGAAAACACAAAAATATGTAAGGGACAAAATAGGTCGTATCGATTACAGCTTTTGTTCATTTTGTTAATTTCACACTGTAGTGTAAAGGATCATATTACTATCATCACAAAGTAATCTTTTAAAGAACTAAATACAATTTTATATTAGGAATATATATAATATATAGGAAGCTTGTCCTAATATGAGTGGATCGCGATGGACAGGAAAGCCGTACAATCACTGTGGCCAATACATAAAATTTAATGACTTGGTAAATGGGTGTAAGTCAGTTATGTGAGGGACATTGCAATACTCACCAAATTTGTATGAAGCTTTGAATCCTTTATATTGGATGGAGAAATCAGTAAGAAATTGTAGAAACATTGAATTTCCACTTGAAGTAATAGAACGGGGATATCGAACACCACAAAATTCTCCGATCAGTGGAGAGTCAGCATCTGGTCCATTATATATTGACAGAGAGTCACGGCTGCACATCGAATAGAACATAGGCTCAAGCTCAAATTTGTTTATAGTTAAAGAGATCTATAAGAATCAAGAACAAATAATATGTTTTAGTACCCTGCATGTCACAAAACCCAACGATAGATGCATTATAATGCCAGCTAATTAAGTTAATTCCTCAAATTGTACTTTTCCATCTGCCTTTTGAATCCTGACAATCAAACTTTATCAAACAAGAGCAAATGTATGAGATTTCAAAAAGCCAAATTAATAATTTCACTATACAGAACATTTGTTATATATGATGATAGTAAATTACAGAATTGTAGCCATATTGGCAGAGTTTGAGTGTGAGACCACATGTTGAATTTCAGTTTACAACATTTGTTGCAGCAGCAGAGATTGTTCTGGAGAGTCCACAGTATTTTCCTATAGAGCAATTGCTTATTCCTTCCATGAAAAACATCATACCTTGTACTGAGGAGGAGCGGAAATTATCCATGTACAGTTCAAATTTGGAGGGTAGCCATTCGGGTATCCAGGAGAAGTGAAGTTCTTTGCAGGAGCATAAAACTCACCTCCACATTGTACTGTAAGGGAAGGATTGATTTTAGTAAAGTAGAGTATCATTTCTATATGTTTTAAATATTTTTACTGATTTTAGAAAAGAAGAAAATGGCTAATGTCAATTTAAATTAAATATACAAAGTTAAAAGTAACGTTTAAAATAAATTTTCTTTTAGTAGGAGTAGGTGTAATTATTACAAATGTAGCATTATTTCAAAAGAAAACTATTCAAAAGGACAGCTGGCATATTAATAATGCTAAAGGGAATGAATTACATATGATTTATTTTTTATCTATAGTGTGCACGCAATAATTTCACCTAAAAAGTTCGCTCTTTAACAAGAATAATATCTAGGATAAAACTTGCATGATATATTTAGATATAGCAATAGAAGTGGTAGAAGACACAGTACCTCCTACTGCTAGCTTTGCATATTTTTGCACTTTTTTAAAGGGCATTGCGCCCATCTTTTATAAGACTTCACTCTGGTTTTGCTCTTTTTCTATCCATTTCCCACTGAGATTTACCTTTTGCAACGGTCACAGTTCTACACAGAATGAGACCTTCTCTAATTTAGTTCTACTTATATTGTCAGTTCATTCACAATAAGCTGGATGTAGAGAAAGTGCTGTTTTATCAGCCCTCAAGAAAATCTTCATGTAGAGTTAAATATGACATTTTCTAGTCTATATATTTTTCAAGATATTTAGAACCAAATATAACATAGAAAATGAAACGTATAATTAACAGATTTCCTATATACAACACAATTTTAGTTATATACTTAGAATTATACCGCAATAAAACTTAGTTCACTGTGACTTGTAGCTAAGGAAAATGCTTTTCACCTTTAGTGTAATGTGTCTGATGGATAAGGTCTTGTAAGATGTGCTATAAAATCAAAAATACAATAAGATCACGAAACAAAGGAATGACAGAATTACCTGACTTATAGGTGATATTGAAGCCTCTTCCACTTCCATTCTGGTTAGAGACAAACTCAATGAGCACCTGGCTAGATAACGATGTCATTGGAAGGATCAGTGGCATACCACATGTTTTGTCTAATAGCACAGGAGACGTCTTACTGGGTCCATCATAAATTCTAATATAGTCTGCAGAGCAGCCAATAGAGGACTCAACATCAAGAAAATCTAATTTCAGAACAACCTGCAAATAATAATAAAGAAAAATGAATAATACAATTTTTATAATATTGTGAGGTAAAATTAGTTTACTGATCCTAGAATGTAATCAAAAATAAAAGCAAACAAGGCAGTGTGGCTGTATACCATTAAGGGGGAACCAACAACATATTACAATGGAATGAAATGTACTTTAATGCAAATCATAGTCCCTGACTTTATCCGTAAAGGCTGAATAAGCGGTCACCCCCCTTGAACTTTACTGCAAGGTATCTGGTAATGCAACAGTTAATTACCTGTCCAGATGGAACTCTGATCAGCCAAACACAGTTGCTGTTATTGGGGTAATTATTTGGGTAGTTGGCTGAGGTCACTGTCCCGTTGACATTACTAAGCAGCATTGAGCAGACATCTGCAAGTAGCATAGAAAGAGTGAGATCACGGAAAATTAATGGAAATTTGTTCATTTAGGTATTTTATATCATTTTATTGTATCTGTTCCTCTCCTGTTGAATCTCCCATTTCCAAGAACTATCTCACACATGCAAACAATACCTTAATATCTGTCTGTCGTCATCATCCATATTTGTCTCACTTTCTATGTGCAGGTAGCACAGTGATCCGTTCTAGCTATAACCAATGTTAGCAGATAAAGGAATCACATAATTGATAACTCACCACAATTGTAAAGGGCATTGATTTTAGAAACATCCAGGGTACTAAGTCCATCTCTTTGTCCGATGGGTATAGAAGGGTCAGGCTTAGGGATGATTGTGTCTTTTCCTGATGTGTTACTGAATGCATAGCTACAAAGAAGGAAGACAACCAACTGTCAATAAGCAGGACCTTTTTGTGAAATGTAATGAAAGAACACTCTAAGAACACTGTAATTGTTATGGAGCCAGTAATACGCTTCCACCTGTTTTACCTGTGTTGCCTGCTCTCTGCCGCTAAGCACTGCAGGACTTAGCACAGGAAAACTTACAGAAGTGTCTAGCAGGAGCTTCCAGCTCTCAATATCAATAGTTGAGAGACAACTGGTGTATCCCAAGAAAGATATCAAACTGTTAACAAATTATTTAACTACTTAAATTAGGGAAGGGGCTCCAGGGGACTCCTGGCATTATAACCATTACAGTGTAATATAGTGGTTATGATGCTTTGAGTTTTTGTTTAATTACATTCAGTATTGAAAATCTATGTAGAACAGATAAGAAATCACTGGTACATTCTACACATGGACATCCAGGACATTTGGTATTGTAGTTAGCAATGTACTTCAGAGAGACAGTATGGTACTTACCTGGGATAATGCATCACAGAGTAGTAGTCATATTCCATATTCAGGTTATTCGTGTCTACCTTTTTAAAGTTACCAATATTTTCTAAAAGAGAAAACAGACTTAAATCAATAACTGCTCAATGTTTATAATAGGATGTTTAAGAATGTACCTAGATGATGTGTGGATACAAAGATCTGTATAATTTGTTCCTCACTTCTCCTCAGTATTAACATGCAATGGAGTTAAGCTGAACTTAATTGCAGGGTAAATCTTGAAATAATGGTAAGTTCCTCACTTTTTATTTATTACACTACTTCAGTTAAATGAAATAGTCTTAATTTCATTAAACAAGTGTAAAAGAAATACTTTATTGGCTCTTTGTTTTTTGACTTTTTATGATTTTAGAATTAATAAGTGAGTTACGAAATTTTACTCTTACAGAGATTATGTATTTATGACATGGATTATCACTGCACTGGTTACCTGGTGATATATACTCGGTCATAATGGTAACATAGTCATCACGGTCACTCCGGGAATGCTCATGGTAAAATCCCAGACTATGTTCTAGCTCATGCTGAATTGTCCCTCTGGACATGCAAGTGCTGGAATCCAGATATATATCCTGGGCGATGCCTGTTCTTCCAACAACGGATGCACAACTGATGGTATAAAATAAGGAATCATTATTTATTAAAAGAAATCTAATTATGAAATATTTTTTGAAAATTAGCAGATTTATGCTAGGCATAACTGGAGGTTCGTTCATATATATAGTGTATCAATTAGTTTATATTAAACAACAGAGCATAGGACACACCGAGAACAATAAAGTAATATCCGTGATGTGGAACGTAGTTTTAATTTTAATTTGAGAACAATTTATTGATTGCCTATGTATTAATATGAAAAGGCCCTTCATATGAGCTGGAAAGGTCTGTCTGTCACCTAAGTGAAAATGCTTTAAAACACACAACCTTTGTAAATTACCTTTGGTCTTTCAAATTAGACACTCCCGGTGTATCCCTACATATAAAGAAAGGTTTCAGTACTTACCCTCCTGTTTCCACAATATTCAGGTAGGACACCTCGGTTGTATGATTAACAAATCGCACACAGGTTACAGATTCGATCTCTTGCATGGCATTCTTAAACAGATCCACCTGATCAGTAGCTACACGAAAAAAGGAGATAAGATTCTTCATTTAATCAAAACATCCCTAAATTTATTTAAATATTATAATAACTGAAAAAAACAAGAAAACTCACTGTATTTAGGGGAAAGGCTGTAAGGCACAATGACTGTCCCATTTGAAGATTTTGGCCAGAAACATCCTGCATCTTTCATGGCACTGCGACCCGCTCTGTTTATGATGATATCGCCATCATGTACCGGAATATTAATGTCTGCAAATAGAAGAGAAAAGGATAAAAGACCCCCATTCAGTTACAGTAACTTTACAGCAAAACCTTCAAACCAGGTGTTTTTTTTTCTAGATTAGCTCAGTTTTATTTAATTAATTACTTATTTAATTGACTGTTTAGTATAAATAGGTAAATAAAGTTTCAAGCAATGCTGTGCACATCAAACTCATAAATTATTTTAGGAAGAGGTCTTAGTAAAATAAAGCTCAATTGCAACATACCCTAAGAGCACATGGTGGGATCAGCATTGTCAAAATAAATCCATAAGAAACAACCACTTATCCACATGCATTAACAACTTACCACCACGTAAAGACAAGAGTCTGGCATTACTTTAATTATCTTACGTACCGTAATATTTAGATAGACAGACACGCAGACAGTTAAACAGAGAGAAAGAAAGACAGACAGAACATACCTGCACATTTTGTAGAACTTAAAAAATTGAGAAAGATAGATAAATAGATAGATAAATAGATAGAAGAGATTACTCTGACAGTGAGCATCAATATATCATGTGACTGATAGAAAAATACATGTAGATATTTACTTTTGTTTCCATTAATAATCCGGGTGAATACATCCAGAGTTTCTGTTTTATTTTCATCTGTGTCTGTGGGTAAAAATAGTGTGACAAGGTAAACAAAGATACATTTATTCTAACAGATAATTATATCAATCGTTACATTGGAATTTGGTGGTTTTTCTTGAATCTAAGATGTTTCAGTTTGTTCCAAATATCAATAAGACATAGCACCAGGATGGCTTCCAACCTAATCTGTTTGCTTAGTACATCTTTCCAGTCAGTAATTCTAAGTATTTTGTGCCTCATACTGAAATATGAAAGGTAGATAATCACTTACATTGTTCTTCCAGTTCAGGTGTGATATCCTAAAAAAAAAAATAGTATTGGATTATTAAAAAGTTTAATGTGGCATTTTCATTACCTGGATTTAAGGATTGAAGAGCAGTAACAAAGTCAGCATTTAAGATGTAGAGTGTTACCTGAAATGGTTTTGGTATTGGAATACTTTGTGCAGGCCCCACCACAAAGACCAGTAAAACAATGATGAATGTCAGATCCATGCTTCTTGGTGAAGTGTTGTTATCAGAATGATGCTAACTTGCTACTCTCTCGCTCTATGTGAGTACAGCCTTAGGTGCCCCTTATATTCAACAAGTGAGGGGACATTAACCAATCAGCAGACAGAATGGAAGATCTAAGGCATAATGCATGAGAGACCCTGGGGCCTTGTCCTGTCTTTCACAGGTAGAAACAATAAATTGCTGATGTGAGTATCGCAGGGAGTGTCTTTGGAGCCAATATTGCGTGAGATTAAGTCAGTTTTCACAGTAATACCTCATTATACAGCTACAATTAGAGTAAGACATGTAGAAGGGTCACTTAATTATTATTCTCACCATGTGTTTTAAAGTGATAATTGTTTTATTTAATATGTTATACTGCTCTCACAAGCTTTAAGTAGAATTTATATGTATTTGTATTTTATTTTGCCTTATCCTTGATTGTGATGGATAAATAAATTGGCTTCTACTCTGTATTATATTAAAACTGTACTTATTAGGTATAACCAATAAACCCCAGAATCATGTACATGATTTTAAAAACTGCAAAAAAAAAGTTTTTCTTGTGAATTTAAGAATTTTGTTGGCAGTTGATATTTTTGGGGTCGCAGATCACAAAGACGGTATTACCATTATCCCTCCAGCTCTGCTGAGTGCACCTGCAGGTGTATGGGCCGAGGGGGATATCAAAAGGCCTCGCAACAGTCCCCAAAATGTGTAGCACGAGTACATTATTAGACACCCTCATACTACTCTAGGACCATGCAGAGAGCCTTAAAACAGCGCTCAATGGACTGCCCTGTGTAATTGGCCTGGGACACTTTCTGGCATATCAATGTTTGGGAGTATAGATCTATAGATCTACAAGCTTGGTTCTGCCCTGCTCTCAGAGCAGGTCTGTACCCCCACACTGGCATCCCCCCAAACCAAAAGGGATGTGGACTGGAGTCTCCCCACACACACAGTCTCCACAATCACACAACCCCCATGCTCACCTTGCCTCACTCAGCCCCATAGATATACCACACTGCCAGCCCCCAGAGTAAGCCTGTAAAATCCATCCCCCCACACAGATATATACCCCCAAACATTTTTCCTGTGTAAGTCACTTTGTCACTTAGTAAGGTTTACTAATCTGAGTTGCCATATTGGACAGTATTGTAAATGTACAGCTTAAGTGTAATACATTTCCTGGAATAAAGCCTTCAAAGTAGCAATAACATTAGATACTCCAGGCCAGCCCTATGTTCATCAAAGGAAAAATTGAAAATCTGCCATTGCTCATTTACCACCAATGACAGCAGTTTGTGGTGGCATTTTAGTAGTTGCTGTGGGTAAATCCCTGTTGCCACTTGTGAAATTGGCAAGTATTGAACAGCGACGAATTGCTAAACGTAGTAGGTACTTTAGTGATAGGTACTTTAGCAAGTAACAGCTGGCAGGTAAAAAGTACCAATGACTGTAGATGTCTGGAGCTAATGAACTTAATTTCCACACAGAATTTTCTTAATTCAGGGCTTGTCAAATCCCAGGTGCCAGGTCGCCATGGCGATTAGAAATTTCGCCCTGACACCTGGGATTTGTCAGCCCGTTAGTTAAAGGGAACAATGAAGCAGCCGGCCAGCTGAGGCAGCAGGCGAAGAGGCAGTAATATTTAAGAAGCTCCTCTCTGCTCCCTCGCGCTGTTTAGTGATGCCGGGAGCCGGAATATGATGTTACTCTGGCATCACTACAGAGAGGGTGCAAAGGTAGGGAGGCTGGATTGACCTAAATGAAAACAAACATGTCTATGTCTATTTGTGAGTGTGTATATGTGTGTCTGTCAGTGTGTGTATGTGTGTCAGTCAGTGTGTGTGTATGCATGTCTCTGTGTATGTCTGTAAGTGTGTGTTTGTGTGTGTGTCAGAGTGTGTGTTTGTGTGTGTCTGTCTGCTTAGGTATTTGCCCCCGATCACATGTGAAAGGTGATTTTATTCACCTTTTATCCCACGCTGTGCCAGTTTCGCCACAGCTGGTCCCGCCTCCATGGCTGGGATCATCAATCTTTATGATCTCAGCTAAGCCAATGTTTTCCCATAGGAAAGCATTGGGAGGATATTGCGCATGTTATGTATGGGTAACATTCTGCACCTACATGCAGAGCATGGAGACACTGAACATAGGTGCTGCACACCATGCTCCTATACCTGTTCCAAGCCCTACCAATTCCAATTCGGAGTGCCGACTTCAAATTGCTACAACCCACAATCGACAAATTCATCTGGTCCAACAGATGTGCCAGGATAAACCGTCAAACCCTTTATGTACCGAACAGAGCCTAGGCTTACCACACCTTACCCTATTACTACCAGGCAGCCCAATTAACGCAAGCCCAAAACTGGCACGCACTGTACGTAGTCAAACGATAGGCAGACCTAGAACATGACATCTTCGGCAGAGACTTCCCCTCCCTATATATATGGCTACCAAAATCAGCGAGACCCCCCCTGCCCCGAACATCCCCGGCAATACTCAACACCATAAACATTTGGGACAAAACAACTCAAAAAAGCGGTCTCTCAACACAACACTCACCAATAACCCCGCTGCTCCACAACACACAATTCCCACCGGGCATGACACCCAAAGACTTTGCCCGCTTTGAAGCAAACGACCTCACCCGACTATACCACTTCTATAGAAACCAACAACCAATACCTTTCTCAGACCTCCCACAAACCACACCATACCACACCTTCGACATGTTCCGCCACATCCAAATCAAAAGCTTCCTGGAAACACCAGCAATCAAAGAAGAAGGTACTAAAGCACTCACACCCTTCGAAAAACAATGTATAAAATCACCAACACAAAAAGGCCAAATATCTGCACTCTATACACACATAATTCAAAACGTCAAAGACTGAGCCCTTACATATGTGTCGGCTTGGGTGAGGGATATAGGTCCGGCGGAGGACCCATCTGATAGAGCCGAGATCTGGGAGGCCACAGCCTCCATATCTATATGCATCAACCATAAGGAACAGGCATACAAGACGCTAATGAGATGGTATCTCACCCCCTAAAGCTCAAACAGATGGGCAGGTCAGACACAGACTCTTGCTTGAAGTTATGCGGACAAAAGGGTACATACCTTCACATGTGGTGGGACTGCACACCCACAGCACAACTCTGGCAACAAGTAGCTTCCATGGTATCGAGAATCCTCCACACAGATATATCACTAGACCCCTGGACGTGACCTATCCAAACCACTAACCAACACACCCAGGGCCCAAAACAAATTAATAGCCAAATAGCCAAATTAATAGCCAAATAGCACTAGCCACCAGGAGAGCCATAGCAGAAAAATGGGGCAGCCCAGACACCCCATCAATGGACACAGTAAACCGCAAGATAAAAGACGCAATTAAAATGGACGAAAGGTCCGCAATGGTCCACGACACGACCAAACACTTCCATAAAATCTGGGACCTGTGGTTCTACGAATTCCCACTCCCCACCTGAAACACATACAGACCCACCCCACACAGAGTCACACCACATACACTCCATCCACAAACACCACATTGAATCACCATCCTCCCCCCCCCACACCTGCAGAGACGCAATCCCACAGATTCAAACCACAACCCACGACCACCAAAACCGAGAGAATCATCATGCAACATCTTCCTGGAGATTGATCACAACCCCCAAACTAGGACTCACCGCAACACACTCAGGGAGACTGAACTCAACCGAGGTACCAAGAGGCTGCAAAAAACAGCTCGACCTCCACTAACACACAACAGAATCACCACAACACAAGACAAAACGAACAAAACCATAACCCAGAACAAAACGGGGCACCCAGAACACACACACGTGAACCAAAATAGACAGGGCGACACCACCCATGGGTCACAAATCCTGGGCACCACATGACAAATAACGCAAAGCACAAATCAACATGGACACCACCTTACGCAAAAGGCTCACATAGGTAAAAAATAAATAAAATAAAGGCACAAAGGAAAATGTGCGTGATAGTGTACCCAACACCCCCACCCTTTTTCTTTCTGTACCCCACCCCAACCCCAAGACAATGATGACAGACATGCAAAACTGTTAAGCTTGGTCAAATGCCATGTTAAAACATGTCAGCTCTGCGAAACTTGTACTAAAACTATATCCCCAAGTTTTCATTTCTGTACCCCCACCCCAAACAACAAAATCTTCCAAAATAAAGAATTTATAAAAAAAAAATATCCCATGGTAAATATCCTGTATCTCTCTCTCTCTCTCGTGGAAGGCTTATGAAATGTATGATCATTTACTGTAACTAAGCCCCCATTGTTTTTTGCCTAGGTCTGTGATACTTGAAATCACTGTTTAGTGAATTAGTGAGTGCACTGGATTTTGTATGTTTCATATATATATATATATATATATATATATATATCCAGGGCCGGTGCTTGGATTTTTAGGTACATAGGCGAAGATGCATTTCTCCCCCCCCCCAAAAAAAAACATCTTCACCTATGTGCCTCTTAATCAGCCCCTCTCCCCTCCCTGACCATTAGTAGTCCCTTCCCTTCCCTGTCCCTTAGTGTTCTTCTCCCCTCCCCCCTCTTTTCCCTGTCTCTTGGTGTTTCTCTCCCATTCCCTCCCTGTCCCTTGGTGCACCCCACACCCCTTTAGTGGTCACACTCCCCTTCCTGGTGTGCCTCCTACCTCTATTGTTGTATTGTCGAGTGGAGCAGATCCCCTAAAGGAGCTTCAGTTTTCTGTACCCGGCCGGACTGACAGGGAGTGCTCTCTCTGTGAGCACCTCCTGTCAGTCTGGCCAGGTACAGGAAACAGACGTTCCTGTACCGCGCTCTGCTCCGCTACACTCTGTACACACTGACAGTCACACACTCAATGACAAACACACAGACGTCACTGACAGACACAGACTCATTGATCTGACACACACTCATTCATTGACAGTGACAGACCCACACTGATTGACACTCATTGACAGACACCCTGATAGTCACACACAGACTCAATGACAAACATACTCTCACTGATTTGACATACACACTCATACACTCACATGCACACACACTCATACAATCACTCACAGACACACACACTGTCACTCACACACACACACTGTCACTCACACACACTGTCACTCACAGACACACACACTTTGTCACTTACACACACTTTGTCACTTACACTCACAGACGTACACACTTTGTCACTCACACACACTGTCACTCACAGACGTACACACTTTGTCACTCACACACACTGTCACTCACAGACGCACACACTTTGTCACTCACACACACTGTCACTCACAGACACACACATTGTCACACACACACTGTCACTCACACACACACACACTGTCACTCACAGACACACACACACAGTCACTCACAGACACACACATCACTCACAGACACACACACTCTGTCACTCACAGACACACACACACTGTCACTCACAGACACACACTGTCACTCACAGACACACACACACTGTCACTCACAGACACACACTGTCACTCACAGACACACACACACTGTCACTCACAGACACACATCACATACATTCACTAATTATTTTATAAATACATATTTTCCACCCAGCCTCCCTACCTGGAGAGCTGGTGTGGATGATGTATCTGTCCCTGGGGCTGCTGGGAGGCGTGCAGCAGTGCTGTGATCAGGCGCGGCGAGGGAGCTCTAATCTCCACCCTCTGCTCCCTCGCGGGCTGCCTACTGATGCTGCGGGAGCCGGGTTGATGACGTCATATTCCGACTCCCGCAGCATCAGCAGACAGCGCGCGAGGGAGCAGAGGTTGGAGATTAGAGCTCCCTCGCCGCTCCTGATCACAGCACTGCTGCGCCGGGGGTTGAGATTATGGCCTGGCAGGAGGGAGAGCTTCTCTCCTGCCGGACACTGAAATATTGCGCCCCCAGAGCCCGTGCGCCCTAAGGCGGCCGCCTGTGCCGCCTTATGGACGCGCCGGCCCTGTATATATCTTTTGTGTGATGATTTAGTTTTCTGGGATTACCATTAAAGGAACACAATAGTGCTAGGAATGCAAACATGTACATTTAACACTACAGTGCTTTTTTAATTAGTTAGATTACTGGCTCTCACTTCTGTGTGGAACGGAAGCGGCTGGTAGAACACACGGAACCCTAACTCATTGTCAGCTTTACTTCTCATCTCCATGGACTTCAGCTCTTTCGATACAGAGCTGGCATAGGAGCAGTGGTGTCTCTAGGATTCATTTTTCAGGGGGGCACATGGAGGGCCAGTGACAAAAGTAGGGGGGCACATTTAACCCCGCCCTTGTCGCAGTTTTACCCCGCCCCTGTTGCATGTTAAGCCACGACCCCGACACAATGTGTTTTGTTTTTTTAATAATACCTGGTGGAGGATTCATTATTTTCCACCAGGGATTTTTAAAAAAACAAACACATTATCCTTGATACAGTGCCATAGTTGCCAACATTTGAAAACAAATTTCCAAGGACATTTTGCAGCACAGCTATCAATTACTGTCTGTGTATAATATCCCTGGACAGTCAGTGCTCTCTGTATAATACAGGGTTGTGTGTATAATAAATTGGGACACTCAGTGCTCCCTGTATAGTGCTGCTCTCTGTTTAATACAGGTCTGTTTGTGTATAATATCCCAAGACAGAGAGCAGCACTATACAGGAAGCACTGACTATTCCGGGATATTTTATACACACAGATCTGTATTATACAGATAGCTGAGCATAAACCCCAATCTCTAGACTACTAGTACCTGTCAACAGCAGCTCCCAGACACGTGTAACAGGGCTAAAGTGTGCGGCAGCTCACACAGATTATTCAGCGGTAAAGTGCACTCGCTGGCAGAGCCAAACTGGGAGTCCCTGGGAATCCAAAGCAGCCCTGGAAAAAAACCGTAAAAACCTCATTTTTAATCTTTAGGTATTTTATGTTATTTTAAAAGATTTCCCTATCCACATTTGTTTGCAGGGCACTTGTCGTACTCTTACCGCCATTTTACTTCCTTTTGCAGCCGTCTAGCCCTTTCCAGGACTTTTTTTAGCGGCATTTTTGGGTCCAATGACTTCAATGGGGTTCGGGTTCGGGCCAAGTTCGGGGTCAAGTTCGAGCCCGAACCCGGACTTTTTTTCAAAGTTCGGCCGGACCCGAACATCCAGGTGTCCGTTCAACTCTAATAAGGATCTTTATAAGGAATTAGAAAAAGATCAAATTTTAGAAATGATTGGATCTTTGTCTGCACTTTTGAACAGGGAAAAATAGGAAGGCGTCTTGAATGATTAACAAATTAAATTTTTTATTACAGGAATTTCTGAGATTTCTGACCTTTTATACCCTGCCCAAGGTGCATAAAAGTATAAATAGCCAACCTGTTAGACCTATAGTATCATGTATAAGTTCAATATCAGCTAACCTTTCAAAGTATGTAGACATTTGGCTACAAGACTTGGTTAAGTCAATACCTTCATACTTAAAAGATACAACAGATGTTAATACAATTGTTAACAATTTAAAATGGGAAAAGACATATTTTTTGGTGACCTCATTGTATAAGCCTATCCCACATGCACTCTGTTGCAAAGTAATAAGAGAATTTTTGAAACATTAGGGCAAGTTTTCTACAGTTCATATACATTTTTTAATTGATAGTATTTTTTTGATTTTTAGTAATAATTGTTTTATTTTTAATTCAACATTTTATTTACAGTGTCAGGGTACAGCTATGCAGACCAGTTTTTCCCCTAGCTACGTCGCATTGAGAACACATTTTTATATATGACAACCCGGCATGGTGGGAAAACCTTGTCTCCAATCAGGGTATATTGACAATTTGTTTTATTTATGGAGTGGACCTATCCCTGATCTGGAAGTTATTTTAAGCAATCTAAAGTCAAATTAGTGGAAACTACAATTTACTAGTTGTTTTAGTATTTCTTATTGTGGCAAACCTAGCCACTCGGACTATAACTGGACACTATGCCTTTAAGGGTTGCCTATAGGTCTGGAGAGAAAGGCGTTGTAACTGTATGTGCCTGCTTCATGTATTCCCTGCATTGCCTGTACCTATCTGTTCCGCCGAATGCAAATGGCGGTTTGTATGGGGATTCCCGTTCGTTTTGCGAACGGCACTTTGGAGGGCCGTTCGTGAAACGAATGCGATACCCCCTAATAGCCCACACACTTAGAGGCGTGTGGCGCTAGTTAACCGATTGCAACATTGTTAACCATCTACAGAAATGTTTAACCGGCTGTTCGCCGATGTACAGGAGTACATTATGGCTAGGGGACCGCCAGGAAACCAGCAAGCCAGAGAAAGAGCCGCAACGCCAGTCCATATTTTCCCAGGGAAAACCAAAATCCCATATCAAGCCTTCAAAAGCTATGTGGAGACAGAGGGTGGCGTTGACGACTATTTACAGGATTTCGAGAGACTGTGTTTGCTGCACGAAATTAATGATGCAGACAGAGTACCCCTACTAGCGGGGAGATTATCTGGGCGAGCCGCCGAAGCGTACCGGGCAGTACCAGACGAGGATAGTAGAGACTACGCTAAAGTAAAGCGGGCCATCCTAGCCCGGTATGCCATCACATCAGAGGCATACCGAAAGAAGTTTCGGGACATTAAAAAACCCAGTAAGGACACCCATGTGGAGTGGGCGCACCAGCTACAACGAGCTGCCAAAGGGTGGCTGGAGGCCGCCCAAGTTGATACATTGGAAGGTCTGTTCCAGCTAATGGTACTGGAACAATTCTTCAATGGCGTCCCGACCTACCTACAAAACTGGATCCGGGACAGAAAGCCACACACCCTGCAGGAAGCGGCTAATATGGCAGACGATTTCCAGGACAATCGGAGAGATCAACCCATACCCACCCGAGCCACCATCCCCCCTACAACGGCCAGCCCTCCAGGGGGCCCCACAACGTACCAGCGACCAGGGGTAAACCAGAATTCCTACCCCCCCAGATATTCAGCACGTCCACCAATCCGGTGCCATACCTGCAACCAACAGGGACACATCCAGAGAGACTGCCCACGGAACCGGCCTCGACCCAGCTGGAATAACGCCGCCCCGAGCAACCGTGCCGCAGTCCACTGTCTACAGGCCGAATCCTACCAAAATCTGGAGTTGGGGACGACCCGGGAGGAACCCCTCGGTACTCTACACGAGGTGAACCCTATCCAGGCCGCCTCCGATAACCGCCAAGGACACCGCCAGGAAGTACACATGGAAGGGAGGAAAGTACAAGGACTTCGTGACTCGGGAGCTACCCTAACTCTAGTACGCAGTCATCTGGTACCAAAGCCCAAGCTCACGGGGGACTGTGTGGCTGTACGGGTGGCTGGGGGAGCCATTTACAAAGTACCCACGGCCAAGGTGCACTTGAATTGGGGAGCGGGGCACGGGAATGTATATGTGGGGATGATGCAAGACTTGCCAGCGGATGTGATTTTGGGCAACGATTTGGGGGAGCTGACTTCGGCTTTTGTTCCACAGCCCACCGTACAAGAAGCATACCCAGTTGTGACCCGGCAACAGGCCCGCACCACTGCACCATTCGAACACTCTGAGGCTCAGGTAAGCAATGACCCTCCCCTACCCCCTATCCTGCCCTGGGCCAATTCCATAGAGTTCGGGGCCGAAGTAGCCCTAGATCCTTCGTTACAGGTGTACAAAGACCGCATGGATAAAAATCAAGCTGGGTTAGAGGGGGAAAGATATATCTGGGACAAAGGGCTACTATATCGGCACGCAGAGAAGGTAGTGTCCGGGTCAATACCGTTGCCCATTAAACAGCTAATAGTGCCTCGAAAGTATAGGTTAGAGCTGTTACGCATAGCCCATGATATCCCTCTGTCTGGACACCTAGGCATCAGTCGGACCAAGCACAGGCTGACCCAAAATTTCTTTTGGCCAGGTATTTCCCAGGATATTAAGCGGTATTGTCAGACCTGCGATACCTGCCAAAGGGTAGGCAAGAGGGGGACAGATACAAAGCCCGACTACGGTCTCTGCCCATCATTGAAGAACCATTCAGTAGGGTGGCAGTAGACATTATAGGTCCCCTCGCAAAACCCAGCCCCTCCGGCAAGAAGTATGTCCTAACTGTGGTGGACTACGCCACCCGGTATCCCGAGGCAGTGGCCCTAACGAACGTACACGCAGAAACGGTAGCCGAAGCCCTGATGAGGATATTCACCCGGGTAGGATTTCCCCGGGAGATTATCTCCGATAGAGGCACCCAGTTTACTGCTGAAGTGACCCATCAGCTCTGGAAAATATGTGGGATACAACAAATCCTCAACTCCCCATATCACCCCCAGTCCAATGGGCTCTGTGAACGGTTTAACGGAACCCTGAAACAAATGATCCGCACGTTCATGGACACCCAAAAGGACTGGGAGCGGTTTTTACCCCACCTACTGTTCGCGTATCGAGAGGTGCCGCAAGAATCCACCGGATTCTCTCCGTTCGAATTATTATTCGGGAGGAGAGTGAGGGGACCTCTTGACTTGATACGGGAGCACTGGGAAGGAGACGAAACCGTTAATGGCACCCCTATCTTACCATATGTGCTCGAGTTCCGGGAACGCCTGGAGAGGCTAACCCAGACCGTCCGAGACAATCTCCAGGTAGCGCAACAACGACAGCGCCGATGGTATGATAAGGGAGCCAGGGACCGCAGCTTTCAAGTGGGGCAGAAAGTCCTAATCCTGCGACCCGTCCACAAAGATAAGCTGCAGGCTTCCTGGCAGGGCCCATACAAGGTGGTGGAACAGATCTGTGACACCACCTATGTGATCGGCCCGGTTACCGGCGTGGGAGGCAAACGCATGCTCCATGTGAACATGCTCAAGCCATACCACGAACGTACTGAGGAAGTCACCGCAATCTGTGCCCCTGCCACGGAAGATTTTGATAACCTACCCCTACCCGATCTCCTAGACCAAGAGGGCCAGAGCGGAGATCTGGGAGAGGTACAGTTAGGAGAAAGATTAAATACCCAAGAACGGGCACAGGTACAAAAGCTGCTTCAGGAAAAGAAGGCCACGTTTTCCAATTTACCCGGCTATACCCCGTTGGCTACCCATAAGGTAGAAACGCTAGATCCGACCCCCTTGCGCCAACCCCCATACCGCACTCCAGAAGCAGTCAAGGAAAATATGCGCAAGGAAATTGAGGAGATGATTCAGCTAGGAGTAATAGAGCACTCGGACAGCCCCTGGGCCTCCCCGGTAGTACTGGTGCCGAAACGGGACGGGACGACCCGTTTCTGCGTAGACTACCGACGGCTCAACGATAAAACGACCTCTGACGCATATCCCATGCCCCGAATAGACGAACTCCTCGACAAGATGGCCAGGGGTCAATACCTAACCACTATAGACTTGTGCAAAGGGTACTGGCAGATTCCCTTAGCGGAAGACGCCATCCCTAAGTCGGCTTTTGTCACCCCGTTTGGCCTGTATCAGTTTAAGGTTATGCCATTCGGGATGAAAAACGCTCCAGCTACCTTCCAGAGAATGGTGGACAGACTGTTAGATGGGTTCCAGGAGTATGCCTGCGCGTATCTAGATGATATCGCCATATTCAGCCACTCCTGGCACGAACATCTGGTTCACATAGGAGCCATTCTAGACCGAATCCGAGAGGCCGGACTGACCCTAAAACCCAGCAAATGCCATATCGGTATGGCGGAAGTCCAGTATCTGGGACACCGGGTAGGGAGTGGGCAACAGAAACCCGAACCTGCTAAAATAGAGGCAGTCGCCCAATGGCCTACCCCTCGCACCAAGACCCAAGTGCTCGCCTTTCTAGGGACCGCCGGGTACTACCAGAAGTTTGTGGCCAACTATAGCGCCCTCGCCAAACCCCTCACAGACCTGACCCGCAAGAACCTCCCTAAGTTAGTAGTCTGGGCCCCAGAGTGTGAGCAGGCGTTCCAACAGCTCAAGACGGCGCTGGTTAACTCTCCTGTACTTTCTGCTCCTGATCCAACTAAACGCTTTCTCGTCCACACAGACGCTTCTATGTTTGGATTGGGAGCAGTACTGAGCCAAGTTGGACCCGATGGCGGCGAGCACCCCGTAGCTTACCTAAGCCGAAAACTTTTACCCAGGGAAGTAAGCTACGCCGCCATTGAAAAGGAGTGCCTGGCTGTGGTGTGGGCCCTCAAGAAGTTGCAACCCTACTTATACGGGCAACCCTTCACTTTACTCACGGATCACAACCCGTTGGTGTGGCTGAACAGGGTGTCCGGAGACAATGCCAGGCTGCTGCGCTGGAGTTTGGCGCTGCAGCCTTTTGACTTTACTATCCACTACCGCCCTGGGAAGCAGAATGGCAACGCCGACGGGTTGTCTAGACAAACAGACTTGGAGCCGTGATTCGTGAGTACTCCTCCGGACATCCCCAAGCCGATCCGTTGGGATCAGACTGTGTATGCCGGCTTGGTTCTGGGGGAGCATTGTGGCAAACCTAGCCACTCGGACTATAACTGGACACTATGCCTTTAAGGGTTGCCTATAGGTCTGGAGAGAGATGCGTTGTAACTGTATGTGCCTGCTTCATGTATTCCCTGCATTGCCTGTACCTATCTGTTCCGCCGAATGCAAATGGCGGTTTGTATGGGGATTCCCGTTCGTTTCGCGAACGGCACTTTGGAGGGCCGTTCGTGAAACGAATGCGATACCCCCTAATAGCCCACACACTTAGAGGCGTGTGGCGCTAGTTAACCGATTGCAACATTGTTGCAATCGGTTATTAGAGGCTCTCCTGGGTGGCCGTCGTTCGACTACCGACCATGCGGCGGTCGGCCATCTTGGATCCCTGGTTCTTCAGCGGGTCCGTGTCGTCGAACGCATAGCATTACCAACAGTTATTCGACGGCACGAACACCGCTGAGCCTCCAGGACGTTCGGGAGTTTCAGGACCAGGTTCACTAAAAGCAATCGGTTCTTTTCGTGGGTTTGGAAAGAAATGTGTTTTCTGTGCGGCGTTCGGTTATTTTAGCTGGGATCTGAGCGGCAATCTCACGAATGATGCGCCCAGACCCCAGCTATCTACCGAACGTCCATTCGTGTAAATCCACCGTATATTATACCAGTTGTAGATTTTTGTGTGAATTGCCGGTTCTGCTGCACGAGGGGATAATCCCCTTAACGGTGCATTCTGGGAGGATGATCCCTCTCGTGCAGCGGTGCCTGATGGGAGAAATATGTGGTACTGTAAGTCCCCCATGTAGTCCCCTCCTGTACAACCCCTGTAATGTCAGTTTGGAAACCCCTTGCATGGGGAATTGCATAAATACTGTGACCTGTGATTAAAACCTCAGTTGACTCCCAGCCTATGTGTCGTCTAGTTCTTGGGAAGGAAGGGTTACTGCAGTGCTGTTTGGATTATTATATGCTGATTCCCTGGATTATCCTTTGTTGTTCCTGTTACCCAGCGGAGATATCGTGGATCATACTGCCTCTCCGCTACACTTATATAAACTTTTTAGATTTCGATAGTTATGTCTAGGATTCTTCCTAATAAATCTTTTATTACCTTTAAAGGAGCGCCTAGTTTTAAACAAATTTTAACTTTTAACCATCCTAGAAAGGAAAACCAAAGTACTTTTTTAAGTAATCATAAAAAAAGGCTTTTATTCGTATTGTAAATTTGCAGGTTGTTATTGTAGTAAAAATAGAACGTTAAAAGGATAAAATATAAAAATTAGATTTTTTTTATTAATAATATTATTAGTTGTTATAGCAAAATTTCTTTGCCTCCAGAGCAGCTTTGGGAAGAATTCCCTTAAATTACAGAAAATAGACGAATTAGGTTGATATGTCAGGTTGATTAAGTAACCAATCAGAGTGTTATGAGTCAAATTACACAGCGTTACATTGAGATTCCAAAGAACTTTCCCACGCTGTGTAAAATGACACAGAGCACTCTGATTGGTGGATTTAAAGCCAACCAATTAGAGTGCGGTGACAGGTTAATGGTGAGACTTACATGTCAGTCTCTTCATTTACTTGTCAGAGCACTTTGATTGGATGGCTTAAACCCACCAATCAGAGTGCTCTGAGCCTAATTGCAGGGCGGG
This sequence comes from Pelobates cultripes, assembly GCA_933207985.1. NCBI lineage: Eukaryota > Metazoa > Chordata > Amphibia > Anura > Pelobatidae > Pelobates > Pelobates cultripes. Next base: position 178,443,608 of record OW240912.1, read on the forward strand.
GCAAGGCTTTATAAGCCATCTCTCGCCCTACAGAGCTCAGTCTGCGTGGAGCCCTCCATGGGTGAAAATGGATTATTATTTTTTTTGCGTTTTTTTTTTTTTTTCAGTTGGTTATTATAGATTTTTATTTGGCCTTTTTTGGGGGCTGAAAAAAGAAGATTTTAGAAGAAGAAGAAAGAAGACATCAAATGGTAAGTCTATTTTTTTTTTTACAGGTATTTAGATAAGGGTACCCCCTCATTATTTTTAGGAAGAGGGGGGTAGGTAGGGGTTATTTTTTGGGGGTCAGGGGGGTGAGGGGGGGTTACATTTTTATTTAGTGCCCCCACCCGCTACTCAGGGGTGGGGCCAGGGGGGGAGGACAGTAGGCCCCCCCACATTCTTATTTATGGCCCCCACCCACCGCACAGGGGTGGGGGCCGGGGGGAGGACAGTAGGTCCCCCCCAATTTTATTTATGGCCCCCACCCACCGCTCAGGGGTGGGGGCTGAGGGGAAGGACAGTAGGTCCCCCCCATTTTTATTTATGGCCCCCACCCACCGCTCAGGGGTGGGGGCCGGGGGGAGGACAGTAGGTCCCCCCACATTCTTATTTATGGCTCCCACCCACTGCGCAGGGGTGGGGCCAGGGGGGGAGGACATTAGGTCCCCCCCAATTTTTATTTATGGCCCCCATCCACCGCTCAGGGGTGGGGGCCGGGGGGAGGACAGTAGGTCCCCCCCACATTCTTATTTATGGCCCCCACCCACTGCGCAGGGGTGTGGCCGGGGGGGAGGACATTAGGTCCCCCCCAATTTTTATTTATGGCCCCCACCCACCGCTCAGGGGTGGGAGCCAGGGAGAGAGGACAGTAGGTCCCCCCCACATTCTTATTTATGGCCCCCACCCACCGCGCAGGGGTGGGGGCCTGGGGGGAGGACAGTAGGTCCCCCCTTATTGTTATTTAGGGCCCCCACCCGCCGCACGGGGGGGGTCAGAGGGGAGGACAGTAGGTCCCCCCTTGTTATTTAGGGCCCCCACTCGCCGCGCAGTGGTGGGGGCCACGGGGGAGGATAATAGGTCCCACCTATTGATATTTAGGGCTCCCACCTCCCTCCTTCTTTCCCTCAGGGGTGGGGGCCAGGGAGGAGGACAATAGGTTCCCCCTTATTGATATTTAGGGCCACCGCTCAGGGGTGGGGGCCGAGGGGGACAATAGGTTCCCCCTTATTGGTATTTAGGGCCCCCACCCGCCGCTCAGGGGTGGGGGCGGGGGGGCAATAGGTTCCTCCTTTAGTTTAAAAGCCCCCACTTGCGCATTGTGGGTGGTGGCTCAGGAGGGGGAAATTTTTATTTTTTTAAACAGTGAGCAGTCACTGGCTGCTCACTGTTTAATAGACATGCACCTACTCGCGGTATTTAATAATACTACGTAACCAGCTTACTTAATACTAAGTAACCAGCTTATATAGAGGCTGGGTCACATGTTGCACTGGCCAATCACAACCATGCCATTAGTAGGCATGGCTGTGATGGCTGCTAAGGGCACACGAGTCAAACGCTTGTTGATTGGCTGCCCTGCAGCCTTTCAAAACGCATCATTAAATCGCTGAACACCGAACTCCAATCTGAACATACAGTGATATGTCCGTGTTCGGGTCCGGGGTCCAAAAAACATAATGTTCGGTACTAACCCGAACTTTGCGGTTCGGGTTCGCTCACTCTAATTAGTAACAAATTTGCACAATACATATACAGACCTCTACAACCTCAAAGATGATGAAAATACACACCAACCAATAGAGGCTTGAGACCATACAAGCCTACCTACATGGCACTAGCCTTCCCACCTTCACCTCACAACAAAAGACGGATCTGAAAGCACCTATCTCTGTAGAGGAGGTCCTGGCAGCAATAGGAACCCTAGCAACATGAAAATCCCCAGGCCCAGATGGGTTTGACAGTTCATACTATAAAACTTTCCTGCATTCGCATCTAACACAAATATATACAGAGGAAATCACTGGTCAGCCCCTACACAAAAAAATACTCATGGCACATATTGTAACCCTACCCAAGCCTGGCCAACCACCAACCCAACTACAATATTTTAAGCTGATCTTACTCCTGAACTCAGACACAAAACTTTTTGGTAAGATATTTGCCCTTAGACTGAGTAAAATCCACCCCACATAATTCATACTGACCATGTTGGTTTTGTATCAGGCCGACAAGGATCAGAGAACACACTCAAATTCCTAGATATCATCTACAGCATGAAATAACTTAACATAGGTGGGGGATTGATTCTCTCACTGGACAAAGAGAAAGCCTTTGACCATCTCAATTGGAGATTCCTGGAGGTGGTCATGGTCAAATTTGGGATACCAGAGGGTTTCTTAGCAGTTGTTAGAGCACTTCAGAGTTCACCCTCGACAAGGGTGCTCATTGAAGGATTCCTGTCCGTTCCATTTTTTGTTACTAACTGAACGAGGAAAGGGTTCCCGCTGTCACCCTTACTCTATGTCATGGCACTGGAACCACTTGCATCTATAATTAAGAACAACACTGCCATTCATGGAGTCCCAAAAGGGGGCCGTGAATATAAAGTCAACCTATTCGCAGAAGACATCCTCCTCACCCTAACACAGCCACAAAATTCATACTAAAAACTAAATGTGTCCAAAACACAGGCCATGGGGATAGACATTACTGAAACAACACTCACTACACTCCAAGCAAATTTTAACCTAGCTTGGAGATCTAACTATGTATTTTATTTGGGACTTCAAATCTCTCATCACTCAGACCACCTATTCAAATTTAACTATGAAAAACTACGTGGAGAAATGGACATGACCCTACAGTCTTGGGAGGTTAAACACCTTTCATGCATGGCCGGCACTTTAATTATAACTCTGCTCTCTTAGCCCTTCCTCATGGCTAACCCCGCCTCTCCTCGCCCCCAAACATTTTAACCCGTGCCCCAACCTGCCTCTGCCCCCTGCTCCCAAGATCCTACAGTCACCAAGTCCTTTGACGAGATGAACTGGTCTTCCATGTAATGCCGCCCTGTCCTGATCCTGCTTAGCCTGTGGGAGGGAGCAGACACAGACTGGAAGCGTATAGCTGGGCTGATTCCTGGGCAAGCCCCCACCTGAGTATGTGAGGGATGGAGGAGTGCAGCTTGCTTTGTGCATGTGTGAGTGTTAGGCAGTGTGTGTGTGTGTGTGTGTGTGTATTAGGCAGTGTGTTTGTTAGGCAGTGTGTGTCTATTAGACATTGTGTGTGTATGTATTTGTGTTAGCCAATGTGTGTCACAAGGTAGGAAAAGATGCAAACCAGTGAAGCTTCCATGAGTGGTTCACTGGCTTTGCATCTATTCCTACGTTGTCTTTCAAAGCTCTTGTATGCAGCAAACAAAGACTCAAAGGAATTCATGTTTAAAAGGGAATGGCAAAATTGTGATTCTTTGTTCAACTAATTTGCACATGCCCACCCAGAATCCTTTGCGGTAGTAACATCACTGCAAATCTGTGATTTCTGTGGGAAAAGCAAGTCTTATGGCTTGGCTGTTGTGCAGATTTTTGTTTAACATTGTACTAACTATCCACATACTTCAGGTGGAAGGGGTTCTCAATCACATTTTTTTCCCCACAACTTTTTTGTTTTTTGCTTCCTATATATATAAATGTATATATATACAGTTGCAAGAAAAAGTATGTGAACCCTTTGGAATGATATGGATTTTTGCACAAATTGGTCATAAAATGTGATCTGATCATCATAACTAACAGAACTACCTGTACTTCTACGCCTTCTGTTAGTAGTCACGCAAGGCCAACACCCCACCTCACACTCAGAGGTATACACCCATTGGGCCACTCATTAGCTAGCAGCCTCGCATGGTATCATAGAGAGGGCCTCACCTGTCACTCCCTTTCCTATTTTCTGTTTACATTCACCGAGAGGTCAACACGCTGCCACTACGTTCGGTGGCCACTAAAAAATCCCCTTGCACCAACGCATAGTTAGAGCATCTCAAGCCACTTAGCAACTAGTAGGGCCTCACCAGAACCAAGAATAATTGTTTCGCCACACGGCTTTAGCTACAAGACCTCTGTTGTGCAAATAGTAATGGCAATCTTTATGTTATCTAGTATGTCTCAAGAAGGTGGCGAGGATTTCTCTCTACCTAGCAATCCGGCTAGATCGGGCACACCTTCACTTAGAGGTGATGTTGCCTACATCGATCAGATCCTGGACGATCCCACGCATTACTACCGAGCTAAGGAGGCGAAAAATCCCCTACCCAGCTACAGCAAGAAAAGTTGAACTTTTTAAGCTGCTCCGCACATCAACAAATATCATAGAGGTGGGGGAAGGCACTAGCAACACCAACTCGGGTGACATCCATGCAGTGTTATCATCACTCATGAACTCCATGAGCAAAGTGAATGACAGGCTGGAGAATCTCGACTCTGTCACCACAGCCCTTACTAAGGCTGGGCTTCCTGTTACAATACAACCAGCATCAACTAAAACTCAGTTAGCTGGTTCAGTCACTTCTTCTGATGCTCAGGACTTTAACCCGGCCCACATGATTCCAGCTCACATTAAGAAAGATATCCTGGAAGGTAAAGATGTCAGCTTAGCATCTCTGCTAATTGCCTCCCAGGATATTGTCGAAAATAAAACGTATGCTTATGATGATGTATCTGTGGTGGTCAGATCCAGGGATTCAAGGTTAAATAGGAAACTGACCATCCCTGAGTTTGTTTTAGCTTTTGGCATTTATGGAGATGTGATTTGTGCAGTTTACCCAAACAGAAGGGAAGAATTTGATCTATACATGCACAAGCTGGTAGACCTAGGCAACAAATATGGTGGTACAGCGTTTTACAACTACTATAGGTCTTTTTCAGCCAAGGTGCTCTCTTCCAATTCGGGAACAGAACCAACTGGAGCAAACTGGATACCGAGATATTCTGCAGACACTTTGCAGGTCTTAAGACATCAGCTTGTGCATCCTGCTCTTCTACTACCCACACAACTAACTTTTGTCCCAACACAGCGGACGATTACTTTTATGCTCCAGTCCCTAGCACCTCTGGTAGAATGCAAAGAACTACCAGAGACAAATTGGGTCATCCCATTATCTTTTTTTAGCAAATCCCAGATTTGCAACAATTTGAATGTTGGTACATGTAGTTTCAGTGCATGCAGACTGTTGCATATCTGTTCAAATTGTTTCAGGGCACATGCTAAAACCATGTGTCCCAATAAAATGTACCCTAAACCGTACTTAACGTCTGTAAACATTACTGCATTTTCAGCGTTACTGACTCATCACCCTTCCAGACATCTAGTAGATTAACTAATCTCGGGGTTGTCAGAGGGCCTCCATACGGGTACAGTACATATGCATTCAGGGAATATTGAATGCCCAAACTTGCAGTCAGCACAGCAGAACCCAACGGCTGTAAACACACTCGTAGCCCAAGAAATTGCAGAGGGCTTTCTACTCAGGCTTTTCCAATCCCCACCATTTACAGCATGGAGAACAAACCCCATTGGGATTGTCACAGGGAAATCTTCCCTCAAACAGAGACTGATCATAGACTTGTCAGCACCACACACCTCTGCTACCCCAAGTCTCAACTCCCTTATACCCTCTGAGGAGTTTTCCCTAAAATACACCACCATTACAGCCATCTTTCAAGCAGGGGTTGGATCTTAGTTAAGTAAGACTGATATCATCAACGCATTCAAACTGCTACCAATCCACCCCACACTTTGGCACTTACATGGTATTAAATGGGAAGGCAGTTACTATTTTTTCTCCCGATTAACTTTTGGGTCAAAGAGCAGCCCAAAAATTTTCTATATATTTGCCGAAACTCTATGCTGGTTGTTATTAAACATATCCAGATGCCCCACAGTCATACACTATCTAGATGACTTCTTGATGGTCGAAGAGAACACTTTTCCCCCTAAAAGCCTCAAGGAAGGAATAAGCCTGTTTGACCACTTGGGTGTCCCAGTTTCTTTAAAAAAACAGAAGGCCCGGATATTATCATTACATTCCTTGGCATCCAGCTTGACTCTGCATCCATGCAAGCAAGTTTACCACAAGACAAAATAGGGAACATTCTCACCAACATAAATCACTGCCTTCTGCTTGGTTCTTGCAACCACAAGGAGCTACAATCCCTACTAGGTTCCTTAAATTTTGCCATGCTCATCATATCACAAGGCTGCGCTTTCATATCCAGATTACTTTGCCTTTTCCCACATTTCTGACATGATGATCATAGGCTGTCCTTAGCCACAGCATACCTACTCATGTGGAAGAAGTTCTTAACCACATGGAATGGTATAAGCATGTTCCTCCCAGGATTGTCTGAGACATCACCAACTATATGGTCAGACGCAGCGTCTACCACGGGTTTTGCAGCAATCTACGGGAACGAATGGCTTTGGGGTAGTTGGCCTGTTGAAGTCTAGGATCTGGAAGGCTTTTCCACTACCTTAGCTCTTTTTGAGATCTACCCCATTGTGGCGGCTCTTGTGGCATGGGTCATTTATGGTCAGGGTTGGCAGTGCGTTTTTACTCAGACAACCAAGCCACGTGCCATATCATCAACAAGGGCCGCTCACCATCTTTAACAATCATGAGATTTCTAAGGAAACTCACTTGGTTGGCCGCATGTCACAATTTCTTTTTAGTTTGCTTTCATGTACCTGGTGTTTATAACATCGCTGCTGACAATTTGTCTTGATTTAAATTCCAGGCGTTTCATCAAGCGCTGCCTACAGCCGCTCAAGCAGCCAAAGCCACTGTATCGTTCCAGCACCAAATCATGGATTAGACATACTCATGCAACATAGCAGGGAACTGTCCCTATTAGCACTTTCGTCCAATACTCGTAGGACATATAACAGAGCCTACACCTTGTTTAAAAGATTCCTGTTGGAATACGGCATATTTCAAACTTTTGTCATGACATCTCTCCTAGGCTTTGCTTCTTTTTGCCATCTTAAACTGAAATGATCTCATAACACCATAAAATTATATCTGACAGGCATTCAACACCACATGCTAACCTTATGGCCAAACAACCAGAGCTTCATGTCATCATACCAAATAAAGAACATATTTAGAAAACAATGTGTTCCCTATTAAGGGTTAATAAGCACGTAGGGATGTATATAAAAAATACCCAATTCTGTCTCATTAGATATATTTTTGCCAGAAGCTCAAGGAAGCAAGGTGAATGGTTAGAGTTATGACCCACCTAAGAGGTCTGTCTTGACATGGCAGGTGGGCATACCCTTTCATGGCCATTGGAGGTAACTAAAAACCTCCATTTGTTTAAAAATACATAGGGATGTGGAAAGAGCGCAGGTAACTTTTTTTTTCTTTGGTTTTTACTATATGTATTTTGGCTGATGTGTACTATGGTCATTGCTGCCGCTCAGGAGTAATGGGAGTTTGAGCGCAGGACTTATTTCTTTCTATTGGTATTCAGAAAACAGTTCCCCCACGTACATCACAGAGACTACCCATAGACAATCACTTTTTCAAATCCTTATCTTACCTATTAGATTTAAAGCCATTCGATTCCAACACCAACGCAGTAATTAAAACAGCCATGTATATAGCTTTCTACGGTTTTCTAAGGCCAAGAGAGTTTACTACTATCACTACAACTCAGACAACTCATTGTCTTCAACAGTCCCACCTACGTAAACACATGGATCACTACCTATTGGCTCTACCACATTCTAAAACGAGTCAACACGCACCACCAGTAGAGATATCATACTATCCTACCCACAACAAATGGTGCCCGGTTACGGTCCTAGACTCCTACCTTCAAAACTCCAACTCACAACCATCACAGCCATTATTTGTATTACAGGGCTCAGTGCTTACTACCTTTACCTTCATGAAATATGTCATGTCTCTCTTAACCCAACTAGGCCGCAACCCTTTTAACTACTCAGGTCACTCCTTCCACATAGGGGCAGCCTCAACAGCCTCCAGTGCCAACGTACCGGTGAACATTATCAAATCACTGGGGCAGTGGAAATCATCTGCGTATACACGGTACATACCCAAACAAGAGATACGAAATGCATATAAGGAAATGTCTGGTTAATTGTATATATTTGTTGACTGTAATAAATCTTTAATTATTCACTTTTGCCCTCTTTATTTACAGGCCTACCGTATTGTCGGTTCTGGCACACCACAACCAACTTGTTCTTTTATACTATCCAACGCTTATACTGGATCTTTACTCCTTATACAGCTACCTGTCCCCAACACAAGTATATATATATATATATATATATACACACATATATATATATATATACATATGTAGGAGCCAACTCGTAGCGAGGCCATACTAGATTTAGTGTTAGCAAATGGAGATTTAGTATCAGATATTATGGCAGGTGAAAGTTTAGGATATAGTGATCAATACTCTTAAAACACATATGTAACAATAAAGGTATGATCTTTATTTCATCTGCAGGTATGTGATTATGTGATTTGATAATGTCCTAAAACAGACAGGCCAGTCCTCACCTCTATGCTATCCTAGCCACTAATTAATGCTTCACAGAGGACTATAGTTTCACTATATAACAATAGTATGTAAACTCGCCTGTCAAACCTGTTAATTGAGTCCTGTGCTCATGTGCATTTAAAACTCCATAACCCCAGGCAGGAGAATTACTCAGAAATATTGAGTTTTCTCCCTTGTGTGTGTTACTGTAAATACTGTCTTGTGATTTGGGAAAGCATATAATTAAGACATTTAAGATTATGATTTAAATTATTCTCATAGTTCCTTACATTCACATTACAATTATTTTGATAACAATTCATGTTAGTTTTGTGTGTGTTTTGTGTCTAGAAACTACACTTATTGCAGGAAATAAAGATCCAAAGTTTATTAAATACTGACAAGTTTATTTTTTCATTTTACAGAATTTTTACAGTTTTTTGTTTTATTATGAAAATTAAAGAATAGTTGATACATGCTACAGAAAACAAACAAATAAAGTCTCATTCAGTTCATAAAAATATAAAAACAATTTATCATGCAAAGGATATATAAGGCACTTTCTGCTTCATTTTATCCGTAACAATGTCTTCTGTTCCAATTCCTCACTCTTACTTTGGCACTGCAATGGAAAACACAAAAATATGTAAGGGACAAAATGGGTCATATCGATTACAGCTTTTGTTCATTTTGTTAATTTCACACTGTATTGTAAACCAATAATATTACAACAATTGAAAAGTAATTATTAAAAAATGTTATGTGGGGAAGCTTGTCCTAATATGAGTGAAGGCAACTACTTTAGACTTAATGACTTGGTAAATTGGTTCAAGTCAGTTATTATGTGAGGGACATTGCAATACTCACCACATTTGTATGAAGCTTTGAATCCTTTATATTGGATGGAGAAATCAGTAAGAAATTGTAGAAACATTGAATTTCCACTTGAAGTAATAGAACGGGGATATCGAATACCACAAAATTCTTTAATCAGTGGAGAGTCAGCATCTGGTCCATTATAAATTGACAGAGAGTCACGGCTGCACATCGAATAGCTAATTAAGTTAATTCCTCAAATTGTACTTTTCCATCTGCCTTTTAAATCCTGACAATCAAGCTTTATCAAACAAGAGCAACTATAGGAGAATTCAAAAAGTCCACTGGATGTTTTCACTATATAAAACATAAGTGATGATAGTAAATTACAAAATTGTAGCCAAATTGGCAGAGTTTGAGTGTTTTTATATCAGACCGCATGTTGAATTTCATTTTACAACATTGTTTTCAGCAGCAGAGATTGTTCTGGAGAGTCCACAGTATTTCCCTGTAGAGCAATTGCTTATTTCTCCCATGAAGAACATCATACCTTGTACTGAGGAGGAGCAGAAATTATCCATGTACAGTTCAAATTTGGAGGGTAGCCATTCGAGTATCCAGGAGAGGTGAAGTTCTTTGCAGGAGCATAAAACTCACCTCCACATTGTACTGTAAGGGATGGATTGATTTTAGTAAAGTAGAGTATAGTTTCTGTATGTTTTAAATATTTTTACTGATTTTAGAAAAGAAGAAAATGGCTAATGTCAATTAAAATTAAATATACAAAGTTAAAGTAATAACCTTTAAAATAAATTAGACCTTTAATTAATAAAATAGGAGTGGGTGTAATTATTACACATGTAGGATTATGTCAGCAGAAAGCTATTTACATGGACAGTTGGCATATTATTAATGCTAAAGAGAATGAATTGTATATTACATATTTTTGATCTATAGTGTGCATGAAATAATATAGAGCATTCATTAATTTCCCCTAAAAAGTCAGCTCTTTAACAAGAATAATATCAAGGATAAAACTTGCATGATATATTTGGATTGTGGGGAAATGAAGGTGGTAGAAGACACATTTTGCCTATTTTTCTATCATTTTAGAACTTTACTCCTGGATTTTGTGCTTTTTCTGTCCATTTTAACTGAACTTTTACCCTTTACAATTGTCACAGTTCTACACAGAATAAGGCCTTCTCTAATCTAGTTCTATTTTTATTTGTGTCAGTTCATTCACAATAAGCTGGATATAGAGCCCTCAATAAATCTTCAAGAAGAGTTAAATATGACTTTACACTGTTGATATTTTCTAGTCTATATAGTTTTCATGACATTTAGAACCAAATATAACATATAAAATTAAACTTATACTTAATAGATGTCTTGTATATAACATAATTTAATTATATACTTAAAATTACAACCCCATGAAACTTAGTTCACCGTGACTTGTAGTTAAGGAATATGATTTTCACAGATTGTGATAACCGTTTGTGTAATGTATTTGATGGATAAGACCTTGTAAATAGTAATTGTAGAATTACCTGACTTATAGGTGATATTAAAACCTCTTCTGATACCGGAGAAACTGACGGAAGCAAAGCACAGAGGGATGGACACAGGTTTCTTCAGGAAGGAAGAGATTCTTTATTGGATCACCGATCGGGACTCAGAGGGACTAATGTCACCAAAAAATACAGCAAGTTCTGAGCCCTGAACAATAGTGCAGGCTTCCTATATAGGCACATAACTCCTCCCATATTAAGCTCCACCCGCACATTCTCTTGACCAATCATTACAAATAAGAATTAACTTCCTGCTTGACCGCATGGCTTGTCCAGCACAATGGAGGAGGGGAATACTACATCCTGTATTCTTGCACATGCTCCGTACACTACTGATCGTATCTTGCCTCGTGCAACCAACTGATCGATACGTCAGCATATGCACGTACACATGCCACGTGGTAATCTCGGCCTACTAAATTTATTTTTACCGAGATTCCACCACATTCCCTTTGATGCCTCTTGATATTTTACAATTACTTGAGGCATCACTTAACCTTGGTTTGCATACACCACAAGTTACCTTTGAACCAGACCAGACTTATCCTATGATGTGAATCTTCAACACTCGTCTTCCTGCATTGGTTCTCCCTGATCTAGAGCCTTATATTTATAAATTGCCATTATCTGTGCAGCAGCCTTCCTCTCTGCTATATTTTCTATCAGGCTTTGCACAGACCTAACTACTAAGGGTATAAGACACGGCAGGAGTAGACACAACATTAAAATCAGTAGGACTCCACCTACCACTGCCTTAAGCCCTCCAAACCACTCATACCAGCTACCAAACCAACTACTTGGATTGTACCCTTTCCATACCTGAGTAGGCACATGCGCTAGTTTAACCATATGGCTAGTAAGCTCAGCTATTGCTTGCCCTTCGTCATCTATTTGAAGACAGCAATTGCTCAGGTTAAACTTCCCACATACACCTCCCTCTACTGCCAAAAGATAATCCAAGGCTAATCTATTTTGGTAAACTGCTGTCCTCATCCTGGTATTATGCTTCGCTAGAAGATTGAGCGCTTGTGATGTCTCGTTAGTAATGATCTCAACCACCGCCTGTAACCTTATAATGCGGTTGAGCATATAAATAGGGGTTCTATAACCAAAGGTACCATCCTCTGCCCACGTGGCTGGCCCATAATAATCTATAATACGCTGGGGAGGCCATTCATTATCTTCCCAGGCACCTATCTCTATGGGTCCCCTTTTCTTCCTATGATTCACATCATACACTTTAACACCTAAAGTCTCACCTGTTTCAATAGGCAACAAGAAGAAGGATGGTTTCAACATACCCAACACACATGCCCCTTCCCAGTCCTGTGGTAACTCCGAATAGGCCTTCTTACCACAGATCCAGTACAAATTCGCTGGGGCTCTCCAGTTAGATGTGATGGATAGATCAAACCATACGTCCTTTAAATTGGCATATCTTGCAAACGGGTTAGATGGTTCTGAGACATTTGAAGCCGACCACCAAGTTGTATTCTTTGTATCATCATCATAAGCTTTTTGCCCTAGACAAGTTAATTCTCCTACAGAAGTATTATACATCATTCCTTTCCTCGCTATGCAAACATAACCTATGATGGAGGTCTTCAATCTCCACTCAGATTTACCTCTAACACTCATATGATAGTCGGCTTGTATAGATATTAATTGGTCAACTGCCTTAGAACCGGACATTACCTCCTTTGCTTCCCAAGGCCATTGGTCTCCCATGTTAGTACCTCCACACACATAGCAGTTGGTAACATTAAGACTACCGGCAATACTCTCGGCTAAATCAATGAACAAGTTTTTAGCATTATGGGGGATCTTATTATCTATGCTCATCTCTTCATAAAAGGAATGGTATACTTGATGAGTTTGGGAGGTTACCGTATCAGTCTCTATCCCTATAAACAATATTGTCCCAGGGTCTAAACCCGTCCCATATATTTGAAACCCAAATAAATTACCATATTTATCTAAGAACTTGTCAGGGTTATTTATAAGTATATGGATTGGATTGCATTCCATAGACTTACAATATGGATTAGTAGGCAACTTAGTCACAATCATGTCCTTGTCTGCTGTCTGTCCCCAAGTCGCCCACCCCACACAAGACCAATATGGGCAGAAGTTATAATCTCTATTTGGACATCTTGGACTTACATATCTATTTTTACTACTGGGACAAATATATTTATCGTTAGACCCATACGTCCTCTCCCATCTAAGATCCCCACATACATTCCACGGCTTTCTACCACTTGATATTGCTTTACACGCATCAAATAGCAGAGCACCTGAAGAATATACGGATTTTAATACCGTCTTATTAATTAGGGTCCCCTGAGAATCTCCATTTCTGAGAGTCAACCAAATTGTACGGGGTTGATACTCAGGACTGAAGCACTTAGGTTCTCCTACTCCTAAATGACACACACTATATTCTATATTTAAGTATCTACATCTTGATACATCTCCTTTACACTCATATTGCGAATGCCAAATTAGGGTCTGGGATATATGGTTACCTGTTCTTGTAGTCTTAATGCATACCTCACAGCTAGGAGTGTCGGTACCTCTACCTTCCTGAATATAAAAATACACATAAATAAACATTATTAAAAATACATCTTTCGTCGTCATCCTCAGTCTTCGTCCGTGCGAAGGCACCTCAGCTTCCAGGATGTAAGGGCTGCAGGGAATGGAGTTCTGCTCGTCTTCACAGGGGTCCCCTCAAGACTTTCCCTGACTTATACACTCGTTGGTGAGTGGACAGGCTTTATTATGGCCTTCTCACTCACTTACCAAGTCTCTGAAACAATAAAATTTGTGATCCACAAGGTTCCTCGTCACTCCGACTGAGTTGTGCGTTTTAACCGGATTTTGCAGGGATTCTCTGGATTTGCTGTAACTTGCCAGGAATCGGCTGCTGCTGGTTTAACCCTGGAGTGATGTATCCACGGAGCCACTTCGGCTACTTTTATCGCTGTAGGGGTAGACAGAAGAACAACATAAGGACCTCTCCACTTGGGCCCTAACGGCACATTATTCCACTCTTTAATCCACACTTGGTCGCCTGGGTGGTAACTATGAATTGGGGGATAAATATTCACAGGTAATCTATCTTGTACCCATTTCTGTACCTCCTCCATAGTCTTACCCAACTCTACAACCTGCTGCCGGGTAATTCCTTCTCCCAACTGACTCAAATCCCCCCTTAAGTTACCAAGCACGGGAGGTGGTCGCCCGTACATGATTTCAAAAGGAGAGAGGCCCATCCTTCTGGTAGGTGTACTACGGATTCGCAATAGAGCTATGGGCAAGAGAACGTTCCACTTAAGTTGGGTTTCCTGACACATTTTAGCCAACTGATTCTTAATAGTTCTATTCATTCTCTCTACCTTACCAGAACTCTGGGGTCTATATGCCGTATGAAGCCTCCACTTTATACCAAGCATATGAGTCAATTGTTGTAGGCACTGATGAACAAAAGCTGGACCATTGTCCGATCCTATAGAGCAGGGTAGTCCATATCGGGTATTATTTCTCGTAGCAGGAATCTCACGACTTCTCCTGCTTTCTCTGTACGAGTAGGACATGCTTCTACCCAGCCTGAATAGGTGCACACCACTACCAGCAGGTAGCGATGTCCACCCGATTTAGGCATCACTGTATAGTCAATTTGTAAATCGGACATGGGAAGTCCCCCCATAAACTGGACTCCTGGTGGCTTTACTGGTCCTTGTCTTGCATTATTTTTAGCACACGTTACACATCTACGTACAATGGCCTGAGTCAAGTTGGACAATCTTGGTATGTAGAAATGTTTTCTGAGAGATTCTTCTGTACTGTCTCTCCCAGAATGTGTCCCGTTATGATAGTTTTGGACAATTTCTACCGCTAGTGATGCTGGAATAACTATTCTTCCATCTTCTAACTGATACCATTTGTTCTCCAAATACTTTCCAGGTTCAGTCCTTAACCACTCCTCTTCCTGAGCTGTATAAATTGGAGTCCATTGAGACAGTGGAGTTGGTATAAGAGCAGCTATATGCCCCACATATTCCTGTCTTCCTGATTCAGCAGCACGCTTAGCTGCACTATCTGCCATCCGATTCCCTTTGGTTACATCACCATCTCCTCTCAGATGCGCCCGACAATGTATAATACCGACTTCTTTCGGCTCCCACACTGCTTCCAATAGTTGTAGGATCTCAGCTGCGTATTTGATTTCTTTGCCTTCTGAATTCAATAGTCCTCTTTCTTTATACAAAGCTCCGTGGGCATGAGTGGTTAAAAACGCATACTTGGAGTCCGTGTAGATGTTCACTCTTAAACCTTCAGCCAATTGTAACGCTCGTGTCAGTGCTATCAATTCTGCCTTTTGTGCTGATGTTCCTTTTGCCAGTGGCCGAGCTTCTATCACCTTGTCTATCGTTGTTACTGCATATCCTGCATAGCGGATCCCTTCTTTTACATAACTACTGCCGTCGGTGTAATATTGAACATCAGGGTTCTGGATGGGAAAATCACGAAGATCTGGTCTACTTGAAAATACTTCATCCATTACTTCCAAACAATCATGTTGACTTTCAGTAGGTTGTGGCAAAAGGGTAGCTGGATTTAAGGTATTTACAGTCTCTAAATGCACTCTTGGGTTTTCACACAACATTGCTTGATACTTGGTCATACGGCTGTTACTAAACCAATGATTTCCTTTGTAATCCAACAACGTCTGTACTGCATGTGGAACTCGTACATAAAGTTCTTGACCCAGAGTGAGTTTATCGGCTTCAGCTACTAGCAGGGCGGCTGCAGCTACAGCTCTTAGACAAGGTGGAAGTCCGCTGGCCACTGCATCCAGTTGCTTAGACATGTAGGCAACAGGTCTTTGCCATGATCCCAAGTACTGTGTCAATACTCCCACAGCCATTCTTCTTTGCTCATGTACATACAGGTAGAATGGCCGTGTGTGGTCAGGTAGACCTAATGCTGGGGCACTCATCAAAGCCCTCTTCACATCTTCGAATGCCGTTTGCTGTTCTTGAGTCCATAAGAAGGGGTCGTGCTCTGTACCTTTGATAGCTGCATACAGAGGTTTTGCCAGTATCGCGTAGCTGGGAATCCATATCCTACAGAAGCCTGCTGCCCCCAAGAATTCTCGCACTTGTCTTCTATTCCTGGGTATCGGTATTTGGCACACAGCTTCTTTTCTCTCTGGCCCCATAATTCTTTGACCTTCAGAGATATGGAATCCCAGATATTTGACAGTTGGCAAACACAACTGAGCCTTCCTTCTTGACACCTTGTATCCTGCCTTCCAGAGAATGTGTAGTAGATCGTGCGTTGCTTGCTGACATACTTCCTTTGTAACTGCTGCTATCAACAAGTCATCTACATATTGTAATAATACACACTCTCCTGGGATAGACTCGAAATCTAGTAGATCTTGACTTAGAGCTGAACCAAATAGGGTAGGTGAATTTTTAAACCCCTGGGGCAATCTTGTCCAGGTCATTTGGCGTTTCGAGCCCGTTACAGCATTTTCCCATTGGAAAGCGAAGATACATTGGCTTTCTGCGGCAATTCGGAGGCAAAAGAAGGCATCTTTGAGATCTAAGACTGTAAAGTAAGTAGCCCCGCCCGGAATTAAAGCAAGCAGGTTATATGGATTGGGCACGACTGGATGTATACTAACAACCGCATCATTGACTGCTCTCAAGTCCTGCACAGGTCGATACTCATCTGTACCGGGCTTTTGAACAGGCAGCAATGGGGTGTTCCAGGGGGAAGTACAGAATTTTAGGATACCATACCGTATGAACTTATCCAGATAAGATTGGATGTTCTTCTTAGCCTTCTGCGGAATATGATATTGTCTCAGGCTTACTGGATAAACCCCAAGTTTTAGTTCGATTTTAATAGGTGGAATATTGCGGGCCAGTCCTGGTGGGTTGTTCTCTGCCCAAACTCCTGGTATGTTAAATAAGGATTCATCACTCCTCGGGTTTTGGCTAGTCAACACTGTATAAAGTCGCCACTCTTCTTCCTTTGGTACGGACAATGTCATAATACCTGAGGGTCCATTAAACTTTAAGGATGTTGTTCCATTTGGTAGGAACGTAATCTGCGCTTGTAATTTGGATAGCATATCACGCCCCAGCAATTGGACTGGACACTCAGGCATATAAAGGAATTGATGTTTTACTACGTGGCCTCCCAATGTACAGAGTCGACTTTTAAGAACCGGTTTTTCAGCACTTCTTCCAGTTGCTCCTATTACAGTAATAGTTCTTCCAGATGGAGGAGCAACTAGATTAGTCACCACCGAATGTTCAGCACCAGTGTCGATCATGAACGCACTCCTTTTTCCCCCTATTGATACATCGACCATAGGCTCCGCTCGACCAAGGGGGATGGAGCCCGGTCGGTATCAATAGTCCTCCATGACCGTGTCAGCCAATCCCACAAAGTCCCTACCTTCTCTATCGCGGGACCTTTGCGCTGCTGGATAGTACCTATCTTCCCTTACACTTCCTCTGTTCTATTACCATTACTCCCTCCGGGGCCTCCTCTACCTCTCGCTCTGCCTCTAAAGTTTCCATAACCTGCCCTGGGTAAGTCTCTCTCATACTGCTCTCTTTGCGGACACTCATTCCTCCAATGCCCTTCTTCCTTGCAGTACGCGCACTGATTCCTACTCAAAGGCTCCCTATTCCATCTACCATCGCCTCTATCTGGGCCCCGTCTATCTACGCCTGCGATCGCTACCGCTAGCATATCTGCCTTTCTACGCATCTTGCGCTCTTCCTCTTTCTTACTTTCTGTTTCCCTATTCATATATACTTTGTTCGCTACCTCCATTAGTTGGGTGATAGACATACCTGCAAACCCTTCTAATTTCTGTAGCTTGCGCTTAATATCTCCGTAAGCTTGGCTGACAAAGGCGGAGTTTACCATTCGGGAATTATCAGCGTCTTCCGGATTAAAGGGGGTATACAAGCGGTATGCCTCCAATAATCGGTCATAAAAGACACTGGGCGCTTCATCACTTTTCTGAATCACCTCAACTGTCTTCGACATGTTAATAGCTTTCTTCCCTCCGGCTTTCATGCCAGCAATTATAGCGTCTCTATAGGCTTTAAGTTGAGCCATATCTGCGCCATTTACATTCCAGTCAGGATCGGTGTTAGGGTAATGTGTTGCGGCCCATGCTGCCGGATTGGCTTGATTTAAAGCACGGGCTCTCTCCTCTAGCGCCTTAATGGCCGCTTGGTTAATCCTTGTCCTTTCCTCATTATTGAACAATGTCATTAATAACTGCTGGCAATCAGCCCATGTCGGGTTATGTGTCTGAACTATCGAGGTGAACAGATCGGTCATAGCTTGTGGTTTCTCAGTGTACGAGGAATTGTGGGTCTTCCAATTTAAGAGATCGGTAGTCGTGAACGGGACATATACGAAGACTGGGTCAGCATGTGCCATTTGACCTGCGGCATCGATATAGGCTGACCCAGGATTCAGACGAAGAGGCATCTGATAATGTTTTAATTGTTGGGTACCGGTCAGTTGTCGGGTTAGTATGGGGCTACGTGGAGGGGCGTCAGTTAAAGGTTCCGGTCGAGAGGTAATAGGGCATGAGGATGTGGGAACTTGATTTTGTGAAAAATTAGTGAATAGTATACTCTGAGCCGAGCTAGAAGAAGCTTGACCGGAAGTTTGAAGTGGCGCCAAATCAGGATATTCAGATCTAATGGGGGTTGGTCCTGGTTCAGGAAGGGGAGTTTTAATACGAGGGGGGGTGGATTCTGTACTGGAGGAGGAAGCGGAAGTGGATGGGGGCAATAGGGGAAGGGGTGCAGAACTTCCTGCATTCGCGTCACTTCCTCTTAAAGGGAAGTAAGGGGGCGGCAAAGGGATCTCGGACTCAGGGGGCGTGTCCAAAATGGGCCTAACACCGGTCCTAGTGGACAAATAAGTCCTGGCCACCATGAGGCGACATTGCTCCTCGTGGCATATCCGGATCCATTTTGGCGAGTCGTTTACGGCCTGCCTCCAACAATCAATGTATGGAAACTGTCCGTAAAGTTCAGGCCTACCTGACACAGCCACGTGTACACGCTGTACCAGGGTTGGATCCAAACTGCCACGCGGCGGCCATGCCGCAACCAAAGTAGGCCACTCCCTAGTGCACAAAGTGACCAAACGAACAGGAGACATTTTAACCCCAAAATCACATATTTTGAATCCCTTTTTAAAATTCTTTACCATACAACCTAAGGGATCCGAAATCGCTGACTCTGACGCGCCCATACTTATCAATGGAACGTCGTTGACAACGAATACTATGCACGCGTTCTTATTCAACAGTCACACCCGTTTCCTCTGGCAACAGCACCACGTGGTACAGTTACCAAGTGAAACGTACACAATAACACAATAATCACTCAGGGAATTCCCGTACACACACAGCTGTTACACCAGTCGCTAAATAATCAATATTATGCCCTTTGGCGAAACTATACAGTCACCCACGCTATAATTCTCTATATATGAATTACCCGTCTATAACACACCCCAGTAACATCGTCTTTTACTAGTATCGGTTACAGTACGGTTAGCATAGGTCAAAGCACAATTTAAGGTCACAATACAATTATTAGTGGTTATGGTGTTAAACATGCAATAGACGACAATGATTAGTACTTATATACAGTGTCAGTAAATATACAGGGTTATGGTACCGTGCACTATGATACAGCAACACACTATTAACACTCTCGCTAGACGGCTGAGCTCGCGCTATCTAACAAGATATACACTTTACTAACAATCTTTAACACATTTACAATCCCAACTAAACTATTGGCCAGTACCTTGAATGGACTACCTAAAACTATATACACCCGTTTTGGTTAGCCACACTGCCCAAGCACCACATATAGCGAACTAGAGGGCAGAATTTACAAAATTGCCCTTCTAGTCTATTTACTCTATCAAAAGTCTAGTGGGTTCCAAATTTACACGCCTTCCCACTTAGCCAAGATAGGTTGAGAGCTAGCGAACCGAATTTACACAGGCGCCGCTTAGTCTCCCGGTCCCTCCGACCTAGCGAACGTAATATACACCCTAGAACGCTAGTCTAGACAAGACACCGGTGTCCGGCTAGGGCTATTTACACAGGACCCCGCCTGACTAACCAGATCAAACGGTCTTACTAAAGAGCGTTCGATCGAGCGGTGCGCCTTCGCTCCTTCCCTCCGACAGAGGGGGCAGATTCCATACACAGATTTAAACCCCTTTTGGGCCTACCGCACAATCGGTATACCCCTAGTGGGTCTGCCGTCTAAAACAGCAGTTGTCTTACCTCCTCGTTCCTGAACCTGAGTTCACACTCATCGACGGGGACACCCCAGCACTTCTTACGTAGAGGCCGATGATCTCCTGGACAACAGACCAGTGGCGCCGAGACGAAGGGAGGTCCACGCAGAAGTTCAGGGGTGCAGCCGTAGAGAACGTGGGCAAAGATAGACCGTCTCACGCCTCTGCCTCTCAGCTACCGTTGAACGATGAGCTTCCCGGCCAATGCACCAAATGATACCGGAGAAACTGACGGAAGCAAAGCACAGAGGGATGGACACAGGTTTCTTCAGGAAGGAAGAGATTCTTTATTGGATCACCGATCGGGACTCAGAGGGACTAATGTCACCAAAAATACAGCAAGTTCTGAGCCCTGAACAATAGTGCAGGCTCCCTATATAGGCACATAACTCCTCCCATATTAAGCTCCACCCGCACATTCTCTTGACCAATCATTACAAATAAGAATTAACTTCCTGCTTGACCGCATGGCTTGTCCAGCACAATGGAGGAGGGGAATACTACATCCTGTATTCTTGCACATGCTCCGTACACTACTGATCGTATCTTGCCTCGTGCAACCAACTGATCGATACGTCAGCATATGCACGTACACATGCCATGTGGTAATCTCGGCCTACTAAATTTATTTTTACCGAGATTCCACCACATTTCCACTTCCATTCTGGTTAGAGACAAACTCAATGAGCACCTGGCTAGATAACGATGTCATTGGAAGGATCAGTGGCATACCACATGTCTTGTCTAATAGCACAGGAGACGTCTTACTGGGTCCATCATAAATTCTAATATAGTCTGCAGAGCAGCCAATAGAGAATTCAACATCAAGAAAATCTAATTTCAGAACAATCTGCAAATAATAATAAAGAAAAAATAAAAATAATATTTTTGTAATATTGTGAGGTAAAATTAGTTTACTGATCCTGGAATGTAATCAAAAATAATAGCAAACAAGGCAGTGTGGCTGTATACCAGTAAGGGGGAGCCAACAATATATTACAATGGAATGAAATGTACTTTAATACAATTCCATAGTCCCTGACTTTATCCGTAAAGGCTAAATAAGAATTCACCCCCCTCGGACTTTACTGCAAGGTACCTGGTAATGCAATAGTTTATTACCTGTCCAGATGGAACTCTGATCAGCCAAACACAGTTGCTGTTATTGGGGTAACTATTTGGGTAATTGGCTGAGGTCACTGTACCATTGACATTACTAAGCAGCATTGAGCAGACATCTGCAGGTAAAACAGAAAAAGTAAGATCATGGAAGAAACATGGAAATCTGATTATAGAGCTATTTTATACCATATTATTATATCTGTTCCTTCTTATGTTGTATCTCCCATCTCCTAAAACTATCCCACACATGTAAACCATTTCTTAAGATCTCTGTCCTCTACACTAATCATATCACTTCCCCTAATTATTACCTTCTTTATATTTCATCTGAAAGAAACAGATATTCTCTGACAAGTTGCACCCTATCTATTATTAGTTTGAATTATTCTGTTTCTGTCTGCTGGAGACATTGGCCCTTATTTGTGCAGTTGGCACAGTGATCTGTTCTATAACCCAATGATAATACATAAAGGAATCACATCATTAACAACCAACTCACCACACTGGTAAAGAACATTGATTTTCGAAACATCCAGGCTACCGAGTCCATCTCTCTGTCCGAAGGGTTTGGAAGGATCAGGCTTAGGGATGATTGTGTTTTTTCCTGATGTGTTACTGAATGCATAGCTACAAAGAAGGAAGACAACCAACTGTCAACGAGCAGAAACTGTTTGTGAAATGTATTAAAGGAACACTCTAAGAACACTGTAATTGTTATGGAGCCAGGAATACCCTTGCACCTGTTTTACCTGGGGTTTCTGCTCTCTGCCTCTCAGTAGTGCATGACTTAGTGCAGGAGAACTTATAGAAATGCCTAGCAGGAGCTTCCAGCTCTCAATATCACTAGAGAAGAGACACTTGGTGGCTCCCAGGTAATATGTCAAACCATTAGCAAATTATTTACCTACTTAAATTAGGGTGGGGACTCCAGGGAACTTCTGGCATTATAACCATTACAGTGTACTGTAGTGGTTATGATGCTTGGAGTTTTCATTTAATTACATTCAGCATTGAAAATCTATGTAGAACAGATAAGGAGTCACTGGTACATTCTACACATGGACATACAGGACATTTGGTATTGTATTTAGCAATGTACTTCAGAGAGACAGTATGGTACTTACGTGGGATAATGCATCACAGAGTAGTAGTCATATTCCATATTCTGGTTATTCGTGTCTACCTTTTTAAAATTACCAATATTTTCTATGAGAGAACAGATGGAAATCAATTACTGCTTAACGTTTCTAATAAGGTGTTATGACTTTAGTATTAATGAGTGAGTTACGATATTTTACTCTTGCAGAGATCATGTATTTGTGACATGGATTAGCATTGTGCTCATTACCTGGTGATATATTTGCCTTTTCCCACATTTCTGACATGATGATCATAGGCTGCCCTTTAGCCACAGCATACCTACTCATGTGGAAGAAGTTCTTAACCACATGGAATGGTATAAGCATGTTCCTCCCAGGATTGTCTGAGACATCACCAACTATATGGTCAGACGCAGCGTCTACCACGGGTTTTGCAGCAATCTACGGGAACGAATGGCTTTGGGGTAGTTGGCCTGTTGAAGTCTAGGATCTGGAAGGCTTTTCCACTACCTTAGCTCTTTTTGAGATCTACCCCATTGTGGCGGCTCTTGTGGCATGGGTCATTTATGGTCAGGGTTGGCAGTGCGTTTTTACTCAGACAACCAAGCCACGTGCCATATCATCAACAAGGGCCGCTCACCATCTTTAACAATCATGAGATTTCTAAGGAAACTCACTTGGTTGGCCGCATGTCACAATTTCTTTTTAGTTTGCTTTCATGTACCTGGTGTTTATAACATCGCTGCTGACAATTTGTCTCGATTTAAATTCCAGGCGTTTCATCAAGCGCTGCCTACAGCCGCTCAAGCAGCCAAAGCCACTGCATCGTTCCAGCACCAAATCATGGATTAGACATACTCATGCAACATAGCAGGGAACTGTCCCTATTAGCACTTTCGTCCAATACTCGTAGGACATATAACAGAGCCTACACCTTGTTTAAAAGATTCCTGTTGGAATACGGCATATCTCAAACTTTTGTCATGACATCTCTCCTAGGCTTCGCTTCTTTTTGCCATCTTAAACTGAAATGATCTCATAACACCATAAAATTATATCTGACAGGCATTCAACACCACATGCTAACCTTATGGCCAAACAACCAGAGCTTCATGTCATCATACCAAATAAAGAACATATTTAGAAAACAATGTGTTCCCTATTAAGGGTTAATAAGCACGTAGGGATGTATATAAAAAATACCCAATTCTGTCTCATTAGATATATTTTTGCCAGAAGCTCAAGGAAGCAAGGTGAATGGTTAGAGTTATGACCCACCTAAGAGGTCTGCCTTGACATGGCAGGTGGGCATACCCTTTCATGGCCATTGGAGGTAACTAAAAACCTCCATTTGTTTAAAAATACATAGGGATGTGGAAAGAGCGCAGGTAACTTTTTTTTTCTTTGGTTTTTACTATATGTATTTTGGCTGATGTGTACTATGGTCATTGCTGCCGCTCAGGAGTAATGGGAGTTTGAGCGCAGGACTTATTTCTTTCTATTGGTATTCAGAAAACAGTTCCCCCACGTACATCACAGAGACTACCCATAGACAATCACTTTTTCAAATCCTTATCTTACCTATTAGATTTAAAGCCATTCGATTCCAACACCAACGCAGTAATTAAAACAGCCATGTATATAGCTTTCTACGGTTTTCTAAGGCCAAGAGAGTTTACTACTATCACTACAACTCAGACAACTCATTGTCTTCAACAGTCCCACCTACGTAAACACATGGATCACTACCTATTGGCTCTACCACATTCTAAAACGAGTCAACACGCACCACCAGTAGAGATATCATACTATCCTACCCACAACAAATGGTGCCCGGTTACGGTCCTAGACTCCTACCTTCAAAACTCCAACTCACAACCATCACAGCCATTATTTGTATTACAGGGCTCAGTGCTTACTACCTTTACCTTCATGAAATATGTCATGTCTCTCTTAACCCAACTAGGCCGCAACCCTTTTAACTACTCAGGTCACTCCTTCCACATAGGGGCAGCCTCAACAGCCTCCAGTGCCAACGTACCGGTGAACATTATCAAATCACTGGGGCAGTGGAAATCATCTGCGTATACACGGTACATACCCAAACAAGAGATACGAAATGCATATAAGGAAATGTCTGGTTAATTGTATATATTTGTTGACTGTAATAAATCTTTAATTATTCACTTTTGCCCTCTTTATTTACAGGCCTACCGTATTGTCGGTTCTGGCACACCACAACCAACTTGTTCTTTTATACTATCCAACGCTTATACTGGATCTTTACTCCTTATACAGCTACCTGTCCCCAACACAAGTATATATATATATATATATATATACACACATATATATATATATATACATATGTAGGAGCCAACTCGTAGCGAGGCCATACTAGATTTAGTGTTAGCAAATGGAGATTTAGTATCAGATATTATGGCAGGTGAAAGTTTAGGATATAGTGATCAATACTCTTAAAACACATATGTAACAATAAAGGTATGATCTTTATTTCATCTGCAGGTATGTGATTATGTGATTTGATAATGTCCTAAAACAGACAGGCCAGTCCTCACCTCTATGCTATCCTAGCCACTAATTAATGCTTCACAGAGGACTATAGTTTCACTATATAACAATAGTATGTAAACTCGCCTGTCAAACCTGTTAATTGAGTCCTGTGCTCATGTGCATTTAAAACTCCATAACCCCAGGCAGGAGAATTACTCAGAAATATTGAGTTTTCTCCCTTGTGTGTGTTACTGTAAATACTGTCTTGTGATTTGGGAAAGCATATAATTAAGACATTTAAGATTATGATTTAAATTATTCTCATAGTTCCTTACATTCACATTACAATTATTTTGATAACAATTCATGTTAGTTTTGTGTGTGTTTTGTGTCTAGAAACTACACTTATTGCAGGAAATAAAGATCCAAAGTTTATTAAATACTGACAAGTTTATTTTTTCATTTTACAGAATTTTTACAGTTTTTTGTTTTATTATGAAAATTAAAGAATATTTGATACATGCTACAGAAAACAAACAAATAAAGTCTCATTCAGTTCATAAAAATATAAAAACAATTTATCATGCAAAGGATATATAAGGCACTTTCTGCTTCATTTTATCCGTAACAATGTCTTCTGTTCCAATTCCTCACTCTTACTTTGGCACTGCAATGGAAAACACAAAAATATGTAAGGGACAAAATGGGTCATATCGATTACAGCTTTTGTTCATTTTGTTAATTTCACACTGTATTGTAAACCAATAATATTACAACAATTGAAAAGTAATTATTAAAAAATGTTATGTGGGGAAGCTTGTCCTAATATGAGTGAAGGCAACTACTTTAGACTTAATGACTTGGTAAATTGGTTCAAGTCAGTTATTATGTGAGGGACATTGCAATACTCACCACATTTGTATGAAGCTTTGAATCCTTTATATTGGATGGAGAAATCAGTAAGAAATTGTAGAAACATTGAATTTCCACTTGAAGTAATAGAACGGGGATATCGAATACCACAAAATTCTTTAATCAGTGGAGAGTCAGCATCTGGTCCATTATAAATTGACAGAGAGTCACGGCTGCACATCGAATAGCTAATTAAGTTAATTCCTCAAATTGTACTTTTCCATCTGCCTTTTAAATCCTGACAATCAAGCTTTATCAAACAAGAGCAACTATAGGAGAATTCAAAAAGTCCACTGGATGTTTTCACTATATAAAACATAAGTGATGATAGTAAATTACAAAATTGTAGCCAAATTGGCAGAGTTTGAGTGTTTTTATATCAGACCGCATGTTGAATTTCATTTTACAACATTGTTTTCAGCAGCAGAGATTGTTCTGGAGAGTCCACAGTATTTCCCTGTAGAGCAATTGCTTATTTCTCCCATGAAGAACATCATACCTTGTACTGAGGAGGAGCAGAAATTATCCATGTACAGTTCAAATTTGGAGGGTAGCCATTCGAGTATCCAGGAGAGGTGAAGTTCTTTGCAGGAGCATAAAACTCACCTCCACATTGTACTGTAAGGGATGGATTGATTTTAGTAAAGTAGAGTATAGTTTCTGTATGTTTTAAATATTTTTACTGATTTTAGAAAAGAAGAAAATGGCTAATGTCAATTAAAATTAAATATACAAAGTTAAAGTAATAACCTTTAAAATAAATTAGACCTTTAATTAATAAAATAGGAGTGGGTGTAATTATTACACATGTAGGATTATGTCAGCAGAAAGCTATTTACATGGACAGTTGGCATATTATTAATGCTAAAGAGAATGAATTGTATATTACATATTTTTGATCTATAGTGTGCATGAAATAATATAGAGCATTCATTAATTTCCCCTAAAAAGTCAGCTCTTTAACAAGAATAATATCAAGGATAAAACTTGCATGATATATTTGGATTGTGGGGAAATGAAGGTGGTAGAAGACACATTTTGCCTATTTTTCTATCATTTTAGAACTTTACTCCTGGATTTTGTGCTTTTTCTGTCCATTTTAACTGAACTTTTACCCTTTACAATTGTCACAGTTCTACACAGAATAAGGCCTTCTCTAATCTAGTTCTATTTTTATTTGTGTCAGTTCATTCACAATAAGCTGGATATAGAGCCCTCAATAAATCTTCAAGAAGAGTTAAATATGACTTTACACTGTTGATATTTTCTAGTCTATATAGTTTTCATGACATTTAGAACCAAATATAACATATAAAATTAAACTTATACTTAATAGATGTCTTGTATATAACATAATTTAATTATATACTTAAAATTACAACCCCATGAAACTTAGTTCACCGTGACTTGTAGTTAAGGAATATGATTTTCACAGATTGTGATAACCGTTTGTGTAATGTATTTGATGGATAAGACCTTGTAAATAGTAATTGTAGAATTACCTGACTTATAGGTGATATTAAAACCTCTTCCACTTCCATTCTGGTTAGAGACAAACTCAATGAGCACCTGGCTAGATAACGATGTCATTGGAAGGACCAGTGGCATACCACATGTTTTGTCTAATAGCACAGGAGACGTCTTACTGGGTCCATCATAAATTCTAATATAGTCTGCAGAGCAGCCAATAGAGGACTCAACATCAAGAAAATCTAATTTCAGAACAACCTGCAAATAATAATAAAGAAAAATTAAAAATAATATTTTTGTAATATTGTGAGGTAAAATTAGTTTACTGATCCTGGAATGTAATCAAAAATAAAAGCAAACAAGGCAGTGTGGCTGTATACCAGTAAGGGGGAACCAATAATATATTACAATGGAATGAAATGTACTTTAATACAATTCCATAGTCCCTGACTTTATCCGTAAAGGCTGAATAAGAATTCACCCCCCTCGGACTTTACTGCAAGGTACCTGGTAATGCAATAGTTTATTACCTGTCCAGATGGAACTCTGATCAGCCAAACACAGTTGCTGTTATTGTGGTAATTATGTGGGTAGTTGGCTGAGGTCACTGTCCCGTTGACATTACCCCTCACACACACACACACACACACACACACAGCACCCCTCATATACACACATCACTCCTCACACACGCACACACACACACACACAGCACACACACACAGCAACCCTCACACACACACACAGCACACACATATAGCAACCCTCACACACACACAGCCAGCCTCACACACACAGCAACCCCTCACACACAGCACCCCACACACAAACACATACACTACACCTCTCAATGCAGTATGTGTGTGTATTCAGCAGTCTGTGTGTGCGCGTGTATTCAGCAGTCTGTGTGTGTGCGCATGTATTCAGCAGTCTGTGTGTGTATTCAGCAGTCTGTGTGTGTGTACTCAGCAGTGTGTGTATTCAGCGTACTGTGTGTGTGTGTGTGTGTATTCAGCGGACTGTGTGTGTATGTATTCAGCAGTCTGTGTGTGTGTACTCAGCAGTCTGTGTGTGTGTACCCACCAGTCTGTCTGTATGTGTATTCAGCAGACTGTGTGTGTGTGTATTCATCAGTCTCTGTATTCAGCAGTCTTGTGTGTGTGTATTCAGCAGACTGTGTGTATGTATTCAGCAGTCTGTGTGTGTATGTATTACATTTGTTGGAGATAGTAATAAATATAAGCTTAATTTTATCTATTTATATCATTATTTAAAATTTGTATCATTGAACTCTCTGTTGTTGTGTTCTTTTAAAACAAAAGTTGTTAATTAGTTCAGACAACAGTACGAGTTGTTTTTTCTAAAACTTAAACCTCAGTATTGAGGTTTAATTGCCATGTTGGCAAAAAAGTTGGCATGTATTGCGGTTTGGGCACTCGGGCTCAAAAAGGTTTGCCATCACTGATCTAAGGCATAATGCATGAGAGACCCTGGGGCCTTGTCTTTCACAGGTAGAAACAATAAATTGCTGATGTGAGTATCGCAGGGAGTGTCTTTGGAGTCAATATTGCATAAGATTAAGTCAGTTTT
Organism: Pelobates cultripes; assembly: GCA_933207985.1. Taxonomy (NCBI): domain Eukaryota; kingdom Metazoa; phylum Chordata; class Amphibia; order Anura; family Pelobatidae; genus Pelobates; species Pelobates cultripes. Next base: position 178,472,645 of record OW240912.1, read on the forward strand.
CACGTCAATATCATACATGTACAATTAGAGTAAGGCGTGTAGGAGACAACTATTATTCTCACCATTTTTTAAAAGTGATATGTATTTTATTTATTATGTTACATCCCTCTTACAAGATTTAAGTAGAATTTATATTTATTTATATTTTATTTTGCTTTATCCTTGATTGTAATGTTTAAAAAATTGTCTTTTACTCTGTATTGTATAGTAGCTGTATAGTAGCTGTACTTATTAGAATATTACTAATAAGGTCCAGAATCGTGTACATGATTTTCACAATTGCAGATTTTTAAAAAAAATTTTTATAGGGAATTAACCCTTTAAGGACTGAGCCAATTGTTCAAGTTCAAATCAAAACAAAACGTAATCAAAACCTTGAATTTGCGCTATATATATGTTCAACCATAATTCACCTCTTTCATATTAAATACACCCACACTTATTATGTATCATTTTGTTCAGGATAAACAGGGCTTTCATGTCACATCACATGTTTATGTAACATAACTGAAAATAAATAAAATATAAAAAAATATGTGAGAAATTTAGAAATGTTATTTTTTCAGTTCTGCATTGTATTTTAACAGTGAATGCCATAATACTGGTAGCTGTTACTGCAATAAAGTTCACATATTTGTATTCAGCGATGTCTCATGAGTAAAATAGTACCACCATGTATTGGTTTTATGGTGTTTTGGAAAGTTACAGGGTCAAATATAGCATGTTACATTATTTGGTTTATACACATTAAAATTTGCCAGACTGATTATGTTGCCTTTGAGACCGTATGATAGCCCAGGAATGAGAATTACCCCCATGATGTCATACCATTTGCAAAAGTAGACAACACAAGGTATTACAAATTGGGTAAGTGCAGTCATTTTTAGTAGCCACTTAGTCACAAACACTGGCTAAAATTAGCGTTCATATATGTTTGTGTGTGAAAAATGAAAAAACAAACACATTTGATTGCTTTACTTTCCACAAAATCCACACTGCTTAACAATTGTACCTCTAGATCAATGCTCCCAGCAAGTGTAACCTAGCAAGTGTAACCTTTCACAGATAGCCCTTCAAAATCCCATAACATGAGATGTAATCTTATTTTCTACACTCATAGAAGCACAATTCATATGTATGCATCAATGTAAAAGGCTAGAAAGGAGTATCGGCTCCACAGATGGACTGTGAGATGAAATTATAAAAAAAAAAAATCAAAAATATTCGTAAAAGTAGTTGGCAATCTATATGTAATTAACAGATAATGATAAAGTTAAAACCAGTGTGCCAGATACTTATTGAAGGAAACTTGTTTATCGAGTGACTTGTGAAAGTATGTTGACCTGAGGACAAATGCATTGGGCAGGGCTCTGTGCAGGTAAATGTCTTATAGATCGAGACAGGCTTTCAGAGCCTACAGGCCTACTGCCTTTCAGAGCTAATTAGTAGTAATTCTCCCCTTAGTGTAAAACCCCATGTGCATCTTCTTTTCTGCCCAATTGTTGTCGTAAATTATTGTAGGCCATCCATTTATTCGACTAAGTTTTTAATTACCTCAAGGGCCTCTGGACTTTTATTTAGTCTTTAATGAAGCTTTACACACATTGACAGATTATACATGTGATTAACAAATACATTGGTCAGTTCCTTATTATTAGCTCTCTGGTAGCACTCACATCCAGTGTTGTCACTGACATCAGTTGCTGAGCATCGGCCCCATTAAATTCCCTTGTCAAGTCCTCTTCTATTCATCTAATCTACGGTAGGTAACCTTTGATACTTCTGATGTTGTGGATTACATCTCCATTAATGTTCTTACAGCCATAATGCTGACAAAGCATCAGGGGGATGTAGTCCACAACATCTTGAGTGCCAAGGGTTGCCTACCTCTGATTTTAGCAATTGGGATATTGTACTCCAATATTATGTTAGTACTGAATACTATAATAAATTGCAACCTGACCTGATAATTACTACATTGTATTGTACAGTAGTGCTCAGACCAGATTGCTAGATCTGTGTCTAGTTTTTGTTTCTTTATTACAACATTTAGAGCTATTTTTATTTTATTTTATATTATGTAACTGTCTGGATTGGTATTTTTCAATATGCTTTATTTCAACCTATTTTCAGGTGTAACAATCACTTTTCTGTTGGTATAAGATTCATATGTGTACAGATTGAAGTTAATATTTGTTTTGTTAAGCACTATTCACTCATTATCTTTATTATTTGAACTATAAATTGGTTTGTGGTCACCTCTCCAATATACAGGTCAAACACCATAACCACCGTAAATCTCACAAACCGCCGCAGCTTGGTTGGGGTTTTGCCGTCCTCCACCCACCGTGGACCCAAGAACAGAATCCAGCTTTCACTGGGCAGATCTCTCCTAAACCAGAGAGTGTAGCAAGAACAGCTCTTATAAGAGCTAGTTAATATTCTCAGGGGAGTATTGTGATATAGCCATCCCCAGAGTGAATGTAGTCCTCCAATCCCCCAAACATGAGCCAAGACTTCCTGAAGGGGTAAACGAATCTCAATTTAATGGGAGCCACACTGAGCCTTTTATGACAATCCCCATGCATGGGTTACGCCCACATGGACCTTGCTGGAGACTGCAACACAAAGACACAGACCAATAAGAACAGTGATTAAATGCCCGACACTCCCATAACAAACATACAATCCCTCCTCCCTGCTTGGGAGATAATTGGATAAGTAACTGTACTAATTCTAATCCAATTATCTCCAAGCACAAAAAAAACCACTTTTTTTTAAACACCTCAAAAGTACCCTAAAAATACATAAAACCCCACAAATGTTACATCCCCTGATAGCCGTGATCTGGGTGACCAACATATCCGAAAATCACCCAGATCAGTTCAGGGGTTCAGAAATTTTATGGAAGTCATAGTTTTTACAGACTGCAGGCATGGTGCCATAGCCGAAAATAGTGTCATAGAATCGCGGCTAAGTGCCGCTGGAGAACCGACTGAGCAACCGCGAGGTTTTCATGCCTAAAATAGTTCCAGGGCATTCGCGGCTAAGTCCCCTTGAAGTCTATTTGCGGTTTTGGGCCATGCGAACAAGATGGCCGCCACCTTGTGGTCGGCCATAGGAATTGCGGCCACCCAGACGAACACTTAGCCCACAGAGGTGCAAATTGCAACAATGTATCAATTAAGCTTAACGTGTCGGATCTTTCAGTGTACAACTTTTGTGTTCTAACCCGGGAGTCGCAAACGTGTCAGATCTTTCAGTGTACATCTTTTGTGTTCTAACCCAGGAGTCACAGAACGTGTCGGATCCCGTTCGTGTGGCTAGGTCCCCAGCGGCAGGCTGAGCTACCGGGGGCAGAGACGGTCGGTCCTGCTCCCCAACAGCAGTGTGTGTTACAGGGTTTAGCCATAGGACTGTCATTGACACGGGGACCGAAGACAGGGTTACAAATGCTGCCACCTGGTGGCGTTCGGCTATACGAACCAGCGGCCACCCAGGGCAAGCACACACTGCTTGTACCCTTGCGGTCTGCGGTTTTCACACCTCATTAGTGAGGTGTGAACATTCTAACCACACATTCGAAATGGAGTATTGGGGTGGTCCCCGCATGGCTGAAAAGTAAAATGCATCCTACATTGTAAAAATACAAGGAGAAACACACAAATAAAACAATTACATACAGATACATGGAGAACCATAGAGTACAAGGGGAATTGGTGGGAATAGACACTGGGGCACACAATACAAGGCAAACACATAGGCACATATAGTGGGCATGGTACTTAGTGGTGGTGTCCCGCCACATATGCTACACTCACATATTGTCACTCCAAAAACAGGAATGTTTAAAGGAAAAGAGCTTCATTTAGACTAGATATTATGAGATTTCACCTACAGCACAGGAAATGGGTCTTTGTAATATAAACATAAAGATATAGAATTGCCTGCCCAAAACCAAGGACACTTCTTGATCAAAATCAGTAGTTTTGTTTGATAGCTGGTTATTTAATACTGTAAAAGCGAAGATAAATGGAATTGCTGCTTTAGTGTCAAGAAAGTTTTTTCTTGCTAGCAACAATTGTAAAATTTCACATTTGTGAAAAGCTGAATTCCATAGGCAAAGCTAATATTTCAATATACATAACTGTGCAACTATACATTTATCTTATAAGTTGCCCATGTCTAACCTAAAATGGATATATACGTGATAAGATCCAAATGTACTTTGAAAAGCAGTTGCAGCTATGTGATTATGTGATTAGATCATGTCCTAAAATAGACAATGTTCTCTTCAGACAAAACCAATGGTATATAATCCCAGTGTATGGGGCATTTATTTATTGTGATAAATGAAATATATTTTTTCTTAAGCGAGACCTCACTTCTATGCCATGCTAACCACTAACCACTAATTAATGCTTAGTTTCACTATATAAAGATAGTATGTAAACTCACCAATAAAACCTGTTAGTTAAGTCTTGTGCTCATGTACATTTAAAGCTCCATATCCTCAGGCAGGAGAATTACTCAGAAATATTGTGTTTTCTCCGTCGTGTGAGTTACTGTAAATGCATTCTGTGATTTGGGAAAGCAAATGATTAAGAAATTAAAGAATATGATTGGAATTATTCTCATAGTTTCTTACATTTACTGTACAATTATTTTCATTAGAATTTATGTTAGTTTTGTGCATGTTTTATGTCAAGAAACTATCCTTATTGCAGGAAATAAAGATCCAAAGTTTATTAAATACCAACAAGTTCATTTTTTTCATTTTACTAATTTATTTTTACAGTTTTTCTGTTTTAATTTGAAAATATATGAAAATTATAAAGAACATTTGATACATGCTACAGAAAATAGACAAATAAAATCTCATTCAGTTCATAAAAATATATTAAAAAAAAGTATCATCCTAAGGTTTTGAAAAATGTCAACCTCTATTCAGAAAACTGTTGAAAACTCTTGACATTTTTAGTCGTTCAATAGTGGGTCACCCCGGGAGTCGCAGAAGGTGTTGGATCTTTCAGTGTACAACTTTTGTGTTCCAACCCTGGAGTCGCAGAACGTGTTGGATCTTTCAGTGTACAAATTTTATGTTCTAACCCGGGAGTCGCAGAACGTGTCGGATCTTTCAGTGTACAACTTTTGTGTTCTAACCCGGGAGTCGCAAACGTGTCAGATCTTTCAGTGTACATCTTTTGTGTTCTAACCCAGGAGTCACAGAACGTGTCGGATCTTTCTGTGTACATTTTTTGTGTTCTAACCCTGGACTCGCAGAATGTGTCGGATCTTTCAGTGTACAACTTTTGTGTTCTAACCCGGGAGTCGCAGAATGTGTTGGATCTTTCAGTGTACAACTTTTGTGTTCTAACCCGGGAGTCGCAGAACATGTCGGATCTTTCAGTGTACATCTTTTGTGTTCTGACCCGGGAGTCGCAGAATTTGTCGGATCTTTCAGTGTACATCTTTTGTGTTCTGACCCGGGAGTCGCAGAAAGTGTCGGATCTTTCTGCGTACATCTTTTGTGCTCTGACCAGGGAGTCGCAGAACGTATCAGATCTTTCAGTGTACATCTTTTGTGTTCCAACCCGGGAGTCGCAGAACGTGTCGGATATTTCAGTGTACATCTTTTGTGTTCTAACCCGGGAGTCGCAGAACATGTTGGATCTTTCTGTGTACATCTTTTGTGTTCTAATGTTTTTAACTCTGTAATGATATGTTGGTCCCATGAAAGTGTCATGTAGTGAACTGATCTTTGTTTGTTTTCAGTCTGTTAGTACTGATCACTATCTTGTTTGGGCAAATCTGTTCCAATACTTTTGCTTTCACTTTTCTAGAGTCATTGGAGAAGATGAGCTTTGGGCAAACCATTATTTACTTAATACATGTACATATTGCAGGGCCGATAATCTTATTGGAACATGTTCATGTGAAATCGGGTTATGAATAACAAAATATCCAGATTCCAACAACTGAAATGGTTTACATATACATTTTTAATAACGTATTAATCTCGTCTGTCTCCTATGCAGAAAATATTTTCCTGTGAGCCTTTGCCTTGCTTTCCTGAATGACTTCTAATAAATATTTTAGAAAAATGAAAAAAAAAAAAATGTATCATGCAAGGGATATATAAGGCACTGTGCTTCATTTTATCCATAACAATGTCTTCTGTTCAGAATCCTTACTCTTACTTTGGCACTGCAATAGAAAACACAAAACTATGGAGGAGTAAAATAGTTCATATTGATTACAGCTTTTGTTAATTGTGCTAATTTCACCCTTTAGTGTTAACCAATCATATTACTATAATCGCAAAGTTCTCTTTTAAAGAATTAAAAAAAAATTATATGGGGAAACATGTTCTAATATGAGTGGGGGGTGTCGATGGACACAGGAGCCAAAAAATTACTAAGGCCAGTAATTTAGATTTAATGACTTGGTAATTGGGTTTGTCAGTTTTTATCTGAGGGAAATTGCAATACTCACCAAATTTGAATCCTTTATATTGGATGGAGGAATCAGTAAGAAATTGTAGAAGCAATTAATTTTCAATTAAAGTAATAGAGCAAGGATATCAAATAAAAGAAAATTTTCCTATCAGTGGAGAGTCAGCATCTGGCCCATTATAAACTGACAGAGAGTCATGGATGCACATTGAATAGAATATGCGCTCAAGCTCAAAGTCTTATGAAGTCAAACATATATATAGGAATCAAAAACAAACAATATGTTTTAGTACAGTGCATTTCACAAAAGTCAAAGATAGGTGTGTTTTACTGATAGCTAATTAAGCTAATTCTTCAAATTGTCCTTTTCCACCGGTTTTTTGAATCCTGAAAATCAAGCCTTTTTTCTTTTTTTAAATTCTTTATTTTTGCAGCACATAAAGAGAAACATACAAGCCTGCAATGCCCCAACAGTCATGGCAAGAACAGCAACAATAATAGTACAATAAACATGTGGCATTACGAGATTACAGCGCTAATTTTATATTTTAGTAGTAGACTCAGGCTAGGCACATATGTCTAAGGTGATTGGGTTAAACTAGGTTAATAAGCTAGCAAGACTGTCTAGACGTGGGAGTAGTGTTCAAATTACAGTAGTTAGCATGACAAGCTAGAGCTAAGCCTTCTACCCCTGAATGAGATTTCATCAATATATATGTAAGTTGCTTAGGAGTAGGAAAAGGCTATGTGCCTCTTATTACCATATACGAGTTTAAAATCTAAAGTGAAAGAGGTTGTTACCCACTATGCTGGTTGTTATGTGGCTCAGAGTTAAGTTGGTGGGTATGAGAGGGGGAGAAGCAAGGGACCTGAAATCCCCCATGCCAACGGGAAGATGTGAATTTTCTGTGGCTCCTCACAAGGTTTAAGGTATACAATGTAGGTAATCCTGAGAACTAAAATTCTGAAGGCTACTTAAACATTAAACAAAAAAAAACAAAAAAAACAAGAAAAAGAGAAACAATAATTGCTGCTTGTATACAAAGAACAATTAGGCAATCAGGCAATCTAAGGGGATCTGGGATTTCCCTGTTGGGCAGCCAGAACAAATGGGTGAACTGCAGTAATGTCCCAGGTGGTCAGTTGATTCGGGTGTGCATCGGGTGTGCGTGAGATTGCGACTTCGTGTCAGCAGGTGCAAGCCCAAGTTGTTGAAGGACACTAGCTATTCCAGAGGCTTCTTTAAATTTTAAAGTCCCAAAGTTGTGCAGTCTGAGAAGGCATTTCGGTGTCCCCCACTTATAGAGCAGCTTATGTTTGACGAGTTTGGAAGTCAGGGGTTGAAAGGACCTACGGCAGTCCATAGTGGCTCTGAATATGTCGTAAAGAACTATAGCGAGTGTTCTTTAAAATGGTAAGGAGATTTGTTGCGGACCGCAGACATGAAGGATTGTCTATCCGGACTATGTAGAAAGCATATGATTACATCCCCACTAACACCTGATGAGGTAGCCTGTCGTAAGTATTCTGTAGCAGTTATCCAAAGTCATAGCCTTGGCTTGTTTATGGGAAATAGGCAGGTGAGCAATCTCCCGAAGAGGTGGGGGATTTCAGCCGCAGTGACATTCTCTGCTAGGCCCCGATTCTTAATGTTTGTCCAAAGCCTGCGTTCCTCCATATTTGCCATGTGGTACTGGGTTTGGGTCAGACCTTGCAAAAGAGCAGCCAACTACAGGTCAGTAATGCGGACCTCTTAGTCTGTGGTGATAATTTCTGTGTTATGGAGGCGTGCGGAAACCCTTTGATCTCTTCTGTGACGAAGTGCCCTTCGCCACTTGTGCCTGGAGAGGACTAATTGCCAGCCTCTTGCCCTGTGACTATAGCCCTGGGGTGTATGGCCCTTTAAAAACAGTATTTGGGCTTATTGGATTTTGGGACACTTTTTCTGCTCCTTTGAATCCATGGGAAGATTTGCCTCTCCCCTCCCCTGTTTCCTGTCCCATTGTTCTCCAGCAGGGCGTTGCCCCATGGACACTGCCAGACCAGTTGGAACTGGCTGCTTTGTCCCTCCTCGGTCTCTCAACTAACTTTTAACCCACTGGAGGGAATTTTCTGCATTTTGAGTATGTTTGTATTTGAAGTATGCTGATTCTGAAAATGCAAGTTTTACTTTTAAAGTATACCCTTGAGACATGTCCAGTTAGTATGGCTGCTGGTTCCGCACCCCGAAAATCAAGCTTTAATAAACAAGAGCAACTGTAGGAGAATCTTTTTTCACTTTACAAAACATTTGGTATAATTGATGACCATAAATTACAAAATTGCAGCCAAATTGGCACAGTTGGAGTGTTTTTATATCAGACCACATGTTGAATGTTATTTTACAGCATTGTAACTCAATTATCTCTCAGTAACAGGGAACCATACAGAAAATAGACAAAACACCCTAAACCTACATTCAAACTACACAGGAACACCACAAGTCTTTTATCTCTGAATAGTCAAGCGCCCAAGTTGTCCAAATAGTGATCAGATCCATTCAGTGTAGCAGAATCACCATTCGAGTAAAGTTCTTACCGGCCGGCCACAAGGTGGTAGCCCAAAACAGTTTCGGGGAAAAGGGGCAGCGGTGTTCCTGTGCAAACACCAACGAATGCTCCCCCTGGCTCTTAGGGAGCGGTACTGTAACGGATCACCTGGCACCCCGACTGGGTACTTCCATTGAAGGATGCTCCTAACGCTTCCTGAGGGCTCCAAGCTCTCCACCAGAGACAATAACCACCGCAGACCACACAAACCGCCTAAGCTTGGTTGGGGTCTCGTCGTCTCCTACCCACCCTGGACCTACGACAAGGCTCCAGGTTCCAGTGGGTGAACCTCTCTTTCCCCAGAGAGCAAAGCAGAACAGGAACAGGTACAAGCTCTTACAAAAGCTTAGTGATTATAGCAAGGGAGTATGAAGAGCATAACAATCCCTTGTAGCAGATTCCACCAATAAGAGACAGGACTCTAAATTGAGGGTGAAGTAGAACTGAGGGTTTAATGATACAGCTGCTTCTTTTATACAGTTTTCCCCCACAAGGATACCGCCCACATGGACCTTGTGCCCACCCACAGGACACAAAGTTACAAAAGCCAATAGAAACAATAATTAACACCGAAACACTCCCACTTACAGTCCGCAAGCCCTCCCCTCTGCCTGTGATATAATCAAGCTAACTAATGGAATAACTTAATTATCCACAGGCAGAAAAAACATTTATACAAACCCCAAAAAGTACCCCAAAATACAACATATCCCCATAAATGTTATATCCTGATCTGAGTGAACAACATATCCAAAAATCACCCAGATCAGAGCAGGGGTTCAAAAGTTCCATGGAAGTCACATTTGACCGACCGCACACCCATTTTCATGCCCAAAACAGTTCCAGAGAATTGTGCAGTGCGGCTTGTCTATTTCCCATATTAAATGCAGTTCAAATAGATGAACGGCAACCGTTCGTGCAAATGTCCATGCTAAAGTGCCGTTCGAATTGTCGAACGGTGTTCAACTCTAGTCGAAGAGTAGAAGTTCAGAGAAGGTAAAGTTTATCAGTGTTCATGCTGTCGAGTGTTCGATTTGAGTTCCATGAACTCGACGACCAAACACCGCTGAACAGTGTTCGACTAAACAAAATGGCTGCCACCACGTGTTCGTATGTTGACTGGCGGCCACTTCGACTACTTCTGCACTTCGGCTGTTTCCAAAGTGCCACTTCAAAAGTGCGAAACCTTTCCAGTAGAGTTTAAAGGGGCAGAAACAGCCTTTTTAAATCCAATGTGCCCAAATAGTGCTTTTAAAGGGCAATACATCCAGGGGCTATAGTTACAGGGCAGGAGGAGGGCAAGCAGGCTCCTCCAAAAACTCATGGCAAACTCCTTTAAAAGGGGGAGTTTGTCACAGGTACAGTTTTCCCGAGGTTCGTGGGATTGCGTTTCTGAATAGAGTTCCAGACTCTCAATGACCTTGTACCGCTGCATGCATTCGGTAGACAAATTGGCCACCATTCACCAGGGCACGTGTGTTCGGTTGGTACTTGAGCTAATTAATCCTTTGAAGTTAACAAGCCAGGGGTTGAAAAAAATAGGTCTTCGTTCGGGAAACGAACAAGGGGGCATACAAACAACCAAATGGACGCGGGAACAAGTCTGGTACAGTACTTACCTGGGATAACACATCACAGAGTAATAGTCATATTCCATATTCAGGTTATTCGTGTTCATAATTTTCTATGGGAGAACAGACAGAAATCAATTACTGCTGAATGTTTCTAATAAGATGTTTAAGATTTATGACTTAAGTATTAATGAGTGAGCTACAATGTTTTACTCTTGCAGAGATCATGTATTTGTGACATGGATTACCACTGCACTCGTTACTAGGCATGTACAATTCGTTTCGGTCCGAATTTAAATTCGGATGAATTTCGGCAATTGGGACATTTGGATGGTTTTGAATGTACGAATTGCTGCAGTGGAAAAGTGCTGAAGTGCCAATTTGCTGAAGTGACAAATTTTGGAAGTACCGAACCAAACCTAATTGACGAGGTTAGGGGTAGGGTTATGGTTAGGTTTAGAGTAGGGTTAGGGTTAAGGGTAGGGTTGGAGTTAGGTTTAGGGGTAAGGGTAGGGTTAGGGTTAAGGGTAGGGTTAGTGGTAGGTGTTAGGGTTACGGTTAGAGTAGGGTTAGGGTTAGGGGCAGGGTTAGGGGTAAGGTTTGGGGTCAGGTTAGGTTAGGGTTATGGTTAGAGTAGGGTTAGGGTTAAGGGTTAGTGGTAGGGTTAGGGGTAGGGTTGGGGGTAAAGTTAGGCTTAGGGAATTGCCGAAGTCCCCAAGTGCCAAAGTTCGAAGTGCCGAAGTCCCGAATTTCAGAAGTGCCGAACCAAACCAAAGTGCTGAATTGCCGAATTCTCGAAGTCCTGAATTTCAGAAGTGCCAAACAGAGACGAAGGTAATCTCTGGCTCTGATCCAAGTTAACCCCTGCCATGCTGTCTGTGTTACCCCAGCACCCCATGTATTTAGGTAATCTCTGGCTCTGATCCCAGTTAACCCCTGCAACGCTGTCTGTCTTACCCCTGCACCCCATGTATTTAGGACCCACCATTGAGACATGCTAAAAGAACTAAATTGGTTGTCTCTGGAATCCAGATGCACCCTTCATCTTTCCAGCCTTGTGTTAAAGAGGTTTTCTGGGAAGCTCCCACCTTACATGAGCAGAATGCTCTCCCTGGCTGTTCCCACCTCCTATAACCTCCGATCCTGTACCAGCACTTCATTTATTCTAGCTTAATACAAAAAGAAAGCAGCCCGATCCTCCTTTTCCTACACTGCACAACAATTATGGAACGACCTCCCGCACACTTTCAAATCTTCCCCAAGCCTAAAGTCCTTTAAGAGATCCCTCTCTACATACCTCAAAACAGAATGCACGTGTCATGGTTGATTATATATTTCCTACCTGTTCTATGTTAAATTTTGTATATATTGTGTATTAATATTGGTTTTGTATTTTATTGTACCCTATTGTATCAATGCAATGTTTTGTTGACCCAGGAAATACTTGAAAATGATAGAAATCTCAATGTATCTTTGCTGTTAAAATAATTTATGAATAAATAAAAAAATAAAATAATACTTGTTACCTAGTGATATATACTCGCTCATAACAGACAGAAAACCATTACTGCTCAATTATAATAGGATGTTCAAGAATTTACCTAGATAATGTTTGGATATAAAGATCTACATAATTAATTTCTATCTTCTCCTCTGTATTAACATGCAATGGAGCTAAGCTGAACTTTATTACAGGAAAGATCTTAAAATATTGTTAAAAAGTCCATTACTTTTTATTTATTCCACCAATTCAGTTAAATTATATTGTATTTCTTTCATTTCACTTTAGTGACTTCTTGTTTGTTTTTTTTTTTTATGACTTTAGTATTAATAAGTGCGTTATGATACTTTTACTCTTACAGAGATCATGTATTTGTGTCATGTATTAGCAATACACTCGTAACCTGGTGATATATACTCACTCAGAATGGTAACATAGTCATCATGGTCTATCCAGGAATGCTCATGGTAAAATCCCAGACTGTGTTCTAGCGCATGCTGAATGGTACCTCTTGATATGCAAATGCTGGCATTTAGATATATATCCTGGACACTATGTAATCTAAAACAGAAACTATATAGGTCTGAAGTAATTGGGCTTTAAAGAGGTTAACCCTGGGGGGGCGGGGCCTGACTGCAGAGCTGAGAGGACGCTTGCCTCCATAGCTCCGGCTCAAGGGGACACATAAAGCGACGAAAAACACGCCAAACAACGAAAATTGGCAAACAAAGGCCACCCAGCAACAGGGGATATCGGGGAGCACACACTGATACTGCCCAAGCGACATTTCAAGCGACACGCACCCGACACCCTGATGCGGCCTACCAGCATGGTGAGTGCGGGAGAGACGGCCGCTCTCCTGCCGCCAAGAATGCCTGCAAGCACAATCCAGAACCCATGCCTCCCCCCCTATGGCCCGGCGGGGGTTATCCCGGGCCGCTGCCACAGGAATCCCTGGACAAGCAGCGCCCAAACGAGTCTCACGCAAAGCCAGCTGGCAAATCCTGTGGCCCACAAAATGGCAGACGACCGGAGCACCGCGGCCTTGCGGCATGCCAGCACAGAAACGGAGACTAGACTCGACTACATATTTGGCCTTTTCTGGGAGAAGCTAGAAGCGCTTATGGGGCCTCAGGAACTGAGGGAGCAGCCTGTCTGGGCACAACAGAGCCTGACTCAGAGGTTCAGAAGGAGGGAAGTGGAAAACCCCCGAAACTCCACTCCAAACACAGGCAAGCGTTGGCACAGGGCCACCCTGAAAACCATAGCTCAACCTACAATGAGGCCTGCACCGAGGCCTGCACCGAAGCCTACACCGAGGCCTACACCGAGGCCTACACCGAGGCCTACACCGAGGCCTGCAACAACGCCTACATTGAGGCCCACACCAAGGAAAGCACGTAAGAACCATCCCGAGAAGAAACAAAGAGGGGGAATGCAGAAGGCATCACGACTTCAAAAAAGCAGCCACGCAACCCACAAACGCTTAACTGAATGCCAATCCATGCGAAGATGTGGCAAGTGCA
>OW240912.1:178490709-178538982 GCA_933207985.1 Pelobates cultripes
TGTTTTGGCCTGAGAAAGCCGTTAAAGGCTAGATAGGTAGCAGTTTTGATAACTGCATTGGTGCGTGGTTCGGAAGTGCATGGTCGAGTGGTTCTGTCATGGTTTGAACATTGTATGTCTATGGCCAGTATTTAGTTTTAGCGGGAACGTCCGCTTGGCCATGTCTCTAAGTAAGGTATGTATGGGGTAGGAGGATAGGAAGCCTTGTTGTTTGGGATGGAGAAATACGTATAGTGTTGAATGCCCGTGAGATAAAGTTTAACCGTGTTGTGCGAGAATTATTAACTTAAGGTGGCAAAAAAGAGGCGAAGGCCATACGTGGTGAAACCTCAAACCAGTTATCTAAGTGATGGTCCGACATGAAACGTATTGTATAAGTGGAAAACCCTGTAGCAAGCGTGTTGAGTGCTGGTGGACAAGGCCAGTTTAGTCAGAGCCCGGCTATGTTGGCGAGGTTCATGTAATCCATGACCTTGACCATAAATGACCTCCTGCCATGGCGGCTGTCACGGCAGCTGCCACAATAATTTACCATTACGTGTGGTTAAGAAAGTCCACCATATGTGTAGGTCTGCCATGGCTTGGTTGTCTAGGGACAGCCCCTGATCATCATTCGGGAAGGAGGAAAAAGCAAAGTGGTCTGAGATGAAAGCGTGGCCTGCGGTACGATGTGCATGGCAAAATTTAAGGAACCTGGTAGGGATTGTAGTTCCATGTGGTTGCAAGTACCAAGCAGGAGGTGGTAATTGGTGTTGTTGCGACTGTTCCTATTTCTCGGGTGGTAACTTGTTGGTATGGATGCCGAGTCAAGTTGTATGCCCAGGAATGTAACGACAGTGTCTGGGTCTTCTGTGACCTTAGGGAATACTGGGACACCCAAGTGTTCAGACATACTAATGGCTTCCTTGAAGCTTCTAGAGGGAAAGGCATTCCCTTTGACCAACAAGAAATCATCTCAGGAGTGTATGACTGTGGGGCATCTGGATATGTTTAACCACAACCAGTAAAGAATTCAACGAATATATTGAAGATTGTGGGCTGCTCTTGACCCGAAAGTTAAGCGGGATAAGAAATATATAACTGCTGCCCATAAATGCCCTGTAAGTGCCAGTGCAGGGTGGATGGTGGCAGTCTGAAATGCGTTTGTGATATCAGTTTTACTTAACCAGACTTCCCCTCCCTGCTTGAGTGAGTTGTCATGGTATGAACAATGGTGGCATACTGTAATGAAAACTCCTCGGAGAGTATGAGGGAGTTGAGATTATGGGGTAGCCGAGGCGTGAGGTGCAGATAAGTCTATGATCAGTTACAATGGGATTGCGCCACACTGTAAATAGTGTAGATTGGAGAGGCCCAGGTAGAAATATTTCTGCCATTTCTTGGGCCATGAGTGTAATGCCAGCTGTTGGATGCTGCTGTGATGACTGCAAGTTAGGGCATTCTAGATTTCCCCAAAAGTATATGGCAATACCTGAACAGAAGGCCTTTAAAATCGGAGATTAGGAAATAAACTAAATGTCTGGAAGGGTGATAAGTTAGAAAGTACTGGAAATGCATAATGTTTACAGACGAGAAGTAAGGTTCAGGGTACATTTATTGGGACACATGGTTTTGCATGTGCCCTGACATATTGGGAACATATCTGCAACAGTCTGCATGCACTGAAACTACATGTGCCAACATGGAAATTGTTGCAAATCTGGGATTTGCCAAAGAGAATGAGACGACCCAATTTATCTCTGGGTAGTTCGCTACGTCCTACCAGAGGTGCTAGAGCCTGGAGCCTGAAACGTGATCGTCCGCTGTGTTGGGACAAAATTGTCCTGTGGGACTAGCAACATCTCCAAGTGAAAGTGTGTTGACTCTAGCTGGAGTGTTAGGTAGAGAGAAATCCTTACCACCTGCTTGATACATACTAAAATAATATGAAGATAGCCATTATTATATGAACCCACAGTGTGCTAGTACTGGCTTGCTAGCTAAAGCCGCAAGGCGAAACAATTAATCCTTTGTTTGGTGACAGGTGAGGCCCTGCTAGTTGCCAAGTGGCTTGAGAGGCTCTATCTATGCAATGGCGCGAGGGGATTTTTGTGGCCACCAAACGTAGTGGCAGGATGTTGGCCTCTCGGTGACTGTAACCATAAAAAAGGGGAAGGGAGTGACAGGTGAGGCCCTCTCTATATACCATGCGAGGCGGCTAGCTCACGAGTGGCCCGATGGGTGTTTGCCTCCGAGCGTTGAGGCGGGGTGTTGGCCTCGCGGGACCACTATACGACAGGCGTAGATGCCAAGAAAGGAAAATATCTATTGGAAACCTATAGTCCCTAATTGCCAGTACGCTAAGGATATACCCAGGGGGAAACAGAAAATGTATGTATATACCACATGAGCAGGTGTATGTACCTGGTAGTATGATTAGATACCCTTACTGGTCGTAAAGGTTATTAATACCTGTATCCCAGACGGGTAAAACAATGTATGAAAATCGATATAGACATTTAAAAGCGTATATCCATATGTGTGTTATGCAAGTTTAATAGAGCAAAGTGCTCTGTCCCAATGTTTATTGTATGCTTGTAATGCCCCTGTTTGAAGGAAATTAACTTGTCGGGAGTGTTATATCATGTGTGATATGGAACACAACTGTACCCCGAAACATGAGTGTAGTGAACCATGACTGGCAGCTGAATAACCTAATAAGTGAAAATACATAATTGGAAGGACTTATATTTTAAGCGTGCAAATATTCCGTATTAGACTCTGGAAAACTGCATAGTGCTTTAAATAGTATGTGTATTCTTGGGTAAATGTATGCGTATTGTCAGTAAATGTAACTAAATGCCTATGAAGGCAGGTATGCAGGAATGATATCATAGTAAGCATGATTTATAAGGAAGTGTTATTGTGTAATTATAATTATAGTGGGAATGTTATGAGGGGAATAACCATATGTCTGAAAAGCCTGTAGTATACCGTTTGACAGATAGGAGTCAGTATAAAAGTGAAAATGCTGTAGTTAGTTTGTTTGCTTATGAAGTGAAATAAAGTCTGAGAAGCCTGTAGTACACTGAATGACCGGTAAGGGTCAGCATGTAGGCGAAAATGCCGTGGTTCGTTGGTTTGTACATGAAATGCAATAATGTCTGAGAAGCCTGTAGTACACCGAATGACTGGTAGGGGTCAGTGTGTATGCGCAAATGCAGTGGTTCGTTGGTTTGTACATGAAATGCAATAATGTCTGAGATGCCTGTAGTTACACCAAATGACTGGTAGGGGTCAGTGTCTTGGTGAAAATGCAGTGAAAATGCAGTGAAAATGCAGTGAAAATGCAGTGAAAATGCAGTGGTTTGTACATGAAATGCAAAAAACTTCTAAGAAGCCTATAGTACACCGAATGACCGATAGGGGTCAGTGTCTAGGTGAAAATGCAGTGGTTTGTTGGTTTGTACATGAAATGCAATAATATCTGAGAAGCCTGTAGTACACTGAATGACTGGTAGGGGTCAGTGTGTAGGTTAAAATGCAGCGGTTAATTGGTTTGAACATGAAATGCAAAAACGTCTAAGAAGCCTGTAGTACACCGAATGACCGATAGGGGTCAGTGTCTAGGTGAAAATGCAGTGGTTCGTTGGTTTGTACATGAAATGCAATAATATCTGAGAAGCCTGTAGTAAACCGAATGACCGATAGGGGTCAGTGTGTAGGCGCAAATGCAGTGGTTCGTTGGTTTGTAGATGAAATGCAATAATGTCTGAGATGCCTGTAGTACACCGAATGACCGGTAGGGGTCAGTGTCTAGATGAAAATGCAGTGGTTCGTTGGTTTGTACATGAAATGCAATAATGTCTAAGAAGCCTGTAGTACACCGAATGACCGGTAGGGGTCAGTGTGTAGGCGCAAATGCAGTGGTTCGTTGGTTTGTACATGAAATGCAATAGTGTCTGAGATGCCTGTAGTTACACCAAATGACTGGTAGGGGTCAGTGTCTTGGTGAAAATGCAGTGGTTTGTACATGAAATGCAAAAACGTCTAAGAACCTGTAGTACACCGATGACCGATAGGGGTCAGTGTGTAGGCACAAATGCAGTGGTTCGTACATGAAATGCAATAATGTCTGAGATGCCTGTAGTACACAGAATGACCGGTAGGGGTCAGTGTCTTGGTGAAAATGCAGTGGTTTGTACATGAAATGCAAAAACGTCTAAGAAACCTGTAGTACACCGATGACCGATAGGGGTCAGTGTGTAGGCCCAAATGCAGTGGTTTGTACATGAAATGCAATAATATCTGAGAAGCCTGTACTACATTGAATGAGGACCGATAGGGGTCAGTGTGTAGGCGAAAAAATTGTATGTCGTTTGTAGTTTTAACCCAACAGATTTTTAAAGAAAACAGATTTTAACCAACAGATTTTACATAAACAGCTAGGTGAGTATAAGGTAACGAAATAACCGTGCAAAACGAAAGGAAACCGTAAAGTGAGGACCCGTGCTGTGTTGAACGCCGTGGGAACTAATCCTGGCGCGACAGGTGGGTCAACTTACGGTTTGAGAGTCCCTGAGACACCAAATGCGATGCTGACCGGAGAGAAAGCCACTGGATTAACGGAAATCCCTGCTGCAGGATTCATGGACACAGCTTGGATTAAGAGACCTCATGGAGCAAAGGTGAAACCAAAATGGCGTCTTGTATGACCTGGAAGTGGATCTCATGCAAATGCTGACCTTGAACAGTCTATTCGTCTGACCAACAAAGGTAAGTAGGGAGAGGGGGAGTCCCTTTTATAGGTCTATAGCCCCTCCCACAACTTCAGGCCATGCCTTCCAATATATAGTTATATTGAAATATAAATATAGAGATATAGAAATATATATATATATAGTAAAATAAATATATATAGATATATATACAGAAATATATATATAGAAATATATAGATATATATAGAAATATATATATATACATATATAGAAATAGATATATATATATAGATATATATAGTTATATATAAATATATATATATAGAGAGAGATATATTGAAATATATAGAGATATATTTATATGTATAGATATAGATATATATATATATATATATAGAGTTTAAGTTATAAAGATATATATATATATATCTCAATATATTGAAATATATATATAGAAATATATATCTATATATATATCTATATATAGATAGAAATATATATATAGAAAAAATATATATATATCTATATATATAAAAAAAATATATATATATATATATATATATATATATATAGAGAGAGAGAGAGAGAGAGAGAGAGAGAGAGAGAGAGAGAGAAATTTATAGATATACAGAAATATATCAAACATAAAAAATCCTTCACTCCAAACAAAATGAAAAAAAGTGCTATATGTTGCTCTGGTCGCTATAACAACATACCCAAACAAAATACCGTCACTCTCTGAATTTCTATGAATTTCAAATCTTGGATATTCTTTTATTACAGAACCGACGTTGGTTCTGGAATAAAAGAATATGTAATATTTGCAATTTCTAGTGTGACGTTATTTTTTGGGAATATATTTATATATTATTATTTTAAAAAAATATTTGCCTTCATGACAGCCGCTATATATATATATATATATATATATATATATCTCTCTCTCTCTCTCTCTCTATATATATATTATATATATATATATATATATATATATATATATAGTGAGAGAGAGATAGAGGCTGTCAGGAAGAAAAAAAATATATATATAGAAAGAGATATATATAGAGAGAGAGAGAGAGAAAGAGATGTTTGTGTGTATATATACACTCACACTAACACACTTATACATTATTACATGTATCTCAAAGACAGAGTAATAAAAACCGTTAATAAAAATAACAACACCATTAAAAAGCTTTTCGTGTGTATATACACAACAAACATATCTCTCTCTCTCTCTCTCTCTCTCTCTCTCTCTCTATATATATATATATATATATATATATATACACATACATACATATACACACACACACATATACATATACATACATACACACGATTGCACACAGGCTCTTATATATAATTCCGGTGCTTGCAGTCCATGGAAAAAATAAATTGTACAACTGACCAGCACTCAAGGTTATAGTGAAGCTTAAAGGACCACTCTAGTCACCCAGACCACTTCAGCTTAATGAAGTGGTCTGGGTGCCAGTTCCTTCTAGGGTTATCCCAATTTTTTAATAAACATAGCATTTTCATAGAAACTGCTATGTTTGTGAATGGGTTAAGCCTTCCCCTATTTCCTCTAGTGGCTGTCTCATTGACAGCCGCTAGAGGCGCTTGCGTGTTTCTCACTGTGATTTTCACAGTGAGCACGCCAGCGTCCATAGGAAAGCATTATGAATGCTTTCCTATGTGACCGGCTGAATGCGCGCGCAGATCTTGCCGCGCGTGCGCATTAAGACGACGGGGAGGAGAAGAGGAGGATGGGAGGAGGAGAGCTCCCACCCAGCGCTGGAAAAAGGTAAGTTTTAAACAGTTTCCCCTTTCAAGAGCCGGGCGGGAGGTGGACCCTGACATTTACATGTAAATAGCAATTAGATGACGTTAGACATTCTCACAGATTTTAACGTCAGATAAGTTAACTATAGGAATGCAATCAGAAATTCTTCACTATGGTAGAGGTTTAAAGGACCACTATAGTGCGAGGAAAACACACTCTTTTTCCTTGCACTATAGTGCCAGGAGGGTGCACCGACCATCAGGGTCCCCCTCCTGCCGGGCTATAGGGTCAGGAAGGGGTTAAACTTACCTCTTTATCCAGCACCGGGCGTGAAGCTCTCCTCCTCCTTTTCCCTTCCTACTTCTTCTATTCGTCTTTGGCTGAATTTTTCAGCCACTCCATAAAAAACCATTCACAATCCTTTCCTATGTCACGTAAGCGCCACTAGCGGCTGTCAAGAGACAGCCAATGGAGGATGGATTAATCCATTTATAAACATAACATTTTATCTGAAACTGCTATTTTAATTAAAAAATTGGTTAACCCTAGATGGACCTGGCACCCAGACCACTTCATTAAGCTGAAGTGGCCTGGGTGCCTAGAGTGCTCATGTAACGCGAATAGCCATAGCTTACCGATATTCAATACATTTACGATTTCTAAATTCTAAATATAAACAATTTTAAAAAGGAAAATGCACAAAATATACATGACACATGTACTAGATGCAGTGTGTTTATACAGGGGAGTTGTGTGTATTTGTGTAGTGTGTATATAATGAATGCATAGCGTGTGTGTGGTGTGTGTGTTTCGGGAGGTATGTAATTAAAGGACCACTCTAGGCACCCAGACCACTTCAGCTTAATAAAGTGGTATGGGTGCCAGGTCCAGCTAGGGTTAACCCTTTTTTCCATAATTATAGCAGTTTCAGAGAAACTGCTATAATTATGAATGGGTTAAGCCTTCCCCCTAATCCTTTAGTGGCTGTCTCATTGACAGCCACTAGAGGCGCTTGCGTGCTTCTCACTGTGATTTTCACAGTGAGAGCACGCAAGCGTCCATAGGAAAGCATTGTAAATGCTTTCCTATGAGATGGGCTGAATGCGCGCGCAGCTCTTGCTGCGCGTGCGCATTCAGCCAGCGGGGCGGATCGGAGGCGGAGAGGAGGAGGAGAGCTCCCTGCCCAGCGCTGGAAAAAGGTAAGTTTTGACCCCTTTCCCCTTTCCAGAGCCGGGCGGGAAGGGGTCCCTGAGGGTGGGGGCACCCTCAGGGCACTATAGTGCCAGGAAAACGAGTATGTTTTCCTGGCACTATAGTGGTCCTTTAAAGGTTTCATTCAGTAAAAATTTTCAATAAACGTTACCACTCCAAAAAATTGCCTACCTTGATCAAAGTCACGCACAATGCTGATTCTGATGATGCAAGTCAATTCTCTGAAAATAAAAACAAAACAATATTATTTTTAAAAGAAATTAAAATTCATGTTTAAGATTAGTTGGATACATAAACATGATTTTGACTGTGTGCCAGCAGGCGAAAAATGCAGCCCCAAGAAAGGAAAAGTATAAATCCTGGGCAGCACTTTTCAAGTGCTGAGCAACAGTGAAACTGTGGCAATATGGAGAAATGTATTTCTTCAACACAGCCATTTTATGTATGCCCTCCAGGAAAGCACAGGTGAAGAGCCTGTCTGCCTTGCATGCGCTGAAGCGCAAGATGAAGGACAGACCTTTTCCTGCGCTCCAAGGATGGCATACTAAAATGGTACATAACGAATGAATACACAATTCAACACTCCCTAACGGGTGGTAAAAAAAAATTGAAAGAAAGAAAGAAAGAAAGATAGCAAGAAAAAAAGTGAGTCTGACTGTGTGCCGCAGGCGAAAAATGCAGCCCCAAGAAAGGAAAAGTAAAAATCCTGGGCAGCACTTTTCATGTGCTGAGCAACAGTGAAACTGTGGCAATATAGAGAAATGTATTTCAGCACCAGAACCTTTTGCATAGATATCTCTTTATCCGATATGTATAAGCATACAATAAGACAAAGAGAGCCAGGCAAACTTTACCCAAAAATATAGACAAATTAAAACTTACCGTAACCACTTTGAATTTTTCACAAATTCAATTGCGCTTTGAACGATTCGTAAATCTGCGTTCTGAAATTGAAAAGAAGAACAATATTATTTTAAAAATTAATTTGTTGTAATTTCTATATATAAAAAAAATATATATATATATACACACACACAATTCTAAGTGTATATATATATATATATATTAGTATATATATATATATATATATATATATATATACACATACATACATACATACATACACACATATAAATATATATATATATGCACATACACACGACTGTATGTATGTCTGCAATGTATTGTTTTTGGTGCGACATATGTAAAATAATAAACGAAAACAATGTATGCAGACATACAACTACATATACTAATAAAATCAATAACTACATTGAAAATATCTCCTAAAATATTTTTAAAAATACATATATTAAAAAATACATATATAAAAAAATTATAAAAAAATACATATATTAAAAAAGACATATATAAAAAAATACATATATTAAAAAATACATATATAAACAAATACATATATACACACATAAAAACAAATATATATAAAATTAAATAGCAAACTGTAAACAAAAATAAAAGTTAAAATAGTAAAATAGATTACATGTCATATGTAAACAAATCTAGATTTTTTAAAATAATACAAACAGATAAAGTTAAGATTAAACAAATGACTAACTAAAATTAAAAAATAAAAACAATACAAAGACATTACATTAATAATAAAATACAAATAGGATAAAAGTTTACTTACAGTCAATGTGCAGCCAGATTTCGTTAGGGGAGATGCTGCTTCTTCTTCTGTACTCCGTCTTCAGTGAGAGATTCTCTCTCACACACTGGCCTCCGAGGAATAAAACTGAGATGTGAACGCGCTCGGCGCGTTCACATCTCAGCATAGTCTCTAATGCAGGCGCGCTCACATCTGAGCTGCCTGCATTAGAGGGAATGACGTTAGACGTCCAAGAGGACGTCTGACGTCAGCTCACTGTGATTCTAACAGTGAGGATTCAGGAAGCACCATCTAGTGGCTGTCTCAGAGACAGCCACTGTAGGTGGGAAAAGGGAAAAAAAAATACACTGCTTTTTCTCTGAAACGGCAGTGTATTTAAAAAAAAAAAAAAAACTAGAGGTACCTGGCACCAAGACAACTTCATTGAAATGAAGTTGTCTTGGTGCCTAGAGTGGTCCTTTAATTGGGAATACATTGGGTGGGTGACATACAAAATTAAAACTTACATTTATTTTCCACATCAAATGATCCACATTCTGAGGTTAATTAATAATAAATAAAACTCACAAATAAAGATCGTCACCTAAAGAATCATATATTTTTGTATTATCAAGTATGTAGTCTGGAGGACAGCAGGAAAAATAACAAATCTGTTTATTCATAGACAGCCTATAGGAAGGTGGATAGAGATAGCAAGGTAAGTATACAGTAAGTGTGGTATTTGAGCTCTAAATAATAAATCCCCAAAACCCAAAATGCACTATTGTGCATTTTGAGGGCACCCAATACTAACAAATAACTTACCTGTCCCAACCTGAAAAAAAAACACAGATAAAATCAATAGATAAACTAATCCTAGCATATTCAACTTACACAATTAAGCCCTGAACTAAAACTCCCACTACTCCCGGGCCACATCAATGACTATATTACACATCAGCCCCAATATATAAAATAAAAAGCAAATAAAAAAAGTTACTTGCACACTATCCAAAATCCTTATGCATATTTAAATAAATATTTTTTAGTATCACTCAAAGGCCATTTAAGAGTAAGCTCACCTACCAGGTCAGGGTTAAACCTCTTAGACGAGCCCTACACTAACAATTCACCTTGCTGTCTTCAGGTAAAAGAAAAGGATATTTTTCTAAACCCTTAATTGGGAATACATTGGGTGGGTGACATACAAAATTATGCACTGCACTCAAACTCCCATTACTCCTCAGGGCCAGATTAAGAGCCCAGTGGGCCTGGTGCTGACAATTATGATGGGGCCTACTTACAGAATCTTATCGACCAAAAACACTAAAACAGTCGTACCTCTCAAGCGTCGTGTATCTGATGGAGTTGGTGTTGGAGGGAAACTCAAAGGATGCAACTATAAGAAAACACATACCCTATGCTAATCTCTTTATCTAATTTATACTTTCATCTTTCAAGTAAATCCATACCCCCTAACATTAGTGTCAAGTGAAGCAGGAAGTCAATGGGCGGAGTAAAAGGGTGGGTCACTGATGCGAGTCACGTGACCAGAACTGCCAAAAGGGACAAACATGCCCAAAAAGGGGGCATGTCTGTCCAAAGAATTGGAAGGCAAGCCTGGCATCAGTGTACCTATGTATCACAGTGTCAGTGTCCCCATGTCGCCCAGTCCCCTAGTCTCCCAGTGTCTGTGTCCCCATTTCTCCCAGTGTCCCCATGTCTCAGTATGTCCCGTGTCACTAGGATACTAGGGTACAGTGAGAGACATGGGGACACAGTGAGACCCGGGGACACTGAGAGATCCGGAGACACTTGGTGACACTGAGACACTTGGGGACACTAGGAGACATGGGGGCACAGTGGCACTTGGAGACATGGGGGGCACTTGTGGATACAGACATAGAGACATTGGGACACTGGGAGAAATGGGGTCACAGACACTGGGAGACATGGGGCACAGACATTTGATGACACTGGGAGAAATGGGGTCACAGACACTAGGGACACAGATACATGGGGACACAGACATTGGGAGACTAGGGGACACTGGGAGACATGGGGACACAGACACTAGGGACACTGGCTGGGAGGCATGGGGACACAGTCACTAGGGAGACATGGGGGCACTTGTGGACATAGACATGGGCACACTGGGAGACATGGGGACACTGAGACACTGGCTGGGAGACATGGGGACACAGACATTTGATGACACTGGGAGAAATGGGGTCACAGACACTAGGGACACTGAGACACTGGCTGGGAGACATGGGGACACAGACATTTGGTAACACTGAGAGACTAGGGGACACTGGGAGACTAGGGGACACTGGGAGCCATGGGTACACTGAAACACTAGGGACACTGGCTGGTAGACATGGGGACACTGGGAGACATGCAGACACTGTGTCTCTAGTGTCTCTGTGTCCCAATGTGTCTCCCTATGTCTCACAGCATCCCCATGTGTCTGAGTCCCAATGTCTCACAGTGTCCCCACATCTCCCAGTGTCGCCTAGTCTCTGTGTCCCCATGTGTCCCCTAGTCTCTCAGTGTCCCCTAGTCTCTCAGTGTCCCCTAGTGTCTCAGTGTCCCCATGTCTCCCTGCTGCCTTTCCCCCATCCTTCACATATCTGAGTTGTAGTCTCTCTCTGCAGGCTGGGAGCTGCTGTCTGGACTCTGTGCTGTGTAGCTGCTCCCCCGCAGATCAGTGAGAAGAGAGAGGCAGGGAGATGCTGTAACTTACTATCCCTACTTCTCTCCATACACAGTGACCCCTAGTGGCCGATGCTGGTATTGCAGAGTAATCTCTGTTTATACTGAGAAAAATATTTGCATTTGTATTGCCGGTATTACTGCAATACCATCACAGCCAGGCAGCCTCAAATACCGGCTATGCCTTAAAATACCAGTCTAGTGGCAAACCTAAGAGTAGTGTGTTTTTTGTTTTTTTGTTTTTTTTAAATGGGCCTGGGCCCAGAGCTGCAGCTCCATCAGCCCCTATGTTAATTCGGCCCTGTTACTCCTGGATGGCAGCACTTTGAACGCTTATATTACTTTGGTAATGCAGGGGTTAAAGGACCACTATAGTGCCAGGAAAACATACTCGTTTTCCTGGCACTATAGTGCCCTGAGGGTGCCCCCACCCTCAGGGTCCCCCTCCCGCCCGGTTCTGGGAAAGGGGTTAAAACTTACCTTTTTCCAGCGCTGGGCAGAGAGCTCTCCTCCTCCGATCCTCCTCCGTTCCTCCCCACCGGCTGAATGCGCACGCGCGGCAAGAGCTGCGCCCGTATACAGCCGGTTGCATAGGAAAGCATTTACAATGCTTTCCTATGGACGCTGGCGTGCTCTCACTGTGAAAATCACAGTGAGAAGCACGCAAGCGCCTCTAGTGGCTGTCAATGAGACAGCCACTAGAGGATTAGGGGGAAGGCTTAACCCATTCATAAACATAGCAGTTTCTATGAAACTGCTATGTTTATTTAAAAATGGGTTAACCCTAGAAGGACCTGGCACCCAGACCACTTCATTAAGCTGAAGTGGTCTGGGTGCCTAGAGTGGTCCTTTAATTTAATGCAGGGACTAGCAACAGGTAACCAGGGATCTGGTGTCATTAACACTTTCACTTCCATACTCTCCCCACTGTCTCATCTGGGCCAATAGCCCACGTTCGTGACACTGCCACACTGCAAAAATTTTCACAAACAGTTTGACGAACAAGACAAAAAAGTGTTGCATTCGCCTTCAAATTCCCTAGATTTCCATCTGACTGAGCATCTGCGGGATGTGCTGGAACAACAAATCTGATCCATAGAAGTCCCACCTTGCAACTTGCAGCACTTAAAGGATTTTGGTGCCAGATACCACAGGACATGTTTGGAGGTCTTGTCGAGTCCATGCCTCGCTACATCAGAGGCAGCATAAAATGATATTAAATGGTTTTAATATTGTGGCTGATCAGTATATGTATTCTTCAGTCTATAAGACCACTATGTTTCTAAGTATATTATATAGCTATTATTTCATTTAATATATGCTGCCTCTTTCTCAGAGTGAATGGAGTCCCAGCTTGTGCCAACAAGATGCTGCTGACAGATATCCTACGTAATGAGTGGGGATTTGAAGGTTATGTGGTAAGCGATGAGGGTGCCATTGAATTTATTATGCTGATGCACAACTATACAAAGAACATGTTGGAAACTGCAGTCGGTGAGTCAGAGTTTTGTCTGTGAAGTAAAAGCATGCCATAAGTGTTCAGCTACAGCTTCTCTATTTTCTAATTGTTCATTAAGAGAACACACCATGCAGAAAACAAACAAACAAAAAATAACACATTTCCACCATTTGATGGAAAATTGTCTGGATCTGCAGATTAGTTACCTCAGGTTCAAAAACACGTTTAGTTGTCTCTCATGGATTATATAAAAATACAGAGGAAGGTGCCCAGGGTGTCCTTGAAGTATATATAATAAAAACCAGGGGGGAAAAAGGAACATTGATGGTAAAGTACCTAACAGTTCCAATAAATAATAGAAAGTAAGCACACACACTTTTTAGGAGCTAAGATGTAGCTCCAACTTGAGTGCCTGGGTGGAATGATCCCCACCCATGGATATGGTGGAGTGTAGACTCTTACAGTAGATTCTTGTAGTGGTGGTGACTCCCGTAGATGTGTGGAAAAAATGAAAATATATAGTGCAGTATATCAAATAAAAACGTGTGAATAAAACTGTTAACAGTTATGCACTCACATGTCCCAGAGCCTGGAAAGCGGCTCCGCAGATTAAGCGTGAAGTGGTATAATCCCCACTCTTGGATATCGGTGGTTGGTGTATTCTCTCCTATGATATAAGTAGGAGTGAAAGGAAACCAAAATAGTGTACACCGTATGGAGTGCAAATTAAAATAATTTTAAAATCTACTCACATTTAGTACAGCAAATAACGATATAGGTGGATTATCCCCACCAAGGACGTAGGTGTTAATGATTTCAGCAGCAAGCAGGTCCAACAAAAAAATACTTTTTATTGATAAAAAATAAAATATAAAAACAATAAAGTAAATTAGCTATATAAAACAATTTCAAAATTATATGTTTGAAATGTTGGAATATGTAACTGCTTTTTAACTTTAGATTCTTCTCTGCCTGTGGGACATGTGGGACAACTTTCACGAGTTGTTGATATTTAGTAGAATGCATTCTTCCTTTTACCTTCCATGAACACCTACAAAACATTACTTTAAAGCATCATAGATCCATCCCCATGCCTAACAATTGGCAGTGCCAATTTGAAGAATTAGGCAGAGTTAACATATGTCCACCACAGATGTTGAGGTAATGTTGTTTCACTTAGAAAATCAACAAAATATGTTATTAGGTCAGGCAGGTGAAACTTTTGCATACACGTGTGTATTGTACTGAGGAATCTCATGCCTATTACACTGATTTCAAAACATTTCACGTTTCAATACAATTTCTTGCAATGTTGCTATTTGTTAACCTTGTGTTATATAGAGTCGATACTATTAACCACTAAAAGAAAAAAACTTTAACGGTATTACCCACTTCTACCTCTAAGCCAAACTGACTTCAAAATCAAATGGATGTCAGAGAACTGTAGTTGGACATATAACTTTGTGGAGACATTTAAAAGTGACAGTCATACAGAGTAGATAAAACGAAAGATAGCGGTATACAGTTGAATATCTATCTTTTGTTTTTTATATTTTGTCTATACAAGATCACTGTACTGGGAACTGATCGTGGAAAGCTGTTTATAAATGCTATGTTGATTTGATTTTTTTACCTCTAACTTTTGTATTCGGGTCTTACTGCACAATTGAACTAAGGCTTACAGAGTGAGAGGGACTACCTAACTCTCTCTCTCTCTCTCTCTCTCTCTCTCTCTCTGTCTCTCTCTCTCTCTGTCTCTGTCTCTGTCTCTGTCTCTCTCTCTCTCTCTCTCTCTCTCTCTCTCTCTCTGTCTCACTCTCCGTTTCTCTCTCTCAATCTACCCTTCTCTGCAAGGCACAAACAGTTCCTATAAGGTCTTGTAAGTGATATTAGAGTAGGAGCATTAAAATAGTGTCAGTGGCTGTAAAGTAATAAAGCAAATGACCACATTCCATATTTTTATATGATTTACAACTGCAAAGCTGTGATATAGTAAAAACAACAATGGGAAAAAATACAGATACAGTTTGATGTGTTCTTTACCAATGGCATGATACATTATTGTAATATGATGGACTTGCATAACGCTGGCAGGGTTAATATAGTATATGTCCACATGTAAACAGGTTAAATCTTGGTCAGATCTAGTTTGTATGGCAGGTGTCCTACTTTGTTTTGTTTTTTTATAGTTTATGTAACAAGGAAGAGGATTGGTACCTGTTAAAAAGACCCTTAATCAATAAGGAAGTGCATTGAAAAGCAGGAGAAGGGAAGACCCTTACCAATATTCTTTCAAAATGCTGATCTTAGAGGTGGTATTAATGGGTGGTCTTTCAGTCAGTGTGTCTTTGTGTGAGAATGCCCATCTATATTTCTGCTTATTGGTTTGTCAGGTAGTGTGATTATGTTAGTATAAATTACACAATCTCTGGGTCCATAGTCCAAAACATGTGAATAACCCCAAGATCCGATAATACAGTGTTCACTGTTATGGAACCTCTAAAATAAATAATCTGTTAAAGTAGCTTTTAGATTTTAGTTACCAGTGAAGAAATGCCATGATTTGGGCCAAGTTATCAGCCATAGGTTTTTGTTTTTTTCAGGTGGAAGAGTAACATTCTCTCCACAAAACTAAGCATGATTCCCATTCACCTAATGTTTGCATTTATACTACATTATTACACGTTTTGAAAAAATGTTTTACATTATTTTCATATAGTAACATAGATTTACACTTACATACAAATTTAAAACAAAACTAGAATGTTATTTTTTCTTGTTTTAGCTGCCGTTAATGCTGGCTGTAATCTGGAACTCACCTTCAGCCTGGCAGATAATGTCTTCATGAAAATTAAGGATGCAGTCATGCATGGTAACATCACATTAGAGGTGAGAACAGTGAGAAAAGTGTAGCGGACCCTGGGTAGCCCGACTGGTTACCTCCGCTATTAATGGATAAAGAGACCCATTTCTCCCCCCCCCTCCCCCCCCCGTAGCTGGACGACACATCGTTCCAGGGGTATAACAACCACTTTATTGGTCACACTCTGGTCACTCTGGTCGAATAGTAACAGAAATAGTCAGGTCTCAGATTATGCCTCCTCCTCTAGGAAGAAAGTGGACTAGGTTGATAGAGTCCCAGACGTGTTTCAGGTTGTCTTGCTGAAAACCAAGTGGGTGCTGAAAGTCCCAAAGCCCTAAAAAAGGAGGTGCTTCTGTGGCTAATACATTTTTATGAACTGTCCCATTCTTTGTCACTGCCAGGGACCTTGATGCCATCCAATTGAGTGCAGTTGGCATGTTGCAAAATTAAAAGACTGTCCCCAGTGTTGTGTGGATCGTGTTAGGTCTTGATAAAAAGTGAGGGGCCCTGGCAGTATATCTAAGCTATTTGTCCCATCAATAGAAAACTTCCTAGCCTGGATTTAGAGGGTTTTTTCTTGTTTTTTTTTTTAAATCTCGCTCTCCTCTCTCCAGCCAGCATGTGGTTGGTTACTGGCTTGCTTTTGAGGCTTGGTATTACTTGCAGAGCACAAACCATAACTTTCTTGGTTTGTGCGCCACAAGTAATGCCAAGCCTCAGTAGCAAGCCAGTAACCAACCTGAGTTGCCTTAAAGGGAAATAATAGTCACCAGAACAACTACAGCTTATTGCATTTGTTCTGGTGAGTAGAATCATTCCCTGCAGGATTTTTGCTGTAAACACTGTCTTTTCAGAGAAAATGCAGTGTTTACATTACAGCCTAGTGATAACTCCACTGGCCACTCCTTAGATGGCTGCTAAACTGCTTCCTTAAGCAGTCCTGCCTAGCATGCATAACAACAATTAGTGTCTCCATCCTCTGCATGGAGACTGAACTTTCCTCATAGAGATGCATTAATTCAATTCACCTGTATGAGGAGATGCTATTTGGCCAGGGCTGTGTTTGACTTTTGCTGACTCTGCCCCTGATTTGCCTCTTTGACAGTCTCAGCCAATCCTATGGGGAAGCATTGTGATTGGTTCAGTCCACCACGTCTGATGATGTCGGCAGACAGAGCCAGCAGCTTCAGACTTGAATACAAGTGAGATTTTACTATATTTAGGGAGGCCAAAGGGAGCAAGGGGCTAGATGGTCAGAAATACATATTTGTGTTTCTGACCCTATAGTGCTCTTTTAACAACAAAACAGCTGTCCATGAGTTGTTCACTGGCTTTGCATCTCTTCCTGAGTTGTGTTTAAAAGCTGCTATATGCAGCATACATGACCTCCACTGAATTCATGCTTAAATTGGAATAATGAGGCAAAAAATGCAATTCTTTATTGAACTAATTTGCAAATACCCACCCAGAACCATTTGCTGTAGAAACAGAAATGCAAATTTGAGATTTCTGTGGAAAAAGAAAATGTTATGGCTTGATTTTGGTGTGCAGATCTATGTTTAACAATGTATTAACAAGATATATGACAGATCAGACAGACCAATATGTGCACAGCCTCCACTGACTACAAGAAAGCCTGTGACACAATGCCACACACATGGATACTACAATGCTTGGCCCTATGCAAGGACCCCCAAGTTGGGGGAGTGGGTTAGCAGGTTCCAGGTGGGATATCTGAGATTGCTTTCCTGAAGAGTGCAGTTCTGTTGTTCAGAAACCTCATACTCCCAGGGCTCCGGTAGAGGACCCAAGGAGGAGGAATATACAGAAATACCAATTGGATGGGTAAGAAAGTGAATTTTAAAATGTATCCAGATATTACTTTTTTTAAAGCTTTATTTTCTATATAATTATTTTTTTGTCTTCATAAAAGACAGCCAGCCTCCCAATTCTTATGATACCTCACGGTGCAAAAAAAACCAAAACACTGAAATCTGTTAAAGATACCAAGCTAGCAGATGACATCATCTTTACTGCATAAAAGTAAATGTAAAATCAGAACTGATATTGTCTAACTATAATAGAACCTTCATGTTCAAGATATTTAAAGCTCCTACTTTGTAATACTTTGTGCTTTCAGAAGTGTCACTCGCTTAATTAAATTGTTGCTTTTTGTTCTTAGACTGTGAAAGAGAGGTTATATCCACTGTTTTACACCCGTATGAGACTTGGAGAATTTGATCCACCAGACATGAATCCGTATAGCTTCCTTGATCTTGGTTCTGTTCAGACACAAGAGCACCGGGACCTTGCAGTGGAAGCAGCCATCAAGAGCTTTGTACTTCTGAAGAACATCAGGGACACTTTGCCCCTGGATCTAGAGAGCATTCGAGGGAAAAGGATTGGGGTAGGAAACATTGTGTCGTGTACAAACCTGGTTTAATACAAATGCCTTTTATTGTACTAGCTTTATCATCCTATCTACGTAAAATTTAACTCTGACGCAGTGTTGCATGCAGATTCTTTTCAACAGTGTCTGAAAGGAGCACTTTTTAATATTGTCTGTTTTAATACCTAATGTATTTTTTATATCTGGAGCAGAAAATAAGCAGAATTTCATGTGCTGTTCTTTTTATTTCCTTTGAGTACGGTCAACATGAATAGAGCAAAATTAAATGTGTAAATCTATTTTAACATGAACATAGGTTTAAGTTACAATAAATATTTTAGAATATATTAAATGTGTATGATTATAGTTTAGGATTTGTCTACATTCTAGTGGCACATATTATCATGAAGTTGTATGCTGCTGATTTAAAAAGAGCACCGATTACAATACTGGGTCATTATAGTGCAATGTATACTACTGAATTTGCTGTAACGACACGTACATCAGTGTACATCAATGTACTTTGTGCACAAGGTAAACAGCACTTGGGGATTGTCTACTTAAAGGAACACTATAGTCACCTAAATTACTTTAGCTAAATAAAGCAGTTTTAGTGTATAGATCATTCCCCTGCAATTTCACTGCTCAATTCACTGTCATTTAGGAGTTAAATCACTTTGTTTCTGTTTATGCAGCCCTAGCCACACCTCCCCTGGCTATGATTGACAGAGCCTGCATGAAAAAAAAACTGGTTTCACTTTCAAACAGATGTAATTTACCTTAAATAATTTAATCGCAATCTCTAAATTGAACTTTAATCACATACAGGAGGCTCTTGCAGGGTCTAGCCAGCTATTAACATAGCAGGGGATAAGAAAATCTTAATTAAACAGAACTTGCAATAAAGAAAGCCTAAATAGGGCTCTCTTTACAGGAAGAGGCTGTGCAAGTCACATGCAGGGAGGTGTGACTAGGGTTCATAAACAAAGGGATTTAACTCCTAAATGGCAGAGGATTGAGCAGTGAGGCTGCAGGGGCATGTTCTATACACCAAAACTGCTTCATTAAGCTAAAGTTGTTCAGGTGACTATAGTGTCCCTTTAACATTTGGCAACATATACTTTTGTAGGGATGCACCACCTAATCTTGTCAGTCTCAGCCATCAATAGCCGTGGTTTTATGCCACTGAAACATAAACAACCCATAGCCGAATTTCCCTGCCTGCTAAAGACCTTAAACTCCCTTAACTCACCAAATCTATAACATTATACAAGTGGTAAATTGTCAAAAATTGTCATAGTTTATCTGGCTGGATTGGAGGTTGTGCTAGAAAGATCCTACTGGCAAACTCTGTACAACTTTGATTGTATTCCATTTCTTAAAAACAAAAAGTAACACGCATTTTAACCCCTTAAGGACAGAGGCAATTGTACAAGTTCTGATCAAAACAAAACCTATATGTCTGTTCAACCATAATTTACCTATTTCATATTAAGTGTACTCACACATGGTATATATAATTTTTTAAGGCGAAACAGAGCTTTCATTTCACATCAAATATTTATACATAAAAAATAAGAAATGGTATTTTACAAGTTCTGCATGGCATTTTAACTGTGATGTCATGATACTGTTAGATTTTACTGCAATAAAATACACATGTGTATGCTGTGATGTTCCACAAGTACAACAATACGCACATGTACCGGTTTTCATGGTGTTTTTAAAAGCTACAGAATCTTAGAATACCCATTTCTGTGTTTTAGATTGGTTTGCTGGGCCTATGTTGCCATAGGACTACCTATGAGACCATATGGCAGCCGAGGAATGAAAATTACCGCCATCCTGGCATATCATTTGCAAAAGTAGACAACCCAGGATATTAAAAGTGGGGTTTGTCCAGCCTTTTAAAGTAGCCATTTAGTTACAAATTCTGGCCAAATTTAGTGTTCATATATATATATATTTTTTTTATACAAAAACTGCACTTTCACTGAAGATATCTTCCTCATACTTTTTTTTCTGCTTTAAAACACTCACATTTGCATTCAATGATGTCTCACGAGTACAACAGTACCCCCATGTGCACATGTTATGGGGTTTTAGAAAGTTACAGGACCAAATTTAGGGCTTGCCAATTTCATGTTTTATACCTGGAAATTTGACAAAGCAATTTTGTGGGCAAATGTCACCTTTGGCAGAGTATGACAGCCTGGGAATAACATTTCCACCGTTATGGTTTGCCATTTTTAAAAGTAGGATACTCAAATGGCATAATTTGATTTGTTTGGTATAACTACTTTATCCCAAATGCTGGCCCCAATTAGTGGTCATATTTTCAATTGTGTTTTTTCACACCAATGAATTCCATTTTCAGAGGGAATTTCATAATCCTATTCTGAGTTAATGGAATAAAGCCTCAGTATTTTTATTACTATTTATCTAACGAATATAAAAGTACCTCCATGTAGCATTATTTCAGATTTGTCACAGGGCCAAATATATTAGATGCCCTTTTTAACTTGTAAAATTGAAAGTGATTTTCTTAGCCCATGTCGCCTTTGAGAAAACATGGCATACTAAGAAAGTAAATTGCCACCATGATGGCACACCATTTTAACAAGTTATCGAAATGTTGTATTTTGAAATGTTTGGTGTAGCCACTTTATAAATGGCTGGGTTTAATGTAGTTTGAACTGTGATCAGTAATTTAATTTTAATTTGGGGTCTTTGGGTTTTAGTGGGTGGTAGTGGGAATTGAAGTGTGGGAAGTGTGTGTTAGGCAGGTAAGCAATTAATTTAAATTACCCCTTTGGTTATTATGTGAATTAATCCCCATAGAATGGCACGCTGCTATATGGCGGAGGTGACACACTGTGATAGTGACACTCTGGAAGAGCTGAGCAGCTGGAAAGAAATGGAAGTGCATTGCAGACTATAGCAAGTATATGGAGGGAGTATACTTAACTGACCAATGTCTAAAGCCTTATCTAGTGAACCAAAAAAGTAGGACCTGGTGCAAGAAAGTTGCAATTTACCTAAGCCAGATTGCAATTTTTAATTCCTATGTGCTTTACAAAAAATAATCTATAGGTAGGCCATACCCATTCTAGATTTTATGTTACAAATGTTGACTATTTTATTTGCCCAGTCCCCCAAATTAGAAGCAGGAAAAGTTGTCAAGAGAAAAGATCTGAGTAACTTTGATAAGGGCCCAATTGTGATGGTTAGACTGCTGGGTCAGAGCATTTCCAAAACTGCAAGTCTTGTGGGTGTTCCCGGTGTGCAGTGGTTAGTACATACCAAAAGTGGAACATAGAAGGAGAACCAGCATCTAGGTTAATAGCGCCAAGGCTCATTGAGGAGAAAAGGCTAGCCCGTCTGTTTCGATCAAAGCGAGCTACTGATGGAAAAAAGAAGGGTCAGAACACATAGTACATTATATTTTGTTGCTTTTGGGGCTGAGTAACATCAGACCGGTCATAGTGGTCAATGTGGATCAATAGAAGAAAGTTGCTTGGATTAATGAATCACATTTTCTTTTAGATCAGGTGGCTGGTCGGGTGTATGTGTGTTGTTTGCCTGGTGAAGAGATGGCAGCAGGATGCACTATGCTAAGAAGGCAGGCTGGCTGAGGCAGTGTTATGCTCTGGGCAATATGCTGGGAAATCTTGGGTCCTGGCATTCATGTGCATGTTACTTTGACACGTACTATCCCAAGAGGTTGTTGCACACCAGGTACACCTGTTCATGGCAATCGTGTTTCCTGATGGCAGTGGCCTCTTTCAGCAGGATAATACACCCAGCTACACTGCAAAATTTGTTCAGGGATGATTTGAGGAACATGACAAAGAGCCTTGGCATCCCACATTTCAATACAATTGGCATCTCACAATGGAGGAACAAATCCGATCCATGGAAACCCCACCTCACAACATGTAGTACTTAAAGGATCTGCTGCTAAAGTCTTGGTGCTAGATACCATAGGACACATTCAGAGGTCTTGTGCGGTCCATGCTTCGACGCATCAAAGGTGTTTTGGTAGAATGAGGGGGACCTATTGATAGAGGGTGAAATTAGGCAGGTGGTTTTAATGTTGTGGCTGATCAGTGTATACACCCATATATTAGTTAGCCTAAATTAACTCTCTTGTAATGGTGTGGAGTGATACAAGCCCACTCTAGGATCCTTGTCATTTGGGTATACTCGGCAATAGGAATTTTACGTAAAATTCAGCAATATAGGATTGCTCAATCCACATGGCACATGTGATATAAATCCCTACCATAGGATATAGATTAAACTTTTCACCAGGAAATCAGCAGAGCTCCAGGATAGGTAAATGCTTTATAAAAACACACACAATAATAATAAAAAAAAACCAATGGGTTTTGCCCACTGCAAGGGGCTTTATCAAAGCATTTTAGTGCATGAAACACTTTTACCCACATTATAAGAGATATAGCAAAATATCGAACTATAAACTGAATATGAATAAAACTACTGTTCTCACTCAAATCATGGAAATTAATATTCTCAAAGGGTTTAAAAAGGAATATGATTTTATATGGACTTCAAAGAAAATTCGTTACATGGGCATCTGGCCCCAGAGTAATAATGGAGGAAAATTTCTTAATACTTATTAAATATACTAATGCATTATGAAGAGAGTAAAGATACTATAAAATATCTTGGTGGGGGAGAATAAACACCATCAAAGCATACATTCTTCCCAAGTGCACATATCTATTTCGAATGCTACCGTTGTCAATAACCAAGCAGTGGTTAGACATGATCCAATCTAGCTTCACAAATTACATCTAGAGAGGCAATCAATACTCCGATTCTGTCCAAAAAGGACCATCAAGTGGGGATAGTAGGCTATCCGCTAATTAGAGATACTTATCAGGTGAACATGATTGTCCATATTTATAAATTACAAGTTAAAGACTCAAAGGAACAATCTTGGTATAAGCTGGAAGCAAACAGAATAGGCATAGAAAAACCTGGCTTTCTTGCTATGCGATACAGGGAAAATCTCTTCAGATAATTCTTTGATTCTCTTTCAAACTCTGAAGAAGTGGCAAAATTTAAAGAAAGAGATAAGAATTGCAAACAAAATCTATGAGTGCTCTAATATTAGGATTTTAGATCTAATAATGCCCAATATTAATTTACATAATTGGCCCAATCAAAGTGAATATTCAGTAGATGAATTATCCAACAACTTCCACCTCTGGTCTACCTGTAAAAGAAAAACAGACCAATCTGGGATCTTTGGATTAATAGATTAAATGATATCCCTAATTATGGGCAGTCTTAATAATGTGATAATCCGATACAATAATTTGACACACATACTTATTGCTATCGTCATTGGGACACTGCATACATTTAGATACTTTCTACTTTCCCTTATATCCGGTCCCAAAGAGCATCTTTTGAGGTATTTCTAAATCCAAATATAGTAGTACTGTTAGATTTTTTGCTCAGTAATTTATTTATTTAGTTATTTTTCTTTCTTTTTTTTTCTTTGTTGTATGAGCGAATGGGTATATGGTTTGTGTTCTTTGTTTATAATGTCTTGGTAATGTCTATCTATTTGAAAATTAATAAAGGATCAAAGTGAAAAAAAACTAAAACTCATTTTGGTTTGTTTGTTTGCTTTGGCTAATAGGTTTAATAAAATACAGATGACCGGGGATAAGAGTCACTTTAATTATTTTTTTTTTATATCTTTCTGTCGCCTTAGGTAATTGGACCTTTTGCTGATAACCCGCAAGAACTTTTTGGGGACTATGAACCCCATCCAGACCCTCAATATATCACTACCCCTAAGTAAGGAAATCAGCCACGTAAGAGATAAGAGATATTGTGTTGGAATATATCTACATACCGTGCACTCTGCAATAAATACCAAAAAGTAATTCTGTTTGCCCTTCCATGCATCCCTATGAAGTTCTAAATCCTAACAGGATATTCCCTAAAGGGAGAATGCAAATTGAATTTCTAATTTGAGGCCAAAGTAGCCAAACTGGAAGCTTAGCCGACTTAGATAATTTTCCTTTTCAGCTAATTTGACTATACATTTGAAATTCACTTTAAATTCTCACTTTAGGGAGTAACCAATGTAAATCTTTTCAACGACTTCCTTCTATGTTATACTTGCGTATTAAAAAAAAAAATTACACTGTAACGAGTATGTTTAATGGAGTCACGTGTCAAAGTTCTGCCAACTGCTCTTTACTGACAATAGAACAGAGATCACACTTTTGTACCCAGTGCTGTAATAACCCAGGGTGCATCAGTGTATCCCATATTGTAAATCTGTGTAATTATAGTGACGAAAATTATAACTAGAGGGGGCTTTGCATTTGGTTTGTGAGTGAGGTTCATCTTGCTAAGAATAATTGGAATTCCATTCCACAGCATCTGAATGAAGGCAAGCAGTCTTTAATGCTAAGTCGCACCCCCCATCCCCACCACCACCACAGCCTGACTTATTTAGAGATCACTGGTTTCAAAAACAGTTCTCCCCTTTCAGAAAGCAAAGACTCAAGGGCAGCCCAATTTAAAACAAAGCTCATATTTATTGAGAATTTAGAACGATTACTGTAAACAGAAAATGGATAGAATAAAAAAATATAGCATGTGACTTAGTGGGTTCTTCATTTATAATGGTTGTAACTACCATTAAAATAATAGTTGTCAAACTGAGGCTGTTTAAATTCTAGGAAATTACCCTGTAGTCTTAGTCGTGAGTTTCTTTGTCCCACCATATGTAATATTAATCTATCTCTTTAATATTTAGGGAAGGTCTTGCAATGCTACCTGTAAAGATTTTCTTTGCTGCGGGATGTATTAATGCACAATGCGAAAAGTACAACCCCAATGAGATTAAAGAAGTGGTCCAGTCTGTTGACATCACCATAGTGTGTCTTGGAACTGGTAAGTGAATACAAGTCAGAACTTAAATGAGAAAATGGTTAGAATTGATAAGAATCCTATAGTTTATTATAAAATCATTTTCATAGGTAAACCTGTTATGTATATTTGCAGTCTCTTTGCCTACCTGTTTAAAAGGTGTTACATTTGAGTTCTCTGTAAAGGCACGCTCATAAAAAAATTATAGACCCCATTAGAATTTAACGAAATTAAAATTCTATAAAAAATCTTTCATAACACTAAACATTTAGCATTAGCCCAGTGGTTCCCAACCTAGTCTTCCAGTACCCCCCATCAGTCCAGGATTTAAAGATTACCCAGTTGTGTCTAAGGTGTTTTTTAGAAGAAGAAAAAAAAAAAAAACACTTTAGACAGAGTAATCCCTAAATCCTGGACTGGTAGGGAGTTGGGAACCCCTGCATTAGCCAATATGTGTAAAATGCGGCAAAACAGCTGCTTCTGTCACAACTTGCCATATTATTCAAAAGTAATTCATTACAACTGAATAAACAGGCACTTTCACATGTGATGTACAGCTTATTACTATGGCATCTCACCGTGCATGCACAAGAATCCTTGGATGCAGTTTTGTGGGATCTTTTATAGACCACCATTTTATATGCTCACATTTGTGTAAGTGAGGCTGGTAGTATTTGCAACACTCTTTGATGGATAACAGCAGAAGATTAGCATAGCTAATGGTTGATTTAATGGCTAAGAAATGTGTAGGAAATAAACATACACATTCTAATTGCTATTCTCTGCTACCGAAACACTGTATATTATGGGTGGAGATTTTAGTTTTGATATCAGTGAGTCAGCAGAATAACATTTATTGGGAATTTTTAATTAGGTATATCTTTCTTTTTAAAGAAATAGCAGACTGGAAGATTCCCGGGTTAGTCAAGAATTAAGTAGAAGCTGCATAACATACTGACTGCCATAGGCGTGCGCAGCCTATTGCATTAGGGTGTGCACCCTAAAGCACAAACATACGCCGCGTGTGTGTGTGTATATATATATATATATATATATATATACACATATATATATATATATATATATATATATACACATATATATATTCACAGACACACACACTCACAGACACACTCACACACACTGACACACACATACTCACACACTTACAGACACACACACACACACACACACTCACTGACACATACTCACACACTCACTGACACACACACTCACAGACACATACTCACACACTCACAGACACACACTCACACACTCACAGACACACACTGACACATACTCACACACTCACAGACACATACTCACACATTTACACACAATCACAGACACACACTCACAGACACACACTGACACACACACACTCACAGACACATACTCACATACTCACACACTCACTGACACACACAGACACACACACACTCACAGACACACACACACACTGACACATACTCACACACTCACTGACACACACTCACACTCACAGACACACACACACACTGACACATACTCACACACACACTGACACACACACACACACACACAAATTATTATATTTACATTTTTTTTTTTTAAATGTCCACCCAGCCTCCTACCTGGAGTGCTGGTGGACTTGTTCCTGGGGTCCAGTGGGGGCAGGCGCCTTTCTCCAGCTCAGCCGCGGCGAGGGAGCTCTCTGCTCTCTGCTTCCTCTCGCCGCGCGGGCTGTCTGCTGCAGCTGGGAGCCGGAATATGACGTCATATTCCGGCTCCCGGCATCAGCGCGCGGCGAGAGGAAGCAGAGAGCAGAGAGCTCCCTCGCCGCGGCTGAGCTGCAGGGTGGGGGGGAATCATCACCTCTTGCCCTCCCATGACAGGGGCAAGAGGTGAGACAGGGGACACTGAGTGCCTGCAGGAACAGCGTTCCTGCTCAAAAAAAGTGCAGGAACGCTGTTCCTGCAGGACTCAAACCATAGGCGTGCGCACGGGGATTAGGGTGTGCCCAGGCACACCCGGCACACCCCGTGCGCACGCCTATGCTGACTGCCTTGATTATTAAGCAGAAGCAGCATCTCATATTAATTGCCCTGATTATTAAGTTGAAGCAGTATCCTATACTGACTGTCCTATTTATTATATTTGTAGGTCGGCATTTTTTTTGTGGATCATTGCAATTGCAGCTGTCCATATTTCCATGACTCGCTTAGATTTTCTTTAATCATAAAATACACTAAATGGATAAAATTATTGGGACAGTGGCTTTTATAACATTGCCTTCCAAATGCATAGAGATGGATATGTAGTTGATCCACCTTTTGCAGTTAGAACCGCTTCCCCTCTTCCGGGAAAGTTTTCCACAAGCTTTTTTGGAGTGTTTCTGTGGAAAGTTTTGCCCATTCATCCAATAGAGCATTTGTGAGATCAGACGGAGAAGGCTTGACTCGCAATCTCCATTCCAGATTTTTGTTGATAAATCAATTGAAAATATCTCTTACCATATGGAATCATTTGGAAAGCTTATTAAATTGAGACCAAAGCTGATATAATGCCAAAGTAATGTCTCATTTGAAGGTAGCAGCAAAATGATTTCCTAGAAACCTCATGTGTTAACTAAACGGTGAAAAGAAATTAAAGAGGAATTAATAAATAAATAACCTGGAGAGGTACTCTGCATCAATCCAGGACACATGGGACACTGGTGACCTGACAATGGTGCCGTGGTTCCAGCCTGGACCATAGAAATAGAACATGTTTGTTTAGAAAGTCGACAAGGAATGGCAAGTCACCCTCAGTAGTTGTGATATGACAATAGACTGGGTTCCTGACCACAGTAGCTGGGAAGCTAAAATAAAGTATCGTCCTGTTCTCAAAGCCTGTCAGAATACTAAAGGATCCTCAGCAAGGTAGAGGCTACTACCGAACAACGGAGGTGTATTACTGTACCTTAGAACGTAACACTCAAATAGGAAAACCCTTATTTAGTCCCAAATCAATTGGCTGTAATCATTACAATAATGTTACATGTGTGCAATTTTAAAAATGATACGTTGTTTCAAAGTTTGTAAATAACATCGAAAAAGGGAGTCAAAGGACTCCATCTTAGGAATACAACAAATTCTGAATCCTAAAGTGATAGTACAAAAAATAAAATTCTTCAAAAAACATTAAAACCTTTTTTATTTTAAATGAAATTATGTATACTACCATATACATAGTTTATGTATACTACCATTAAAATAAAGTCCCAACAAAGGGCTTAACTCCACTAATAACCTAAAATAAAAACATCACTTTAATTTTTAAAAGTCTTTATCTGTAAAAAGAAATGAAAAAAAGGAGAAAAATACAAAAGTGATACAGTGATCAAAGAACAGTGTCCCAAATCCTTAAAGACACAGAGGGGAGTAATCAACACATGCTATAAAAAGTTAAATGGCTAATTCTGATTGAATCTGATTACTCTCAAGTCAGCAAAATGCTAAAATGCTATCAGCTGCAAGTAAGAGAGGTATTGTTCAATTTAAACCTTTTTTAAAAAGAGGGGCAGACATTGTATTTCTCTATAGACTCTGTAGGAGAAGCTGTTAGCACTATCATCAAGCAAGAGAAATGGTCCAGCACTCCTCATAAGTTACAAATTCACTTTATTGTGCACTCACACATGGTTTTAAAATTACATAGGTTGATAAAGACCCTGTTACTGGGTTGAAATGTTTCTTTGTGAGTGCACTATAAAGGGAATTTGTAACATACGAGGAGTGTTGGACCATTTCTCTTCCTTGTACTTTGCTAGCCATAGGACAGGAACGTAGGCCCAAGGGCCACCCTCTAGAAAATATATGGTGAGCTCTCATTCATTTTGTATGACTACTTTAGCATTATAATGGTACAGGCAAATTATTATGACTTTCTTAAATTACTCAAGAATTATATTATTAAGTAAATATTCAATATAGATGTCATGCTGTTATATTCTTGGGATTTATTGCTGTGATTTCCATCTACCAGGTGTAAGTGTAGAAACTGAAGGCAAGGACCGAGTAGATTTATCATTTCCTGGCCATCAGGCTGATCTCTTGAGGGATGCCGTGGGCTCAGGTAAATCATTGTCATCTTCTGGTCTCTTACTGTTTAGTGTTTGACAGATAACTTACTTGTGAATACTCTGCAGACAGCAAACCTTTTGTTATCTGAAGTTTTCTACTGTGTGTAATGCAATGTCCATATTCAGTATAATGTTCCTGGCTGCTAAGTAGAGAGATAAGAGAGATACGTGCTAGAATAGGGAAAATGTAATTCATACTTACCATAATTTTCTTTTGCTGGCTATTTTTCATGGAAGCATCACTCATGGATAGCTCCTCCCCCAGCCAACACAGGACAGGAGTTAAAAACAAATTAATCAGACTTTTGTGTAAAAAGGTCCCTCCTCCCTTCATACCCTAGTCCAATTATGAAGCACAAAATATAAAGGGTGGGAACCTGATGCTGCCATGAAAAATAGCCAGGAAAGAAAAATACGGTAAGTATGAAGCAAATGTTCCCTATACCTGGCTAATTATGGCATCATCACTCATGGATAATACCCAAGCAGTACCATAAGTAGAGGGGTTGGAAAAAGACTCAAAAACCGAAAGCTGCCAAAATAGAACAAATTTAATTTCAACACATAGAGGATACCGAGGACAAGACTTCCCTGCCAAATGAGGTGGAAGGAGATGCCACATCCAGTTTATGTTTTATAAAGGTAATTGGGGTAAGACCAGGTTGCTGCCCTACAAATATTCTCATATGGTACTTCTGCCCAGTTAGCCCATGAAGTAGCCAGAGCTCTTGTTGAATGCGTTTTAATTTTGTCAGGAGGAGGTAAGTTCTTGTGATGGTAGGCACTCTGATTATAGTGATCCATCTTTTTAAGGTAGAAGCAGATGCAGCCTCACATATTCTTGTACCAGAAGGAAGGACAAATAGCTGGTCAGACTTCCTGTAGGAATTAGAAATTTCCAAATAGCAAACCAGGCATCCCGGAACATCTAGATTATGAAATCTGGCTTGTTTCGGATCCTGGATTAGGGAAGAATGATGGTAGGACCACCTCTTGGAACAGATGAAATTCTGAGACCACTTTAGGTAAGA
The DNA here is from genome assembly GCA_933207985.1 of Pelobates cultripes. Classification (NCBI taxonomy): domain Eukaryota; kingdom Metazoa; phylum Chordata; class Amphibia; order Anura; family Pelobatidae; genus Pelobates; species Pelobates cultripes. The sequence continues at coordinate 178,521,499 of OW240912.1, forward strand.
ACTCTTGCTTAGTACGTAGACATACTCTATCATGATATACCGAAGTACAAGAGTCATCTGAGAAGGCTTTAATTTCAGAAATATGTCTGGCTGAGGTTATAGCAACCAGAAACAAGGTTTTATATGTAAGCAGGGTAGAGTTCAGACTTTCTGAAGGAGAAAAAAGACTTTCAGTCAAGGCATCCAAAACTAGAAGAAGATCCCATGGAGGAGAGTAATTCATTTTGGGAGGTCTGATCCTTAAGGCAGCCTTAAAGAAACTTGCAATTAATGAGTCCAAAGCCCAGAAAACGTTGCATAGAACAGATAAAGTTGAAGATTTTTTTGTATTTTTTTTTAAGGTACTAAGGCTATGACCCTTGTCAAGTCCTTTTTTTGTAGGAATTCCAAAACTTTTTTTGTGGGGAGAATTTGATGGGTTGTTAAGTTCAATAGCTTTAGAATATGCCAAATTCTTGAATGTCTCCGAAATCCTATGAAAACATTCTGAGGTTGATTTTTTTTTTTTTTTTTTTTAAGACTTTAAAAGTGTATTAATAACTGCTTCAGATAGACCCATTTTCTTCAATCTCTCCTTTTTAAAAGTCATGCCCCTAAGTTCAGTATCTCTGGATTGGGATGGGATAGAGGGCCTTGGATCATAAGATCTTACCTCAGAGGTAATGGCCAGTGGTCTATCAGACTCAGCTTGACCAGTAAAGGGAATCAGGGCCTCCTTGGCCAATTCGGGATCACCGCTATTACTTTCCTTCTCTCTGTCCAAACTTTGCGCAGGAAGCAAAGTATCATCAGTAGAGGAGGGAATGCATACACCAGATTGAAGGTCCACCGTTGTGATAGGGCATCTTGCCCTGCCGACAGCTGATGTGGATCACAAGAGTAAAATTTCTGAGTCTGACAATTCTCTGCTTTGCCATAAGATTGATCTGTGGTATGCTCCACCGAATAGTAATTTCTCTGAATACTTTCGGATGAAGTCTCCATTCTCCTGGAAGGATCTCTAAACTGCTTAGAAAGTCTGCCGTATAGTTCTCTGTATGCAGAAGATACACTGCTTATTGACCCAGAAGATTAGATTGGGCCAGTTTCATAATCAGAATTCTTCTAGAAGAAGCCTGCTGCGAGTGCCTCCTTGGTTGTTTATATACAATGCCATGGCCCGGTTGTCTGTCTTTATAAGAACCCATGATTGTACAATGGAAAGAAACCTAAAAGTGCCTTCTGAATAGTACATAATTCCTTCAGGTTGGAGTGTAGAAGACTCTGTTTGTGTTTCCATAGGGATTTGTAATTGGCACCCCATCCATAAGAACTTGCGTCCGTCGTTATGGTTTGCCAATGTGGTTCTTCCAGAGGGAATCCTTGAAATAAGTTTTTGTCTTCTTTCCACCAGATCAAATGCTGTGTCACTCGAGGAGAAATATATATTCTCTGTTCCCAGTCTGCCCTTTTTTGTTGAATTGAAGAAGAATTTTTGGTTTGGTCTGAATCTCCACTGAGCCCACTTCACCCTATTGTGGAGGTCATTGAGCCCATCAGGCTCATAAGATACCTTGCTGATGTGTGAATAATCCTTAGTCTTTTTAACTTTGTCTTTTATCTTGGTGACTCTTTTCTAGAGACAAGTGGACCTTTGCTTTTGAGGTATCTTTCATTGCTCCTAGAAATATTTATTCTTTGGGTAGGTGTTAGTGCGCTTTTCTCTGTATTTATCAGCCAACCGTGGACTTGTAGTATTTCCATGACAGCTTGAGTGTGAAGAATAACTGTCTGACGAGAAAGGCCCACTATCAGTATATCACCTAGATATTGGAAAATTTGAATGACTTGATTTCTTAGGAATGTAATCAAAGTAATGAGAGTCTTTGTGAATGTTCTCGGGACTAGACTCAGACCGAAAGGAAGGCCCTTGTACTGGAAGTGTTTTCCCAACATCCAGAATCTTAGAAACTTTAGCTGGTTCTTGTGAACAGGTATCTGATAGTAAGCATGCTTAAGTCGATTGACGCCATCCATTCTCCTTACTTTATGTTTTTTATGATCGTGCAAATGGATTCCATCCTGAAAGTACTTTTCTTCAGCACGGAATTTACATTTGTTAGGTCCAAGATCAGTCTCCACTTCCCCTCAGGCTTTGGTGCTAGGAATACTGTAGAATACATACCTTTTGTATCGATCTTCTTTTGGGACTTACTCTATTACAGCTTGGTTTAGAAGTTTGTGGAAGCATTCTTTCATGGCTTGTTCTTTTCAGCCTTTTGATACTCTTGATCTTATGAATATATTTTTTCTTTGAAGTGTCTCGAATTCCATCATGTAGCCTTCCCTTATAATGGAAAGAACCCATGTGTCTGTGATGTTTTGGGTCCAGATAGGATAGAACCTCTGAAGTCTTCCTCCTATCAGCCGTATCTGAACCTGCCGACCTTCCGAAGTTTTTATTCGTAGTCCTAGGTCCTTTCCCTCTTGAGTTTTTGTCAGAAGATGTTTGTTGGTAACTTCTCTAGTTAGGATTTCTGGAATATTTTCTTCAGGATTTGTAAGATCTACTGTCCTGAAAGGACCGATCCGTATATCTCTTATTTTTCCAGGAAGAAGAGGCTGGTTTTCGTTTCTCCTGAGGCAGAAAAGCTTTTTTGCCGTCAACTGCCTTCTGAATGGCCTCGTCCAATACTTTGATGAATAATAAATCTCCTTGGAATGGGAGACTGGGGAGAGAGACCTTTGAGGCGTAGTCGGCTCTCCATGAGTGAAGCCATAGAGCCTTTCTTGAGGCTACTGTTCATGCCATACTTTTTGCATTTTGGTAATATCCAATGACGCCTCCAAGCAAAACTCATTAGCCATCTTAAATTCTTTCAGGTTTTTGCCCAGGTTTTCTCTGTGTACTCCCATTTCCATATCCCCTTCCAGGTATTCCAGCCAGACCTTGAGAGCTCTGGATAAAGTAGTCAATGCTACTGCATGGTGTAGAGCTGAGCCCAGAGACCAGTATGCTTTTATCAGCTCTGCATCTAACCTCTTTTCCATCGGCTCTCTCAGGTATGCCATAGACTCAATAGGCAAAGTTGTTCTTTTAGCTATTCTTATAACTGCGATGGAAACCCAAGCCTTACTGTTGCCTGAGGAATATGGATACACCCTAGAGATCTTACTACTTCAGCGTGGATTTGTTCTCTAAATTTGTTCCATTCCTGACATATCACATCTTTAATCGCAGCGTGGACTAGAAAACGTGGGTCTGATTGACTTCAAGTCCTGAAAATATCTGTCCGCTTCCTGCTAATCGGGTCTTTCTTCCTGAAGTCTTAAGGTGTTTCTCAAGAGTGTAATGAGCTTGTCAATGGACCGGGCATCCAAGGATCTAGGGGAATGCTGTGAGTCCTCTTCTTCTGAAAGAACCTCTGAATCTTCTTCTGATGCCTGATGCTCAGTTCTAATTCGTTTGCTAGATTGTCTGTCTTTTCTCAGAATTATTCCTAAAGCCTTCAGCTGTAGCCTGATAGATCCATATTTTCAAATCTTCCTGAGGAGATCTCGTCCTGTAAGATTCTTCAGCTACTTCCATCAGGCATGAGGTACACAGGTTCTTCCCTTCAGGAGCAGATACATTGCAATTTATGCATCTATTGGATTTTTCCTTGCACTTCCTGGATGTAGTGTCACGGGTTTTGCTGGGGCTGAAATATAAGGAGATATATATATATATATATATATATATATATATATATATATATATATATATATATATATATATAATTTATTTATTATTATTTTTTTTTAAATGTATTTTTATATCAAATGTATTTGGCTCACCTATTTTTTCTAGAGTCAGAGGGAGAAGCCATACTGAAAGAAAATATTCATATAAGTATTTGCTAAAAAGTTACAAACCTATCTTAAATGATATGCTCGAGAGAGAGAATTTCACTATACCTAAAATATAGGTCTCAACAGTGTGTCCTAGATGGATCATTGATGCACTCTGGAAGATGATTCCTAATATAGTTAGGCCTGAGTGGTCTGACATGGCTTAATGTGCATTAGGACAAACGTGGAGTCATGACTCAAATGATTCAGCAATGTGGAGGACAAGCTGCCCTTCACAGAGATTGAAAAAAACACTTTTAAACATGGAATGGATATATATAATATGTTAACACTAAAGTTTGTAGCCTCAGGTTGTGTCGACTTCTAGTGTGGTTGAAGTATAGGTAAAAAGTAAACTACTTTCAAATAGCATATTTGGGGTACACGGCCAACAAAGTGGGCTAACATTTTTAGAGTAGTCACAGGAATGGTAGTTAATAGCGAGTGACTCTGACCTAACGAAGAGCAGTCCATTAACCCCTTAAGGACCAAACTTCTGGAATAAAACAGAATCATGATATGTCACACATGTCATGTGTCCTTAAGGGGTTTAGTCAATCTAAGAACAAATGAGAACCCTGTAAGCAAGAGATATACGATATCCAAGCAGAAATCATGAAGTCTATCATCAAGAAATACAATGCTCAGCAAGTCTTCAAGTAGACATACAACAGCTGAGCATAAAAGTGTTCATAGAGTAGAGTGTTACTGTGGTCAGAATGTACGGTATAGCCCATACTGGTCTGGGTGCACTAAGTGAAAGTTGTAACATTGCCTTTAAGTACAATTGGGCAGGAGTGTTCATTAAATACAGATGCATGATTTTAAAACCTTTTTACTTTATTAAACTTCAAAAAAAAAAAAAAGAAAACGCAAAACTGAAATTTGTTAGCTCTGTGTTTTAGGAGTGCCTAAAAATTCAGAAAAGCTTTGCACTCTGTGAATCCATTCCCTGGGATAGATCCATCTCAGGAATGGTAAGGGTCTGTCAATATTCCCTCATGAAAGATAGACTATATCATACATATTCACAGAGCATAGTGATCCTATAAAATACCAAGAATATAAAATATAAGAATAGGAAGCTTCCTGAGAAAAGGAAAAAAGTTAAATGTTCGAAGATGTGCACATCAATCTAGAGAAATAATGTTGTGTCTGCTCTACAGCTTGTGTGACGGTGCCTTGTAGAAGTAGGGAGTTGTTTCAGATTGAGTGGGCAGTTGTCAAGAAGCACTGTCCTCCCAATAATTTATTATTTTAATTGAGCATTTGTGAGTAGTCTGCTAACTTTCTTTAAAAGAACACTCTCAAAGTACCATAACCACTCAGTGGCGGATCCGAGGGTGGGGGCGACGGGGCAATTGCCCCACTCCCCCTGAAAAAGTAGGGGCCCTGTTGGGGCCCTTTAATGTTGCAGGGAGTGCTGGGAGGAAGTGACTGTTACTTCCTTCCAGCTTACAGACTCCCACTAAGAAAAGAGGGAGAGCTCTGCAGCTTCAGACTCCCATCAGGATCAGCCAGCCCCAGGAAGTCACCTTCCTGCAACCAAAAGGTGTGAAAGCAGGGGGGTGGTTAACATAATGTAAATGGCAATTTGTGTGTGTATGTTTAGGTATGTGTTAATGTGTGTCAGTGTATCTATGTGTGTCTATCTGTGTGTTTGTCTGTAAGTCAGTGTTCTCTCTGTGTATGTGTAGGTAAATGTGAGTGTATCTGTGAATGTCAGTTTGTGTGTGTGTGTATCTGTGAGTATGTGTGTCTGTGAGTGTCAGTGTTTCTCTGTGTATGTGTAGGTAAATGCGAGTGTAGGTATGTATCTGTGTGTGTCTGTGTGTATCTTATGTGTAGGTATATGTGTGAGTCTGTGTGTAGGTAGTCAGTGTGTGTGTATCTGTGTGCCAGACTGTGTATGTGTTTCTGTGTGTGTCAGTTTAGGTGTGTGTGCCTGTGTAGGTATATGTTTGTATATGTGTGGGTACATGTATGTTACTGTGTTTTCATGTCCCTTTGTGAGTGTCCACATATGTGTACAGCTGCAGCCCTTTTCACCCCGCAACAGCCCACCACCAGTGCCTCTCCCAAGATTCGGTTCTGGATCCGCCTCTGTAACCACTACAGTGCACAGTCAAACAGTTTTAGAATGGAATGACTTCTCACCTGGTTTATTGTGTTTAATTGGTGTTCCTTGCAATATTGTAATTTATATATGATATTTATATAGTTAACATATCTTCCAGCTGCAGGACGTCCAGTTATCCTGTTGCTCTTTAATGCCGGACCACTGGATGTCTCATGGGCCCAGAGCAGTGATGGTGTACAGGCTATCCTGGAGTGCTTCTTTCCTGCACAAGCCTCTGGCATTGCCATTGCTAAAACCATGGTGGGAGCAGATGGTGTAAATCCTGCAGGCAGACTGCCAGTTACATGGCCAGCCAGGATGCAGCAGGTATGGCAGATCTGTTGGACATGTGCTAAAATAAATAGCTGTTAAATAGCATATGATAGATTATATTTCCAATGCTTTCTGATTGTTTATTTAAAGGTACCTCCTATGGAAAATTACACTATGCATGGACGAACATACCGTTATTTCGGCAACCAGGTGCCTCTCTACCCCTTTGGGTATGGCCTGTCCTACACCAAATTTTATTATAGTGACCTTGTAGTGACTCACAGCTCTCTGCAAATGTGTGAGACCCTCCAACTGTCTGTACAGGTGCATAACTCTGGATCCAGAATTGGGGAAGAGGTAAGATGTGGACATAGCATTTTTCTGAGCAAACTAGCCCCAAGACTCACGATTCATAAAATATAGACCTTTGCCCTAGATGCTTCTCTGTAGTGCAATATTTAATGACCACCATGCTCTCTCCACAGGTAGCGCAGGTGTACATCAGCTGGTCTAATGCTAGTGTACCAGTTCCTCGTTGGCAATTGGTGGGTATTCAGCGAATAGCTGTTCCATTGGATAGTGCTGTTAAGATCTTTTTCTCAGTTCGGCCTGAGCAGCGAGCAGTGTGGACTGACCAGTGGAAAGTTGAACCTGGTAATTTTTTTCTGTATGTCGGGGGCCAGCAGCCTTTCCAAGATCTAACTGTTCCATCCAATACCCTTCAAACCAACTTTACTGTAGAAGGGAAAGCACAGCCTCTCAACACATGCTAAAGGGCATACAGTCATTTCTCCAGAAGGTGACAACGTTTCAACCGAATTGATAGCTGAACAGATATGAACACTTTATCTACAGACAGTCTTAAGTTAACTGCCGAGGTAATTATTTTTACGATTAATTCATCAAATATTGAGTAAATAAAAAAACAATTAAAATAAACCTACGTAATATGCTCCACAAAACTGAAATGAAGACCACAGCAATGTGAAAAATGCAAAGACACAAAATGCAGGATCTCAGGGCACAGATAATGGGTGATCAAGAAATGACAGATGGATTTAGGATAATGTGCATGAACTTGCTTCAAGTTCACAATGTGAATGCTGCTAAGTGGAGTATGCTTGGCCTACATGAAAAGGAAATATGATAATTGTCAAGAATAATACATCTGAAAACAAGTTTTATATGTGTGTCAAGGTGCAGATCTAGCTATTTGCCTGTAATATATAATAAGGTAGGATTTATGCAACTAAAATACATTTGATGACAATGATGAAGTATGCAAAATTACATTTTAAATAGACACAAATCATCAGAATTTCCAATTATGTTAAATGAATCGCTTTAAAAAAATAAATGAAATATAAGTTGTTTTTTTTTTGTTTTTTTTTATCTTATACAATAAATAAAGGTTGTATAAGTTTAGGAACATTTAGAATTTGAATCCTATTGGAAAAATATATATCTATTTGATGTGTATGAATGTATGACATAGCTCTACGATATTAGAGGTCTTGCTCCATATTAACTCTACACAGTTTTGACTCTTGGACAGATACCGGACCTCCGCTGTAGTAGATCGCACCTAACAGGGTAGTAGGATGTTAGGTGCAATCTCCTACATATGGGATATTTTCTATGCTCTTCTGTCCATTTGTTCTGAAACGTTATGCAATATTACAACTAGTAGTTCTCTTGGGGTGCCTATATTAGTATGTTTTATCCACCTTAGATGGTAAATGGGTGCTTTCTACTTACTACTGTCTCAATCCCACCTTGTATCCCACTGTGTATCAGAAATGAATCCTATCAGCATCCAACAGGGACCAGGTGCCTTTTATTTACTACCCATCTGTGCTCTCTGTCTGAACTTATTTTCACATTTTCCTCCTATTTTGGTAGTTTAGAGGCATTTTGTGGTATATGTCACAGCTAACAAGATCTCAAATTATACCTTCTGACTGACATACTAATACATATTTGTATACCAGGGGTGGCCAAACTGCATGTATGTAAGAACTTCATGTTAAAATTTGGAAATATTCAAGAGCCTTAATTAAATTTATTGCAGTATTCAACAGAACCAAACTGTGCCTCCCATGTGTCTCAGTCCCCTTCCTCAGCACCTCCATTCATGTGGGTCATTCCCTCCCTTCCATGTGTCTCATTCTCCCCAGCCCCTCCATTCATGAGTTTCATTCCCCCAACTCCTGTGGGTCTCATTCCTCCAGCCTCCCTATGTGTGCCATTCCCTTAACTCTCCAATGTGTCTCATTTCCTTCCCATCCCCCCCACCCCCCATGTGCCAGCATACCTCTCCTGTGTAGTGTGGCTGAGCTGTGGACTATGGTAGAGGAGCTTGTTTCCCTCCTTCCAGTCTGAGCAGAAGCAGTTCGGCACTCTCAGTGCTCCAGTTCCTGTCAGACCGGTTAGATGGAAACAGGATCTTCTACCGTGGTCCATGGCTCATCCAATCTTACAAGGAATTATCGGCGGGAGTGCGCTCCCCTCCTTCCGGTCATTTGTATACTGTGCCCCCTCTGCCCTTCGGGCCATTGCATTGATAGCGCGGGCCCTTAAAAGTTCCACAAGATGCATTGGACCCTTTAAAGAGAAGCAGTTTACCCATATCTGGTATATAATGTAGTCCTATACACTCCATTTAGCTTATGTGTATTAGTCTCTTACCCCGTGAGCACTGATAGAATAAAGCTTGCTCCCCTCTTTTGCATGGTTAAGCTTTGACTATATATTAGTCACATAGTTTGACATAGGAATTGTAGTCAAAGTATATGTAGATATCAGGGATAATTGTAATTTCATTGTGGTGTGGTGTTTCATTACATTGTATATACATTTGTCAGGTTTAAACTTACTTTCTCCCAACTCCAGCATTGTTGAAGGAGGCAGGTCACCAGTGAGACTGCAGTGCTGATTGAGGCAGTTCTAGCTCCTTCACCAGTTTCACCTTCTCTGGATGAGTTCTGCTTATTCCATTTTCTTTGGAATCCAGTATACCTTGTCCCCTTCTCTACCCACTACAACAATGGACTTGTTTCCACCTGCATCAGTCTTCTTTAGCCCAAATGTGAGCCAACTGTCAGCTTTAGCCAGAATGTTAGTATAAATTTCCACATCAGTATCATCTGCCCTATCTCCTCCTAATTTGTAAAAAAACAAAAAAAAAACCATTTTGCTCAGACATTATTTAACATGCAAATGGTCAGAGGATAGAAAGTAGAAATGAGGACAGCAGTTCAGCGGTTATTTAAAGAAATGGGGATACACAATATTGGGTTTTAAAGCAGTTTTTCATCTCAGCATATTTTATACAGATTTTTCATATAGCTATAGCTATATTTTCATGTTAAAGGGTATAATATGTCCTACTTGGCATTATGGAGAATGTCTCACCTCACCTCACTTGGAATCCAGTGCCGTCACTGCTCTTCTGCACATTCACATGCTTCTCATAGACTAGTCTGTGATTGGACCATTTTGCTGGCTCAGAGTGCATACTCGCACTCTGGGCTGGCAAGGTGAGGGAGGGTGTAAACAAGTACCAATGTTGCATGGAGAGAGTGGCAACAAAGAGGGAAGGGAGAGCTAGCTTCCCTTTGCATGTGCTCTACCTGCAGGGGGGAGATTTCTGCATGTGTTTCTCTGTGTGCAGTGCACAGAAATAATATTGCCAATGTCATATGTGCTGGGGGTGCAACTTGCATTCAGCACACAATTCCAAATATCTCAGTGGAGATATTGATGAAAATAGGACATGCTCCTCTTCTGCACCCACACTGTTGGCATTGATGATATTGCAGTATAGCTGATGATAACATGAGAATATTGCTACAGGGATATGGGCATGGAGAAAGTGTTATGGCATTGTGAGCTTTTGGTTTGGAAACTTGGCTATTGAGAAGGTAAAATATCACATACAGGAAGTCAGATAAAGTAATATTGGTGCATAGAAATGCAGCAATTCTAAAAATTAAAGTAGACATGTGGAATACAGGTGTGGGCAGATGGGTAATATCTAGGCAAAACTAAAACGCAGCATGTCAAACCATATTTTACTGTGTAAAAGTTAAGCCAGGGCCATCTTTAACCCATAAAATTATATTTAACTCACAAACCATTATTAAACCCTAAGCAATTACCGTATTTGCTCGATTAAGACACTGCTGTTTATAAGGCCGCCCCCCCACCTCCAAATTTTTGATCTTGTTGCAAAAAAGAAAACACATACACATAGATACATAGACTCACAGGTACAGATACACAGACACACATACAGGCACATATGCACACATAGATACACAAAAGGTACATATTTTAAGCCACCCTCCTGTTTTCTAATTTTTGGGTGCACGAGGTTGGCTTCCCAGGGGTCTTGACAACTGGCTCAGGCTGTTGGGTGCAGAGTATTTGTGTGTGGATAGTGCAGTTTGTGTTTAAGGGGTAAAGTATGTGCGGCGTGCAACGTGTGTGAGGGGATGTGTGTTTGTGTTAGAGGTGCAACTTCCCAGTTGTTTTCAGGCAGTGGCGGATTCTGGGAGTTGCTTGTTGGCTATATAGACTCTATTATAAGATGATTTTTGTGCTTTTTCAGAACTTTTCTTCTGAAAAAAACATCTTCTGATAATCGAGCAAATATTTAACATAAAACCATTTAACCTAAATCATTATTTAAACTGTTAATCAAATTTTAACATAAAACTATTAAATAACCATAAACCATTGATTAACCCATACACTATTTTTATCCCTTACCCATTAGTGAACCCATTATATAACCCTAAACCATTAACCCATAAATATATTAAACTTTATTTTACCCTACAAAACCATACCAAACAGCTACACACATACAATAGAATGTCAGATGTTATATAAAATAAAAATGATGCTTTATAGAAGAAAAGTGCGAAAAAAATAACACCAAATATCAAGCCCAGAAATAGAACCCCTAGATTAATATAGAGTAAAACAAACTGAACAAGTGTGTCAGTTAGAGGTATTTATAGAACTGTATGTTTAATTTTAAGATAGGAGACTTTATATAAGCTGGAGGTGTCCACTTCTCTGCCTGTGAATAATGGAACATATGTGAATAAAACATGGGACCCGCCTCTAGAATGAAGTCTGGATTCTCTGAAACAGAGATGCTCTTCTGAGAGCCACAGGTTGGTTGGGGCTCACCCCGATAAGACTCCCGAACAAATTTGAGTTGTGAGCTGTTGCTTCTGCATCCGAGACTCCTGTCCACGACAGAACTGCCAAATGAGGTAGCAGGTCATCTTCCTCGGCTAAGGTGTAATTGGATACCCACATAACTCTGGCACAAAGTACACTTTGCTCCTTTTAGCTGGAGCCTTTTGTTTGTCAAGGAATGTCTAGGATTCCTCTTTTTTTTCAGTGGCAGCTTAAGATCAGAGAACTCAGAGCTCTGGGAATGTTTCAGCTCAAAAACCAGTAAATGCACGGGGATCAGAGTCCAAAGTTGAGGTTTTCTATCAGGCAAGTGTTGGAAGGCCAGCTAATTGTGACTGCAAGGACTTTATAATGTTTATGGGGGTGGGATGATGCTCACTTCAGAGAAGGGATAGGAGGCCTAAAGTGGGTAGGTAAAGGAGACCTGAGTAGTATGGCGTATGGCTCTCCCGAAGGCCTATGAGCAATAATAGCCTGGGAACTAGGAGTATATGCAATAGGCAGACTTGTAAAATGCAGCTAGGACCAACAGGTGCAATCCTAATCTACATACAAGGAATCTACAAGATTCCTTGTATGTAGAAAATGCAAGAAAAATCAAGAAAAAACATGGACTCACCAGTATAGCAAATGTATAACAACAGGCAACATCAGCAACACAATGTCAAACACAAATGAACAGGGCTTACCTGTACAAACTAATGTAACAATTCACTGAATGCAGTGAGTAATGCGGAAATTCTGAGACAGTAAGAGATTTCTAGAACCAGTCGCACCATTGTGACGTGTGGTCCTGCATAACTGGATGGTCAAACACAGATTACAAGAGGCCACTGGAAAACGCAATTGGGAGGCACAGGATCCAACAAAATGGCCACCATGACAAAGCAACCACTCTAGAAGCTCTGGGAACTGGTCCAAGCAAAGGAAATTACAGTGTCCCAGGAGGAACAGTAGAAGAGAAAAATGGCAGCACAGAAGAAACAGACTATGGATAGAATAGCCAGAACCACCCAAATAAAGAGAGAAAAAACAAGTTGTGCAAGCATAAATACCACAGACTTAAGCCCAGTCTTAAGCCCAGAAATACAGAGACAAATGAGAAAACAATACTCTGACCTGGAACACGAGTTCAGGGAAATTGTAGAGCATTGTGTTTGAAATATGTTAGAAACAGAAGGGGATCATCCAGTCCTGTTGGGTGGAGGGAGTAATGGAAAGAATACCTCACTCTACAACTCCACTCTCTCCTCTCAACTTGACATCATGGCACCTCCTACAGTTAAACGCAGCAAGCGCCCCCAACTACAACCCTGGCACACCAAGCTGACCCGTTACCTCCAAAAATGTTCCAGAACTGCTGAACGCTGCTGGAGAAAGTCTCACTTTGCATCTGACTTTGTCCACTATAAATTTATGCTGCGCTCCTACAGCATGGCTCTTTCCTCTGCAAAAGTAAGCTACTTCAACACCCTCATAAGCACACTGTCCCACCAACCCAAACACCTGTTTCACACTTTTGATGCACTTCTTCGCCCTGTGACTCCCCCTCCTTCCACCACCTTGTCCGCCACAAACTTTGCATCTCATTTCACTGAGAAGATCTCTACAATCAGGAAAGAGATCTCTAATCTTTCTCCAACCAGTATCAATACATCACCCAACCCCTCTCCCCCTGTCATCCTAAGCTCATTTGCACCTGCTACAGCACAAGAGGTTTCTGCTCTGCTCCTGTCCACCCGCCCCACCACCTGCTCCCTCGATCCTATTCCCTCGCATCTCATCCGCACTTTGTCTCCCTCTCTTGCTCTTCCTCTCGCTAACATTTTCAATCTTTCCCTTTCCTCTGGCACATTTCCCTCTGCCTTCAAACATGCAACCGTAACCCCAATTCTGAAAAAGCCCAACCTCGATCCCAACTCCCCATCCAACTACCGCCCTATCTCGCTACTGCCATTTGCCTCCAAGATCCTCGAGAGAGTTGTCTACGCCAGATTGACAGACTTTCTTGAATCCAACTCTCTGCTTGACCCCCTTCAGTCTGGATTCCGCGCTGGTCACTCTGTCGAAACTGCTGTGACCAAAGTATCCAACGATTTAATTGCTGCTAAATCTCGCGGCCAATACTCTATCCTAATCCTCCTTGATCTTTCTGCCGCCTTTGACACTGTTGATCATCAACAGCTTCTTCACATTCTCCGTAACTTTGGTCTACGGGATTCTGCTCTCTCCTGGTGCTCCTCCTACCTCTCCCAGCGCTCCTTCAGTGTTTCTTTCTCTGGCTCTGCCTCTTCTCCCCAACCCCTCCCTGTCGGCGTCCCCCAGGGTTCTGTCCTCGGCCCCCTACTGTTCTCTATCTATACTGCCTCCCTTGGTAAACTCATCAGCTCTTTTGGCGTCCAATACCATTTATATGCAGATGACACGCAAATCTACCTGTCCTCCCCTGATCTCTCTCCGCCCACCTTGACTCGTGTTTCTGACTGCCTCTCTGCTATTTCCAACTGGATGGCTGCTCACTTCCTTAAACTCAACCTGTCCAAAACAGAACTTCTAGTTTTTCCTCCCTCAAGTGCTGCTACTCCTGTGTCTGTTGCCATCCAAGTCAACGGCGCTACTATCACCTCTACCTCCCAGGCTCGCTGCCTAGGGGTTCTTTTTGATTCTGATCTCTCTTTTACTCCCCATGTTCAATCGATAGCCAAATCCTGTCGCTTCCAACTCAAGAACATAGCGCGCATCCGCCCATATCTAACGCCGGACGCGGCTAAGGTACTGGTTCATGCTGTTGTTCTCTCTCGCCTTGACTATTGCAATCCCCTTCTCACCGGTCTTACATGTTCCCAGCTTGCACCGCTGCAATCTATAATGAATACGGCTGCGAGGCTTATTTTCCTGTCCGGTCGCACCTCCCACACTTCCACGCTCTGTCAGTCCCTGCATTGGCTTCCAGTTAGATATAGGGCCCAATTCAAAATTCTGGTGCTTGCTTACAAATCCCTACATAATGCTGCTTCAACATACCTATCCTCCCTCATACACAAGTATGTCCCGTCGAGACCCCTGCGCTCAGCCCAAGACCTACTCCTATCCTCTGCCCGGATCCCCACCTCTGAAGCCTTCAAGACTTCTCCAGGGCTGCACCTATTCTGTGGAACTCCCTTCCCTCCTCAATCAGACTTTCACCCAGCCTCCATTCCTTCAAAAAATCTTTGAAAACTCACTTCTTTATTAAAGCGTATCAATTAAACTGTCAGCAGGTTTCTCATCCCCCACCCCATGACTCCGTTCCTTCACCTGTCAAAAATGACCTACCAAGCACTCAATAAACCCTTCTGTAACAAACTATTTAATTCCCCTACTTTAACCCTTTGTGTCACTATACCCCACTCCCTCTAGCATGTAAGCTCATCGAGCAGGGCCCTCAACCCCTTCTGTTCCTGTACGTCAGTGGTCTGATCTCAATTATGTGTCTGTTAGTCCACCCATTGTACAGCGCTACGGAATTTGTTGGCGCTATATAAACAATAAAATAATAATAATAATAATAATAATACTAAATAAAGCTCAAACTGGATCAGGATTCACCAACGGTGTGTGAAAAGAGCAAATAGAGAATTCACTAAAAACTGTACTACTGAAGATTTCACTGGTTTGGATCGTTCACAGGGCCAGAGTGGAAACGAAAAGCAGCCCTGAAAACGAAAATTCAATACCAGTCCAATAATCCATCGCACCTGCCTAGTGTGCAGATACAGAGGCGGAAAAGATAACTTAAAGCGGCACTGTCATGGCAAAATCCCGTGTTTTTTAACCCCCCTCCCGACTCCACTACATCTAATTGTCCCCCTAGATGGGGATCTTACCTATTTTCTAATCTATATTTTCTGCCCGGACCTAGGTCCTGGGCGCCGCCATCTTTGTGTGGGTAGATAAAGTCCCTGTGTAACACGTCATCTGCCCACAGTAGCTATGAAATTCCTGCGCATGCCCAGTTAAACACTTGGGCATTCGAACGGGAATTTCAACTATTCATTAATAGTTGCTAGCTGCTCACTGTTTAGTAGACATGCCCGTACTCGCGATATAGCGAGTAGGGGCAGAATTTACTAATACTAAGTAATCTTTACTTAGTATTAGTAAATTTGGTTGAAAGACCAATTTAAGTCTTTCAGCCTTTTGGTAGATCGCACAGTATCAGGAAGCTATCTACTAAGCGGCTGCAAGATGCTGCGTCACAAATAGGATCGGAGTTTCATACATTTTATTGAAATTTCGATCCGAACAAAGTCCCGAACTGCGTCCTAACATGAATGGAGAAACTGTTCTCATTCTGTTAGGACCAATTTCGGTAGTTTCGCCAGCGTTCTGTCTAAATGACAGGAGGCATCGCAAGATCACAGAAGAAAGGTAAGAATTATGGGAAAATTTCTCTGACCACATGAGCACACTTTGCTCCTCCGCGTGGGTGGAGCCTGACCCAGCGCTGAGGGACATCGGCGCTGGATTCAGCTAAGTGACTGAAGGGGTTTTAACCCCTTCAGCAATGTGGGATAAGGGGCGGGAGGGAGGGGGGCACTTCAGTGACTTACCTGAATTCAGCGCTGATGTCCCTCGGCGCTGGGTCAGGCTCCTCCCCCGCCGTCAGCCGGCAGAGGAGTCCTAATGCGCAGCAACGGCCGCACACACGCATTAGAAAATGCTTTCCTATGGGGATTCTGGCGACGCTGGAGGTGCTCATGCATAGTGTGAGGATGTCCAGCATTGTTTAAAACACTTTTCGTGTTTTAAGAACACGGAAGTCCCTCTAGTGGCTGTCTGATAGACAGCCACTAGAGGAGGACATAACCCTGCAAGGTAATTATTGCACTTTATAAAAACTGCAATAATTACACTTACAGGATTAAGGGTGATGGAAGTTAGCACCCAGACCACTCCAATGGGCAGAAGTGGTCTGGGTGCCTGGAGTGTCCTTTTAAGTAAATTTCAAAAAATTAAATTTTTTGAATTTTTTACTGTTTGCGTTTAACTGCAATTTGCATCTTTCTCATTTATTGAACCAACACATATTACATGATGTTTTTAAAGGGACAACAAGGGCTTTAATTTGATGTGACATATACATATATAAATTCTCATTTATTATAAAAATGTACAAAAAAAATGCAAAAAAAGGAAAATGTTTTTTTCACAGTTTTCGCAATCATAACATGTTTAGTTAGTGCAACTTAAGAAAAGTAATTCAAAATAAATTTATTTAGTTTTTCTGATTTACAAAATATATCATATGAGAATATTTATGAGGGAACTAATATGAAAATAATATTTCATAAAAATTCTGAATTTTTTTTTATTAATATTGAAAATATATATTATGGCACTGTATAACTTTTATTAATTTCAGCTAAGAGTTAACTCACTATTTTTAACTCTTTTAGACCCTGAGTACGTTTATTAGAGAATTTATATTTCACACTAGTGATGTACCGAACGGTTCGCTGGCGAACGGTTCCTGGCGAACTGTTCCCGGCGAACATAGCATGTTCGCGTTCGCCATGGCGGGCGAACATATGCGCGGTTCAACCCGCCCCCTATTCGTCATCATTGAGTAAACTTTGACCCTGTACCTCACAGTCAGCAGACACATTCCAGCCAATTAGCAGCACACCCTCCCTAGCAGACCCTCCCACCTCCTGGAAGGCATCCATTTTAGATTCATTCTCAAGCTGCATGCTTAGTAAGAGGAGGGAAAGTGTAGCTGCTGTTCATAAGATAGGGAAAAGCATAGCTAGGTTAGGGATAAGGGTATGCTTTTTTTTAATTTATTTTTTCTATGTAATGTAATTGTACTTAGTTGTCTGCCACTGCTGCCAGCTTCTGTGTCAGGCTCACAGTGCATACTGTGCCCATTTCCCCAGTCAGTGCCACCACTTACATCTGGTGTCACAATAGCTTGGATTTAAAAACAAAAAACTTTTTTCACTGTTATAGATTGAATAGCAGTCAGT